>WPIO01000103.1:50000-770000 GCA_009760855.2 Cristatella mucedo
GCGGCCACCCGAGCTCGGCCAACCGAGCTCGCGCCGTCGCCTCGCTGCGGTCGGACGCGGGCGAGCGACGCCTCGGCGCGCGCCCGCGGCGAGGCGGTGCGCCGGAGGAACGCTCTGAGCGCTGGCTGTGAGCGCTGGCTGTGAGCGCTGGCTGTGTGGCTCTGGGCGCTGGCTCTGATGCCCTGACTCGGTGAGCGCTGGCTCTGAGCGCTGACTCTCAGATGGAGTTTACTCGCCGAGTGACGCAACAGCACTCATAGCTTGGTCCCTTAAACCAACTCAGCCGAATGCTTGCCTTGCCGGCATTCGATCCTGGATGTCGGAAAACTTCTTGAAATTAAATGACGATAAAACCCAGCTCTTGGACGCCGTGACAAATTTTTACGTCAGTTGCAGGCTTCTCTAAAGCTCGGTGCCTCCCAGTACAGCGAATTAGCCGCCGCTTTCCTAGTGACTGCTAGGGTGTAATTCTACAGGTTTCCAATTATTAGATTGCAAAAATCTCCGTCGGAATTCTTGTGACTGATACTATGCAGTTTTGCAGTTATTTACCACGCAGCGTCTTCTGTCGCTTCTTTGTCTATCTGCTATGACAGCTACTTCAACTATACTTACTGCCTTGGCTGTCACCAAGATGCTGTCCTCGTGAGTCACTCGTCATTTATGAGAAGCTTCTCATTTCCGTTGAGATTCAAGCGACACCACTCCACTGAAACAGCTCTCTTCCGTTTAACAAACGACATCCTCTTCGCCAACCGGCGACTAAGTGAATGTCACGTGCCCTAGCTGCTAGAGCCATCAGCTGCCTTCGCTACTAGTGATCACGCTATCCTACTTGCACGATTTAGAGCAACTATTGGTCTGGCAGAGGAGGCGCTGGCGTGGTTCAAATCGTACTTTCCGATCGTGTTCAACCCGTTTTGTGTGGCGGCCCAATTTTTTCCGCAAGACCAGTCGCCTGCGGAGTCCCGCAAGAGTTCGTCAGTAGTTGATTGCTGTGCTTCATTCATACTGAATTTCTGGGAAAACGTATTCGGGTCCATGGATCCGCTATGACTTCTATGGTGACGATACTCAGCTGTATCTGTTTTTTAAAGCCACCGGAATCTGCTGCAATGACTGATAAATTGAATTCTTGCCTTGCAGACATTCTATCCCGGATGTCTGCAAATTGTCCTTAACTAAGTGACAATAAAACTGAACTGCTACTCAGAGGACATCCCCAGTGTTTGGCTTCGTACGAGGAATAGGTAAACAGTTAGATTCCAAAAAGCGAGTGGTACTATGATTAGCCTGGTGGAGGAGTAGATATGATAGGTAGGCTGGAGCCAAAGAATAAAGTGACCTAAAAGTGAGTGACGAAACCTTGATGTCGATCCGTTGCTTGACTGGGAGTGCAGGTCGGCGAGACCAGTGCAGGTCGGCGAGACGTGGTGTGATGTGACAGCTGCGACGCTCACGACAGACAAGCCTAGCTGCAGATTTCTGCACCAGCTGCAAGCACCTGATAGCACAGGGCGGTAGACCAGCAAGCAGTGAATTACAAAAGTCGAGACGGGATGCCACAAATGCACAGACCAATTTTGATCTGGTATCCCTGCAAGCCAGCATCTTAGCTATGTTAGGTAGCTGAAAGTAGGCATACCTGACTTAGGAGCTGATGCGGTCGTCTAATGAAAGGTCACTTTGGAGCATGACACCTAGATTTCGAGCTTATTCAACAGGAGATATACTACCAGAGCCCATTTCGAGCATTAGCCTTTCCAATTTGTGAGTGACACTTGGCTTGATCATAACCACGAAGTTCGTTTTATCATCATAATCGAGATGAAATCGGTTGGCTATTGATAGCCGACCAAAGACCGTTTAGGCTTTGAGCTTGCTGTAGAAAACTCCGTAAAAGTACCACAGAATAGTCTCCTAGGAAACAGTCCTCGTCCAGGGTAGCGTTCGCTGTCTCGCACACACACCTCACTATCCAGTAAATACTGCAGGTACACCCGTACTCTCTGTTTGTATATTAGGGTATGCATGCATATATATATATATATATATATATATATATATATATACATATATATATATATATATATATATACATATCTACACATATATATATACATATATATATATATATGCATATATATATACATATATATATATATATGTATATATGTGTGTGTGTGTGTGTGTGTGTGTGTGTGTGTGTGTGTGTGTGTGTGTGTGTGTGTGTGTGTGTGTAAATGACCCTGCTAAATCAGCTAACATATATGCATTATTCCTTATACACTTGTATGTACTGATGTATAAAAGTATAAAGCGGCGGTTCTCAACCTTCCTAATGCCGCGACCCTTTAATACAGTCTCTCATGTTGTGGCGACCCCAACCATAAAGTTATTGTACGCAGAATGTGGAAATGCGTGTTTTCCGATGGTCTGAGGCGACCCCTGAGAAAGGGTCTTTCGACCTCCAAAGAGGTCGCGACCCACAGGTTGAGGATCGCTGGTACAGAGTATATACTAGTTGTCCACACGTTTCTTCCAGCAGTCGCCACCTCGTCTAGCTATTGCTGCAAAGCAAGAGCGAATGATGTTCGTACCGTGCAAGACGAAATGAACGTAGTTAATAATTATAATAATAGCTCGCAGCACGTTTGATTGCTGCAAGTACAGACGATGATGCACTGCGGCTAGTGCGGCGTCATTCCCGGCCGCGCGCCGCACTCTAGCCAGCCAGAGGAGCGTGCCGAGCAGCGAAACCTAGCGACGGTCGTCGTCGTCGGAACTCTTCCGTTCCTGTCGCACGGTGACGAGTGAGGCGTGAAAGACACGCCCACCAACGCGGACGCCCATCGCCGCTGCTGCACGTTTTTTGAATGTCGATCGCTGTTCGCCGAGCGCGCTCAGCGTCGTGGGCGCAAGGTGAGATGGCCTACTATTCGCAGTCGTCACCCGTGCCTCTGCAAAGCGTCGACCGGGCTCGCGACGTCCTTGGGCACGCAAGGCCAGATGGCCCGCTGTTTTGTACGCGTACAGCGAAGCCCCACCGGTTGCTGGCTGCCGCCGGTCGCTGTCGGCGACGGAATCGCGTGCCGCCGACAGACGTCGCCCGTGTCTCCGCAAAGCTACGACCGCAGTCGCGACATATAGTTTTTCAATTCAATTCCCTCGTTACTTGTCTCGCACCCGGCACAGGTGCCCGCGGATGGCGCTTGCAGCGAGGACCCTCCACGAAATTGCGCTTCCAGTCTTCAATGCCAAGAGGGTGCGAGGAGCAGAACGTTGGACTCACACGCCATCACTTACCCGCCCGCACCCCTCGGACGGGCCAGCTTCAATGGCGGAGCTCTAGAGCTTACCTGGAGCCGTAGAGCGGCCTGCGAAGGACGCACTTTTTACGGGACAGCGTCGGCTCGTCGCCGAGTTAGACGGCCGCGGCTCGATCAGCCGCCGTGGCTCAACCAGCCGCCGCGGCCCAGCGGCGCTTTCCTCGCGGCGGCCGCCGCCGCCCACGCAGCGCTTAGCGGCCAGCGGCACGCCGAGGACCCCGGCGGCGGTGCCTGCCACCGCCGCTGCCGGCCCTGCTGCTGGGGGCCTGCGCCGCGGCCGCCTGCACCGGCTCGCCCACGGGCGGCCGATGACAGCTCACCCTCGCGAAACCGCAGAACGGCTAGCGCGCGCGCACGTGGGTTTGCATTGCGGTCGCGCGTCCTTTATAGCGCCAGTGCCAGCGGTGAGGCGCAGGGAGAAGTTTGCAGCTGCTTCCGCGCCTCCTCCTCCTCCAGCAAGCCCCCGGCGGCGGCGGCGGCGGCGACGACGCAGGATTCCCGGTGTCGGCATGCCAGTCGCATTCACTGCCGGTCGTGCGTGCGGGCGCGAACGCGGCCAGGCGTGCAAGCTCGGCGGGCGAGGGCGGTAGCTTAGCCGCGGGCGTGTAAACAGCTTGTTTGCCGTGCGTCTGTCGAGAGCCGCGCTGTCACCGAGTTACGCGTGCTATTTCGTGTGGGCTTAGCGAGTCGACTTGGAAGAAACCCGACCTCGAGGGGCGACGAGTCGGTTTAAGCATATACCGCGCGACGTGGCGAATACGACCCTGCGGCGCACGCGAGCTCGAGTCCCCCCCTAGACTGCCTCGCAGCAGCCGAAGCGGCGGCGGCGGCGTCTTAGCGCTGCTGCTGCCGCCGCCGAGGCCACGGCCCCCAGAACCGCCGCTGCTGCCGCGGCGGCGGCGGCGTCCTCGGTCAGCTGAACTCGCGTCGAACGCGCGCCGGTCGTCATCGCCTCCACAGGTCGGTGTCGCCGCCGCCGCCGGAGGCTCGACGTGCGCCAGCTCGCGCGCCGCCACCGTCGCCGCCGCCGCCGTGCTATTGCGAAATATATCGGCAGCCGCTGTTCTAAGGCTTAGAGAGGGGGCGGTCGCCGCTGGCTGCGTGCGGGTGCGACTGCACGCAGCCAGCGCGGCGAGCGCGGCCGTCCAGTCCATTGCTCGAAGAGAGCGGATCGCATCGATTTTAGAGCCGCCGCCGGTGACGCGAGGACGTTGGTCGGCGACCGCCGGCGAGCGATTATCAGACGCCGCGCGGCTGAGCGCTGCCAATGTTTCCGCGGCGGCGGCCTGACTCGAGCGCGGCCGTACTTCCGCAGACTGCTGTTTGCCGTGCGAAGCTTTCGTCGAGCTGCCCGCTTTTGTCTCGCCTGCGCTCGCCACTTTTTCTCTCTCTATTTTCCGAGCGCTCGCTCATTGTTAGGCCCGCACCGCGACTCGCCGCTCTCTCCCCCGGGGTCGATAGACGCGCGCGCGCGGGGTAAATCGGTGAAGCCTCAGCGCGGCTGCGGCTGCGGCTGCTGCCCGCGGGGCAGAGGACGGGTTGCTCGCGCCGCCGCGCAGACGAGAGGGCTCACTTCACCGAGGACCCTCGACTTGGCCCCGCCCGCCCGCCATTCTTCCGCCGCGGCGTCGTCATTCGGCGGCGCCCGGGTGTCGACCGCCCCCCCGCCCGCTGGCCGCGCCATCGCCGCCTCTCTCGCCCCTGTCGCTTCCGGTGCGAGGCGAGCGTGCAGCGGCGAAGCTGCGGCGGCCGCCGCCGCAGGCCACGGCGACGGCCTGTTCGCTGCCGTTCCCGAGGGCAGTCGGATGGTTCTCAAGCGTGCAGCCGCAGGGCTCGTGTGCGTCGACGGCCCCATCTCTTCTTTTTCTTTCCTTCTGGCGACCGTTCGCGTTAGCGCTTGGGCGGCGGCGTGGCTGCTGCTGACCTTTGAGTGTTTGCACGCAGACCTAGCGGATCCAGCGAATGCATGCGGGAAGCTGCTCGAGCGACGCGACGCTGTTCGAGCCGTCTGCGCGTGCGGCTGTAATGCTGCCCTGCTAGCGCTGTAACCGGCGGCTGCAACTCTGCAGCTCGCGAGAGCGGCCGGCGGCGGCCGCGCGTCGACCGAGCGGAGCGTCGTTCGTGGCGAGGAGAGTCGCCTCGCTGAGGCTTCGCTCGCCGGGCGTCGCTCCATTCCGCACCAGCGGCCCGCATTCTTTGCGCGCTATCGCGAGTTATATTTTTCCGCGAGCGTCATTTATAGTTTACGATTGAAAAGAACTAGAAGCTACTGTTTGTCGGCTTGTTTAACTTTCGAGCTAAAGGGACCGCTCGGCCGAGCGGCGGCCATTGTGTGCGCCGCAGCGCTTTACACCCCATTGGTCTCGGCGTATTGTGCGCTCCGCTAGTCAGTTTGTTGACTCTACACGTTATAACAAATCTAATTAACACTTAACTAATCGTCGCCCATTGAGCGCGCGCACAATCACATCAAACCGCATTGTGCGCGCGCACAATGCGCTCCGTCGGGTGCGAACTCAAACACTCGCGAGTCGCACAGGTGAGCGCCAAGCAAAGCAAACACGCACCCGCTCGGTCCCTTGTGCTCGCGCATCTGCGCTCCTCAGCGCTCGCGCACGTGCGCCGCTGCTCGCCGTTGCCGACGCGCGGGCGCTCTATAGAGAGAGCGCCCGCGCTTGTTCGCTAGCGGTCGTGCCTCTTTGTCCGCCCGCGCGCGCGCGCCCGCCCGCTCTCGCCCTCAATGGGCCGCCCTCCTGCTTGCCTGGAGAGCGATCCGTCCAAGCGGCCGGCTGCTCGGCCGGCGCCGCGATTGCGCTGGCTGCGCCCCCTGGCTCTCGCGCGTTGGCATGCTGGCGGATGGCGAGCCGCTCGGGTAGGGTGAGGAGGAGGGCAGCTGAGGGGGCGGGGTCAGCGACGGCGGCCATCCGAGAAGCGGCTGCCCGGTAGCATGGCGGCAGCGCCGCTCGCTGATGCAGAGACGTCACCCTGGTTACTCCGCACAATGAGGAACGCGCCCTTTGGCTGGGTTGGTAACCGGAGCTAGGCAGCGCCTCAGGGAACGAGACGGCAAGAGGTGGGCGTGACGATGCTGGGGGGGGGGGCTGGCGAGAAAGTGGCTGGTGTTGCCCATATTATGGCGGTCGAGCCGTCTCAAGCTGGAGCAGAGAGAAACCGAGAGCATTTGAGCGAAACCCGAGATTGGCATTGGGAGACAGAGGAGGAAAGAGAGGAAGAGAGAGAGAGAGAGAGAGAGAGAGAGAGAGAGAGAGAGAGAGAGAGAGAGAGAGAGAGAGAGAGAAAGAGCATGAGAGAAAGAGAGTGAGAGAGACGGTGACGCGGAGAGAGACAGAGGCAGAGAGGAAGAGAGAGAGAGAGAGAGAGAGAGAGAGAGAGAGAGAGAGAGAGAGAGTGAGAGAGTGAGAGAAAGAGCATGAGAGAAAGAGAGTGAGAGAGACGGTGACACGGAGAGAGACAGAGGCAGAGAGGAAGAGAGAGAGAGAGAGAGAGAGAGAGAGAGAGAGAGAGAGAGAGAGAGAGTGAGAGAGTGAGAGAAAGAGCATGAGAGAAAGAGAGTGAGAGAGACGGTGACACGGAGAGAGACAGAGGCAGAGAGGAAGAGAGAGAGAGACAGATAGACAGAGAGGAAGAAAAAGAAAGAGAGATGCAGAGAGTGAGAGAAATGTATAGACACGGAGAAAAAGAGTATGAGAAAGGGAGAGGGACAGAGAGATGAAGAGAGAGAGAGAGACGAGAGAGAGAGAGGGAGATAGATAGATAGAGAGAGAGAGAGAGTGAGAGAGAGAGAGAGAGAGAGAGAATTGGTCAAACAGAAAGACGAACAATTCATGAGAGAAGCACGAGGTAGGTAAGAGGATCGCTGAATTTTTCGTACGAGGTGGGACGGTCGCCGGAAAAGCCGGCGACCGTAGGACTGTGCTTCCCGATCGCGAGCAGGAAAGACCGAAGTCGAGCGTTGGCAGGCCCGGTCGATGCTGCTAATCTGTGCGCTCCACCGCCGCCGCCGCCGCCGCCGCCGCCGCCGCCGCCGCCGCCGCCGCCGCCGCCGCCCTGGGGATTGTTGGTCATGGCAGGCGGCCGCTGTCAAAGTTTCCGCCCGAGGCGACACGAGCGCGAGCGACGACGACTCAGCTCAACATGGAGCGGCCTGAGAGTACGGCTGGCTAGGTCGGCTGCTAGCATTGCACATCGTGCCGTTCGCAGTATACAGACAGCCGCCAGGTGCCGCCGGCGCGACACGCTCCAGGCTTGCAAGCGAGTAAGCGAACTGCCTTTTTGACGTCCTCTTTCCTTCGGCCTCGTGGTCGGTTGGGCAAAGTCTCTCTCCAGTAGCGCCCTCGTTGTGTCCTCGGCTGGGATTGAGTGACAGCTCGGTGGCTGCTCCAACGTCACCCGGGCGAAGTTAGAGCTGTGTTGCGGTGCTAGCCAAGCCGCACGAACTAAAGCTATCTCTCCAGTGACTGAACAGTGGCAGTAACACTGCAAGCGAGCAAACGATGCTCTTACACGATTCAACTTTCTGATCCGAACGATATTCTAACTAGCAAGATTATCAACGGAAACTGGCCAAGATAATAATTATAACACGGCTGATTCCTCGTATAAGAATTTCGAATTTAAGAACACTCGGCTTATTAAATAGCAGTTCTGCATCCCAGAAATTCTGTTAAGTATTAAGAAATATTAGTCTCATTCCACATGTGAGAATGCTCCTCATATAAGAATTCCCATTTGCTGGCTCGAGCGTGTGCGGAGTCGACTGTAGCGTGTTTGCATAGCGGCCACAGAAAACTAAACCACTTCAGGAATTCAAGCTTGAATAGAGTACATCTGCTTGCTTTGCTTGATCTTTCGTCAGCATTCGATACTATTGATCAAGTCCTTCTCGAGAGCCGCTAATTTCGCCCGGGCATCCCTGGCCCTGCACTACCGTGGTTTCGGTGCTATTTAATATAATAATATATAATATAATTCATTTATATAGCGCCCCAAGAGAACTTAATCTCTATTCGGGCGCTTCACATATGCCTTGGGGCTCGAGCCCACGACCTCAGTCAGACCTTGGTCGGGGCGAGCACCTTAACGGCTAGACCAAACCAGCTCGGCATATTTAAGTGGGAGAGGCATATTTAAGTGGAAGACGCCAGAGGATTGATGTCTGCGAGAAAAAATTATTCACAGAACCACTGAAGAATGATACACCCCAGGGCTTTATGCTTTTTCAGCCTCTTTTTATACTTTCCATCTTGCGGATGTAATCGTAAATTGCGAATCTAGTCTTGTAGTTCTATTCCAACGATACACAGCTGCTTTGATCGCTCACAGCATTTCAGCACGTCAAACTCTCTCAACTCCCTTGCTGCATGTATTGCTGAAAACTTCACTTGGGTGGAAGGATAATTTCTCAAATTGAATGAAAGTAAAACAAGCTTACTAGTTATGGGCTAACACAGTGACACTCAGAAAGCGGAAAGCTTAACGTTCAAAATCGGCTCTGCCAACAAGTCTCTCGTAGCATCCACACGGAATCTAGGTTTTCTTTTCTGAAGTCCTTTCACTAGACTACACATAAGCTCCACAGTCAAGTCTGCCTACTTTCAGTTGCCTTGCAAAATCCTGGCCTACTGGAACACGTATACTAAATCCAAGTCGTTCCTTGCATTTGTGGCAACCCGTCTCGACTTCTGTAGCTCAGTACCTGCACGTCTTCCGGCCCGCAAAATGAACAAAATCAGGCACTTACAGGTGGTGCAAAACTTTTCAGCCAGGCTTGTCTGTCGTGAGCGTTGCATTTACCACATCACACCACGCTTCAGTGAATTGCTCTGATTCCAAATCAAGCAGCCTATTGACTTCAAGCCTTTATCACTCACTTTAAGGCTCCTTCATTATCTTTCTTCATCACACCAATCTGAAGTAATTACCAATAAGTCAATGCGTCGTACCAACCACTCTTCCGACTCAAATCACTTAGCTGTGCTTCGAACCAATGTCAAATTCCTGAGAGACCGTTACTTAAGTTCGTGTGGTCTTAAAAATCCCGAAACTCACTCCTAACTGACGTCACGATATCCATTGATTTGAAATTTAAACTAAAACCGTAACTTTTCCTTACATCTTTCGCTGGGTGCTTGTGATTTTTCTCGTGAATGCTTATGCGTGCTGATACTGTGCATGTTACCACTAGCCATGAATGCATGTTGACGCTGAGCATGTTACAACTAACCATATAGTCATGCATCCTTTACAGTATATTTGGAGTGCTTAAAAAGCAATTTCCTGAAGGTGATATACAAATATATTATTTTTATTCTTATTTCTAGGCATTTTACATATTCTCTAGGGGAAGCGTGTTGATTTAGTTAGTGATAACATGCACGGTGTCAGCAGGAATCAGCACACAAAGGACAGTTCACATCAACTCAGGAAATGCAATGAAGAACGGGTGCATTTTAGCTTCTGTTTAAATATCATCAAGTTAGGCATGCGTTAATGCTAGTTGAGAGTCAATTCTAGGCTTTGGAAAAGCACAGTCTCCAAAGGATTTCAGGCTTGTTCTAGGAACTTCTAAATGACTCGAGTCAGAAGAGTGGATGGTGTCGCACTCAAATCCCGATTTTCAAGTAGCCCAGATATTTAGGATGGAGCAAAAGAATGGAGGGACCTGAAGTTGAGCAGCAAACTTTCAATTTAATAGGCTGCTCTATGGGTAGCCAGTGCAGGTTTTCTAGTGAAATGTCACTTTGGAACATGACATCAGGATTTCGCGCACATGTAACAGGAGAAAAATTTGGAGAGAGCTCACTTTGAGCGATGGTTTTTCCCATTTCCGAGTCTCAATAGGCTTGCCCATAATTGGCAAGTTTGCTTTATCGTCATTCAATTTGAAAAACTTTGCTGCAATCAAGTGTAAATATCAGCAATACATGCAGCGAGGAAGTTGAGAGTTCAAGTTGCTTGAAGGCAGGGAGGGATAGCAACACAAGTACAGCTGTGTATCATTTACGTAGAAATGAAAGCCTAGACTGTGCTGGGATATTAAATCGGGAAGATGGAGAACGTGACTTACAAAGAGAAGTGGACTTAGCACTTGGCTACTCCACACGTTGAGGCTCTGCGGCTGACCATTGCCTGTTTACATACATGCTCTCCAGTCTCCTACTATGACAGGACTTATACCATTGCAGTGCTGTGCCAGTGATGCCCTGGGGAGATAAGTGGCGCTCATGAAGGACTCTGTGATCTATAGTATCAAACGCTGCCGGAAGATCCTGAAAAGCAAGCAGCGAGATTCAAACTGGGTCTTTTCTCCTGAGGTCGTTATGCACCCTAAGCAGCTCTAAGCGTAGTGATTAGCTCTAAAACCCAACTGGAACTTGCACGGATCGCACTAAGTTTCTACGGACTTTCAGAGGAAGTTAGCAGAGCTTGACACACACAACTCAGACCTCAAACGTGCAGCTTTAGGGGCCAATCGGACGTGCTCGAGTTGGTTTGAGGCGCCGCCGAACTCGCGTCGTCTGCAGCGGAAGGGGGAGGGGCAGGGAGACTGTCGGCTACCCTCCCTCGACAGACACCACAATGGCTACTCGAAGACATCGGCGACAGAGATTTATCGACGACTAGGGCTCGCGCGTAATCCTCCGAGCTTCTCGCCAGCTCCGGTGGCGCCGACCGTTTGGTGCAAACTAATTCTTAAAGGAGCTGCATCTTGCAAAGAAATGAACGAGCTGTTCATGGTGGTTGGCGCCGGCTTCCACTTCCACCGGATCGCACGCTACGTAAGCTAAGTTTTCGGTCTCGGTCGTTCGACCGTCGGCGGCGACGAGCGGCGAGAGAAGAGCGAGCGGAACACGAACCGGGAGCGCCGCCCGTTCGACCGCAGCTTAGCACTCGACTCGACTCGACCGGAGGCTTCGACGTGTCGGTCTCGCTCCTGACCGTCGCCGAGCACTTTTGGAAGCCGTGCGACTTTGCTGACGCCGCTAGCGCAGGCATTCTCGGCGGCGCACGGTGCGGAGGCCGGAGCGTCGGTGATGACGACCCTGCTATTGAGGCTTGCCCTCCGGCTACCAATAAAAATCCTTTAAATATAATGATACACATCGAAACGACACTACACAATCTGTCCGAATTGGCAACGCGAGGGCCGACGCCTTTTCTGCTGGGCGCAGATGGGCTCGGCAGAAACGCCAGCCCGCAGCCAGACGTACACGACAGACATTTACAACTAAGCAGAGCGGGCGTCTGAGGCCGAGGCAAGGGCGGGCGCTGCGGCGAGGGTGTGGGCCGCCGTTCCCGCAGCGCCAGCACCGCCCTGCCGGCAAACGCTTGCCGCCCATGAGCAAATCTCGGTGCCGCCCCCTCGGCGGTTCTGCGTCCCAGCTCGAACTCGCCAACCGCCTCTTGACTTTTATCCGACGCGGACCGTCCGAGAGGAAAAGACATTGGACGTTCGCGGGCGGCGAGGTCAGTCGAGGTCATGCGACGGCGGGCGCCAGGCGGCGCATGCCGTCGCCACATGCATTAAGTAAATGAGCAACTGAAAGTGAGCGGTCAGTCGATCGCCCGCGGGTTCCTTCTTCGTCGGCATCGGGCCGTCGTGCGTAGTAGCGTCAGCTATCCGCTGCCACCACCTTCAGGCCCGCCCCAGCGTCGGTCCGTTTTCGCTGCCGCCGCCGGCCCTGGCTCGTCCGCCCTTGACCGTCGTCGGCCGCGTCTCGGCTCGCTTTTCGTGCTCGGGCGCGAGCGGCTTCGAGAGCATTCCGGCGTCTTCTTTTTCATCTCACGTGCACGTCCGCCGGAGCACGCATCCGCCGCCGGAGCACGAAGCCGCGCTGCCGGGGCGGCGGCGCTCAGTCGTTGCTCTGCGGCGGGCTGGTCGAGGCGTCGCTGAATCGGCTGCCGGACGGACTGCCCGGCGGCACGTACATGTCGCCGTCTTCGGCCGCGTACGTGCTGGAGTCGTCGCTGCCGTACAGGCTGCCCATCTGCAGAGCGAGACAGGCGTCGTCGGAGCGACGAGTGAGCAGCAGCAGCAGCTCGCTGCAGCTTCGCACCGCTCGCTGGGCGAAAGCGAGGCTGCGGCGACATTTCGCTTTCGCCGACTGCACTAAAGCTGCTGCTGCTTCGAAAGCGTAGCTGCGTACCATGCTGTGGTGGTAGCCCGATGGCCGCTCGGCGGCGGCGCGATACCAGTTGTCTAGTAGGCCCCATTCGCCGCCGCCGCCTCCGCGCGAGTACATGGCCACGTCGCCTCCGTGAAGGCGCTTGCACGGCGGCTGACCTTCGTGCGACATCGACTGCGGGGATAGGCCGACCGCTTGCATGCCCGACATGCGATGCTAAAACGAGGAAGAGTGAAGGAACTTGAGCCATTTTTAGAGCTCTCCCCTTTAGCTATGCCGTGACGGGCCTTGTTGGTCAGAGTAACAATTCGGCCCAGTATCAGTTGATCAACCGGGAGCCAACGAAGTTCCTTCAGCATTCAGGAGGCGCATGGCTGAGCATCTGAGAGCTGTTGACTAATCTAGCCGCCATATTCATCTACGTCTGCAGAGGCTTAATGGCATTTCGTTAGCCCGGCCGACTCGGAATTGCAGCGGTCCAGCCTAGATAGAACGAGGGAGCTAGTTAGGTTATTGGAAAGCCACCGCGAAAGGTAGTCGTGATCTTGGACAGATTAAAAACATCTACTGCTCAGCCCAATGGCGTTCCTAAGATATCGTTCGCCCGGGGAAACACTACGCAGATGGCCCCCGCCAGTAATAGGCACCCATCTTGGTCCCCCGTGATCCGTCGCCATTTGATCCTTCGCCCGGGGACATGTCCCCATCTGCCCCCTTCGGTATGCCACTAGCTCAGCCTTTTTTGAATGAAACTCGTCATTTGTAGTTGATGCGTTTAAGAACACATCGAATCGAGGTAAAGAAGAGAGAGAGAGAGAGAGAGAGGGAGAGAGAGAGAGGGAGGGTCCGAGAAAGTTAGTGCTCGCACGAGCGACGGGGAGTGAAAGATATGCAAGAGAAATAGAGAGAGATAGAGAGAGAGAGAGAGAGAGAGAGAGAGAGAGAGAGAGAGAGAGAGAGAGAGAGAGAGAGAGAGAGAGAGAGAGAGAGAGAGAGAGAGAGAGAAATAGAGAGAAAGAGGCAGAGAGAGAAAAAGAGAAATTGAGATATATATTAGATAGAGAGAGAGAGTTGGAATCTAAGGAAGTGAGTGAGAAAGAGAGGTATAGAGTATCGAGACGGAGTGCTCTTGAGAAAGTGATGTTATTCAAGATGGTTCGAAAATGGATCACCATTCACGCGGTTTTTCCAATGTGATCGCTGCTGCAAAATGCCTATCGCCGGCCGCCAGATCATTCTCGCGAACCCCTGGCAACGATTTCCCAGTCAAATCGGATCGCGAACTCGCGAATGCATCTTCCGTCGCCAGGTCACGCCTCGAGCTGACGCGGGAGGCGGCGATGCCGAGCGGCATTCGGCCTCGAGGTGCCTCGCCGAGCTGGAGCGACGAAAGTCTGCCCCGGCGATTCTCGGCTCGGTATTTGCTCAGCATCCGGTGGCCGCGTTTGTTTGTGAGCCGCGGATTGCTCGTCAGCTGACGCAGTGCTGTTAATCAAACAGCGCCGCCGCTGCCCTCTCTTAGGGCGGCCGCCGCTCTCTTATTAGGGCGGCCTCGGCCGCGCCCGCTCGGGTGTCGGCAGGTGGAAGCTGGGCCGCAGCCGCTCGGTCGGCTGAAGCCGGCGAGCCAGCTCTAGAGCTCGGACCGCACTGCCGCGCGTCGACCACTCAGTTGCCGGAAAGCGGGTCGCTCGGCGAGCCCTCTGCAAGGCCGACGATTCACAGCACTGCACGGACCGCTAGAGGCCAGCTGTCGCAGCAGCGCCTCGTGGGCTTCGGGCGGCGGCGCTGCGGAGCCTGCGAAAGCATAAGCACAGATGCTAGCAGCGAGATGGCTGCGCCGCCCGCCGGCCGGCCGGCCGCGAGGAGCGCTGCGAATGCAGCAGCAGCAGCTGCGAGCGCGTGCGGGGGGGGGGGCCGACGGACGGACAGAGCCGCCGGCTGATCGGCAAGATTGGCCGACGGGCGCGTTGCGAGTTGCTTCGGTGTGCTGCAGAGAGCTGCCCTTCGCTGCCGAGCCGAGCATCGCCAGCTCTCGCGCCGCCGCTGTCGGCGCTAGCTAGCTGGCGCTAGGTAGCTGTCAAGCGCCAGCTTTATCGCTCATTCGTACTAATGGGGCGTAAACGTTTTCTAATGATACTTAAACGCCCTACTAACGCTGTTAATTATTCAGACGTCGATGGCGGCCGCAGAGCTGTTTCGTGCCGCCGAGGCAGCTCGATCGGGGCGGCAAACTCCGGAAGTCAAGCGGCGCTGGCTGAGGCGCCGAAGCGGCTGACCCGGCGGCCGCGGAGGCAGATCGGACGGCTCGCGGGGAAAAGCCGACGGACCTCGGCTTCGTGGTCGCCCGCGACTGCCTAGCGTCGGCGGGTGGATGGCGAGGGGGGATGCGAAAATGCGAGCAGTGGATTCGACTGCGGAGGCCATCCAGGCCGCTTGATCTTTGTTCGACTCGAGCGGACGAGAGGCGAGGCGAGGCGAGGCGAGGTCTAGGCTCCCCCGAGGCTCGACATGTCGAAGAGGCGGAGAAGCTCGCTGCAGGGCGAAGAGGGAGGGCGCGGCTGCCTGCGAGAGCGGCGGAGGCAGCGCATCGATTCTCGATCGGCGGAGCTCGGCTTAAGTTGACGGAACGAGTGCACTGCTGTACTCGAGAGCGGGTAGTGCAATGCGGCCCGCCGTGCCGTGCGTCACGCCCCGAGCCCGGAGCATCGCTCGGCTAAAGCTGCGAGAGCGGCTCAGCTTAGAGAGGCTCAGCTCTGTGCGAGCGATGCTCCGCCGGCTCGACATATACCACCGGCTTCTGATCCGTCGGTGGTAGAGGCGATGAGAGCATCAATATGGCATATATATGCATACAGGGTATATCTACGTATGATGTTCGCATATGGAGCCGTATGTAAACTGTATATATATATATATATATGTGTGTGTGTGTGTGTGTGTGTGTGTGTGTGTGTGTGTGTGTGTTGTGTGTGTGTGTGTGTGTGTGTGTGTGTGTACCGTATATGCAATATATATATATATATATATATATATATATATATATATATGTTTATACATGTACTTGTATCTGATATTTCCCTTATTCGGCACCACGTTGCGATTGGCGCCAGACCACTAACGCAGGCTAAACAAGGAAGTTTTGCTCGAGCTTTAATGAGCACACTGCTTAGCAGCGCGTCTTAAAGATTTCGATACGAAAAAAGTGACAGGAAAATAGACTTCTGGCAAAAGGATGTATGAGTTCACAAAACGAGAAACGATGAAAAGGTAAGAACATTAGCAAGTGAGAGTGACGTAGAGAAAGATACATGGAGAGAGAGAGAGAGAAAGAGAGATAGAGATTGAGATAGAGAGATAGATAGATAGATAGAGAAAGAGAGAGAGAGAGAGAGAGAGAGAGAGAGAGAGAGAGAGAGAGAGAGAGAGAGATAGAGAGAGAGAGAGAGATAGAGAGAGAGAGAGAGAGAGAGAGAGAGAGAGAGAGAGAGAGAGAGAGAGAGAGAGAGAGAGAGAGAGATAGTGAGAGAGAGAGAGAGAGAGAGAGAGAGAGAGAGAGAGAGAGAGAGAGAGAGAGAGAGAGAGAGAGAGAGAGAGAGAGAGAGAGAGAGAGAGATAGTGAGAGATAGAGAGAGAGAGAGAGAGAGAGAGAGAGAGAGAGAGAGAGAGAGAGAGAGAGAGAGAGAGAGAGAGAGAGAGAGAGAGAGAGGGGAGAGAGAGAGAGAGATAGAGAGAGAGAGAGAGAGAGAGAGAGAGAGAGAGAGAGAGAGAGAGAGAGAGAGAGAGAGGGAGAGAGAGAGAGAGAGAGAGAGAGAGAGAGAGAGAGAGAGAGAGAGAGAGAGAGAGGGAGAGAGAGAGAGAGATAGAGAATGGAAGAAAAGAATTGATCAGAAACAGAAGCGTGGAAAAATTGAGGGACGGTAGGAAGAGACGAGATAAGAAGAGAGGGAAGGAGAGTAGAGAAGATACGACGAGAGGGAAAGTAAGAAAAGGGGAGAAGGCAATCTTACTTTCGGCAGATTGTACTTTTCGCAGTCAGCCGTCTCTTCGGCGAAGTCGGTGGCTTTTTCGGCCCCCAAGGCTGCCGCGCACGCAGGTCGCGTTCGCACGCATAGCTCGGCGTGGGTGGGCGAGCAGAGCGCAGGGGCGGGGGGGGGGCAAGCGTCCTCGAGCCAGCACACGAACCTTGTCGGCGCCGCCGCCGTTCTGCTGCAGCTGCTTGATGAGGATGCTCTTCTTCTTGTCCTTGCAGCGCTTGTTCTGGAACCAGACTCGGATCACGCGCGGGCTGAGGCCCGTCATTTCCACCAGCTGCTCCTTCATGAGCGCGTCCGGACGCGGGTTGGCCGCGTAGCAGGTTCGCAGCGTGTGCAGTTGCTTCTCGTTGAGCACCGTTCGTATTCGCGTCGTTTTGCCCTCCTTGTGCGCCGACTGCTGCCCAGGGTGCCCGGACGAGCCCTGGTGTCCACCGCCGCACAGTCGAGCCACTTTGCACGACGGCGGTCGAATTGCTGCCGAACGGCTGTCTCTACCATCTGCAACGATAGTCGCCCACCGCTGCACCTTTCGCCGCCACGAGCGAGGAGTCGCCCATCATTGAACAAAGGCGAGAGAGGGAGGGGGTCCGGGGCACGGGTGGAGCAGCGAAAGGTTTCGACGAGGCGGGGTACGGGTTGGAACAGCCCTTGCTGGCGAGAGGGGTCGGCGCCGGCGAAAATCTTGATAGCGCAGTGCCCACCACCTGGCGACGGTGGTGACAGCCTAGGAGGCCGAATCGAGCGGGTTGGACAGAGCGACAAAGACGCCGCCGGCGCCGCCGCCGCCACACGACCGAACCACCGTCGCGCCACGAGGAGCGCGTCCGACGGCAAACGGGTTGGAGATTAAATGTTGCCGCCGGATATCTACCGCTATCGCGACGTAGCGAGTTTGAAGTGGCGGAGCCCGCGAGCTCGCGCTCAAGATCAGGAGCCGCGAGGGCCGTCTCGCCGCCGTCGCCCGAGTCAGCCGCCGTCGCCCGAGTCAGCCGCCGTCGCCCGAGTCAGCCGCCGTCGCCCGAGTCAGCCGGATGGCGCCTCAGCTCCGCCCAATCGCCGAGGAGCTCGAATTCAGGCTCACGAGTTCCGTTTGCGCGCTAGAGCGGTGGGGCTAGGTACCTTGCCCTGCGGGCGCTACTCGAAAACCGATTGGTCGGCTTTTCGCCATCGCTTGCCGGCCGGCGAACCGCTTATCCGCCAAGCTCAGACTGAGCGGCGGCGCGTCTTGAGACGCAGTGGGCACAGAAGCGAAGCGCTGCGACGATCCGCTGAGCCGTTCGCCTCGGGCCGACCGACCGCAATGACATTGGCCGACGCTCCGAGCGTCGGCTCGGATAGAGGCGCGAGAACGGAAGGGGTGAGACTCGGAGGCGGCGTCACTCGCCTCAGCCGACAAATGCCGGAAGCCACGAGGTGGTAGCTTCGGCGACGACAGCAGCGACAGCTGTCGCATCAGCCTTTAGTTGGCGGCAGCCGCCCGGGGGCCCCGAGTCGGGCTCGGGCGCCTTCAACTGAGCATGAGCTACCGTCTTAGTCAAACAAATAATATTAGACGATTCCTAGTGAGGGATACGCGGGCAGGATAAGCCTAATGATATTGACAGGAACAACGCCGTGTTTGCCCTGCGGCAGTGAATGTTTGAAAATAGCTAGCAAGACGATAGGCGATCAGCCTGGGTCGACCGTTGAGTCGCATGCGCTTCCATTCGTGCGGCAGCGAGCTCGCTCTAGGCCAGAGCGCGTGCTGCCGCGAGCACGGCAGCGTGCGCCGCCGCCAGGAGCGCAGCATCGGGCCGGCCCGGACGCATCGATCTGCACCGGCAGCTGCTGGAGCGGCTGCCCGCGTCGTTGCCTCGACTACTTCATTCGACGGCTTCGGCGGCGGCGGCGGCTTTCGAACGAGCCGTTTCGGCCTGCGCAGCGAGCGGCCGCGGCGACTTCGAGCGCTGCAACTCGACGCACGCCTCCATGACGAACTTCGATGCCACGCTGACTGTCAAGCGGCAGCGGCCAGGGATTCACCGTCACCGCTGCCGCAGGTGGCGCGATCGACGGTGCAGATTCGTCAAGCCACGAATCGGCAGCATGTCAGGCGCGGTGTAAGAGGCTCAGCAAAGGAGCACTCACCGAGCGTGGTGAAATTGTTGTCGACCTGCTGCTTGAGACCACCGCCGGCACTCTCCAAGCCGGCTGAGGCGCCGCCGCTGTCGCCCGGCGACGAGGCAGCGGAGGAGGAGGAGCGAGGTTCGAGGAGTGAAGCGTTGTCCAGCTTGCAGAGCAGGCCTCGCTCGCGTTGCGCGAACTCGTCGCCGGGCACCAGCTGCCGGTTGCACGCCGAACAGCGGAAGCAGTTGATGTGATACACGGCCGACCCCGCTCGCATGACGAAGTCGTTCTTGCCGAACGCCACGCCGCACTTGACGCACTTAGTGATGAAGAGCCTGTGGTGGAGGCGGAACGAAGTTGGGCGGAAGTGTTTGGCGGAGCGAGCGAAGCTGTTCGAGGAGCAAGTCCTCGGCTCGCTGCTCGAGTGCTCTTTCGAGCTGCGGCCAGTTCGAATTGCTGGCAACGTGTCGATGATAGTGAGGTGGAGGCGAAGAGATGAGGTGGAGGCGAGGAGCTGAGAGTCGAGGGAACGAGAGAATGAAACAGGCCGAGGTCAGTTTCATTCCTTTTCACAGCTGTCTCTCGGACCGAGTGCAGGGAGCCCGATCCCGCCGCCGGAGGGCGCTAGTCATCCAAAAGCCGACCCGCTTACTTCGACCGGACATGCAGTCGCCGCCGCCGCCGGCCGTGGCGACCTACTCGCGCGTGAGAGCGCCGCTGATCCGGCTGGCCGGATCAGCGGCGTCCAGCCCCGGGCGGCGACAGCGGCGGCCCGGCCGCCGCTGTCGCTTTAGTCTCGTTAGAAGCGCTTAAGCTGGCCGCTGAGAACGCTGTCTTAAGCTCGAGCTCTCATAACGCCATCCGATCCGATTGACCTCGGTGACTTGGCGCCAGCTGGCACCTTCAGCTGCTCCATGCGGCTAGAATTCGCACGCGAGGGAGGATCTGCCGACCGTCGCCAACACCTGCGCAGCGGCCTATTGTATTAGCGCGGATATCGAGTGAATAGAGCCCCGAAAAGCGACAATAGCGTCTCTAATGAAAATACGATATACCGGCCGGCTTACTTCGAAACTTTAAACCGCGTCTCCGCTGAGATGCGTTCAGAGCGGAGGTCTCTTGTGCCGCCTCGAGCAGCCGGCGCTGCTCGGCATCCGAGCCGCGGCGCGACCGTGCGACAGCTGGACCGAAGTGCTTCTGCACGCGGCGGCTCACCGCTCGTGCGAGCGGCTCCTCGCACGAGCAGCGCGATAGATCTCGCCGCCGTCGGCTCCTCGAGCGGCGTTCGCCGGCGTGGGAAAGGCTGGCCGACCGCCGTCAACGACGGAGCCGGCGCGATGACGCATTCAAGCCGCGAAAGAAAGACGGCGGCGGCGACGCGAGCAGCCACCGACGAGCGAGAGCCGGCGGCAGCGGCCCCAGGGCGACGAGCACGCCCAGCGAGCTCCCTCGAAACCTAGGGGCTCAATGGAGCGAGCGAGCTAGCTAGCCGAAATGACCCCGGGTAACTGCGGTGCTATTCGTTGAACGAACGAGGGCTGCTCGCCTCCCGTTCCAACCGCCGCTACAGTGCTGTAGTGACCTCAGTCAGACTTGCCGCTCTGGTCGCTTCGCCTCGGCTTCGAAACGACCACTCAGCGAGAGACTCGTGGCTGAGTATGGCACGCTGTGCCTTTCGCATTCGCGAACATTTGGGTATAGAGTCGGAGAGAGGCGGACGGACGAACGAGAGATTTCATACCGAGGGGAGACGAAGATGGATGGAGAGAGAGAGAGGGAGAGAGAGAGAGAGAGAGAGAGAGAGAGAGAGAGATGGAGAGAGAGACATGGAGAGAGAGAGAGAGAGAGAGAGAGAGAGAGAGAGAGAGAGAGAGAGAGAGAGAGAGAGAGAGAGAGAGAGAGAGAGCGAGGGAGAGAGAGAGAGAGAGAGAGAGAGAGAGAGAGAGAGAGAGAGAGAGAGAGAGAGAGAGAGAGAGAGAGAGAGAGAGAGAGAGAGAGAGAGAGAGAGAGAGCGAAATAGAAAGAGAGAGAGAGAGATGGAGAGAGAGAGAGAGATGGAGGGAGAGAGCGAAATAGAGAGAGAGAGAGAGAGAGAGAGAGAGAGAGAGAGAGAGAGTGGAGGACGCCTCGGCGGAAGTAAGATGAAAGGATGCGCGAGAAATGCAGCTCTAGATGCAGCATAGGCACAAGCACGTGTGTCTATGTATGCACAGCGATGGAGTCGGAAAGGCGCGAAGCAGCTAGTTTCGAAGTTTAATCCGGCCATTTTGAGAGAGCGAGCGCCGGAAATACTCGAGCGCTTGCGCTCGAAGCGTCGATCGAATGCCGTCGGCCGCTGCTGGCCTCTCTGGCCTGCCACGCGGCTGCGGCGAGGTATGAACCGCTTTGCCGGGCGAGACTCCTCCGGTGCGAATTCTTCGCGGCGTCTCGCGGCTAACTGAGGTCGTCGCTCTTTGCAAACAACCCGCCTCGGACCGGAAAGTCATCGAAAGCGCAATCGCTGGCGTGCAAACAAACCCAGGCCTTGATAAGCATTCACGGTTAATTATTTAAAAAAGAACAACTCGAGGGGCGTAAGAAAAATCGATGCCTCGCATCTAGTCAGCCTCGAAGCGTGCGAGAGCTCGACCGGCGCGAAAGAGGAGACCAGCTCGGCCGGATTGCGGCAGCGGCAGGGCGCGTCGCCGCTCGCGCGGGGCAAGCCAGACCGCTCGATCAGTCACTGGCTGCCCCGGCAGCAGCGGACGGCGCTGTTTGCTTTATTTCTTATGCTCTAGAAAGCACTCGTATTCCTGTAACAAGCTTACAAACACGCGCCGCACACGCAGCTACGGCATCGCGTACGAGAGCTCTGCATCTGCAGAGCATGGATCAATGACGAGATCCACGAGAAGAACTGAGTGGCCGAGAGAATCGTAGGATGAGAGAGAAAAAGAGAGAGATAGGGAGGGAGGGAGAGAGAGAGAGAGAGAGAGAGAGGGAGAGAGAGAGAGAGAGAGAGAGAGAGAGAGAGAGAGAGGGAAAGAGAGAGAGAGAGGGAGGGAGAGAGAGAGAGAGAGAGAGAGGGAGAGAGAGAGAGAGAGAGAGAGAGAGAGAGAGGAAGGGAGAGAGAGAGAGAGAGAGGGAGAGAGAGAGAGGGAGGGAAAAAGAGAGAGAGAGGGAGGGAGAGAGAGAGAGGGAGGGAGAGAGAGAGAGAGAGGGAGGGAGAGAGAGAGAGAGAGAGAGAGAGAGAGAGAGAGAGAGAGAGAGAGAGAGAGAGAGAGAGAGAGAGAGAGAGAGAGAGAATGAAAAATTAAGGGAAAAGGGAGAGGGCCGGGTTAGATATGACGGAAAGGTGGATATATGCTGACGAACAGCAGAGCAATTAGGATAAAAAGAGACAGCACTCCCCGTTGCTACAGGCGAGCGACGTGACGTAGCGAGCGGAAGCTCTAGAGCTGCATGTCCGCTAAGCGAGCCTGAGAGAAATGACCGCAGCTTTCCTAGGGCTCGAGGCTTGAGCCCTAGACAAGAGCGAGTGTCAGGACTATGTATATAATGTGTAGTTATTATCATTATTGTAATAACCATTATGGTAAAGGCAACCGCGGCTGCAGATGCAGCGATCTGTCGAGCGTGGGGTACCAACTGCCGACCTACGACAAAATCCCACAGAGCACGCCGACGCTCATCGAACCGAAACCTGGGAAGCAGCAGTGCCTACGAGCTAGGGAACGACGAGCCGGTGGCGAACGCGAGGAGGCGACGTCGGCATCCTGTTGGGAAACCCAGGAGAGCAGCTCTGGGGCACAGCGCGGCCACTACTAGAGATCAAGGGTAAATACAGGAAAGGGTAGCGAGCAGAAAACATAGGAAGGGGTTGTCAGCAGGAGCAATTTGTTCTCACCCCTCTCTCTCTCTCTCTCTCTCTCAAAGGAAGCTACTCTGAGCTGGCACCGTCTTGGCGACAGTAACTTCACTTAGAGCGCCATCGCCATGTCCTTGGACTTTCGTCTACCCTTTTGTTACCTGCACGCATACATATAGGTATAGCTCCCTCTCTCTGTCTCTCTCTGTCTCTGGATCTGTCTCTGGATCTGTCTCTGTCTCTCTGTCTGTCTGTCTCCCTCTCTCTGTCTCTGTCTCTCTCTCTCTCTCTGTCTCTCTCTGTCTCTCTCTGTCTCTCTCTGTCTCTCTCTGTCTCTCTCTGTCTCTCTCCGTCTCTCTCCGTCTCTCTGTGTCTCTCTGTGTCTCTCTCTGTCTGTCTGTCTGCCTGTCTTTCTCTCTCTCTCTCTCTCTCTCTCTCTCTGTCTCTCTCTATCTCTCTCTCTGTCTCTCTCTGTCTCTCTGTCTCTGTCTCTGTCTCTGTCTCTGTCTCTGTCTCTGTCTCTGTCTCTCTCTCTCTCTCTCTCTCTCTCTCTCTCTCTCTCTCTCTCTCTCTCTCTCTCTCTCTGTCTCTCTCTCTCTCTCTCTGTCTACCTCTCCGCTCTGCTGTTCCCACAGGTCTGCTGTTCCTACCACTCTGCTGTTCCTACCGATCTGCTATTCCCACCAATCTGCTGTTCCCGCGCGGCTGGCGACACGCCGCTTCGAGCTTACCTTGTGTAGTCCGTCTTGCAGTAGGTTTTCCCGTCCTTGACAAAGCACGTGCATGACTCGTCGAGCGAGCACCCGCAGTCGGCGCACTTGAGGCAGTCGGCGTGCCACGACAGGTCGGGATGAACGCGCATGACGAACGCGTCGCGAATCCGCTCGCCGCAGCCCACGCACGGCGGAGCGCTCGCGGCCGCTGCCGCGGCGGCCGAAGCGACGGCCGATTTCTGCCGACTGCTGCCGCCACAGCTGCCCGAATGTCCTGTAACGGCCCGGACGATGATGCGGTTCGGCTGAAATGTCTAACCGAGGGACGACGATTTCAGTCCGCGGGGTGCTAGGGCGGATGCGACGAGCGAGCCCCTTCCGCCGAACCGCTGAGGCAGCAGCGAGAGCCTCTCTCGCCGACAGTCAGGCGCTCTAGCACGCACCGAGGCCGCGGGCTTCGGGAGGTGGATGCAGCGCTCGCATGGGCGGCAACTCGGTCGCAGCCCGTGAGAGCGTCGCGGCGGCGGCGGCGGCGGCGACTGGTGGTGCAGCAGCGAGCTTCGGTCGCAATCGGTCGAACGTTTAAGCCCTCGCCGCCGCTGCCGCTGCTGGAGCCATCGCCGCTCCCGTGGGGCGGAGTGACCGAGCCCGGCAACGGGAGACAATCGAAGAGGAGCCCACTACGCGAGCTGTGGCGCCGACGTCTCCGAGGGGCACCGACTCTCGTGCCCAAGCCCCGAGGCCGGCAGCGATCCGGCCAGACGGCAGGTGGACTAATCCAGGGAAAAATCGCCACCGCAACGCTTTGAGGGCAGCAGCGCGGGAGCTCAGAACGCGCTGGCGCCGCGAAACGACCCACACGATCAAGACCCACATGAGAGAACTTCCGGCCGACCGACCGACCGCCCGGTTTCCGTCGAGCGGCCAGCGAAAGTGTATCGGCAAGCCGCAAAACCGTTCAAGACGACCATCTTAGCAGTCGCGGGCTCTGGTGAGCCGGAAACTCGGCAAGGTTGCACGCCCGACGCCCGAGAAGTGGCTCTCGGACCGAGACAGCTGCTGGAAAGCGGGAAAGAAGGGAGGCTCGGCGGGGGGGGGGGGGAGGCGCTGACTGCCAAGCAGCAGACAAAGACGTAGTGACAGGGCAGCAGTAATAGACCAGCGCTTCCACGACACTCTTGGCTCAGAACAGGGAAGGCTGTTGAGATGAAACCAGAAGCAGCAGCGATAGCAACGCAGCCACTGGTGGCAAACGTAGCAGCAGCAGTAGCAGGCTCGAGCCAGGTGCTTGCTCCTCTCAGTCCCCCCTGTCTCTCTCTCTCTCTCTCTCTCTCTCTCTCTCTCTCTCTCTCTCTCTCTCTCTCTCTCTCTCTCTCTCTCTCTGTCTCTCTCTGTCTCTCTCTCTCTCTCAGAAGAGCGCTCGCTCGACTTCTCGATCGACGGGCTCGCGGTGAGCATCTGCGACCGCCCGAGCGAACGAGGAAACGAAAGGTTCGCGTGAGTGTGAGAGCGCTTGGAAGGAAGCACACGAGCCGTCGCCGAATGCGTCTCCGATACGTCAGCGACGCTCCTAGCGGAGGCGGCAGAGGCAGCTGCTGCAAAGCTCGAGATCCGGAACTGCCCGCTCCCCTGGGTCGGCCCATCCTCAGCTCCCCTCTCCCACCCCGGAGGAGCGCTCGCCACATCTCGCTTCCACCGCGCGAGAAGTGGGCTGGCGTCGTCGGAGCTAGAGCGCTGCTGCTGCTGCTCACCGGCAATGGCGTCGACGACGTCGTCAGAGGTCATATTCCATGCTTTGCTGACCGCCAAGTCGCTGTCTTCTTGCAAGTATTTCATGTGAAATGCCGACCGTATCCGCGGAGATGAGTAGCCACTACGCCGCAGACGCCCAGGCGGGCTCTTATAGCTGCCCCGCGAACCTCCCGGATCACGCCCACTGACGTCAGTCGCGCTTCGGCGCCATTGGCGGAGCCGCGACGAACTCGCTCCTGAGTGGCTCGCTCTCTCACAGGATGGCGACGGCGCACAGCGGCGGCGCTAGGCGGACTTGCCCGTCGGAGACGGTCTGTCAGCGAATAGCAACGCACCGGCGTCTGGGTTTCGAACCGCCGCCGCACGTGTGCACGGCGAAGCAGAGCGGGGAGTGCTCGTGGAGGGTGGCGAGTCGGCTCGCGACTGTCGGTCGTTGCTACCGAGTCTCTATCTAAATACCGACCGGATGATCGATAAGGACGGGGCGAACCCCAAGTTCGGCCTGTTGCCCGCGGGCGGGCGGGCGGCCTCGAGCCTGAGTCGGGGCGCCGGCGGCAGTCGCCGCATGCACAGCACCCGTCGACCTGCCGCCCCGCCTCCGACTCGAGGCCCGAGTGGAGGGCAGCTTGCCGAGTAGGAGGCTTGCACCTGGGAGGGGGGGGCAGCGTCGAGGCAAGGCCGTCGATCGCTTGATGCCGCCGCCGCCTCTGCCGCCTCGCGAGCTCCCGTTCACTGCGTTTGACCTCGCTACGAGGTTACCTTCGCTTCGGCGCCATCGCCGGGCCGATTGCCGAACCGGTTTCGCTTTGCTCTCCGAAATGGCAAGCGACAAAAACATAGTTTCCAGCACTCTTCTTCTTAGATAAGGGCAGAATGAATAGACGCGGGACGGAACGGACAGAACGTAGCGTCGGTTCATTTCGCACAGCGTACCGGGTCGATAAAAGCTCGATGCCGGAAGCGCCGGCGCGTGGACGTGGTAGCCACAGGCGGAAGAACGAACAGCGACCAGTTGCGTCCTCAGTTGGTGTTTATAGTAAGTTAACGCGTTCCGTTCAGAGAGGATCGTACTATAACTTATACGCTCAAGTGCGGTCGTCGAGGTGATTAGTCTTATAGTAATAACAGCCAGCTTAACGGTGGCTTTCGTGACTCGAGCTGCTTGCTAAGCGTACGATCGACCCAACGCTGCGAGCTAGATGCTGCCGCATAACGAGGCCCTGAAATCAACTGGAAAGCCTCATTGTAAGACCAAGTTACGTCACCATGGAGGCCGGGAAGATTGTAACATGAGCAGTTACTCTTTCCTGCCAGCTCGAAAAGAAAGATCGGTCTAGAGCAGCCAGGGCGCTACCGCCGGGCGGAAAACGCACCCAGGCTCGGTGGCCAGCTGAAGGAAGAGACGTTCTGTTTGGCATCGTGCCAATTGTAGCGGCTGTCTCAAGTCCCTCTCCTCACGGCTTATCTGCGAATAGCGAGCTCTCAAAGAAGGAGGCGGGATTGAATTTCGGTGTCGAACGTACCTGTCGGATGCCTCAGCCGACGCTGCGTAGCGGTCTGGAGGCCGTAGCGCTGGTGCAGGCGTCGTTGCGGACTTGCTGCTAGAGAGGCGATTGTGGCGTCCAGCCAGCGACTCTCGCCGAAATATGCCCCGAAATATCATCTAGACAGCGCTAGCTTTGAGTACCGTGTCGCCAATAAAAACTCACAAATAGTCCGCTCGACAGTGGTTCGAGGCCGCCGAAGAAGCGTTTTTATTGAAACGGGGTCCGGTCGTGCCCGAAGGATGGGACCAGCCTTCTCGGTCTCGGCTCGGTCCCAGCTCACTTTCGTCGCGCCGCTTTCGGGGCTTTCATTGCGGCTGCGCTGCCGAGGCCATGCGGGTTGGCTGATGCGGCTCGGCATGCCGCCCCAGCGGTCCTAGATAGATCCACGCCGGCGGAGAGTCTCGAGTGACGCTCTCGGCAAACGAGGCACAATGACCTCGTCGTCGGACGCGAAAGTCAGATGTGCGCCTACCTCTGCGTAGAGCTAGGTAAGTTTGTGAAAGCATGCTATTGGAGACGGTCGGGAAACGTTAAACAAAACTCAGAGGGCGCCGCTCGCTTTGAGAGCTCCGGCTGGGATGCTCGTCCGAGCCGCAGGCGGGATGCTCTCTCTTTTGCTTTCTCTCTCTCTCTCTTTCGCTCTCTCTCTCTCTCTCTCCCTCTCTCTCTCTTCACCTTCGCCGCCACCCGAGGCACGCGAACGAGCGATGGCGCGCCTTCAGAGGGACGGATTTGTTGAGTCCGGCGGTGCATGTAGGCTAGATAGATAGCCGGCCAGGTAGTGCACGCTTTTGGCGTGTTTCGTAGCAGTTGCTTATCCGCTGTAATTCCTTGGGAAAATATTTCCGTCGCCGATAAACCCTTCGAAAGGGCCAGATTACCTTTGCTCCAGCGGCGAATAATCGAGCAGGACGGAACCGCGGCACCGGGGCATTGATAAACGGATTACGGCTCAATCAAGCCGCCATTATAATTCGGTTACCGGCGGGCGCCTGGCGAAAAGTCACCGCGGTGCGGTGTCGATAACGAAGTAAAAGCGCGCTCGCGCGAAGACGCCCGAAAGCGCATCACTTACGCACTCGGCGAGCGCTCGCCAAGTGTCGCCTGGGATTCGCCGCCCGGGAGCTGCTCGCTCGAAGCCAGTGCTGCGGTCCGCCCTCCCAGCCGCTGCGCCATCTCGCTCCCGCTGATCGACCGAAATCGCCCCAGGTACTCGCGCGTCGCCCACACGCCCGCCCGCCGCCGAAAAAGAACCTTACACAGGTGGCCTGCCCGTCGGCGAGTTTTCTATCGTTGGCCCCGCCTATCTGGTGCCGCCACCTTGTGAGAATGGCGGTAGTTTCGGCCGAGCCGTGCTCGCGACCGCCACCGCACGGTGGTCGCAGCGAAGCGCTCGCTCGCGAGGGAGGGAGAGCTCCCGATTCCTCGGCTCGGCGACACTGGCAGCTCAGAAGCGGTGCCGAGTTCGGCCACGTTCGAAATTTTGGAGGGACTGCGAATAAAAGCTGCCACCGCTTTTCAACGTTCCGATGCAGGAACTCAACAGCGTGTTAAGGACGTAATTTAAACGTGCCAATAAAGTAGTGCACTATCTTTCATTCGGGTTCAACGTTCGCCAGTAAAGTCACAAGAAATAAAACTAGGGCAAGACGACCGGTAAGGGTCCTTGATCATTATCTCACACTTCTTCCGATGCCACATTTTACTCCACATTTTACTCACGTGGTGTGCGTTTTTTTACGTCACGACAGAACTAGGCCGAAGCGCAGCACTCGCGACGGCGCTAGTCTCAGTCGAGACTCGACGAATACTTGCGACGCCTGAACCACGGCACCAGCACGGCACCACGGCCTGTGGGTCGGGCACCAAAACATGCAGGTAAGCTGACGGTAGCACGAACACGTACTAACAAGGCAGTGACAAAGAGCGCTCACAGTCTTAGCATATAAAGTCCTTATCCATAACGTCGACCGACTATTCCATAACGTCGACCGTCTATTCGGCAGCAGCATAAACTTATGGCCGTTCAAAAGCGGCCAAGACGTACACGAACAGCTCGGCGGTCTAGAGCATCTAAAGCTCTCTGGCCTAGAACACCAACGGCTCCGTGGCCTAGAGCTAACAAGTCGGCTTAAGTGCCAATGCCGAGTCCGGACCAACAACAGCATACTGCCATCTCAAGGCGTCGGCTTTATCTAGCCTTAGGCAGAGACAATCGCATAATCAGTCCGTTCCTAGCCGTTACAACTCAGGAACCGGAAATAATGATTATCAGTCGCAATCTGGCGGGTTTACCTCGGGCTGCCGTTTCAATACCGATAGTATTAGGTAGACGTCTCGACGGAAATGATTAGGTCGAAGAAAGGAGGCGTCTCGCAGAGGCCGCGGTAAAGCCGCCGCCGAATCGGCGTAGTATTCCAATACTGGGCCTCCACTCTGGACTGCACCCCACAAGTCTTTCGCAGCGTGCGAGTCTCTCGCAGCGTGCGAGACCTCACGAGAACTCGTGGAAAACCAACTGGCCGGCCGGCTTCACTGGATTCATAAGCGCGCCCTCTGGTGGCCCACTTGGACTCGTGTGACTGCGAAACTTTAGGTGTCCGTTTGAGGAATCGAGGTATATGCACTCGAGAGTGAGGAACTCGGGCACAGTTGGCCATGGAGCCGCAGCATGAACTCCGACCTTAACTTCGGGCTAATAGCCGGAAGTGCGCGTAGTCCTCTGGAGGGTGACTTCAAGTATCGTGACGACATCTGGAAGAGCATACTCGCTCACATGTCATTGTTTGAACTTGTCAAGAATTTTCTTTTTCACGCGTCTCCTCGTGGCTTGTGGCTAGTGTAACCGGAACACCGGATGAAATGGTGCATCGTCTGCTGACTCACATCGTTTAATAATAATAATAGTAATAATTTTGTCTAGCACCCTCAGAAAACCTAATCTTTGTCTACGCACTTTACATATGTTGCAAAAGAAGCATGATCGAATGGTTAGTGTTAGCATGCTCAATTTCAACAAGCATTATATGGTTAGAGGTGACATGCACAGTGTCAACATGCAAATATGGTTAGTGACAGTGTCAGCTCACATGAGCACAAAGAAGACGATCACAAGGACCAACTAAATATCATAATAAACATGTGAGTTTTTAGACTTCTTTTTAGTGTCATCATGTCAGGGAATGTCGTGACGTCCGTCGGTAGTGAATTCCAGGCTTTGGAAGCATACGAACTAAAGGCACGGTCTCCGAAGGACTTGAAGCTCATACGAGGTGTAGCTAAGCGGCTAGATTGTGAAAAGCGGGTGGTACGATGCCTAGCCTGGTGAGGAAGTAGGGTCTGATAAGTAGGGTGGAGCCAGAAAATGACGGGACGTAAAAGTGAGTGGTTGGACCTTGAAGTCAATGAGCTGCTTGACTGGAGCCTAGTGCAGGTCGGCAAGAAGTGCTGTGATATGGCAACTGCGACTCTCACGACACACAAGTCTGACTGCAGAGTTTTGCACCAGCTGTTAGCGCTTGAGTGCACAGGCCGGTAGACCAGTAAGCAGTGAGTGACAAATGTTGAGACGGGATTTCACAAATGCATGGACTAATTCAGATGTAGTATTCCTGTTTAAACAAGCCCGAATTTGAGCAATGTTGTAGCTGCAGGTAGGCAGACTTGAATGTAGAGCTGATGTGGTCGTCTTATGAAAGGTCACTTTAAAGCAGGATTTTGTGCAGATTCAATAGGAGATATGCTGGCAGAGCCGACTGTGAGCGGTATGCTTTCGATTTCAAGGTAACGCGTGGTTTGCCCATAACTAGTAAAATATGGGCAAACTGAGACTGTTTGGTTTTTATCATCATTCAATTTAAGAAAGTTTGCTGCCATTCATATGCGGACGTCATCGATACATGCAGCAGGGGAGTTGAGAGAATTCGACGTGCTGGAGGGCTGTGAGGGATCAAAGAAAAGGTACAAATGGGTGTCGTCGGTCATGTAGAAGTGAAAGCCGAGGTTGTGCCTTGCAATCAAATCGCCAACTGGAAGAGAGTACAAACCCTGAAAAGAATCGCACTAAGCACAAAGCCCTGAGGTATTCCATAATTCAGTGGTTCCTCGAATGATCTTTGTCCGTTCGCATCAACACTGTGGAGTCTCCCACTGAGGTAGGACCTGAACCGTTGCAGTGTAGTAAATACCAGTGATTCCAAGACTAGATGAGGGGAGCTCGAGAAGGACTTGGTGATCGATAGTATCGAAGGCGGCCAAAAGATCGAGCGAAACAAGCAGAGAGCCTCTACCCAAGTCTGCATTCTTAAGAAAGTCGTTAAACACCCGAAGCAATGTTGACTGAGAAGTGATTAGCTTTAGAACTAGAGTAGAACTTACTAGCAAGGTTTGAAGTTTCAATTTATGAGTTCAGCTGGTCTCGTTGCAGCGACTTTGATAGGAACGATAGTAGGAAGAGTGGATGGAAGTTGCTTAAGTTCTCTTGGTTCTAGTGTTTCTTTCTTGGGTAGTGGCATGACTACAGCCTTTTGAAAGGTGCTAGGATACGACTTGAGGCTCATGAGATAACTATGCTGTTAGTTATGCATGGCAGCAGCAGATCCCTTCAACGTAGAAGACGGGCAGTGGGTTTAGGGTGTAGAGCAGTGGTTCTCAAACTTCCTAATGCCGAGATCCTTTAATACAGTTCCTCGTGTTGTGGCGACCCCCAAACATAAAAGTATTATGTGCGAAACGTGGAAATGCGTGTTTTCCGATGGTCTTAGGTGACCTCTGTGAAAGGGTCATTCGACCCCCAAAGGGGTCGCGACCCACAGGTTGAGTACCGCTGGTCTAGAGGATTAGCTGTCTTCTTTGATTGGGCTACGAACTTCAGTGACTTGAGGTCACTCGTGGCCATTCCGAATATAGACATCGAGGCGCTGCACAGAATTGAGGGACATGATACCGTAGAGGATTCTGCCACCCTAGGGATGATATCCCTTATCGTGCTTATTTTGTTGATAACGAAGCTATATAAGCGATCAGCCAGATATCCTTGGAGAGGTTAAGGAGATTGTAGATCTTAGACATCTGCATTTTTGGATTCTGCATCTGTGATTAAACAATTTTTTTTTTTATAGAAGATAGACTTTGCCTTTGATAGGATCGATTGGTACGATCTATAGTAGTCCCCTCGTACGCCTGTCGATGGACAGTCAGTCCCGATCTTGTGTATGCTTTTTCAAGCTAGCGCTTAGTAGACCCAGCTATTTTAAAGTCTTCGGTAAACCATAGGCATTCTTGGTGAGAGTTCACAGTTCATTCAGAGGTGCAAAACCGTCAAACCTGACAGCTAGAGTCGTGCTACAGCATTTTAGCAATGATGACATATCAAAGGAGGTTTGAGCAGCTGGGACGAAGAAGATATTCTCGCGGGGACAGCGGCAATTTCCAGGGTCTTGAGGTTTTGCGATTTATTGGTGACTTTGGATGAAGAGGAGGGCGCACACTGTAGACTGAAAGAGATCCGTGTGTGGTCAGATACGCAGAATTATGAAATGATTGGTGATCATAGCATGCACTAGTAGGAGAAAATTTGGTCGAGTGTGTGCGCCTTGATGGGAGTAGGGTCACCAACGTGAGCCACTAGAGAAAACGAGTCAGTCAGTGAACGAAATTCGGTGCTGAAGGCTATACGAATGCGTTATAATGATTTGTTATTCTTTGCCCACCAAACTGCACTGCGGCACAAAGTAGAGAGCAAAACTTCCAGTAAAGTATTGATTATCGGTGTTCTGAGTTTATTTTAATTCTCGTACTTATACCGCTCGCCAAGGAGCGTCTGCCGCCTGTAGCTAGGGGCAATTATCCCTAATTTCTCCTAGCTCCCTTGCTTGGTAGGCGCTACGCTGGTTTCTACAATTAGTCTCGTTGTATGTAGCGAATCGCACAGTTTTGAGCCCACTGGATGACCTTTCTTATTAGTTTTAATTATTACAGAACCAAATCGCAAGTTCGGACGTACATTCAATGGCTAAAAGATGTCTTAGGCTAATAAGTCACAGGTAGTAAACCTTCAGGGATGTAGTGGCATATAATTTGCAAAGTGAGTCGGAGGGTCTCAGAGTCATGGGGCGGCGGTTGTGTCACTTACCGGTCAGTTTTGTCATACTTACTTTTTGTTTCATATTTGCACTTGTCACCTATCTTCGCGGCGATCGAAAGTCGAAAGTAGAAGCCGAAGAGGCGCATAATAAAGGCCAAGACAGAGCGAAAACAAGTGCGTGCCGTGCAACTGCACCCGCCCCGCGGAATGCCTTAGGTGCCGACTTAGACTTGGTTCTAGTTTCCGTATCAATTTAGCTTTGCGCTCCCATTTTGCTAAGTATATTTTGAAACGAGGCTCTTCGCCTGTGCCTCTGTAAGATGCGAAGCGCTGGCGACTCGTTTACGTTCACTCCGAGGTTAACACGACAGCTGGATAGCGAGATGACCGACAAGATCACACGCGGTGGAAGTTCCTACGGCTGGCTCAACCGTAAACCCTAAGCCCTAAACCCTAAGCCCTAAGCCCTAAACCCTAAACCCTAAACCCTAAACCCTAAGCCCTAAACCCTAAACTCTAAACCCTAAACCCTAAGTCGTAAACCTTAAATCATAAACCCCTTTATGATGTTTTTAATAAGACATACTATGCTAAGACAAGCTATGATGAGTGGCATTTTAAAAATATCAACGGAGATATCTTACGAATTGTTGTATTCAGCTGCAACGCACACTCTCATACTTAAAATTAAATATCGAATCACGCATTGAATTGTGAAAGGTTAAGCTTTTGGTCAGCACGTCATAGTCTTATGTACTTAAACAATGTGGAGATTTCTCTCGTTGGGACTTATAAAAATGGAGAGATGGATCGGAAAAATCATTCTTAGCGACAGTCTGCCTGCCGGTGAATTATTACGCATCCGCCAAGCGAAGCTACGTAGGTAAATTCATTGCCTTGCTTTTTGCTAATATCGGTTCAGAAGTCCGAGCAAATAATGTTCTCCTGCAATGTTATACTTAGGCTACTCCATAGCTATTTATGTCTATGATTTATAGTTTTTTATAATGATAATAATGTTAGTACATTTGCATAGCACTCTCGGATATCTTGATCTCTTTCTAGGCACCTTACGTGAGCTCGAAAGGAAGCATATCAGCATGGTTACTGCTAATGTATGTGCGCAGTGTCGGTAAACATAAACACGCGAATGACAATTCACAAATGCCCAGAAAATGCTGTGAAGCAAATGCGACCTTTTTTTGGCTCCTTTTTTTGAATGCCAAGTCAAGGGGTATCGTGACGTCAGTCGGGAGTGAGTTCCAGGCCTTGGGAGCATGAGAACTAAAGGCACGGTCTCCAAAGGATTTGAGGTGGCAACTAAGACGTTCACAACGGAAACGCCTGGCTGCAGACTTTTGCACCAATTTCAAGCACCTAGTTGAATGGGGTGGAATATCTACAATTAGTGAGTTCTGTAAGTCGTAATGGGCCATCCTGAATGCGTTGACTAACTTGGATGTGATTTCCTGGTGTAACAAAGCTCAAACTTTTAACATTTTGCGTGGCTGAAAGAAGGCAGACTTGACTCCGGAGCTCGTCTACTCGCCTAGTGAAAGGTCACTTTCGAAAAAGACACCCAAGTTTAGTGCAGATGCTGCAAGGGATACGCTGGCAAAACCAACTTTGAGCGACAATTTTTTCGATTTCTGAGCTACGCTAGGCCCGCCAATAATTAGAAAGTTGGTTTTATTGTCATTCGATTTCAGAAAGTTTGCCTGTATGTAAGTGCAGATGACAGTCATACATGCATCAAGGGAGATCTGAGACAGTTTGATGGGCTGGAAGGCTTAGAGGGTTCACAGCTTAGGTATGTCAAATGCATAGAATATAGAAGCCTGGATTGTGCTTGGCGATTTCATTGAAAAGAGATACATTACAAAAGAAATAGACCAAGCACAGAGACCATGGATACCCCGTATTTTAGGCTCACCTGGTGATTGTTTCCCGCTGACATCAATTCTCTAGTCTCCTACTGAGACCTGATCTAAACTACTGCGAAGCACTTCTACTGAATCCCATGCGAGATCAGGGGCATTCGAGAAAAGTTTAGCGATCAATAGTATCAAATAATTCCAAAATCTCATAAAAACCAGGCACAGAGACTCTACATAGTACCTAAGTCTGTATATCTGAGAAAGTCGGCATGCATCCGAAAGAAATAAGGACTCAGTTGAGTGGTTAGCTCTAAAACCTGCCTGGCACGGCTTAGGTTTAAAATTTCGATATGTAATCTAGGTGTTCTCCCACTACTTGTTCCAGTATTTTGTTACGAATGGCAGTAGCCAGACTGGGTAGGGGCTGCTTAAGTTCTAGTGTCAACTTCTTAAAGTAAAGAGAGACATAACAGCAAGCTTTTAGGAGAGTGCAGGGACAAGACCTGTCGCCGCTAAGAACATATTTAGTGTGTTAATTATGCATGATCACAGCAGCATCTATGGATCTTAGACGGAGTGCGAGGATGCTACTCACATCATTCACTGGGTCCTGGCGCTTCTGCCATTTATGTGCTTATGCGTGCTGACGCTAAGCACGTTGCCGCTAATCGTCTCGCCAGGCTTTCCTTAGAGCATAAATATGGAGCCCAGAGAGAGAGAGAGAGAGAGAGAGAGAGAGAGAGAGAGAGAGAGAGAGAGAGAGAGAGAGAGAGAGAGAGAGAGAGAGAGAGAGAGAGAGAAAGAGATTAGGTGAGATGAGGGCGAAATGTAAACGTACTATTATAATAATTATAAATTTGAGTTAAATTTCTGTGCGAAGGTTATTTTTAAGTGGAGTTTAATTTAAGTAAGAGCTACAGCTCAATATTTGTTTTTAGAAATTCGATCGAGAATCGAAGTAAGAAATAAACACGGCATGCCGCACCTTTCGTGAACTGTCGGCAATCTAAGATGATGTGCAAATGCAATCGGCGTTCAGGAGGAGGGCACGCTAGTGCACGCTGCTAAGTAGCACTGCTTACAGCCCTAACGTAAGCTACCGAAGGAGCGTTTGTTCGAGCTGTAGACTGCACAGGTCAAGCGTGAACATCTTCGTGCCTCTGTGCTCGTAGGAAAAGTAAACACACCCCCAATCACGCCGCTTTGCAAATCCACTAACCAAATTGATAGCTCTCTTGCGAGAAGAACGTCAAAGACTCAGCTCCGACCCTCACTCGTTCACTCCCCTCCAAGTGCCCGCCAGGCGTCGCTCAGTGCTAGCTCGCGCTCGGCAAGCAGCCAAGGCCGACCGAGCTGTAGTCGACTGAGCCCTTGTAGCGCTATGCTAGCCGGCTCAGTGATATTCATGGCGGCCACGCCTTTGCGAAGGAAGCAACACGCTTATATTCATGGACCTTAATTAGAAAAAATTGAACATTTCGTTACAGAATTTTTTTTTCGAGTGTACGAGATAGTTTCTTATTTAAGCTGGAAATACACTGAGCTCAGCTTGTTTGTGCAGCACGTGCACAAGTGTTTTCTAGCTCGCTCCCTGTTTTTACCGACTTTATTCGCAGCAGCATCCCAGCAACTTTTCGCTGCTTAAATTGCTTCTATTTTTGTGTACTATTCTAATTCGGTTCAGAAATTAGTCTAATTTTAATTACGAAGATGGTGTTTAGTCTGCAATTGAGCTTTTTTTCTCTTTAGCTTCCTTTAAAATCCAGGGGTTTTGCACATCTATGTACGAATGTGTCTTTAGACAGTTGCGGTAACCGAGCGTGCTCTACTCTAGAGCGTCCGTCGTGCACTCGTAGCTTCAAATCGACTTTGGTGCGTTTAGGTGGCCCTCCAGGAAAGCGCTCGAAGCCTCGGCTGCATTAAGCCAATATCTGGCACAATAATTCAATATGCTTGCAAGAAAATTTGCTGAAAGGTTTTCAAACTGAATTCAATTGCGGAGCGTCTGTTCTCTGCACCCTTAAACCGCACCAGCAAGAGTAACATGCCGCAGCTTTGTACGAAAAGGACGAAGGTCTCGTGCGGCTCGCTGTTATATTTGAGAAAGGAGGCATGCGATACCAAATTGTTGTGACTAGGTGGTCGTGTTCTGATATGCCGATTAGTTTGTATTGGCTTAGCGAGTGTAGTGCGAAGATGTCTATCTAGGGGCACCAAAGGATGTCAGCTTCTCTTTGCGAGCTTTAAATGTTCGTCCTAAATAAAATCTAACCTTTCGCTTCTATATAGATGACGCACAGCTGCACCTGCACTTATATCCCATGCCTTCCAGAAAGTCCAAATCTCTCAACTCCCTGGCTGCATGTATTGCTGACATTCGCACTGGGATGGAGCAAAATATCTCCAATAAAATAAAGATAGGACTAATTAGGTTGTCGTGGAAAATCTTTGAATGCCTAACCTTCAAATGGGCTCGGACAGTATATCTCCTGTTGCATCTGTTAGAAATTTCGGTTTTCCTGTTCCAAACTGACTTTACACTTGACGACTAGATCAGCTCCGCAGTCAAATCTGCCTGCTTTCAGCTACGTAGCATTGCGAAAATTCGACTCAGCTTAGACAAGAGTACACCACCCCAGCCAAGCTGGTCCGTGCATTTTTTACATTCCATCTAGACTTCTGTAACTCAATACTCAAAGGTCTTCTAACTGTGCAAAAGACACTCAAAGTTGGTGCAGAAGCCAGCAGCTACACATGTCTGTCGTGAACAGCGCAACTGCCAAAGTCTCTAGTCACTTCTCTAGCTGTGCTGGCTTATCATCAAGCAGTGTACCGACTTGAAGTTTCCGTCACTCACGTCAAGGTCCCTTCATTCTTTTGCTTCAACTCTCCTCTTTCGAAATATTTCTATTCTAATTAGACATCACATTGCACCACGCGCTCTTCCAGATCCTTAGTCCTTGGCTGTGCCCGCCCCCCCCGGCCAACCGAAGATTCTTTTGGAGCCTGTTGTCGTCCGAATTTCCGAGGCTCCCTAAGCATAGAACTCCCTCGCGACTGGCGTCCCAGCATCGCTCGACTTGACAGCATTTAAAAAAAGAAGAAGCTAAAGACACGCGCTTCTCACAGCATGCGTTCCGTCCGCGTGAATTGCGTTCTGACAATTTGCACATTTTCCCTTACCAGCCTTCAGGCTACGTTTCTGGCGCACGCAATACGAATGAACGCTCCGAGAAGGCTTGACCCAGTGGTTACGGTGCTCGCCCGACCAAGCTCTGGCCGACGTCTTGCTCGTCTTGCGACGTCTGGCTCGAGACCTGAGGCAAATGTAAAGCGCCTGAATAAAGATTAAGTTCTCTTCTGGCGCTATACAAATGAAATGAATTGCAAGGGAAAGCGATTTAGCTCTCTTATATTTCTCAGCAAATGTCATTATTATTATTACCTTTATTAATTAAAGATAAATATATGCGTGCAGTTACACACGTAGTATATTTACGTCCGGGAGCATCCGGTCGTGGGCATAGCGGCCGTGGCTTACCGACGAGCGCTCCAGCTCCGGCGTCAGTGGAGACCCGCAACTAGCTCCACGCTTTCGCGGTTGCCACGTCTTCTGACCCCGGCTCACGCGTTCAATCTAAATAAGCCCGATAGACGGTCGACGGCGACCGGATTCGTGCAACGCGTAGCCCAAGTTCGGATGCCGTTCGCCGGATGCGGGCGCCAAGCCGTTCCCCTCAAGCGTGCAAGCGCCCTCCGACCTTGGCGGCGACCTTGGCGGCTGCTCGTCCGCCGAGAAGGCCGCTCCGCTCGCGCGCCGCACGCAAGCACGCCCGACGGAGGCCGCAGCGTGCCTAGCAGCGCAGACGTGCACACTTCGTTGGCTATGTCGCACGTCAAATGGTCTTCTCGCAGCGACGACGCCAATAAGGCCCGCTCGACTTCAAGGTAGACCGTACTGCGGTTAGCGCTCGCGCGCACGCTCGACTGCCCTGCGAGTGACGGACGAGTCGCTAGCGCGACCTCGGCCCTTGCAGCCCCACCAAGCGTGCAGCGGCGACGGAAGAACCGCCGAGCCGCGCCCCGGCGCTACCCGCGGGCGGGCGGGCGTTTCCCGCGTGGCTACGCGCCGCGTGGGTAGGTTCAGTTGCAGACGCGGGGTCCTTGAGGGAGGAGGGGCGGCGTCAAGACTCCGCGCGAACGGCGCTCCTCGTTCGTGACGCCGGCGGTTCCTTACTTACGACAACGCGGAGGCAGCAGACGACGGCAGCAGCGACTAGTAGAAGATAGGGGCTATAGAAAGAAAGCTTGGCCAGTTGCAGTACGACTAGCGAGGGAACCGTGTAGGGGTGATGACAGCTAGTAACAGGCGTGCTGCTACGCCCGAGAATAAGAAGTTTGGCTTTGGCCCTGGACCGAGCTGAAGACCGCTTCTGAAATACGTGCAAAAGACCGACTGTCTTATGCGCGTAGAGCGATATTTAATTGCGAATTGAGTATATTGAGCCGAGCCTGACCTCTTTGAGAGCGATGGTCGAAAGTGCTAAGACCCTAACGTTGTGCTAGTCTACAACCTCTATGCCATTATTGGTGGAAATTGTACCTTAATGATGATTGTCTATAGTGACTCGATTGATGCATGTAGCTAATTTCTTTTCCAAAATCGGGCACGCGCGCAAAACAAAATTTAGGAAACTGCCCATTAGCATTGCACCAAACTTATTCGAATAAATGCGATATGATCAACCCTAGTTTAACTGGTATTGCTGGTAGCTGAGCAGCAGTCTAGCGGCATGCAAACTTACTTGCGATTAGGGTACAGTTACCCTGATAGCATATCTGCAACAAAATTTTGAAATATCTAACAGAAGTGCTACGGCTAACCGGAAACCTGCGAAGATTAATAGTGGAGCCACTGAACACCCAGAGCTTGAGAGCGCTTATAATGCAGAACTATTTAACATACTGCTTTTAAACCTAGAGAATTCAACGGAGATACAATGACCACTATATAGTACAGGCGAAAGCCATCGGTGCAGATTCGTGTGTTGAAATCGCGAACCCCCCCCCCCCCCCCGCTACACGGCACGGAGGAGCCAGAGCTTCACGAAACGAGACGGCTTCACGAAAGCGAATGAAAACGGCTACTGGCATCGCGCAAGTTTCAGGTACCCGAGCTTTGACCGGATGAGTGGAAATCACAGTGGTCGTTCTTCCTCTGCCGTTTATAGCTACGTATAGATAGCCACACACGCACGCGAACACACACACACACACACACACACACACACACACACACACACACACACATACACACACACACACACACACGCACACACACATGTATCCACATATAGTGGAGCCTGTGACAGTTATAACTTTCGTTGAGGCTGCTCTTTTGTAATCTGTCGAGGCTCCAGAATGTTCTTCTTCTTATACCTGAAAATCTGCTATCCTGCTGTGCGAGCTTACAGCTGAAGCTGTCTTTGCTACCAGAAAATCAGTGGCGGAGCCAGGAGAAGGAGGAGGGGACATAATAAAAATGCTTGCTGATTTAGCAGCCTCTTCTTGAATAGCGACGGATGATCGGCTATAACCACCGCTTGCAGCGGCAATAAAGGATTGCCCACCACAGCGTTCGAACCCACGACCTCGGTGCCGAGGTCGTGAAAAGCAACCGCCTTACCCTGGTGAGCCATCACGGCTCACCAATTAGCCCACTCTACAGCCCGGCAGGCGCCTGGGTTACCCCCTGTTCGTACGCCTCCCTGTCACTAACTACGCAATTATATCTTAATTCCATTCGATGAGCAACCCTCCGCATTCGTGTTGACTAAACACTTATTTTGAGCTGTAATCTTTCATTTATTGTGGGTCTATCTCAACTACATTAAAATATTGTGTGTCTTTCCCACACATTCAAACTTTGCAGGTCTTGCCCCAGATGAAAATCCTGGCTCGGCCACTGCTAGCAATGTAACTGCTGTGAACTGGCTCTTTATGTACCCGAGGAGGACCCATGTTTCTGAGAAATGGATCATTCCCTGATATGGCTGTGAGTCGTATATCCAAGCTTTACGATGACGGAGAAGACCTATCATCTATACCTTGAGCTATACATTTCCAAGCCTCTTCTTGGCGTTTTTTTCTTCTTGGAAAGGCTCCTTATTCTGCGTATCATCATGTCTATCTCATCCTTCTGCTATTGATTCCATTTACTTCATACTTGGTGATACAATGCCGCGATCTTCGGGCACATGCATGTCGATCTGCTTCGTGCGGCCACGACAATCCCAGGGTTCCTGAATCAGAGTATCAAACAATCCCCTGGATTTGAATTTTCGCTTCGATTCGCAGTAACTTAATTGTTTGCTCATTGGGAAAGTCTGGCAGTGGGTGTATTCTCTTCAGAACTCTGCTGGATGCGTGTGACTGAATGCAGAGCGGACTAAACCAAATTGCCAAGATGATGCCAGGAGTGAACTTGATAAGTTGCACTCGAAATCGCTCGTGCAATGGAGCACGGAGCTCTACTCATCCGTGTGCAGTGTTTACTAATCGCGTTCTAGTTTGCGATCGTTTCAGGAATCCGTTAAGATAAAACAGGATCTATTAGCACTCGCTTGTCTCACGTCAAGTGAAGCGTTGTTGAATCCGCAGAAGACTTTTTCGCATTTTCTCTCCTAAGCAAGACTTACCGCATCAGAGCTTTGCTTATTTCACTGATTCACTGTATCAAATTGTATCACTCGTAACCAAACGTCTACTGTTTCTGCTAAAACGTGCTACCGATGTACTGCGACAACCTTGCTACTGCCTAACGATAACCCGTGGCCACGACGGCCAGCGCCTGAACTCGAAGAACCAAGCGTGCTACCCCTGAAGCCTATAGGAAACATTGTCCTATGGCATGTTCGGAGCAGAATATGAGGGATCACATTCGCATCTCACGTGATTGCATCGAGTGAGAATGAATTATTATCATTATGATTATAAATGTATGATTAATGAGCCGCCGGATTTCTCTCTATATCTGCATCCCTATTTGTTTTACTATAATACCCTCTCTCTCTCTCTCTCTCTCTCTCTCTCTCTCTCTCTCTCTCTCTCTCTCTCTCTCTCTCTCTCACTCTCTCTCTCTCTCCCTCTCTCACTCTCTCTCTCTTCCCTTTTGTTAGGCTTCGCTTTCCTCTCTCGCTCACTCTTTCATACTATCTTGCCGAATGCGAAGCCTTGCACGAGATCTCTAAGGGCTGCTAGGTCAGAGGTCATTTTTCCAAGAGCAAAATTACCTTTCCTCACGATGCCAAGTTTATCTGTACCGCCATCCGAGTACTGACTTGCCTAGTTTACCCACACTACCTCCTGATGTCCTGAATGTTCCTCGGTGCTGCTGAGCCCCTACGCTACAGATGGCGGTTTCTCACCATAGGAGTACCTGTGATCGAACCGGCACAGTCTACCAGGTTTCCACGTTTGGATACAAAAAAGGCGAGAAATCTCCTTTTCCTATCGCAGCCGGTGCTGTGTTTGCTGTGACTTCTAAAGCTTCAGCCCTCCTGCCCGCCGACTCGCATGCCCTGCAAAAGTGATGCAGGTGCGAGTTCGGACGCGTCGGTGCTTACACCGAGTTGCCTGTACACGTCTCGCAGCCGTGCAGCCGTTTTATTAGCGGCTCTCGCGTATTATCCAGCGGCCAAGCTGGTCGTTCATAATATCGAGGTTCGGCTGTCAAGCTCACGGTTGATCGTCGCGAGGCGTTGCGAAGTTGTGGCGCATCATGCGGCGAGCAACGGCTGACGTGTGAATTTGACATTCACTGACAGAGCAACCGCGTCGAATCGCCCAGCAGGTTCTCAAGCTGGCTCGACGCAGCAGTGCACAGCACGGCCTTCGAGGTTGTCGTGGTGACTCTGGTCGTAGTGGACGCACTCTGCTCGGCGACGGCACTTCTAGTAGAGGTCGGATTCAAAGTCGGTGAGGAAACGAGCCGTCGCCGGCGAACAGCCTGCACAACCGCCGACGCTCGTTGCTTCGCCCCGTTCGCTCCCGCCTCTCTCACTCAGCGGGATCGCCCCGTCGTCGTCGGCTGCGAGAGCAGCGAGACTGTGAAGTGTTACAGCGAGCCATGCCCCCTTCGAACATGGGCCTCCTGCTCGCAGCTGGCTGCCAGTCGCTCGCCTGGCTCGCTGTAGTCTCGTGCCAGCCGTGCGAGGTCTTCAACGTGTCGGCTAACGTGTCTTCTGTCGTCGCCGATAATGACAGTGTCGTCATGCAGCTTGGAGCTGGCCTTGAGGCGGAAGTCTCACCTTCCACCCTGGGCGGCCACACTACTGAAGTCTTGTTGGGCTCGCTGAGTTACGTTGGCCTGACGATTATTTCGTTCTTCGTTGTCGAGGTGAGCTCTGGAGCATTCGGCACCGTTGCTATGCGATTCGCGTGGCAACATCATGCGACCGCTTGCATGCCTGCAAGCCGGTTGGCTGCTTGTATGCTATACAATCCAGAATACGTAGTTTTCCAGTGAGCTCGACAATGCATGAGTACATGATGTACGGAGTAAACAGGGTGCTTTCGCACCACCGAAGAGATCCAAGGATATATCATCGAGACGAGCACACACACACACACACACACACACACACACACACACACACACACACACACACACACACACACACACACACACACACACACACACACACACACATACACACACACACACACACACACATACATACATATTCGATAGATATTTAGGCTTCGGTCGAAGCTTGAATGGTATTAAAAATAACAATTGAATTGTTTATAGCACCATGAGAGAACCAACTCACTCTCTATGCTCTTCGCATAATCTGGAAAAGAAGTATGCTAGCAATGATTGCAAGTCTATCGCATGGTGCCCTTAGAGAACCAAATCTCTATCCAAGGGCAGTTAAAATCACTGCAAGAGAAGCAAAAACCACGATGTTCTGGACTAGCAAAGTATAATGCTTATATGTGCATTCGAAAGCACTCAAAGTAACATGCTTCCACGCGAACAGCAGACAGTCTTACGACGGCTTTGTTTCTCGTATGCTTCCGGTTTGTAAGCCGTTCGTAGGTGGTGCTTCTTTCGCATTGAGTCTGGGCCTACCGTCGGTGCTCTGACCGTCTAGGGATCGGCTGGCCAATTGAACAATTTCTACTAATTTTGTAATACATGTTTGCTTTTTGAAAAGCAACCAAAAGTAAAGAAGAAGACACCCGGGCCTCAGATTACATTAGCTACTGGTTTATAAAGCGCAGTGAATCATGCATGAGTAGGCAAGTAAGCAGAGCACACCAGAAGACGAGTGCGCTGGAGTGACAGGAGAGCTGATTTGAACAGAAGTGTCTACATCTGAGAATTAAATGATGCAAACTCAGTGCCTGCGCATTTTAGGCTGGCTGTTAACTCCTTTTTTCAAAGTCCTAAAGGGATGGCGCCATGGAAGTCGGGAACGAGTTCCGGCTTTGGGAGCATGGAAGCCGAAGGCACTGTCTCCATAGTATTTTGGGATTGTTAGAGAACACCTTAACAACTCGAGTCTTACTTCTTATAACGATGGGCGGTAATAATAATCGAATAGTCGGGATTTGTTTGATCGATGAGAAAGGTATGCGAAGCATTAGAAAGAATTACCAAGTTCAATTTTTATAGGCTGACTAGCAAGTTTTTGCAACTCTCTTCTACCAGGCGACCTCCAAGTGCTGTCTCTTCCAACGAATTTCTTTTGGGAAATTTCGTGTTCTCACTTAAGCGTTTCGATGGGCTGAGGAGAGAATTCAGCTCGTGAGTTTTGCAGCCAAGTCTGGCATTTTTCCCCTACCAACGGAGGTTTTATGAATGCTTGTCGGAGCATGTTACGTGAATCCTTTCGCACGCTTGTCTAAGCATGATATCTTGCTTGTCAGTACCCTCTTGGTTAGTGTTTCTGTTGCAGCGAGTTGCAAAGTGACAGAACATGGATTGGGTTTTCTAATAGTGCTGCATAAGAGACTTTATATTTGTACCATTCCTAATATTACTGTTAAGCCTACCAGTTTCGTGCTGTCACGGTAGATGATACATTGCTCTACGGTCTCAGAGTACGCAAACGTCTTAATGCGAACTATCCATCGGTCAGAAGCGATGGAGCCCTCCAGTGGGACTGCTCGAACCTTGACTGCTAGAAGCCGCAGCCTTGACCTCGGCACAGCCATATCAGATCTAACGCTAGTACTGCCACCCATACAGCGAGCCCTTCGCTCGATAAGCGCGAACGGCCTTGGACTGACCAGCGAGCCTTAAACCACGTTAATCCGAGTACCAAAAATAACGCATAGCAGAATAAACGCACTGCCAAGTGAAAATGTGGTCGCTGCTAATTTTAAATCCAATAACACTTTCTGGACATGAATCCTCACGTTTTCATCACTCATAATGATAATAAGACATTTGTATAGTGCCCTAAGATAATTGAATATCTTTTCAGGAATTTCTCAAATTCTGCTGAGGAAGCATATCAGTTGATTAGGGATAAAGCTGTGTTTATTGGCTTATGTGCAGTGGAAAAGCGACTATGGAAGGCGGCTTGAGTATTTAGGAGCGACGAAAAACATCGAAGGGCAGTCAGAAGCCAGAGGAGACTGTACTGAACTGTGCGTTTAAGTCAATGTACATTTATACCGTACAGAGTTTCAAATACTCGGTGACAGAGCCGGGATTTTATTTAGGGGGCTAGGCCTTCAAAGGTTTTATGCAGGACGCGAGATCCGAAAGATGTGCCGCGTATTTATAAAATATGAATGGCTAGCTGATTTTTCCAGCATTCGTGCTGCTTATGTCACGTTTATTTTATATCGCGTAGTCACTTCGAAAGCCGACTGGTGTCGATTGCTATGAGCCTTGTGCTAGCTGTGCTGCGTTGTCCTTCTGTGAGAGCCGATCTCAACGGCGCGGCCGAAGCCTGCAAGTCACATGTAAGTCACACGCTTAACTCTTTTGCCGTGAGAAACGTCTCCATCGTCCGTAATGGATTGCAGGTGTCTCTTCGGATTTTCCTTCAAGGAAAGCGCTACTTTCACCGGAAAATGCACGTAGTGGACACCACAGTTATCTTTACCTCGTTCATAATTGACGTAGCCCAGGTTGCAATTAGGGAGGCCAGGATTACCACCGAGGTACTAAACGGCCTTGCACTTGTCGTCTTGCTACGCCTATGGAGGATTGTCACAATTGTCAACAGTAAGTGTTCGGCTAAAAATTATGCACGAGATGACTCTTTTGTCTTGTGAACAACGCCGCCATTTTATATTCATTTCACTGAGCAACCAGGAGACGTAGTGCTCATTTGGTCTGTGATTTGCATTTTACTTTGAGAGCAGTCCATAGGGGATGGCATTGAATTCGTCAACTAGAAGCGTTCGACGATTGTTGTCTACTTCGCAATAGTTTTAAATTGCTCTCGCACGAACCTCGTCTTTTTTTTACGAATGCTTGAGCAAGGGCTATTGGCTTACACGGGAAAAGGCAGTTTAATTTAAAAGCTGGAGCTTCTTAAAGACCGTCTCAGGTTAGTCTCGCCGCTCAGTGCCCATTCTTTCATAGCAAGTTTTTACCGCCCTCACTTCCGGTCGGAGAGCTCTGAGAGCTGGCAAGCTTGGTCCCGTGACGTTTCCGTCACTCTATGGCCGGCGTACGACTGGTACCCGGTTTTTCATTGAAATGTGGGGTCATTCAGGTGCTTGCCTTCAGCGTCCCTGCAAGCTCGAGTTAAACTCCGAATACCGGCGAGATGCTTCATGGGTTGGTCGCAGAAAGCCCGGCGAAAGCTGCGATGTATACGTTCAGTCGGCCTTATCTGAGTCAGAGTGCGAAATAGGCACGATTCACCGTTTAGCAAAGTAGGATAAATCCGTTGGGCCAACCAAACCCTCGAACTATGCGGATCTCTGGCTGTCTGTTCTGGAGCTATGCAGAAGATCGATCTCTCGGCCGTGAGTGGGTCCGTCCCTGTTGGCAAAACCTGGCTTTGACTGTTACTTAGCCGTCGTTTTATAGCCGAATCCACTTGTCTCCAACAAAAGGCACAAGGCCTGCCGCAGACGAACATTGAGTGCCTGTGTCGCTTACAAAGCCCGTGTATCTGGCTGGCGCGGTGGACCGTCTGCTGCCTGAGCTCGACCGTGGAAGCAGCAGCAGCTCGGTCGCTCAGTCATTTCTAGCGGGTTTGAAGTCCGCTGACGAAGCGACGGCCACGCGGCAGAAGCATCTACTACATTTTTTGCATTTCGAAGGAATTCACTGCCACGATTCCCCTGCTTGTCTTCAATACGTACTAGGTGCAGTTGCGACGACTGACGAGACCTTGGAAGACCAGCTGCACAAAGAGCGCCATTTGCGAGCCGCAGCTGAAAAGAAATTGGCCAAAGTTGAAGAGGAGCTCGACATTGCTAAGGTAGGCACGGCTGCAGCTTCGCTGTAGCTTCGCTGTATGCTCAATGATCTCATACTCGCTTCGGAGGCATTGGCAAGATTAAGCCAAGGAAAGGCGAGGCCTTGACTTTTTCAGAGGCACCCAGGGATTGTAACATAAATGTGCCTCTCGGGCAGCCGCCCGACACGCCCCTTCAGGCATACTCGGGTGGCCTGCTGGCAGTTCCCCCCCCTTATGCCCCAGTCTGCCATTGCCCTCAGCCAAACGAGCAGTGCCAGTTGGGGTCCCACTTCTGCATTCGCCGTTTCGCTTATGCAGATCGTATCGAAGTGCAATTATCAGCTTCATAATAATAATAACAATAATAATAATAAAAACAATAATAATAGTACAGTTGTGTGGCACACCCAGAGAACTGAATCTCTTTCTAGGCATTTACATAGGCTGTACAGGAACCATTGTTAGTGGTAACATGCACAGTGTCAGTATGCGTAAGCACCCACTAAATGCTGTAATAAACAAGCATGTATTAAGCTTCTTTTTAAGTGAGCTCCAGGCTTTGGGAGCATACGAACTAAAGGTACGGTCTCCAAAAGATTTGAGGTTCTGATGAGATATAGCTAAGTGATTTAAGTCAGAAAAGTGAGTGGTGCTATGTCTAGCCTGGGGGAGGAATAATGTACTTGAAATAGTTATGATAGGTTGGCTAGAGCCAGTAGGCTAGAGCCAGAGAATGAAGGAACCTGAAAGCGAGTGACTGAACCTTAAAAATTAAAAAATATAATTCATTTGTATGGTGATATCAGCGAACTCAATCTCTATTCACGTGGTTGACATATGCCACGGGGCTTGAGCCTACTACATAGGTCATCAAGAACATTCCCCCTATCCTTTGTTGAGGCGAGCACCTTAACCACTCGGCCAGACCAGCCCGGCTCCTTCACACTTCTGTGATATCATTTGATGTCAAGTGAGAGCGATTGTACTAGCCACAGCCCGACAACGAGGCTAGTCTTGATTCCCAATCGTCCTCAGTGTAGACAAGGATGGTTCGACGCTTGTTTGAGCTCGAGACAATGTCTTGAGAGTCTCGCGTCCAAACCGTTCATCCTTCTGTCACGTGGCACTTCTGCCACGCAGCAAGATGGTGACCAGTACTTCCGGAGTGTCGTGTAATAGACTCATAGTTCTACTATGACTCAGCTAAGTGAGTCCACGTGTGGGGAGCTTTAGCTGCTAAAATTCGCACTTTTATGGTAGCAAACATTCTGAAATTGAATGATGAAAAAACCATCCTGCTAGTTATGGAAAAGTCATGTGTTAATTAGAAACTAGAAAGCCCAACTCTCTAAATCGGCTCTGCCAGCATATATTCTGAAGCCTCTGCTCAGAATCTGGGTGTCCTCTTCAAAAATGTGTTCCTACTTGAGAGCTTCAGCTCCACGGTCAAGTTTGCCTACTTTGGTGGTGGGCTAGAGCCCCGTGCAATATGTGAAGTGCCGGAATAGAGATTAAGTTCTCTTAGGGCACTATGTGAATGAATTATATATATTATATGTATATATACTTGCACTCGCATATAATTGCAAAAATGTGCACTCGATTAGGTAATGACACTGCAGCCAAGTTCATCCATGGATTTCGTGACATCCCGACTAGAATTCTGTACCCCCCTATCTGTAGGTCTTCTTGCATGTTCAGGACGTTTATTATGCTTTGGAGTATGATTACAGTACGTGCAAAACTCACTTGCTAGACTGATCTGTCGTTAGGATAGAAACTGCAGCATTAACCACTACTCACCCGTCTACTAGCAGCCTATCAAGCTGCGTATTGACTTCAAATCCTGTCACTTACATTTAGGTCACTCCATTCTCTCGCTCCGGACTATCTATCAGAATTTCTTTCACTACAGACTTCGCGTCGCATCACCGGCTCTTCCGGCTCATGTTGATTGCCCCTTCACTTCAAATCCTTCGGGCACGGTGCCTTCATTTGCTAATCTCTCAAAGCAAGGAACTCACTGCCAACTGAAATCCCCGTATCTCCCGATTTGACGAAGTTTAAAAGCAGCTGAAAACCCACTTTTTCACACAGCATTTGCTCTCTCCGAGTTAATTTCCTTCTAGTGTAACTGAGCAATATTTAAACTGTGTATATCATGACTGAGGGCAATAGTCACATGCTTTTATACACCACCCAAGTGGCCCTGCCTCTTTTCTTGTGTGCCATGTTTGCCTTCCCACGATTGATTGAGTGAGTGAGTGTTATGTGCTAAGGTCCTACTAATCAGCTGCCTTGTGTCTTTTGTATGCTTGTCTTAGCGTGATAGCTGATTTTCGTGCTTCCTAATCAGGATGACATGTTTTTCATAAACCATTGGTTATTGCTTCTCTTGCAGCGAATTTTAAAGCGCCTAAACGGCGATTAAGGTTTCTTTGGACTGTAAACAAAAGACTAGTGATTCTTGTTATTACTTTCGGTGGTTCTGTTGCCGTGCAGATGCGTATCCCTGACACTATATTCTATAGGCGAAACATCATTAGCCATGTACTGACCGGTAGAGCAGGCGTTGAGCAGAACAGCTAGCTTTAATCGGCGAATTCGAGGAGGTTGCAGTGTTTACTTATAAACTGATGTGGTACGTATCTCTTCTTTAGGCCGAGCGTCACCAACTTATGGAATAAGGCCAGCAGTTACCGTGGTGATTTATGGGTGCCTGATTGACATTCGGCACAACGGTGTCATCCCGTTCTGTTGCCGGCGGTTACCAGGCGACGTAATTTAGCTAGGACGATGTGCACACCTTGTCAGCCAGCGCTGATCTTGGCAAGCGCCTCCGCGGCCTTTGATTTTTCGGGGCTAGCTATCGGAGAGTCTCCGAGCCCAGATGCCGCCAAACTCGGACGGTATAAGACTTGTCTATATTCGGTGGTCTGTCAGGGGCTGGACTCAGCGGGCGTGAAGCATAACTCGTCTCGAGCCCTGATCAAGTAAACCCAAAGAGAAATCCGCGACGCCAGCGATTGAAAAAGCAGCTTGCTGTGCCCACGCTTAAGATTCCGAAGTTCTTGGCGAATCGGCCGAAATGATGCGGCTCCGGCAGTAGCAATCACTCGTCGTGGCAAAGCAGCAACGCAGCGATCAGTAAGAAGAGCGGACACCGAGAGGGCGTTTACGTGGAGCCGGACTGTTGTTGACAGTAGGCCGCAGCGACTGTTAGTGAGGAAAAGAGAGTGAGTGCCAGGTCGACTTCTTCGTCAAGAAGCGGGAAAAGTACCACGAAGACAACCTGCACGAACGACGTCAGTGGTTCTTAGCAGACGCGCCTGAGCCAGCCATTCGGGTGTGTGCCGCGTGCTAGTAGCTTTTAACTGCTTTTTCATCGTATTTTATTCTCGTCAATAAAGGTAAGCGCTGTCTATCTGACTTTCTCGGTTGACCTAGGTCCTCCGTCGCCAAAGATCAGCATTTCGTGACTGTCCCTCGATGACGCGAAACTGGAAGAGGCGGTGCGAAAGCAAGCTGAGGCGCTTCAAACGACAATGGAAACCCTGTCGCCGCCGGCCTCTTGGCAACAGGGAAACTCGACCGCTGAATCGAAGCGAATGAGTCGCGACAGAGGCAGCACGCAGCGGCGGCGCCGCCTGATTGGCTTGCTGGCCCACGAAGGTAAATAAATGGTCGTCTAATGAGGGCGCCGACAGACTGAGACCACCGAAGCTAGACGAGAAATAACGACTATAATGAATATCTCACGTGCTCTAGCATAAAATAATCAAATCTGTATGCGGGCGCTTTATAACTCGCTGTAAAAAAAGCGATAAACACGATTTAACGACTGTACCGTGCAGAGACAAGAATGCAAAGCTGACAGGTATCGCGATTGAAAAGGCCAAAGCACAAAAGGAAGTCATACGCGGTTGCAGATTAGTTGAACCCCGGTTCAGTAACACTTATCAATAGTTGACTGACTTATGCACAGGTAAAGCATGCAGAAAAAGAAGAAATGTGGAGTTTAGGTTCACCCAATCGAACACATCCTCACTGGCTTCACTGGCCGAATCTTCCTTGGGGAAACGTCTCTTATGACAATGCAACTTAAGCAGCCGAATTAGTGGTGCTGCTATCGCTGAAGTACATCGTGCACGGCACTGAAGAAACTGAGAAATTGGTGCGGGGGTTGTTTAGTAGCACAGTAATTTTCGTGAAATCCGTCAAAAACTTGCCGTTGTGAGAGGCCAGGCCAAGAAACTGCCTCAAATATTGGGGATCCCCGAGTCGTGGAGACGGAGTTATATTGTCTACATGGTTAGGGTCCGGCAGCATACCGGCAGAAAATAATGCGTGACTCAGCTACCTTGGCAAAGTAGCGTTTGAGGGCTTGATCATGAGGCCGTAATCACTTTTCGAAGAGCTGTAAAGGCTGTGTTACCGGGTGTAATACAAGTTGAGCTCTTCATTGGCTAACCATGCTGACCAATCATCTAGATAGAGAGAGAGAGAAAGAGAAAGGGGGAGAAAGAGAGAGAGAGAGAGAGAGAGAGATATATATATATATATATATATATATATATATATATACATATATATATACATATATATATATGTATATATATATATACATAAATAATAAATAAATAAACAGTCTTTAGCGAGTCAATATATATATAATTAAACAATCTTTAGCGAGTCACTAGATACTATCTGACATGCATCCTAGCCCTGAGCCTGCAAAGAGAGAGAGAGAGAGAGAGAGAGAGAGAGAGAGAGAGAGAGAGAGAGAGAGAGAGAGAGAGAGAGAGAGAGAGAGAGAGAGAGAGAGAGAGAGAAAGAGAGAAAGAGAGAAAGAGAGAGAGAGAGAGAGAGAGAGAGAGAGAGAGAGAGAGAGAGAGAGAGCAGTCATTTCAGTTCTGTCTCAGCGCTCTTAAAAAATAGTCGTGCGGATACGGTCACCTTTAAATGCTGTTTCAAAGCTCTCATGCTCTTCTGACTCACTAAAAATGCTTCTCACTTTCTTTTTTTCGGGAGGTGTTGGCTACCGCATGTGCATCGATCGCCGCATAGTCTTTGAGTTCGCCATAGAAAACTATCCATAGTAACACTCACTTAGTCCGTGTGGTTTCTCCAAGTTGCAGATGCTGATAAATTACGGTTAGTTCCCAATACGAAACGCTTTATTAGAGGCGGTGCTAGATCGTCTTCTGCTTGATTATTCACGAGACAATACATTTAGTGCAACATCAAACTATAGTTGGTTCTTATCGTATCTAGGAACCCACCGGCAGTTTTAAGAGACGGAAAAATAAATCTTAGAAACTCGCTATATGCTGCAATAAGTTATTATGACCGCAGTAGCATAGATAACAATCATGCCTGTAGCTTGGAGGCTTCAATCATCTGGGAATATTCTGAAATTATGTAATGCATCTTCGTGTGTAACTCCACGAAGCCACAAAAAGTGGCTCGCCGTCTCGAACGCTTCCTTGAAAGACCATTAGCTCCTCAACGCTTCCTGCGAGGCTCTGCTCTGGGCGTCAGGTGTTGCTGCAGAGGCTTGTCTGGCGGGCTCTGTAGACCTCCGGCTCAGAGCTTTAATGGGCTCAGTAGTATCAGCTGCATACACGATTCGCTTGTAACTGCACTTTTGTCGATTGTGCTAAACAGAAAGAGGGGAGAGGGCTGCTGGGGCAGCTCACCTTATTCACCAACTACTATGTCGGCTTTTTCCAGTCGATTTCTGCTAGATCTCACTAGGAAGCCTTTAATGCAGCCTTTGATCGCCGAGTCTCTCACGTGCGCCCCAATTATTGGTGGCACCCATCTTGGTAGGAGACTTGTGCCCTCGAATGTCAATGGACAGCGGTAATCCGACGAACCCTTAAAGTATGGGCTACCCGGCGGATTTTTCTCGTATGTATCGTACTGCTTTTCACAATTTAACCCTTTACCTTCTCCTGCGTAATTTCGAAGTCCGGTCGAGGCTTTCATTCTAATTCAGATGGCGAACAGCTGATCGCTCTCTGCTTTCAAGCACCCCGAATTCACCTATTTCCTAATGACAATGTATAGCCAAAATTTGCACTTGCAAGGCACCAAACTTAGTAAAATTGAATGACGATATAACCAAGCTATTTCGACTCAAAATTGAAAAGCCTGACCCTCAAAATGACTCAACAAGCATATCTCTAATATTATCTGCACGAAATTAATGATCTTCCATTAGATGACCACAGTAGCTCTACAGTCAGGTCTGACTACTTTTAGCATTAGTTACATATAAAAAAATTGTGCTTGCTTAGAATTTGGCCGAGTGAGAAAACACCTCCATACACTTCCGATTACGCCCACTCTAGGTCATGTTTTGACTCAACGGAAAACTTGACGGCTGCAGTATAGGGCCGCTGGAGTGCAAAGTGTTCTGAGAAAGAGTATGGGCAGCTCATCTTAGAATGTACCGTATTTCACCAGTATCAGCCCTCTTTTTCCCTAATTCGGAGTCAGATAATGGAGAGGGAGCTTATTGATTGGAGGTTACTTTTTTGCTTTAATATTGTGCTAAGCAACGTACCTGCTTTGAATGCATTTTCGCCATTTCAAATGCAATTGGCGAAGCGGATGATGACCCAGTCGTATGAAGAGAGTGACGACGACAATGATGATAACAGAGTTTCCACCAAATTGCAAGCCTGTGATATGAACGTGGAAGATGAAGAGAGTATCATTGCCATTGATGATGCAGAGAGATAGTGACATTAGTGATTATTATGACTCTCGATTTTGTTCAATTCACTCAATTTACAAAAAATTATTTACCAAAAGATTTGTTAAAAAATTCGGGATTTACATAAGGAGCCTTATGTATACTGAAATATGGTAGAATAGTAATAATAATAATACATTGGTATAGCACTATCTGAGAAGTGAATCTCTCTCTGGGCACTTTACAGATGCTGCATATAAGGCATTAACAAATTTTTGGCGGTAACATCCGCAAGCAGCAGGTACATGCTCGCAAAAGAGAACCGCAAAGACCCACCAAATGCGGTAATAAAAAGGTGCGTTTTAAGCTTCTTTTTAAATATCGTCATGGAATATGCAATGCCCTGAGCAAGCGCAGTGTCCTTCATACCTAATATTTCTTAGCTGTGTGTCACCGCATTGCCAAGGCTGATTGAATTATCATATCAAGTGCATTATTAGTGCATACTATTATTAGTGCATATTATGAACTTGATATTGCAATATACACGTATCAAGTGCATTATTATTATTTTTATATTGCAAATGCAGAAGCAACAGCTGATTTAACAGTATCATTTATATAGCAACTGTTGAGCCTTAACAGCTAGCACCATCGCTTTCAGTGGAAACTACAGGATGATTTCGTGCTGCTGAACTCAAAACCCGAAACCATGGTCATGAGGCGCAACCACCTTACCCTTGGGCAGACACTCATAGCATTGGCGGCGAACCCAACGTTGTAATGCAGGAAAGGGCCCTCAGGCTTGGGCTTTATACTATGTACAGCCAATCTAGTTTCAACGAAGTAGTTTCTTACTCGAGCTACACACGATCTCTACGATCTTTTTAATCCTCCCACGCATCCCAATGAATTTCTATCGCATGAACTCAGCTCGACACTTCCCTCTATCCCAAATGCAACAATTATGAATCTCAAAAGTGCTGAGTCACACGACAGTCAGTCGGAGGCAGGCTTGAGCGCCTATACTGAACTGAAACTCTACGGCGACCGACGGAGGAGACTAGCTAAGGAGACTTGAGTCGAAATAGCCTCAGTGACTTAAACCGGTGTACGAACCTGATTGGCCCGTTTATTTCCGTTCTGGTGGCTGAATGTGCATGCAAAGCGATGGAGAACTAACACGGGCCGCTTGTATTGTGTTTTTTTTATAACGAGGACGCTAAACGCCAGCGGCTACACACGATGGAGAAATTCCTCAAAACGAATGGTCAGAATTTTAGCAACGGCACCGCTCCGGCGGCCACCCCTGGGTATGGAATGGCGGCCCGTCAGCAGGGTCACGTTATCGTGCGGCGGTCACGTGCGTTTGCTGCAGCGGCTGCGGAGCTTCGCTTTCAAGGCCTCTCACTGGGCACTGCCGACATCACTGGCTTTCCGCCCGGTGCGGGAGGAAACAATAATAATAATAGATTTGTGTAGCCCCCTCAAAGAACTCAATCTATTGCTAGGCACTTTGCAGTTGCTGTATTGAAAGCATTTGCCAAATGACTGGTGGTAATATCCGTAAGCAGCAGGCTCGACACAACAGTGCCATCTGCAAGCCGACACTTCGTTTCGAAGCAGCCATATTCAAGATCTCTGCAGCCGCTTACCAGCAACGAGTCAGCTAGCATCATAGTCTATCAAAAAAAGATTAGCCGACTCAGCAACCTCATTTATACAGCGACCGAAGAGCCTTAGTGGCTATGCATGCGGTTGGTAATAGAGGATCGTGAACTGCAAGACTCAAACCCGCGCCTGGGTCGTGAAGGGTGAGCACCTTACCTCCGGGGCTTAGAACCAGGCACATCAAGAGCGTGTAGCCACTTCCATGGCTCTCTCTATGTCTCCATCTTTACCCGTCCCTCTCTGTCTCGTTTCTGTTTCTGTCTCTGTCTTTCCCTCTCTGTCTGTCTGTCTGTCTCACTCTCTCTCTCTCTCTCTCTCGCTGTCTCTCTCTGCTGCTCTGCCTCTCTCTTATCTCTTCGTCTGTCTCTCCATGCTGGCTACCTCTCTGTTTCTCTGCGGGTGTCTTTCTAAATCTATCTGGCTGTCTCCTGTCTCTATGCTTTCATTGTCACCGTCTGTCTCTCCTATTTTGCCGTCTTTCTCCGACCGTCTGCCTCTGTTTCTTTCAGTTTAGCTTACGTTTGCTCCTCCTCGGCGACTCCCTCACCCGTAAAACAATAAAAGAGAGAATGGTTTATGCATAAACGTAGTGCCTAAAACAAAGCTTACTCACGCCTGTAGCCGATGCTTATAGCTGCTTGGCGACGCTCCTCTAGAGTGGGCTCTCCTAGCTAGCGGCGGGTGCAGCATTGTTGAACCTACCATACGCGAATGCTAGCTCGCTTCTAAGAGCCACCAAAGGTTTTAATACGATATTTTTATTGTGAAATCTTTGAAGATCCTCTGAGCTATGAAGATCTTTGAGATCCTGCCTGTAATACTATGTGCACAATTTATTGGCGCCGCTTTATTTTCCAACGCCATATTTTGTTTATTACCCAGTGCAACATTGTACCCGTGGTTTCCATATACTGACTCAACCAACATCGAACAACGTAGTTTGCATGTACTCGCACATGCAACCGCAAGTAGGTCTCATAAACGAAGTCGCCGCTTTTTAGTAGATGGAGCTTACCAATGGGAAAAGAACCCGCGAAATGCATTTATATAAGCCACGTGACCAAATAAGCTCTCGTTGTTGAAATTAAAAATTAATTTAACAAAATGTATGACTTATGACCACAAACATGTCACAGAATGCGCTGCTATATGCGTGCCCAACTGTTAACTCTTTCAGACTGCACTTGTGACGTCCCTTCCATTCGCAAACAATGTTAATCACTGGGTCGCCTTTGGGTCACCCTGCAGATCGAGGCGGCCGCCACCTTCATCATCTTGGCCCTGGGTCTAGGCCCAGGGTCCAGGTCCAGGGGTTTAAGCACAGGAGATCGCACTATGATACTCAGATCGTGGGTTCGAGGCCTGCAGCTGGCAATTCTTGACTGCCGCTGCAAGCTGGAGTTATTGCTCTTCCGGTTCTTCTGCACCCTACACAGATGAGCTGTTGAATCTGCCGATCTTTCTTATTACTTTACTTTAGCTGCGAGTTCGGGTCGGCCAATAACCACACGGGCCACGTGTGCCTTATCATTGCTTGCAACGGACTTGTTGATTGTACACCAAAGAATATGTGCACTGACCACTCTGTGTTTTTTTATACGTCGGAGTTACTGACCCATAGCTAAGAAGCAACAGCAGCTATACACTCGTGAGCTGAATGCCGCCCTATTTTAGCCTAGTGGTTAAGGTGTTCACTTGTATCGACCGAGGTCAAGGTAAATGTGTGTGATAACCGAGAATGTGGGCTCAAGGCCCATGGCATAAAGCGCTTGGCTTCTGCAGCTCGTGATGAACATTCCCGCAACAAAGCCAAGTTCTTACGTTGACCCAGGGGGCCCGTCACGGTTTGGCTCCTCCAAATATAGCTCAACTTCTGCATCAGTTTTAGCCTCCTCGTGCCCTCAGATCTTGTATAGAAAATAAATTAACTGTTTCGTTCCTTCGCTTAAAGACCGTTGGCGACTGAAGCTCTGCAGGTCCTAGACTTTGGAATTCACTTCCACGATTCTTACGCAACGACAACTACTCTCATGCTGCCGTTTATGGCACATGCTTTTCCAGCGGTCCCGAGCTGCTACTTCCATGCTACTCACTACCTCAAATGCTCTCCTGACTCTGCTATGCTTTTCACTTTTCTCTTTATTGCTTGATATGAAGTGTGTTAGCTACCGAATGCGTACCACAAGCTGGATAGATTTTGAGTGAGCTATACAAAACTCTCCTGCGTAACACCCACCTAGTCTTTGCGGCTTAGAGGAGTTACAGACAACAATGCATTATGTGAAGCGCCTGAATTCTCTTAGGGCACTATACAAACGAATTACATTTTTATATTTTGTAAGTGAGTTATATTCGCTACGCTTTAGCTTAAGCTGTACAATTTTTTAGTTAATCTACTTGACCTTGAAACCCATTCTTTCAACCAAATATGATCGTCGGACAACTGAGCCCGATGGCGGTAACCAGGGTTACCATGGTAACCCGGGTGCAGGCGGACTGTGATAACTACCTGAATAATTGTCATAATTATACGCAAATAGGCTAAACATGTCGGGCTCATCGAGTTTTATTCGTCAGCAGAAAGACAGCGATTTCGACAATTATCATTTTTTGTGTGCAAGTGCACAGCGGCTGACCAGATCCAGGACCAGGATCCAGGGCTCGATCACGAGAACTGAGCCTATTTTTTCGAGAAATAGCTCAAGATTGATTGCTGATTTGGGACATTCGCTGATGCCTTCTTCGGGGGCCCCACAGAGCGTATCTGCACGCTCGGAGCAGCCTTCTGCGCCGAAGCTCTTTTTTCTGCCACAAGTCTGCATCCTATCCGATGCCATCGCCAACGGCGTGAAAAAATTGTCAGGATCTTCGTCCTCACTATTAGCGATATTACCCAGGCGAGTACTGGCCCCGCGATTCCGGACCTCTTGCATAATCTTTTCAGACCAGCGGGTGGCAATGAGTTACCGGAAAATGTTTCCAAGAACTTGCACACCAGTTCTATTGCGTTGTTAAGAACATCATTGCTAATATCTTTTATATCGCCATTATAGCCAACCATAGCGTGCACCCTTTCATTGAGCTCTTATACACATAATTCTCGAAATTGCTTCGACATGAGTCTGACGGTGCGGCTCCTGAATCAGATCAACGGCGTTTTCGACTTTGAAATGCTATATTTTTTACAGCAGCTATCCGAAAGACAAATGCTTAATTGCGATTCTACTCGCGGAAACTCGGTAATCCGGATTACCGCCATCGGGCTAAACTGTTATCTGAGGTTCGTCCTCTAGCTCGGCACACGTGCTCAAGCCACTACTTTATAATTTCTCGAGAAAAAACAAAGCTTAAGAAGTTTTACTTTGCATATATATGCAAGTTATCTGCAAGTATGTAAGACTAGTATTTGAAATTTAAAAGTGTACTGAAAAAACTCAGGGTTTGGGAAAGTGTTTGTGATAAAAGCGTGCACGCATCAGCAAAGGGAAAGGTGTTAATTTTAATCAGGTAAGCGTAACGTTCTCCTGTTTGCTCAGCAAGGTAGATGTACAGGCACAATTTAAAAGGCATTAATTTTTGAAAGCCAAAGTTCCGTTTTAATAGGAACAGATTGTGGTTTAAAAAAGCTAAACACGCCCAATGCACTCGCACCAATTGCTGACAACGCTGTGAGAGACAGACAACAAAGGAAATCCGTGCACACCCAGCTCTACAAACACGACCGATATAACACGCGAATTATAAGCTTTCAGCTTCGAAAGTTCATCCACGATATCCGGCGTAGCTTTTTTGCGCGTCTTCGCCTGTTCCCTACGTATATTCAACCAGACCTCAGGAGGCAAAATCGTTATGCACTCTACTACTTATTCGAGTAATGGCACACACCCTACACACGAACAGTGCAGCGAAAAACTGCAGTCATTAAGGAGATACGAAGTCTGTACGTTGATGGGCAGCAACGAAGGTTTACTGGAAACGTTAGCGCCAGACGTCGGATTGCCGGTCTTTCGGCAATTTCGACGTGCAGGCGGCATCACCACTTTGTAGGTGAGCCTGCGAGGCAAGTGAAGTCACGCAAGAATTATGGCCAGAATCACAAGGCGAGCGTTCCTGATGGGGAGTGCGTGGAATGTAGAAAGAGGCTTTAGCCTGCCTCCACCTTCTTCGACGACATTTAAAAGTTGCTCACTATGTAGCCCAGTATTTCGGCACACACTTCCGGGGCGGTACCGGGTCGAGATAGCTACTCGTCATTTTCACATCATAGCCTTGAGGTACAAATCACACGTAAACTTCCTTATAGTTTTAACCAAAGATAGTTTCGATTGTTTTAGTAATAATTAGTGTCTACAAGCAGGTATGCAGTGAGCATCCGCCAGGACGGCCATGCAATCCGTTTCAATAACAGTGGTTCCATTTAACGCGTGCATGAATGCCGGTTTGATTAGCGATAATGTCGGCACGGACTTGTTTCGCCGTGCTAGTCATTGTTGCTGCTGTTTTATATTCGTACCGGAAGCCGTCTGAAGACGGCTCCAGCGCTTTGAGCGAGGAAGCTGTGAGCAGCATCTTTACAGCGTGGGACAACTTGATTAGCTCCTCTAGTCCCGCCTACTCCCGGGTTTCTATCGGGTAAGCTTCCGGATACGAAGAAACGTGGCATCCCGGCTGCCTCCTAGTGACTACTCGCCGAAGATGTTGCGTCTTGAATGTTAGACCCATTAGCTGTGTCGTGTTACATTTTTCATTTGGTGGTTTTCGGACTTTCTTTCTTCGCGGAGGGCCTCAGATTGAATTGTGACTCGATAATAAAACCTTCCAATTTGCGCTCGGAAGAAGGTGCCACGATCCAGGCTATGGCGATTGTTTAGAATAATGATATGCTTGAATTTTTTTACCATCACTCTCTACCTTCTATCGGGCGGTTTCGAATACCGCAGTGCTAAGGGAGCTGTTCATATGTGTCACAGTGCACTTCGCTCTAGAAACGTCGCTTCAATCAACCGTGAGCTCACAACGCTTGTGTTAGCATCCGCCGGCGTCATCGGTAGTTATAGTGGGCCATCGTCGTTAAGCTGTTAGCCAGTGGTTAGCAGTCCTGTGCTCCGTCGATTGCGCAATCGAGACTATCGTTCCGTGGCAGTCAGCCTAAACCAGTGGCTTTAAATTTCCGCTTACCTGCTCGAGCCAAGTCTTGGTATACGGCTTAAAAGCATGCATTGTCGAGTCCCTACAACACGGCTCAGTGCATATTTCTCTAAGACGAACCAGCTGCTTGAGTATAGACGGGTTTGTTGACCATTTGCTCGACTTCAACTGATCGTGAGTATGGAGGTTTCTAGTCAAGCTTTTTCTTCCTGCCCTCCCTTTGATTTTCACCGTCGGCGACTAAGTCACAGAGAGAACTTGATTTTCGAGCGTTCCGCTTGCGGTATGAATTGTGAAAAGTTAAACTTTAATTAATCTTACTCTGCTTGGGCATAAATAAGACACCGGCTAAGTTCTTTGGCCTTAAAATTACTCTGGTTCCTGAGTTATTTGCCTCTGTTATTGCGATGGGTCTTAATTACATTTTGCTTGCAAGACTGACGTTTTGACTTGTGCCATTATGAAAGTTTTGAGGTTCACCTGTTTAAAGTCAAATGTCGCTGCTCGATTTGCTGGACGTGAAGGGGCAACGTGAGCTCCCCCCTCCGTGACTTTGATTGCTACCAGTGTGCCGCCTAATTCTTGCGAGCTGCCTAATTCGCATGCTTTGCCACCCGGCGCATTTGAAGGTTTAACGCCTGCGTTGATCTAATAGTCAATGCGGTAGAGGTGCTCGCCGAAGCTGACGTGGCCGCTCCGCGGCAACTCGTCGATCATGCTGTGCTGGACGATTTCGACCATCTTGCCGAGACGTTTGCCTACTTCTTTGCCAAGGGCTCGGCGGCCGAGAGGAGCTTTTCCAACGCGTCTCTGTTCCGAGTCTTGTCATCGGCTGCTCAGCAGACCGGCAAGCACCAGGTTTGACCTGGAGCCCGCCGGCCACAGCCGAGCTGCAACCCAGGGCTGCAGAGCTTCCGGTGCCGGCTGCTGGCAGCAGCAGAAGCTGCTGCAGCCGGCGCCGAAAGAGGCAGTGCAGGGACTCGACAGCAGTGCGAGAGAGCTGCAGCCTCGCCGCGTGCTGCTGCGTCCGTGTGTGTGCCTCTGCCGCTGGCCTCGTGGCGGAGCCGTTCACGCGCGGGTGGGTGTGCCTCTGCTTGCAGTCATACATCGGTGGCAATGCGGCGCTGATGGCTCAGAAGATAGCCACCATGTTTCCCAACATACAGGTACGGCATCGGCTCGCTTCGAGTGCTGCTAGGGTGGCCTGTTTGCTGATAACCAGGTAAAGCTTGTCCACTCGACGAGCCCACGTGCCACCGGCACGTGGACGCCTCGGCCTCGCCCTGCCTCTCGAGTGCGATCATGTGTGGTGGCACTGTCCTGCACCGGCAGCTCGAAACGAGCAGTGCTCTCACGTTTTAGGCGATCAGCTGATTTTTTCTCGAGCCTTTGGCTTGGGTTAAGGTTGATTACCGAAGCTTGTTTACAGTCGCAGTAGCAGCAGCTGATTGGCAATGTTTTTTCTGCTAGCTTAGTCGCCAAGAGCCCAAAGGCGGATGTCACTGTATGGGTGGGACCGAGTTGCTGACTTGCTGATAACGAGAGACAATGCTTGTACTTTATCATCGAAAGTGATGGCCTCACCCCACTCGGCCGACCAATCACAAGTGTCTCTGAATTTATTTTGGCAATGCCCTAAGACAGCAGCAACAGGCCTCTGTTAGGCCACCGGCAAGATAGGCAGTTCGATTAGTGAGATATAAGCTACTTAAGTAATTCAGCTGATCTGTTCCTCATTGGGCCATCATCTGACGGGATTGTGATTGCTGCAGCTGCAAACTAGTTTTCGGCTAGGCTTGCTGAGAGTAATTTTGACTGAGTGCTCAGTCCCTACCTCAGCTCTCAGTCCCACCTTCGGCATAGGCCAGTGCAGCCCACCGCTAGGTAGAAGAGCCTGCTGGATGGTGACGATGACCGATTTGCCTGGTTTGCTACTGCCGTATTTCGCTTCGTCCAGAGTCGATTGACACAAGGCCACCTGCACAAGCTACGTGGCCTTCTGTCCGAATGGCCGAGTGTACAAGTCAGTTGTGGTCCCGAGTTGTGCAGGGTATATGCCAGACTTTGATGAACCAGCCATGTAAACCCGACCAGGCGCCCGGGCCGAAGCCTCTGCCCCTTCCTCTTCATGCTGCAGTGTAGCATCTGACCGTGATCCTAGTCTTAGGCCGTGCCCTCCCTGTGCCGTGAGAAGTGTTTGGGGTCTGCCAGACCGAAGCAGCAGCGTGCGCCAAGCTAGCTTCTACTCCGTGGTTAACCATCTGCTGCGCTACGTGTATGAACTTGGTCACGCCACTGCATGCCAGTCTTTGTTGAACGACCGCCTAGCACAGTGTATGCTCAAATGTAGCACTCGTGAGGGGCGAGACTGCGTGTGTAAGCGTGGGTGTGGCAATGTCCTGCAGAGCATTGCCAGCACTGGCACTATTGTGTAAGCCTGCTACTGCTATCCTTTCTGCATCTCCTCGGGCTTGCCAGACCAAGCACAGGCCAGGCTGGCGAGTTGGCGCGGCTTGTCAGAACTCCAGTCGTTGCCAGCAAAGATTGTTGCCGAAAAGCTGCTCGTGCTTGTCTGGTGTCTGCGTATCTATCCACTTGCCACTACTGCTGCTCGCTGCTGCTTGCTGCTGTCTGTGTGGTAGTGCTTGCTGCGTGCTGCTTACTGCTCGCTGCTGCCGCTTGCTGATCAATGCTGCTTGCTTCTGCCGCGCTTGCTACTTGCTAGTAATGCTTACTGCTGCTGCTGCTTGCTGCTGCTGCTTGCAGCTGCTCAATACTGCTGCTGCTCACTGATTGCAGCTGCTGCTTGCTGCCTTTAATTGCCATAGACAGAGGGCCACTTTTATTCAAATATTGTCAACTCCCATCGTGAGGTTCGTTGACTGCCAGACTTTAAAAAAGATTCCCCCTTGGTTAGCCTATAACTTTTTATGCTGTTGCCTAACCTGTAATCTCAGTTCCATGGCTATGCCTTCTTCCTGCCAGGTAACCGTTCTCAGCTCAGAGATCAGAAAATATGCCAATGTTATCGCAACTTAGTTCGAGCGACTCAAAATGCGTTCTCAGTGTTAATCCGCATGATTGTTAACGGCTGCTTTCAGTGTGCTGCAATTGCTTTAGTTTTCTTTGCACGGCGGCTCGTGTCGGAGCACCCACAAGTTCATCAGCGTTCCAGCCAACCAGCAGGCACTATTTAATGGGCTTCATAGATTTTCAATGGGCAATATCCTGCCGCAAGACCAAGCCTCCTAAGAGCAGTCACGTGCTCTATACTGTTGTGGCTCCGCTGTTTTTGGTTTGTTTGTGGGCCTCTTCACCTTCTCCTCCCACTCTGGGAGAGGATGTGCCGTGGTCTGCTAGAAGGGTACTCCCTCACGCCCCCTCCTTATGGGCTAAACTAGGACTCGACAAGTGCAGCTCCACGTGCAGGTAGCTGTTTCCTTTCTGCTGCAGGTACCGGTCGTAGTTGTCTCCTCGCTGTTGCACATGCAGGCAGTTGTCTCCTCTGTTGCTGCTGCATGTCCAGACAGTTGTCTCCTCTCGCTGCTTTAGGTGCAGCTCGTCGGCCCGGTGGGCCCGCAGCTGCAGCGGCTGCTCGACCCGCGCATCGACGTGCCGGCCGGCAGTCGCGTGCCCGAGGACGAGCTTCACCTGATCATGGAGTACCGAGTGAAGGAAAGCTGGGCGGGCCTGTCTAGCCCCGTCGCCACGCGCTTCATCACGTCACACGACGAGCGCAACTCGAGGGGCGAGCTGACTGACGTGTTCTTTGCCGAGATCGTGCCGTCGTCGTCGTCGCCCGACGCCTCGTCGCCGCCAGCAGCGGCGACTGCTGTGTCGCAGTCGTTCGATCCCGACCTGGTCATCTTGTCGGGGCTGCACATGCTCGAGTCGCAGCAGGACGCCGCCTGGCTGGAGGACAAGCTGTCGCGCATCGCTGCTCAGCTCGCCGCCGTCCCGCCATCGCTGCCCGTTCACCTGGAGCTGGCGAGCATGGTGAACGAGGCGTTCCTCAAGAACATCGCCGACAAGGTCAGTGCTGGCTGCTCTGCCGTGCCGAAGCCAGCGGCCTCCTTATGTCCCCGCCCAGATCCTCTCGTCCTCGCCCTGCCCCACCCTGTGTGAAAAGGGCTGGCTCGATGCCGGCTTGCTGCGAACAGCGTGACCTCGGTATGGCTGCGTGAGTTGGTAATGTCCGTCGCGAGAAGGGGGAGACCGTGAGTGCGATTGCTGCAGACAGACAGGCCGATTGCTCCTCCTCGTAGTGTTCGCTCTCTCCAACGTCGATTGCCAACTACAATTGCCGAATCAAGTAGGGCTGACTGGGGGAGCCAGCGGTTACAGCGGCAGCTCCGCGAGTGAATAGAAGCTAATGCATTTTGCCCCATTTCTTTCATAATAATGATAGTAATAGCACCGAGGCATTTACGTAGGACCCTAAGAGAAGCAAATTTGCGCCTAGGCACGTGTGCGCTGGCGAGTCGTTAGAACCGCCTTGCCCGCTGTCACCGCTCCCAGTGAAATATCGCTGCGCAGTTTCGAGCAGTTTTGACCTCCGTGGCCACGGGAGCGAAGCTAGAGCTCTGCCTGCGGCGGCGGGCTAAGACCCGGCAGAACCCGAGCGAGAATCCTGCAGAATTCAGCAGCCTCGTGTTCATGCAGCGGCAGACGAGCCACCGGCAGCAGCGAGCGCCCTGTCCATCTGCCGGCAAGAAGGCCTTGCCTGCACGCAGCTGGTGCTCAGACCCGCGATCCGGGATCTGCAGTGCAGCTGCAGCAGCGCCGAGAGCCCGGTGCGAGATCGGCACTGCCGCCACTGCGGCGGCGCCGAGTCTCGAGCCAGTTTCGTCAGCAAACGGCCGCAGCTGCCGATATCTTGCAGCCACATCTAACCCCTCTGCCTCTCCATCAACCAGCCGGTGCTCTCTTTTCGGGCCTCGCCTCGCTCAGTACCGGCCTAGCACTCCTCGCTCGGTGCCTCGTAGTGGAGGCCTGCGGGCAGGGTTCGACCTGCCGAATTGTGTCGGCTTCGCGGCGTGAGCGGCCTGCGTGCACTGCAGATGCTCTGCTGCTCTGTGCCCCTCGTCGGCAGGGCCCCTTGTGCCAGCGTTTTCTTTCGCTGCCTATGGGGGCGGCCGGCCCGGGCTGCCCCGGCTAGTCCGACCGACGCGTCCTGTCTTGTCACTTGGGCGACTGGCTCGGTGGCGAGTGATGCGACGTCAGCCTCCTCGAGGCGTTGTCGGCTGAGTGGCGCTCGCGAGAGGCTGCTCACCTCGGACGTCCGTTGGCACCACTACGTATGCCTCTGTATGCGGCTCTCCTTGGTGCGGCATTTGGGGGGAATGCCTGCGCCTCGATCGCTGCATCCTCTGCTGCATGGCTCGCTCGCTCGCCTGCCTGCAGGTGTTCGAGCAGGTCAGCTCGGTCGGCCTGAACGAGCAGGAGCTCGGCTTCCTCATGCGCGCGCTCGGCGCCGACGTCGATCTCGGTGCGGACCGCCATCCGACCGTGTCGGGAGTCGTCGACGCGCTCAAGTACATCCTGCGCTATGCCGCCGGCAGCGACGGCCGCCGATCTGCCGAGCTGGCGCCGGCCAGCCGCCTCAGCCGCGTTCACTTCCACTGCCTGACGTTCCATGTGCTCGCGTCGCAACCGACCATGTGGAGCAATGGTGCCGCCGCTGTGGCGGCAGGCGCTCGCATCGCCACCACGCAGGCGTGCGACTCGGAGCGGGTGCACCATGCGAGCGTCGAGCTGAAGGTGCCACGACGCCTGCAGCTGTCTCGAGGTGCACCGCCCGTCGACTTTGATGCCTCCGAGCCCGTGATCCGTTGGTCTGAGGATGGCCTCGACTTTTCGTTCAGCCCGGTGCTGGTGTGCAAGCAGCCGCTGAAGACGGTCGGACTGGGCGACGCCATATCTGCCACTGGCCTTTTGTACTCTCGCTACTTACGCTAGCCGCTGCTCGACGATGCACATTGCGTCTTCCGGCGGCACTGCGCCCCTAGCGGCGATAACTCGGCGTTCTTCGTTTCCCTTCCTTCCGTTTTCCTTCTGGGGGAGGCTTCTTCCCTCTTCTGAGAAGTGACTACTGTAGTGTTGCAGCTTAATCTATTGCTGAGCTTACATCATGGCGGTTCGTAGGAGCTGTTAATGCATGGATTTAAGCTATGCAACCAGAGCGTTCGAAGGTTCGAAGGTTGTCAAGTGCGCAAGCTGTAGGCTGAACTTAATTGAAAGAGGTGACAAAATGACTGTGACGTGCTCTGTGATAGACCCGGGGTGCTGTCAAGGCCGAGGGCAAGCCTTTGTGGCACGGGAGGGTGTAGGTTTGTGCTGGATGTGTTTACAGCCGATTTGTATGCCGAAACCGGTATCCCGACATGTTTGAATAAGCTGGAGCGCATTGGTGTGTTTTGTATGTCGACCTAATACAGCTGATTTTTTACTGGTGATGTCTGCAGTGGAATCACTCTGTGGCACTAGGATAAGATTAGGGCAAAACTTATTTTTTAGTGAACTCAGGAATAGCCTAAAGACCATCCAAGCATGCGATGAAGCTGAATTAGCTGAATACAGCCTCGAGTGGCTGCCACTGTCTCTCTCTCCCTCTCTCTCCCTCTCTCTCTCTCTCCCTCTCTCTCTCTCTCTCTCTCTCTCTCTCTCTCTCTCTCTCTCTCTCTCTCTCTCTCTCTCTCTCTTCCTCCCTCTCTCTCTCTCTCTCTCTCTCTCTCTCTCTCTCTCTCTCTCTCTCTCTCTCTCTCTCTCTCTCTCTCTCTCTCTCTCTCTCTCTCTCTCTCTCTCTGTCTGTCTGTCTGTCTGTCTGTCTGTCTGTCTCTGTCTGTCTCTCTCTCTCTCTCTCTCTGTGTCTCTCTCTCTCTTTCTCACTCTCATCTCTTCTGTACATGCTCACACACCATCGGTGCAAATGCAAGCAGGCATGCGTGCACACCCATGCACACACCAGTGCTCTGGCTACCAGAGTAGCTCTACTAAGCGTGAGCTTGAAAAAGCATAAAAAAGGTTAGCGCTGACTGTTCAACAGGCATACGAGGACTGCTGTAGGTCGTACCAATCGACCCTAGCAAAGGCTGAGTCTATCTTCAATAAAAAATAATGTTTAATCAATGATGCACAATCCAAAAATGCTGATGTCGACGATCAACCATCTGTTCAACCTCTCCCAGGTGAGCTCCTTGCCAAATGATCTCTGTCATGATCTAGCTGATCGCTTCTCTAGGTTCTTTGTCCAGAAGATGGACAAGATCAGGGAGTCCATCCCTGTGCGGTGGCAGCATCCCCCTGGAATGATAATAATAATAATAATAATAATTCACTTGATAAAGCGCCCTCGGAGAACGTAATCTCTCTCTAGGCGCTTTACATTTGCTGTCCCTCAATTCCTGGCATCACCTGAATGTCTGCATTCAAGGAGATCGCTAGTGACTTCGTCCTGAAGTTCATATCCCCATGAAAGGAGACAACTAGTCCTTTGGACCCTATTCTCACTGTCCTGCTTCTATAATGCATTGATCTGCTGCTGCCATGCATAACTAACATCATTAATATGTCATTAGCCTCAGTTCATGTCCCTGCACCTCTCAAAACGGCTATAGTCAGGCCACTACTCAAGAAAGCAGCACTAGACCAAGAGAATCTGAGAAACTTCCTCCCAGTCTCCCTTCAACCGTTCCTATCAAAGACACTGGAACGAATCGTGGCAGACTAGCTGAACTCATATATTGAAACTTCAAATCTTACTTGTAAGCCCCAGTCTGGTTTTAGAGCTAATCACTCCACAGAGTCAGCATTTCTTCGGGTGTACAACGACCTACTTAGGAATGCAGACATAGATTGAATATCTCTGGTTGTTTTGCTCGATCTTTCGATACTATCGATCACCAAGCCCTTCTTGAGTGCCTCTCATCTAGCCTAGGAATTACTGGCACTGCTTTGCAAATGTTCAGGTCCGATCTCAGTGTGATACTCCAGAGTATAGATGTGAATGGATAAAGATCATCCGAGAAGCCTCTGAAGTGTGGAGTACCTCAGGGCGATGTGCTTGGTCCGGTTTCTTTCACGGTTTGTACTCTTCCTCTTGCCAATGTGATGGTCAAGCACAATCTAGGCTTTCACTCCCAGCAGTTCAATGGCGTCCATACTGAGCAGCAATCCTGCATAGCATTGCTCCAGCTTGTTTATATGAAATACGTCATACTCGAGGTTCTCAGATCTATTCCCCCATCAGGCCAAGCATCGTACCACCCGCTTTTCGGAATCCAACAGTTTACCAATACCTCGTGCAAACCTTAAATCCTTTGGAGACCGTGCATTTAGTTCGTATGCTCACAAAGCCTGGAACTCCCTCCCGACTTGCGTCACAATATCCCCTGATTTGACCACATTTAAAAAGAACTTAAAAACACCTATTTAGGACAGCATTTAGTGGGTCCCTGTGATTCGTCCTTGATGTGCTTATGCGTGCTGACACTGTGCATGCTGCCACTAACCACATTTGCATGCTGACCCTGTGCATGTCACCCCTAACCATGTTATTCATGTTGTTTGTTTATCAAGCATGATATTACTCACCATTCAATTGGGTTTCCCTTTGCAGCAAATGTAAAGCGCATAGAAAGAGATTAAGTTCTCCGAGGGCGCTTTATCAAGTGCATTATTATTATTAATATTATTACCGTCACGACCGCCTCGTACACTCGCCACAACATCGTAAGGCCTGCAAGTGCTGCCGAAGTCTCTGGATCTCGAGCAGCCTGTATCCTCTAGTGCAGACGTCTCGTAGTTTTCGATGAGGACACGAGGACCAAGGGAAGGCATGCCAAAAAAGAAAGGAAAGCACCGGTGCAGTAATGTCCTCTACTCGTTTTTTGGCCAGTTTGGTTGGAGGGCCGATCCAAGCTGTTAGCAGCGAGATGTTGAGTGCTCCAACAGACGTAGTAGTACTTCACGGCGCTTGGCTTTGGTAAGACAGTCACGACTCATGTGCTCAACGGCCTTGCACTGCTTTGATCCCTCCCAGCCCTCGAGCCAGTCGAATTCTCACAACTCCTTTGCTGCATGCATTGATGACATTCGCATAAGGATGGCAGCAAATTTTCTTAAATTGAATGATGATAAAAACCAACTTACTAGTTATGAGCAAACCAAGTGTGATTCAAAAATTGGAGGGGCTAACGCTCAAAATCGGCTCTGCCACCATATCTCCTGTTGAATCTGCACAAAATCTAGATGCCATGTTCCAAAGTGACCTTTCGTTAGACGACCACATCAGCTCCACAGTCAAGTCTTGACTACTTTCAGAATGTAACAATGGTAAAATTCGGGCTTGTTGAGACAGGGATACCACATCCAGGTTAGTCGTTAGTAGTAGTTAGTAGTTAGTGACATCCCGCCTTGACTTCCGTAACTCACTGCTTGCTGGTCTACTGGCCTGTGCAATCAGGCACTTACAGCTGGTGCAAAACTCTAGCTAGGCTTGTCTGTCGTGAGCTTCAGCAGTAACACATCACACAACTTCTCGCCGACCTTCAAGCAAGGCATCGACTTCAAGGTTTTATCACTTATTTTTAGGTCCATTCATTCTTTGGCTCCAGCCTACCCATCAGATCTACTCCCCCACCAGGCTAAGTATCGTTCCACTTGCTTTTCGGAATCTGGTCGTTTACCTATACCTCGTACGAACCTCAAATCCTTTAGAGACCGTGCATTTAGTTCGTATGCTCCCGAAGCCTGGAGCTCACTTCCGCCTTGTGCTATAACAGCTCCTGATATGACTGCATTTAAAAAGAAACTAAAAATGGATCTATTTAGCACAGCATTTAGTGGGTCCCCGTGATTTGACCTTTAAGTGCTTATGCTTGCTGACACTGCATGCTGCCACTAACCATACTTGCATGCTGACCCTGTGCATGTCACCCCTAACCATGTATTTATGCTGTTTTTTGAGCATACTGCCACTAACCATACTTGCATGCTGACCCTGTGCACGGCACCCCTAACCATGTATTTATGCTGTTTATTGAGCATACTGCCACTAACCACTCGATCGTGTTTCCTTTGCAGCAAACGTAAAGCGCCTAGAAAGAGATTGAGTTCTTTGAAGGCGCTTTATCAAATATGTTATTATTATTATTATTATATATTATTTCATATGATCGATGAAGGCAGGCAGGAACTGGCATACGGCATAGGAAGCAGTACACCAATAGCAGATGGACAACACAGCGATGCTAAATCATTACTATCTGCTAGTTTTTCATGTGTACAAATCCTTTTATGATAGATAATTGTACAATAAGGGTATGTGGCGTTTTCACTGCGATGTCAGGCTTTTAGTGTATCCGTCGGTTAGTATCCCACAAAACTTCTAGTGCAGCCTTGCTACCTCAATTGGTCAGCCCTCCTCTGAGGGCATCCGACTCAAAACAGTTGCACCACCCCAAGCCACCAGAGTGCCTAGACGGTGGACTCTTTTTGGGGCCATCCAGAACAATATTTATTATTTCTGCATGAAAGCCATAAAACAACTCGGCAATTTACCCGATCGCTGTCTGTTAATTTAAAAACCGACGCATTAAAAATAGCTGTTAGCATTAAAATTGGTGACTTATCCCAACTATGTGAAGTTGGGTATATAATTTAGTTCTTTGTAATTACTATTGATTTGTTGCTCAAGGAAATCCATGCTGCTGATTCTCGATAGGCATTTTTGAATTTTGTACCACCACCGAAGGTTCAGCGTACTTTCTATTTTTGATCGACCGGTGGTCGTGTGTGCGACAGGAAATGCACACCTCACGTTGCTAGGCACGAAAGGCGGGCATGTCTCGAGGGAAATAGGGTAAGGATTTATGAGGGTACTTGAGCTGAGTGCGCTCGCATTACATAAGTACATCGACAGTGTTTAGGCATTAAGCCGTGTGTCCAATGACAATTAAAAGCATCCAAATGCAGTCATGCAGTCATAATCTCAATAGCCTCTTATTCATCTTTGAGATCATTAACCTAATCTTAGTTTGAGTGGACTCTTAATCAACACTTTTTTGCCGAAATCTGAATTACATGACAATGACGTTCATAGTTTTGTGAAGCTTAGTTGACAATTTGAAGTTTCTGGCTTTTGCCACTCACGTATAGACTTGTTTTCTGTTTATAGCGGTTGATTTTTAGTTATTACATTCAATTATTACGAGTTGATTTACTTTCAAAGGTATGTGGCCTTTTACAGAACGCTGACACAGGACCACTTTAGTAGTTCCAAAGTGACGGACTGCCGGCTGATTATCTCCTTGAAATTCGTAGTGACACAGATTTCACTGCCGCTGTACTTATTTCTTGTGCCTAATTATGCATCTCTTGCTTGGCCCGGGGGTCGTCGATGTGCTTGCCTTTGACGACCGAGGCCGCTCGAGCCATTCGGCATATTTCAAGCGTCTGGATAGAGATTAAGTTCATGTAGGGTGCTATACAAATGATTTAACGTTGTTACCTGTTTGCTCAATTGTTTTGTCTTAAATGATAGTCGATTAATATAGTACGTCTTGTCGGGTGGGAGGTTGCTCAATTTTTGCATGTAGCTGTGTGGGTGTTACGCAGGAGAGTTTTGTATAGTGAACTCACAGCCTAGGCGGCTTTCAGGACGCATTCGGTAGCCAGCAGACTTCATCTCACGCAATGAAGAAAAAGTGGGAAGCACAGCAGAGTCGGAAGAGCAGTTGAGGGAGTGAGTAGCAAGAAAGCAGCAGCTCAGGACTGCCGTAAAGGATGAGCCATAGTCGGCAGCAGGAGAGAAGTTGTCGTTGCGCAAGAATTGTGGGTGGAAGCGAGTTCCACAGTCTAGGACCTGCAGAGCTAAAGCTTCAGTCGCCAACGGTCTTTGAGCAGAGGAATGAAACAGCTAATTTATTGCCCATACAGGACCTGAGGGCACGAGGTGGCTGAAACTGGTGCAGCAGTTCAGCTAAGTATGGAGGAGCCAAGCCGTGGCGGGCCTTGTGGGTCAGCGTAAGAACTTTGCTCTGTATCCGTTACTCAACCGGCATCCATCCTAGCTCTTTTCAACAAAGGAGACACGTGGTCAAACATCTGGGACTTGAAGACTAGCTTTGCAGCCATATTCAAAGTCAACTGCAGTGGCCTTGTTGCTTTCTTCGGTAGCCCAGTCAAATGGGAATTAAAATAATCAAGCCGAGACAGAACTGAGGAGCTAGTTAAATTTTAGCAAGCCACTTCGGAAGACGGCTCCTAATCTTAGATAGGGCTCGGACGTGATGGTAAGCTGTAGATGCAGTCTTCTGAATGAAACTATTAAAATTTAGGCAGCTGTCGATAACGAAACCTAAATTTTGAGCACGCGGTGATGGTCGCACAACAGCACTACCTATCAGAACAGCAAAGTCTTTTAATTCAGCCACACGCTTAGGGAGTCCTATGAGCAGCAGTTCGGTACTATTGTCATTTAGTTTCAAAAAAAATTCTTCCATGCAGGATCAAATGTCGGCAAGGCAAGCATTAAGTTTATCAGTCGTTGCATCAGATTCTGTCGGTTTGAATGACAAATACAGCTGGGTATCGTCAAGCATAAAAGGGATATGCTATTCCATGGGCCTTAATCACTTTTCTCAGAGGTTGAGTATACACAGAAAACAGCAAAGGACCGAGTACAGAACCTTGAGGGACTCCACCGGTGACGAGTCTCGTGTATGAGACCTGACCCCCACACGACACAGATTGAATACGATCAGACAAATATAATTTAAACTACGCCTGTGCCTTGCCTGATAGACCGATAGTTGTTCTCAATCGCTCAAGTAGGACATCATGATTAAAGCGACGATTACCTGTGGGTAATGGACTGAACTTTCCTAAGAATCTGCCACGGGGCTTGAAAAAACACATGCTGGACGTTGGAGTAGATACAGATTTCGTATAGCGGATGTTAACACATGCCAAACGTTTTCCTTGTTACTTAGCCATTGCGTGGATCAGTACGGTCGTGCAATGCCCATTGAGCGCTCTAACATTCGGTCACCATAGAGAGTCAGCGGCATGCCCGGCATGCACATGCACAGTGCTGACGGCAGTGCACTGCTGTCGGGGCGAGTCTAAAGGACGGACAGCGAGTCAAGCAATGTGAACTATGTGCATACATTTATTAGCCGGTATCTAGGGCTCTAAACATTGCGAATGCTTGCTTTGTATATTTCTAGGGTAACTGGTCAGGCAGCCGACAGATGGCCTGTCGACCATCCAGGACGTAGGCTCGGCTTATTTACGCAGGCTGTCTTTTTGCGGTCGGGGTCTTGCACTGGCCGTGGCGTATCTTTGCAGTAACTCTGGCCAACGGACGTTTCAGGGCGAATCTTTGGCGCCATCCCATCAATCGTGACCCTCTTTAAAAAAACCTAGTCCACCAGTCAAGCACCGCCGGCCTCCTCTGCAGTGTGTGGATGGGCAAGCCATTTAGGGTCTAGTCTGTTCGGATCGCCCGAATGTCTAGCTTGCATCTACACTGTAGGTCGGCCTGCTTTAAGCACTTGGCCGTGGGCTGTGGAAGTTGGTCGCAGACGTATTGAAAGGTTTAGGACTGCTGTCTTTCATGCAAATGTAAAACCTTAGAAATGGTTGTGCTTGACTTCACAGCCACATAATTGCTACTGATATACATTTCGCAGCAGCGCTAAAGCTAAAGAATCAGAGCAGGAGCAGCACCGGTTACAGCCGAACTCTACTGTAATTAAAAATGTCCATCTCTACCGATCCCTGGGTCGTTGACTTCGACACCAAAATTTTGGTCATTTACCTTTACCTGTCTCTTTAGCCATTCAGCAATGCACCGAGTATTGGGCGAAGCTCTCGTGAGCTAGCTGGTCAGATGAGTACATGTGTCAAGATCCGAGCGTGACTGTCATATGCGCTCTCACAGAAACAGTGGGCTCCTCCACTCGAACGAAAACGTTCGCTGACATGCATAGTGTAGTATCCAACCGATTGCTCAGTCTGAGAGACAGAATATAAGAGAACATCGCCATTCTAATAAACTATTTCTGCACCGCTCTACCATATCCATAGTCTTTCTTACTTCGATCGCGGAGAAAGATTTATTTTTTCGCAAATGCTTAATGTCTGATGCTGTCCTCGAGCTTTTCCACCTAATTTGGTGCTCAACGCACTTTCAACAAACGGATTTCGCTCTTCTTAAGGCTCGCGCTATTTTGAGCAGTATTTTCGACTGACTCCTATTTCGTGCAAATCCTAAAAACCTGCGGGAGTCGACGCACGCGAAGGAAGATTCCACCTGTGTGGATGTATGTATGTATTCCACCTGTATGTATGTATTCCACCTGTATGTATGTATTCCACCTGTATGGATGCCGCAATGAATTCTAAGCAGCGAGCTTCGACAGCTTCGACAGCTGCTGCGACGCGGAAGTGAGGGTGTCGGCTTTATCTGCATTCGACCCTCAAGGGGGACGTTACTCAAAAGATTGTACTTGGGCGTGATGCCGGTATTCGCGATATAACCTGTGGCAACGAGCCAAGCCTGGTAAGTGGCTCTTAGCAGCAGATTCCCAACGCCTGCCAGCTGAGGACGGCGGCCGAATCAATCGGTCGGTCGGTCTACGTGAGTCAGATCCCACGACGGTTCGAGCTACATTCTATGAACCCCAACCGGCCGTCCACTAGCAAAGCCGCTGATTCCCCTCAGCTATTTACCAGTCACGAGGGTTTAGGGAAGTCGGAGTCGACGATCATCCAGCAACATCATCCGACAATAACAATTACAACGATACATTTGTATAGCTCCCTCAGAGAAATAAATCTCTCTAGGAACTTTAAAGATGCTGCATATAAAGCATTACCAAATGATTGGCGGTAACATCTGCAAGCAGCAGGCATAGTGTAAGCAGGTACATGCACACGAAGAACGAATCACCAAGACCCACCGAATATCCAACTTCTAATCACCCTACTCCCAACTATACATCAATTCAACTACCACTTCTGAATGCCAAAAAATGCTCCACCTTCTATAGCTAAATAGTCTTATTTTTTTGTTCTTATTTATTACTAAATTTATACGTATTTGTGAACAAATTTAGTTCTTTTACCTCTCTAGGTCTTCGTCGGAATTTATCGCGTTACAACGTATCACACACTATTCTTGACTTACGAAGTTTTGACTTGCGACAGGTTTTTCGGTCCCTATCTAATTCGTAAGTCGGGGGGGGGTGGCTGAATGCACTTTGATGTCTATGATGTCGAAATATCTTGATCGGTAGACCGGCAAGCCCAGCCATATGCCACCATCTGCCACCGGGTCATGAACCAGCAGTAATGCACTCACTCCCTCGGCCCAGAGCGTGGCGTCGAGTCCTGCAGCATGCAATTTCATGTTTCCAGCTTTGAGGACCGTGAAAGACGCTACGATCCTTGAGCCATTTAAAAATTATTCTGCCGATGTAGGTAATTACTGCCCTGACGCTCGAGGCTAGCTGAAAAAATAAGGCTAGCTGACCCAGGAGCCCTTGAGATGTGTCCAGTGGCTAGGCTCTGCACTCCTTCAGCTTCCTATGAGTGGCTGCCCGGGTAAGATCGAGGTCGGGCTCCCTTCTAAGCCACCAAATCCAAGCCACCAACTCGCAGGCTCTGACATCCTCAAATTGGATGGATATGATAGGATTATCAGCGACTGTCTTTCGTTCCCAATTTCACTTGCCGGTCCGTCTGTGCTAATTTTGTAATAATAATAAGCCGCTTGTAAAGCATCTTAAAAGAACTAATATCAATATTTGGGTTCTTTGCAACTCGCTGCAAGATACTCTATTACTAATATTTAACGACACTCACGGCATGAAGCTTAAACGAGCATGCGAAAGCAAACGCGTTTCAGGCTTGGGGCACCATATCAAAGTACACAAAAAGACGCTCGGGCTACCAGAACCGCGGGCTATTTAAATGCACCAAATCATGCGCAGGTCATCACGAGTTGCAGACGATGACGAGTGCCAAAAATGACAAGGAAAGCCAAACGGAGCAGTTGCGTTCTGAGCTGAGACTTTTAGGATGCAAGGTCCAAAAGGGTTTTGACCTAAGCCGGATGCAAGTTTCAGACTTTGTATGCATACAAACTGAATGCTTCAGCATCTTTATTTTTATTTATTATGTGAGAGACGGGGGAGAAGAGTGGAGGAGCTGGCGTGCCACGAGAATGCTGGATGAGCTGGAGGATGGGTAGATAGGGAGCCTGTGCAAGCGAGCGAAGCGAGCCGTACGCAAAAGAGATGATCTCGAAGTCAATTTGATATTTTACAGGAAGCCAGTAGAGCTCACACAGGAAAAGCATGGCTTGAAAACTGCGCCGATCACGACTGATCAGATGAGTTGCTGAGTTTTGCGCTGGTTGCTGACGATTTATGGAGAATGTCTGGAGACCGACACGGAGAGAACCGCTTTAACATCTTGCCTCATTGACACAAACACGTGAAAAACTTTGGACCGTCTTACTCTAGTCTAAGCATGCCATGATTTTTGCAATGATCCTTACCTGAAAGGAGCCTAAATTGACAGAAGCGGCAAAGTGCTCATCCTATGACAAATAGTTATACGATAATAATAATAATAATAATGCACTCGATAAAGCGCCCTCAGAGACGTTAATCTCTTTCTAGGCGCTTTACATTTGATAGCGCTCCCAGATTACATAGTGCCATTGTTGAAGCAGTTCTTGATGCAAGAATCGCGATGTTTGGTCTTCCAACTGGAGGGTGGCAATAGGCTGAAAACTGAAAACCTTGCGGCTTGCTGATCGCCATTTTTGTACAGGAAACTAGTGATCATCCGAGTGCGTCTGTCAGCAATAGAGCAATGCTGCGAGGGAATCGAGTGAGTCGGATGTAAAGCAAGGCTTAGAATGGTCTAAGGATTGGTAGAGCTGGGTGTCATTGGCGTCGACATAAAGCTAAAATTGTGATTGGCGATGATATCGGTGAGAGGGAGAGTATAGGTAGTGAAAATAGCTACGTAGCTTAAGGCCAACTCTGAGAGCTGCCAGGATGACCGACAACCACTTGTGTCTACACTTCGACAGCTGTCGCTTAGATATGATAATAATAATAATAATAAAACACTTGATAAAGCGCCCTCAGATAACTCAATCTCTTCCTAGGCGCTTTACATTTGCTGCAAACGGAAACGCGATTGAATGGTGAGTAATATCATGATTGATATAAAGCATGAATAACATGGTTAGCGGTGACATGCATAGGGTCAGCATGCAAGTCAGATACGACCCAAACAATGTTAGCACTCTTTATGCTATGCTCGAATGTGCCGATAGGCACTTGAAAAGATCTCAGTATCGATTATGTCAACTACTTTCATTCGGATCTTGGAGAACTATATGAGAGGCCTCACCCTGAACTGCATTATTCACCAGTGTGGTTGCAAACCCGAGGCAGGGCAGCTTCTTTGAGATAGTTATCGATAAGTCTCGATTAGAACTTGCTAGAAAAGTCTGTGGGGTTAATAAATTAACTTTAAAGCTCGGCACATGTTCTTTCAAACGTCGGTTACAAAAATGACAAAGGGGACACTATAAAACATATCTTTAATTCTCAAAGTATATAGTGCTAAGCACAGCAGTAACGATTTTGGCGTCGCAGTGAGGCTACAGCCTAGGTACGTTAGGCGATAGCGCTGGCCTTTTTTTAACCATCACATTATCATGCCATTGTGATCGACCCTTCATAAGTTGCTAAACATCTTTCTGCTGATCAATGAGGCATGGTTTGTCATTGGTACTGTGATCTGACGAATAGCTCTTGAGCTCGACATAATCTACGTCTAAAATCGGGCGAAATTCTAAAAAATAACTATTTTAATAAATCTGTATAGCGCCCTTAGAGCACGTAATCTTTTTATAAGCACTTTAAATATGTTGTAACGGAGCCTTGATCAAATTTTTAGTGGTAACGTGCACAATGTCAACAAGTTTAACATGGTTAGAGGTGACATAAGTAGCGTAAACATGGAAATGCGATTAGTGGTAACATGCACGGTGTCAGCACACGCAAGCACACAAAAAAAAATCACAAAGACCCACTAACTGCTGTGAGAAATAGGTATGCCTTTTAAATGCCGTTAAGTCAAAGGATGTCGTAACTCAATCGGCAGTCAGTTCCAGCCTTTGGGAGCATACGAACCGCAGCCACAGTCTCCAAAAGATTCGAGGTTCCTATGAAGTATATCTACACGATTCGAGTCAGTAAAGCGGGCGATATGATGCGGAGCCTGATGGGAGATTAATTCTGATAAGTAGGCAAGACTCAGAGAATAAAGGGATCTAAAAGTGAGTGACGACTAAATCTTGAAGTCACTAGGCTGCTTGATTGGGAGTTAGTGCAGGTCGAGGAGAAGTGGTGTAATGTGGAAACTGGGACGTTGACGACAGACAAGTCTAGCTGCATAGGCATCGCTTGCAGCTCGGGGGGTTGGTCATGCACGGCGCCTACATGGACATTTGGCACCTGCACATCATCTACGACGCAGAGAAAGTCCATCTGTCGATTCTTGATTAGGCGTAACCCTTCAGCCTCTGCACGTCAACCAGCTTCGTGAATTTGCGATCATTTTCAATTCTTAGTTTGTTCGCTGCTTTGCGAAAGTCTGCTGGTAGTGAATTCACGCCTAAGTGATCTGCACGAAGTTACTGACGTTACCGACGTTACCCTGAAGACTTTTTAACTGACTGTAAGGCAGACAAGACTGAGTTGAAAATGCAATGCGGAGAAAAAATACAATAGGTCCCTACCAAATTCACTGTTGCATCAGCATGTAGATGTTTACTTCTCCTTATTTTGCATTTACTCATACCATGCTAATTTGAGATCTGATAAGATACTGTAAGAGATTAAGCAGAAGTTTGATGTGTTCACAAGTCTGTAGCCAAGTGAAACGCTAGGTGCCTGAGCATCACAGAAGCTAATGACTTACACGCCATCTTAATAGCCAGCTCATTACGGTGAAGGTTAATAATAATAATAATAATTCACTTGATAAAGCGCCCTCAGAGAACTCAATCTCTCTCTAGGCGCTTTACATTTGCTGTAAAGTGAAATGCAATTGAATGGTAAGTAAAATCATGCTTGAAAAACAAACGAAATGAATAATATGGTTAGGGGTGACATGCACAGGGTCAGCATGCAAATGTGGTTAGTGGCAGCATGCACAGTATCAGCACGCATAAGCACATCAAGGACGAATCACAGGGACCCACTCAATGCTGTCCTAAATAGGTGTGTTTTTAGGTTCCTTTTAAATGTGGTCAGGTCAGGGTATGTTCTGACGCAGGTCGGGAGGGAGTTCCAGGCTTTGGGAGCATATGAACTAAATGCACGGTCTCCAAAGGATTTAAGGTTTGTATGACGTATTTGTAGACTGTTGGATTCCGAGAAGCGGGTGGTACGATGCTTGGCCTGATGGGGTAGTATATCTGACAGATAGGCTGGAGCCATAGAATGAAGGGACCTAAAAGTGAGCGACAAAACCTTGAAGTCAATCCGTTGCCTCACTGGTAGCCAGTGCAGGTCGGCGAGAAGTGGAGTAATGTGGCAACTGCGACGCTCACGACAGACAAGCCTAGCTGCCGAGTTTTGCACCAGCTGCAATCGCCTGATCGCACATGCCGGTAGGCCAGTAAGCAGGTTGCGGTTGGTAATGATAAAGAAGAGCTTCACTTGTAGCTGCAGAGAAGGCGTCTGAAAATCCACGATATCAATTCGTCAATTTATCAATTAGAGAGCGTGAAGAGGTACCGAGGCCGAAAGTTAATACTTACCGTGTACTCGGTTTTGTATTATCCCTGCCGAGGTTAGCTTTAATTTAAGGAGGGTGCAGTGAGAATTTGGCTTGCTAAATTGATCAGATTAGAAAAAAAATACTAGCTGATTTAACAGCCTCTTTTTGTATAGCGACAGAAGAGCCTTTACGGCTATCACCACCGCTTGCAGTGGCGATAAAGGATCGCCCACCACAGGATTCGAACCCACGACCTCGGGGCCGAGGTCGTGAAAAGCAACCGCCTTACCTAGTGAGCCATTGCGACAGCCGTAAAGGCAGCTAGAGATTGGTCTTACTCCAGGAGTATCGTGCTCACTCGCGGTTTCAAGCCCTGAATGGGTGCTCCTTGTAAGCCAACAGCATGCAGTGGTAACGACTGTCAAGGATCTTCTGTCGTTATGCATATAAGGCTGTTCAACCAGCTAACCTTTATATTAGCAGCTTTTCAATTAACATTAAATAAAGACAGCAATTTCAGAACTTTTTATGCGAATAAAAAATGTAATTCATTTGTATGTCGAATAAGGAGAGCCTAATCTCTATTCAGGTGCTTCACATATACTAGGCGTAATAACCCAGGAGGTAAGGTGCACGCTCTTTACGACCAAGGTCGTGTGATCGAATCCTTCGCGATCATGTAAATCGGCAATCCTTTATGGCCACCAAGCGGTGGTGAAAGCAGTTAAGGCTAATCTCCGTCTATAAAAATATGCCTGTTAAATCAGCTAATATTTATCTTATTAGTTATCATATGCCGCAAGTCATTAGCCCATAACCTTGGTTATCAAATACTCTCACATTGCCTTCGGTCGTTAAAGGCACCTTAGCTGTAGGATCATTGATTCGGAGTAATCGTTCACACCATGTGTGGGCTTGGCTAGTGTTGCCTATACCTAGTCCCGCTGGGGCTTTGCAATAAACCACAAAATCTCAATGAGACGGCGGGGAGACTATGATCGAGTGCACTGGACGAGACCATCTGAGTTCTCGTTCTATTATTTGTGAGAGTACCCACAGCCAGCGCATCTCACTTTGGCTGATTGAGAGTGAGTCATTTACGTTTATCATGCATACCTTATTCGCATGGCCAGAACGGCAAAGATAAGGTGGACAGCGCCCGAGATAATAAAGTAGGAGCTGCTGGAGAGGATAGCTGCAGCCTCACGTCTATGGCTGCATAGCAGATTGCCAAGGCGGATCGTAATCATTGAGGCGTTGAGCCAAGCCCACTTTGTAAGCACAATACCTCGGCGAATGGTGACATCGCCTACCGCCTGCCTTGCACTTCCTAGAACAGTTCGCTTCAGTCGTTATTCGTCCGACGGTAGAATGTCACGTTGCGGTCACATACTCACCCAGCCCGAGCGCCCGCCCTCCAGCCCCCTCACCAACCAGAGCGGACACTAGAACCTCAGCACTGGCTGGGTGGTCGGCTCGAGCGCCAGCCGACCGGCCTTCCTACCCCCCCCCCCCCACCACGCACCGGGTCGCCCCTGCCCTTCAAATGCCGGCCAGCCAGCGATTATGCATCGTCGCCTGGCCGATGTCCACTCCTGCAATGGTAAAGAAGTCGCAGGCGTTTAGCCCACTGCTTTAGCTGCTACTGTCGCAGACATCGCAGTAAAATTTAGAGCTAAGACCCGATTCGGAAATCGTCAGACTCCCATGTTCCAGACACCACAGAAATTGCACAGCGATGGACGTAAAGTCGCCAATAGGCCGTCTGCTAGGACTCTGCCAAACAAGGCCCCATTCTTTGCCTGGCTCCTGGTTAAGCATCGAATGCAGAGCCAATTTCTTACTCTGACCCACAAGGCCCGCCGCGGCTCGGCTCCTGCATACTTTCCTGAACTGCTGCACACGTTTCCGCCTCCTCGTGCCATCAGGCCACAAATTAGCCACAAGACATAAATTAGCTGTACTTGCATTCGCTTGAAGAGTTCTTGCAACAGAGTTTGTGCTCTGCAGGGCTTAGATTTAGGAATTCACTTCAATAACTCTTTCTCAGTGACGCCTGCTTCCTGCCGCCGACAGCACATTCCTTCCAGCCGCGCTGCAGTACTACTTCCGTGCTCCGAACTTCCTTGATTGCCCTCCTGACTCAGCTTTGCTGCTCATTTTCTTGTGTTTTCGCGAGCTGAAGTTATTGGCTACCGTATGCTCACAACAATCAGCGTAGACTACGAGTTAGAAATGCAACACTACCAAGGGTGATAATAATAATAATGATAATTCACTTGATAAAGCGCCCTCAGAGAACTTAATCTCTCTCTAGGTGCTTTACATTTGCTGTAAAGTGAAATGCAATTGAATGGTAAGTAAAATCATGCTTGAAAAACAAACGAAATGAATAATATGGTTAGGGGTGACATGCACAGGGTCAGCATGCAAATGTGGTTAGTGGCAGCATGCACAGTATCAGCACGCATAAGCACATCAAGGACGAATCACAGGGACCCACTCAATGCTGTCCTAAATAGGTGTGTTTTTAGGTTCCTTTTAAATGTGGTCAGGTCAGGGTATGTTCTGACGCAGGTCGGGAGGGAGTTCCAGGCTTTGGGAGCATATGAACTAAATGCACGGTCTCCAAAGGACTTAAGGTTTGTACGAGGTATTTGTAGACTGTTGGATTCCAAAAAGCGGGTGGTACGATGTTTGGCCTGAAGGGGTAGTATATCTGACAGATAGGCTGGAGCCATAGAATGAAGGGACCTAAAAGTGAGCGACAAAACCTTGAAGTCAATCCGTTGCCTCACTGGTAGCCAGTGCAGGTCGGCGAGAAGTGGAGTAATGTGGCAACTGCGACGCTCACGACAGACAAGCCTAGCTGCCGAGTTTTGCACCAGCTGCAATCGCCTGATCGCACATGCTGGTAGGCCAGTAAGCAGTGAGTTGCAGAAGTCGAGACGGGATGTCACGAATGCACGGACCAACTTGGACGTGGTATCTTTATCTAAACAAGCCCTAATTTTAGCAACGTTATGAAGCTGAAAATAGGCAGATTTGACTGTGGAGCTGATATGGTCGTCTAACGAGAGGTTGCTTTGGAATATGACACCTAGATTTCGAGCTGATTCAACTGGAGATATGCTGGCAGAGCCAATTTTGAGAGTCAGCCTTTCCAATCCTTGGATCACACTGGGTTTGCCCATAACTAGTAAGTTAGTTTTATCATCGTTAAGTTTTAGAAAATTTGCTGCCATCCATGTGCGGATGTCATCAATGCATGCAGCTAGTGAGTTTAGAGAATGTAACATCATTTTAGTCCTTGTGGTCAAGTGAAATTATAGGCGAAGATTAAAATGTCCGATTACAGGTCCCCTGACGATCTAGTACGCCCAAGCTTTCGTATTTGTTCGATCGTATTCAGATAATTCTAGCGAATTTCCGCTTCCTAATAGGGTTCTAAGGATTAAAATTTTGATTGAGGTGAAGTCTTACAATGCTTAGTCGCAGAGTGATTTTGCATCCGTCAAACTGCTTCTCGCTCTTTTGATGGTCACGGACTGTCAAAAAACGAGAAATAGAATAGTCGTGAAGTTGGATTGATCAGAAATTACCCACATCTGTCGGCCGTGGAAGCTCCCTCGTACCATCTTCTTGCCCAGTAACCCAAACCTTGGCTGGCGGAGCTTTTAAGTCATTGCTTTAAATCAGCTTTTTAAGTGGGCTTTTAAGAATGCTTTAACAGCCCTCTTAATAGCTTATCATGCTGATAAACATCGTGTACACGCGCAGGTATATATATTTAGGCAGAAATGCTGCATATACGTTGGCATTATATATAGGGATTAGAGCATCTTCTTTAGGTGTTTTAACTGTGTGTCTTAGGAATTTGAGACACAGTTTGTCGATCTTCGACCGACCGAGCTTACGGCGCACTTGCAAAGGAACTGGCTCTGTGTGGTAGTCAGTGGGCAGAGTTCTTTGGCCGCGTTGTTGCCTGCACGCACAGCAAGCGTTACCTGTCTAGTCCCGAGAATACGTCTCTCGTGGAGATCTTAGAGAGGGTATGAGTAGCTGCAGGCGGGCAGCTGGGACAAATGAAGTGTTTTCCTCCACGTGGAGTCTTGCCCGTCCCGCGTTTGTTTGTTTGCTCAAACCTTTCTTGTTTATCAGGTTTCGGAACGTTTCTCAATGAGTGTCAGCCTTTGGGCACCCAGTGGCATATTGACGGTCGACTATCTATTATGGTGAGATGGATTAGTAAAGATGTCTAGCAATCATCGTGTTCTATACTGCTGCCGGGCCCCAGCACCGATCTGCTTGCGTTTGATTGCATTAGATGACTTTTGCCTCTCTAAGGCTGATTCTTGCCATGAAAAACAAGATCCACAATGGCTACGCTCCATCATACCTAACTGAACTGTTGCACTAGGGTTCAACTTGCTTCCATGCTTTTTTCAGCCTCCTTAAGCCTTGAGGTCTTCTAACGACAAAAGATTAGCAGTTCCATTCCGCAACTTGAAGGCTCTTGGACAAAAAGCTTTTGCTCTGCAGATCTTAGACCGTGCAACTCACTTTCACAATTCCTACACAAAGACCCGTATTCTCCTGCTTCCGACTGCCATACACCAATGCCAACCGTTCCGAGCTTCTACTTCCCTTCTGCTCATTTCCTCGACTGCTCCATGACTCACCGTTGCTAATCGCTTCCTCTTTGTTTCGTAAGATCCTTGTGTGTTGGTGGTTGTATGCGAGCTGAAACCCGCGAAGGCTTTAAGCGAAAAATGTAAAACTACACAGCATATACCTTACGACTTCTAGAGTTACAGAATGAGACTCATTAAGATTACGTTAGCGTGGCTGTACCCAGTCGCATAAAGTATAGATTGTCCAGAAATTGGCATGTTGTTCTCCGGAGGATTTCAAGGATAAAAGGCCGGCGAAAAGGTGCGTAATAGCCAGAACCACTATCCTTTCGCCCGCCCCCCCCCTCGAGAAGCTGACTGACGAATAGCCTGCCGGCTATATAATAGCCGTCCTAGTTTTGTCCAGGTGTTCGGTGCTCACCTTGAACGACTGAGGTTGCGGTCCAGAGCCCAGTGGTATAGGTTAATAAAGGTAATGAATCTGGTAAGTAACCATCAATGCACGCTAGCAGTGTCAAGCTCAACGAAAGTCTCGGTTGAGTTGTACTGACAGAGAAGAACTAGCCTCGAAGTAAACGCCCATAGCTGAGAAGTCGTACTGTGCACCGGGGCCTTCGTCAAGAGAAAAGCCTTCGAAGGCTTCCGAAATGTGGCTCGGTCCCCTCTTCGGTTAGTGGCACACCACTGTCTCCGTATAATCCTCTTGCGACGTTAAAAATATAATTATATAATTATATTATATAAGTATATATAGTTATAATTATTAAATATAATTATACAGCCCCGTCAAACGGTCGTCTCAAAATGGCGAACGCTCCACAAAAACCCTTTCACCCCGTGAGTGAAATGAGTATTGGCGAACAGGCTCAGCGACAATCACTTTATTTGAGCTTTGATCCGACCATCATATTTTCTCACTAATTGTTGCAAGTGATGGAAAATCACATCTCTTATAACTACACCTGTCATAATCCCTGGGGCTGCAACCGTGCAGGATGCTGATGCTATTGATCCATCGGTAGCTAGGGCAGAAGCAGACAATACTGTTGACGGTTGTGCCAACGTGCAGTTATGAAAGCCTGAAGTCACATAATTATTTTCGGTGGCCTTGCACGGGTTTGCGCGCTCACGTGCCTCAGAAAACTGTATGGATAGTTCATGAATATTTGAGTTGTCTAATCGAAGCCGGGGTGCGATTTTCATCCTTTCTCGGAGGAGGGTTGACCCTCTACAGCCGGCCACGGGGAGCACTGCCGGCACGATAGGGCCTTTTCCGACGATAGATTTGAAAACGCGCTCGCATTACCGACCCACTGAAACATTGGTTTGCAAAACTGGTAAGATTTGGGCAGCGCTCGAGTTTATTGCCGATTCTTAGATAGTAAACATGTCGAACCAGATAACTGTTTGTAACTTTCATCGACCCAGGCCGTGCATTCGAACCCTGCAGCGTTTGTAAAAAACTGTACTATCTGATTTAGCTGCCTCATTTGTATAGCGACACAAGTGCCTTAACGGCTATCAACACCGCTTGCAATTGGCAATAAGGGATTGCCCACTGTAGGATTCTAACCCACGACAGCTCAGTCGTGAAGAGCGTAGTCCTTACCTCCAGGGCTGTCTCGGCCCCTAAAGCGCCTGGGTGGAGATTTGGTTCTTTTTGAGTGCTGCACAAATAAATAATATGCTTCCCTAATGTACAATTTAGACTACATAAAACGCGATTCAGAATTGTTGGTCCATTGAACACTATGGCTGGTGCTATACAAGTATATCCCCTCCCCCGGCTTTGAAAAATGCCTCTCTACGCATAAACATAGACTTTTATTAGCGCTTCGTAAAAGTAATAATGAATTTCTATAGCGTTTTTCACAGGACTTAATTTGTTGCTGGGTACTTTGAATATTTTTTAGGTGAAGCACGACCGTATGCTTAGCTGTAACATTCACGGTGTCATCACGTAAAAGCACACAAAGGATAAATCGCAAGGTGCCACCCTGGTTTGGCCCAGTTGTTAAGGTGTTCGCTTTTGACGACTGAGTTCGTGGGCTCGAGCCCTGCTGCATATTTGAAGCGCCCGAATAGTTAAGTACCGGCCAAATGATATTAGGAAAAAGTGCGTTTTAGCTTCTTTTCAAATGTCGTCAAATAGATGATGCGGTGCCGTCAGTTGAGAGAGAGAGAGAGAGAGAGAGAGAGAGAGAGAGAGAGAGAGACAGAGCTTTAAGTTTTGGGAGCATACAAAGTAAAGTTACGGTCTCCAAGAGATTTGAGCTTGGTTTGAGGCTTAGCTAAACGTGCGAAGCCAAGCCTGGTTTGGTCCAGCGGTTAAGCTGCTCGCCCCGACAAGGTTTGTGTGGGGTCGCAGGCTCGAGCCCCGAGGCATATGTGAAGCGCCTGAATAGAGATTAAGTTCTCTTGGGGCGCTATACAAATGAATTATATATATATATAAAAATATATATATAAGCCTAATAGGCGAGTTACTCCGATTGGTAGGCTGGAGCAAAAGAATGAAGGGAACTAAAAGTAAACGACAAACCTTGCAGTTCATGCGCTGCTTGATGAGCCAGTGCATGTAAGGAAGAAGCGATGCGCGGTGAGGCAACTGCGACGAAAGCGACAGGCAAACGTTGTACCTGCAGCGTTCTACACCAACCGTAAGCGCCTAGTTGCCCTGGCCGAAAGACCTGCCAGGATTGAGTTATGCAATTTAATGTATCTCCGTGTGTAACTCCACAAAGCTACAAAGACTAAGTGGGTGATATGTGCTGGATAGTTTTTTTCTATAGCTCCTTCAAAGCCTAAGTGGCTGTCGGTACGCATACGGTAACGAATAGACTTCATCTCAAGAATATAAAAAGACAAAGCAAAAGCATAGCTGAGTCAAGAAGGCAGTCGGGAAAGTGAGCAGCACGGAAGCAGCAGTTTATGCTGCTGGGAAGGATGCACCGGCAGTCGGCAGCACGCGATTAGATGTGTCTGCATAAGAATTGTGGTAGTGAGTTTCACAGTCTAGGAATTGCGGATCAAAAGCATCTCTCACAAACTGTCTTCAAGCAAAGGAATAAAAAACTAATTCAATTTATATAGATGATCTGAGGGGACGATGTGGCTGAAACTGGTTCAGCAGTTCAACTAGATCTGAAGGAGCCACGCCATGGCGGGTCACGTTAATCAGGGTGATCGTGAATCGTTTCTCTTTTTCCATTGATCAACGTTGGAGACGTCAAAGCTCCTGTAGCAAAGTAGACACATGGCCGAACCACTAGAATTTTTCCGATCAGCCTTGCAGCCAACGGCAGAGGCTTAATAGCTCTTTTTGGTAGCCCAGCTAAAACGAAGTTGCAGCGATCCAGCCTTGAGAGAACCGGGGAGCTGATTACAGCCCTTTATGCTAAACAACGATCGAACGCGATGGCTAGCTGCCGATGCAATATTCTTAATGCAACTTTCAAAATGTAAGCAGTCACCAAAGAGGACACCTAAATTTCGGGTACACTATGACGGTCGCGCTGCAACAGACATGCATGCTGACCCTGGGCATGTCGCCCCTAACCATATTATTCATTTTGTTTGTTTTTCAAGCATGATTTTACTTACCATTCAATTGCATTTCACTTTGAAGCAAATGTAAAGCGCCTAGAAAGAGATTAAGTTCTCTGAGGGCGCTTTATCAAGTGCATTATTATTATTATTATTATTAACCGCATCGGCAGAGTAGCAGAAGAGCAGAGTCGTCTAGTCCAGTGCTCGCCTACTGCTGGCTGTGTGGGTCCTATGAGTAGGAGTTTGGCTGTATCGGTGTTTATTTTTTACTTAAATTGGCCGAAACCCAGGCGCGAATGTCTGCAAGGCAAGCGTTCAGTGTATCGGGTTGCTTCGGCAGATTCCGATTGTTAGAATGAAAAATACACTTGAGCGCAGAATCCTGCAGGTCCTCGTACGACGGTGCTTCACGGAGACTTCTCGACGCAAGTGCGTGACTTAAACCTCGCAATCGGCACAATGTAAGTGCCGCCCTGGTCATCAGCCGTGCTCGCGGCACTCTGTCAATTCGATTTTCACTGTTGGGCTCTCATCGTCGTACTGATCGAGCGACTATCAGCACTGAATGCTTCTTCCATACTCACCCAGGGTTTTTAATTAAAATTAAATATAATTATATTTAATACATATATATATATGTATTAAGTAGAGATTATTGCTTTAATAATGCAATATTAAATACTTAATATTTTACATAATTAATTAATTATTATTTAAGTATTATGTGTTTATTTGCATTTTAGTTATTTCTTGCTCTTTGTAAGTGGGATTTCGCAAGTTTCGCTCCCTCTTACAAGTGGTTTACTGCAATGTCACGAACATTGAATGCTTACTGTCCGAGCTAGATTCTGTTGAGAACATCCACATTTAGTAGCGATCCCATACGCCACCTCGGCGCTGGGGGGGACCCAGCCGATGGACACGGCTGATAACTCATCGCGGCTTTTCGGAGTTTCAGTTTTAGGTTCATTAAATTGCTATTTTATGACCTTAGTACGATTGCTTTTCCATTTTGTACGGCGTTGCTGACTAACTCCTCCAGCGGTATGCGGCGGCTATCATCGCAGGGGCGGGCGAAGGTAGTCGAGGTCAATAGCGTGAACCTTCTGTATATATAGAAATAGGTTTCCGACACTCGCAGCTCTCTTCGCCTGAATTCTAAATTGCTTTTTTCAAAAATAATGAACCTACCTCAAGCACATAGCTATCAGCCCAAGCTGGAATCCTTTCACCGAGAACAGAATGGAAGCTCATTTAAGTCTTGGCCATGCGCCTACCCCAACTTCCGCATTACCGGGCGACGCCTTCCCGCCGGCCGTCCAGGCCGAGTGGCCTGACGGCGTCAGTATACTGCGCGGTGAGCGCTCAATGACTAGTCATGGCCCACGCGGACGGTGCTCTACTGAGGCGTCAGCCCCGCTCTGCGCCCTGTATCCTGGCCGAGATACAAGAGCTCGGCTACTACTTCGGGGACTTGTCGGACCGCGGGCAGGTAACCGACCGGATTTTGCAGCCGCCGCCGCCGCCGCCGTCGCCGCCGTCGCCTCAGCGCCGCCCCCCGAACGCATCCGAACAATCGCGGCCACTCCTAGCGCCGCCAGCAGGCGCCGGCTTTAGCGCAGGACCATTGCAGATTTGCGAGACGTCTGCGCTTGCGAGCAGTTCGCGGCGCCGCGAAAGGAAGGCGTTTGTGTAGCCACATTTAGCGGCGCTCGGCCAGTCGCACGGTGTCCGTGTGTCGGTATGTGTGTCTGTGCGTGTGTGTGTGTGTGTGTGTGTGTGTGTGTGTGTGTGTGTGTGTGTGTGTGTGTGTGCACGTGCGTGTGTCTCAATGTGTTTGTATTGTATGAGAGAGCGACAGAGAGAGAGAGAGAGAGAGAGAGAGAGAGACAGACAGACAGACAGACAGAGCGAGAGAGAGAGAGAGAGAGAGAGAGAGAGAGAGAGAGAGAGAGAGAGAGAGAGAGAGAGAGAGAGAGAAGACTCCCAAGAGTGGGCGACTCGCGCGAGCAAAGAGCACAGCCGCCGCTCGCGGCTACCGGCCGCTTTCGCTGCTCCGCTTTGCGGAAGTCAGCCTCTCGCAAGCCGTAGCATTGGTGTTAGTATTGGCCGAGCGACTTCGTTGCCTCTCGGGCATGCTGCTGCTGCTGCGGCCATTGCATGCACGGTGAACGCCCGAATTAGTCCTCTCTCCGTCCTCGGCAAGTGACCGCTGAGGCTTGCAGCTATGCCGCACCCGCAATTCGTCCACCGAGTCTCGCGAGCCTCCTGCTTGCTTTTCTCGACGGGGCGCGTTCTAAGCCACCTGTTGATGTAAGTGGACTCGCTAGAGACGCGTTGCCCCACCAGCCAGAAGCTCTGCCCCTTCTCGAGGTGCCCCTGCCGATTGAGCCTGCTTTTCCCGAGAGACACCCGCGCAGTCTGAGATAGCTGCCAGCTGCCGGAGCTCCAATGTTGCAGGAAGACGTCGTCGTGCGAACCGTGCGACGCTGCGAATTCTGGCGTTGTTGTCCGATGCAGCTCCGACCTTTTGTAACTGTAACGGCTCTGTCGAGCTTTGGTGGCTTTCCCAGCAGCCCTGCTGCTACTTGTCCTTATTGGAAGCTGCTTTTCTCGAGGCCTCTCCATCAGCTCCATCCCTGCGAATTCACCTGGACTCAACGAGGACCAGGGTGCTGCCAGCTCGCTCGAGTCTGAGTTAGACGAGTGGAGTGAGCTGACCCCTCCCTCTTTGCTGTCTGCTACCTTGATCGAAGTAGCTCCTGTCTGTGCTGCCGACCGTGGTGCAATGCCTGTGATCCCTGAGCACTGTCTTGATAGGTGCTTTCGTCCGGCCGAGCAGTACTTGCAGCTGTATCGCTCATCCCCTCTGAAAACGACCGTGCAGAGTGCTCTCAAACTAAAAGAGCCTCAGATCTGGTGCTGTGCTCCTGCTCCAGAGAGGTTTTGCCCGATCAATCGGTTCCTGCTGCCACAGGCACTCCTGGTAGTGGTGGTGGCTGGCGATGGAATCGCTGGGACTTGTGCCCCCTGAGAGTTAAGGTGGTACCTAACTGTTGCAACCGAACCAACCTGCCACAGCGCAGTGCCGCAGAAGCTTTTCACAAGATGAACTAAGGTGCATTCAGCGTGCTCATTATGCCGAGCCAGTGGTGTAACCGGGAAACAGTGAGAGGGCTAGAGAGACAATGGAGAGACGTAGAACATTCAAGCCAGACGGGAAGTACAGATAGACAAAGGCCAAATATACATGCATACATGTATATATATTCGGCCTGCAGCAAGTCCATATATATATATACATATATACACACATATATATATATATATGTACATATATATATATACATGTATATACATACATACATATATATATATATATATATATATATATATATATATATATATATGTATATATATATATATATATATATATATGTGGACTTGCTGCAGGTGTTGGCATCTCTTCCGTCTTTCATGCTGCTGTTCGTTGAAACACGACTGCCGTCTAAAGTGTCTTGAATCATACATTACTGTGCTAGATTGCTAACGGTGTAGCAGTGATGCTCATGGAGCAGTGCCTTAGTGAAAGTTGCCGAGCTGGTTTGGTCCAGCGGATAAGGTGCTCGCCCTGACCAAGGTCTAGCTGAGGTCGTGGGCTTGAGCCCCGAGGCATATGTAAAGCGCCTGAATAGAGATTAAGTTCTCTTGGGGTGCTATATAAATGAATTATTATTATTATTATTATTATTAATTCCGTGCAGGGGTTGCAGTAAATAAATAAATTAATAAAATTCATTTGTATTGCACTCTAAGATAGCTTAATCTCTATTAAGGTGCTTCACATATGCCGAAGCGCTCGAGCCCACGACCTTGGTCATCAAATGCATTCACCTTAACCTCGGTGGTTCTTAACCCTGTGGTCCAAACCAGGGCTGTAGTAGTAGGCACATGCTGCTCGTTTTGCCTTTGAGCCAATAGTTTACTAGGTAACAATTTTGTAATTTTTATTCTCCATGGATAGTATCTGTTATTTTCTAATTGCAAATATCTCTAAGGTCCAGAAAATGTTCGTATATCCCACAGACATGACTTTTAAGAGTATTGAAGTGATACATTTGAAAGTTTTCTAATTTTCCAGAACATTGCAAATACGGTTGTAGAACTAAGTCTGGTTCTCATTGTAAATTCCAGTATTAGTATACAATTTATTATTGTTCACACTTGATCTCACTAGTGAATTGTATTATAAGGAACTCGATAACATTTCATAAGGAAGTAAAATGGTTCATTATTGGATGTATATTGTTAATCTCTAAACAAATTGTTGAGGCATGGTATTGAACAATAGTTCTAGGCATTGGTATATTATAGTTATTAACACCTTCATTATTAAAAATTTTCAGTAATATAAATGGCAGCATAAATCCCGTGTAAGTAGCAGTATAAAGCATTAGCCTACCAGTTCAGTTCGGTGCCAGGGTTTCACTTAACTGACGCCTGTAGAGCCAATTTTCGTGATCTGACTAACTCATTTTCTGTTGTGGCGGATGTTCATGACCCCGCTCGCAACAAGTGTCACACACTCGATAACAATTCTTTGATTATTGTATGCTATCATTCCCTACTTTTACCAAATACTGGTCATCTTACCACACGCAGATCTCATTCAATCTACAGTGTGTGCCCTTCGCTTGTGCCCTACAGTGTGAATTGCGTAACCTCAAAACTCTGGACGTGAATGTTGTCTGCTAAAAAAATGTCTTCTTTACCTCCAACCTGTCATCATTAGTAGAATGCTACAAAACGACAGTTTCTGACATTCTTAATGAGTTTGCGCCTCTGATTAAGCCCACCATGCACCCATGCCTAGACAGCCTATGGTTTACCGCAGACATCAAACTAGCTAGATCTACTAAGCCCAATCTTGAGTAAGCATACAGAAGATCAGGACTGACTGTTCACCTTCAGGTATACGAAGATTACTGTAGATCATATTAGTAGATCCTAGCAAAGGCCAAGTCTAGCTTTTATAAAAACTTTGTTGACTCGCAGATGCACAATCCAAAAATGATGTCTATGATCAACCATCTCCTTAACCACTCCCATGTTAGCTCCTTACCTAGCGATCCTTGTAGTGATCTAGCTGATCGCTTCTTGAGCTTCTCTGTCAGCAAGATAGACAAGATCAGAGAGTCCATCCCTAAGGTAGCAGCTTTAGCTCTGCAGGTCCTAGACTGTGGAACTCGCTTCCACCTTTTTTCTTACGCAACGACATCTACTCTCCAACTGCCGACTATGGCACATCTTTTTCAGCGGTCCTGAACTGCTACTTCTATGCTACTCACTACCTCAACTGCTCTCCTAACTCTGCTATGCTTCCCACTTTCTCTTTGTTGCGTGAGACGAAGTCTGTTGGCTACCGAATGCGTACCAAAAGCCGCTTAGGCTGTGAGTGCGCTATACAAAACTCTCCTGCGTAACACCCACATGGTCTTTATGATTTTGTGGAGTTACTTACGGAGATACATACATATCCTCATACGATCCTCTCTTGACTTCTACCCCTCATAGGATACATACGCATCCTCTCTTGACTTCTACCCCTCAATATAAATTCCACATGTCTCTGTTCACTAAATTCCGTGCAGCACCTCAATTTCTGTATTAAAGGAGGCCACGAATAACCCGCCCTGAAATTCATCTTCCTATCAAAGAAGACTTCTAGTCCTCTATACCTTATTTCCACTGCCCTACTTCTACGATGCATAGATCTGCTGCCATGCATAGCTAACCTAACAAACATGACCTTACCCTCAGGTTATGTCCCTTTCAAAAAGGCTGTTAGACCACTAATTAAGAAAGAAACACTAGACCGAGAGAACGTTAGCAACGTCTGCCTCGTCTCCCTTCTATCGTTAATGAATAATGGATCGTTCCTATCAAATGCAGTAGAACCAGTTGTGGCAGATCGGCTGAACTCATCTTAAAACTTCAATCCTAGCAAGCAACTTCTAGTCTGGTTTTAGAGCTCACCACTCCACTGAGTCAGTACTGCTTCAGGTGTATAACAACGGTCTCAGGAATGCAGACTTAGGTAAAGTCTCTCTGCTTTTTTGCATGACCTTTTATTTTTTGCTTGAGCTTTCGGTTTGATCTTTTCATGCTATTTTCATGCTGGGCTGTAGGATATTCTGTCAAGTCCAAATCCTGAAATCCTGATCACCAAGTCAATATCGAGCACCCCTCGTCTTGCCTTACGGCATTACGGCACATTCCTACAACGGTTTAGGTCTTATCTCAGTCGGAGACTCCACAGTATTAATGCAAACAGGCAAAGATCATTCCTGGAGCCACTGAAGTACAGGGTATCTCAGGGCTCTGAGCGTGGTCTACTTCTTTTCACAGTTTATAATCTTCCTCTTGCCGATGTGATCGCCAAACACAATTTATGCTTTCTTTTCAATGCAGATGACTTTGCCCAGTTGTACCTTTGCTGAGATCCGTCCCAGCCCACGAGCACGTCGAATTCCCTCAACTCCCTTGCTACACGTATTGATAACATCCGCACACGGATTGCAGCAAACTTTCCTAAATTGAATGACGATAAAACTAACCTCTAGTTATGGGCAAACCTAATGTGACTCAGCAATTGGAAAGGCTAACACGAAAAATCAGGTCTGCCAGCTTATCTCTTGTTGTATCGGCTAGAAATCTGTGTCATGTTCCAATGGGACCATTCAATAGACAACCACATCAGCTCCACGGTCAAGTCTGCCTACTTTCAGCTACACAGCACTGCTTAAATTCGGGACTGTTTAAACAGGGATAGTACATCGACATTTGTCCTTGCATGAGGGACATCCCATTGCGACTTCTGTAACTCACTGCTTTCTGGTCTACCAGCCTGAGCAATCAGGCACTTACAGTAGGTGCAATCAGGCACTTGCGGTAGCTGGGCTTGTCTGTCGCGAGCTTTGCAATTGCCACATCACACCACTTCTAGCTAACCTTCACTGGCTGCCAGTCAAGCAATGCATTGAATTCAAGGTTCGTCACTCACTTTTAGGTCCCTGCGTTCCTTGGCTCCAGCCTAACTGTCAGTTCTACCCCATCAACAGGCTAGGCATCGTTGCTCACTTTTTCAACGAAAATTGGTACACCCCGTAGGAACACCTCGCAGGTACACCTCGTAGGAACCTCACATCCTTTAGAGACCGCGCCTTTAATTCGTATGCTCCCAAAGCCTCGAACTCCCTCCCGACCGACGTCACGACATCTCCTGACTTGACATTAAAAATGAAGCTTAAAACGGTCCTGTTTATTACGGTATCAGTGGGTCCATGGGATTTTTCCTTTGCATTCCTATGCATTTTGATACTGTGCATACTGCCACTAAGTATATTTTACATGTTGACACGGTTCATGTCACCTCTAACTATGTTATGCTCTTTAACGTTGTGCGTGTACTACTAATCACTTGACCATGATTCCTTTATAGTGTATGTAAAGTGCCTAGAAATAGTTTTGAGTTCTCTGAAGGGGCTAGAAAAAATGTATTATTATTGTTATAAGTTGGTTTTAGGCTATTGTGAAACTGTGTGGCACAGTGGGCTGTAGGATATTCTGTCAAGTCCAAATCCTGAATAAATTCAATGAGATCACATTCATCACCCGGATAGGGAAGGGCATTCTGAATCATGTTGGGGCAGAGCTACACCGAGCCCATGTATACCAGCATTGTACAGGTATGAGTTTGTTTCTTGGGCTATGAATAAATATTTTCACATGCTGTGTGAAGCTTTAGTAAGCCTGGCATCGTAGAAATCCTCTTATTACCGGAACAGAGTGGGATCCTATCAAATCCAATAGCGAAACGTGTTCTTAATTAAGCCGTTACCATACAAAAAAGAGCTTGCATTAGCAAAAGATTTCACTCTGCTTCTGTATCTAATTCCACCCTAGCTCCTTCATTGTGGAATCTCTTTTGTCGGATCAACAACTGGGCAAGGGCATTGGTTAACTGTCACCCAGTCTTCCTTCTGTCATTTTTATCAAATAGACTTGAACGTGTGGTGGCTCAGAACCTAAACGATTACCCCAGTTCATCGGAGCTTAATAGAAATTGCAATCGGGGTTTAGAGCTAACGGCTCTTTCAAACTGTTCTGCTGGGGATTTACAATGGCGTTAACTAGACTGATCTGGGTAAGGCCTCTCTACTAGTTACGCTAGATCTCTCAGCAGCATTGGACACAACTGACTAAACTAGATGTAGGCCATATTTCAGTGTGAGCTATCGTTAGCATAGATTTATAATGGTCTTCGGCCATCAGCGGAGCTCTTAAATTATGGGGTAGCTCGGGTTCAGTTCATGCTCCCATTCTTTTCACTATTCGTGCTGGCGCTCTGGCCGATGAAACCATCAGACACTGTCTAGGCTTTTGTTTCTATGCTGCTAACACTAGGCAATATGTATCATGTTGTTTGTCCACTTCTGTTCACAAATTTAAACTATTACTCTTACCGGTGTAATCGCCAAGCACAATCTAGGCTTTTATTTTTATGCAAATGACTTACAGCTGTACCTGTGCTATGGTCCGGTCCATCCCTGCCTTTGAGTATGTCAAACCCTCTTAAATCCCTTACTACAAGTATTGCTTACATTTGCACTTGGATGGAAACAAACTTTCTCGAATTGAATGGCAATCGAACTTGCTAGTTACAGGCAAAGCTCGCATGTCTCAGAATCCAAAAGAAAATTACCCTCAAAATGTCCTCTGGCATCTGCACACAATTTGGGTGCCATGTTCAAGAGTGACATTATTCTAGATGACTGCATTAGGTGCACAATCAAATCTGCCTATTTTCGGATCCATGATGTCACAAAAATTTGGGCTTGCTTAGATACCGCATGTAAGTTGGTCCTTGCATTTGAGACTGCCCATCTTGATTACAGTAGCTCACTACTCTCTGGTCTTCCGGCCTGCGTGATAAGGTGCTTACAGCCGGCCTGTGCAATCAAGTGCTTATAGCTGGTGCATGACTCTGCAGCTAGGCTTGTCTGTCGTGAGCGTTGCACATCACATTATTTCTCACCGACCTGCACTGGCTACCAGTCAAGCAATGCATCGACTTCAAGGTTTCGTCGCTCACTTTTAGGTCACTTCATTCTTTGGCTCCAGCCTACCTATCTGATCTACTGCCCCAGCAGGCAAAGCATCGTGCCACCCACTTTTTGGAATCTAATTGTTTACCTATACCTCGTACAAACCTCAAATCCTTGGCCTTTAGTTCGTATGGTCTCAAAGCCTGGAACTCACTCCCAACTTGTGTCACGACATCCCGTGACTAGATCACATTTAAAAAGAAACTAAAAACGCTCCTATTTATCACAGCATTTAGTGGGTCCCCGTGATTCGACCTTTATGGGCTCATGCATGCTGACACTTTGCATACTGCCACCAACCACGCTTACATGCTGACCCTGTGCATGTCACCCTAACCATAGTATTCATGTTGTTTATTGAGCATGCTACCACTAACCATTCGATTGTGTTTCTTTTGCAGCAAATGTAAAGCGCCTAGAAAGAGACTGAGTTCTCTGAGGGTGCTTTATCAAGTGTGTTATTATTAGTAGTAGTAGAAGTAGTAGTACAGCCGTAGTGAAACTCGACAGCTAGACTTGCCTGCCGTAAGTCACAAATACCACAATGACCACTTCTCACGTACCTGTTCTGGCTAACCATCAAACAAGATAGCGACTTCTAAGTTTGTTCACTCACTTTTAGGTCTAGTTGTTATTTTTTGCCAGCTTACCTCTCCGAACTACTTTCCAATCAGGCCGGGCAACGTATCACCAGCTTTTCTGACAAGTTGTTTAGCTGTGCCTCTAGGATGCATCGAGTCCTCTGGTGATTGCCCTTACAGTTTCTATCCACCGGGAGTGTTGAGCCTTAATTTTGCAGCTGTCACTTCCTGCATTGACTTACGATTATTTGGGTGTCTCAGCTAACGATGCACGTGTTCTGTCCAGCTTTCCCTGTGCCACAGTCAAATTGTCCTTTTTTATGTGGGCTTTGCTTGCTCACCTGTGAGTGATTCTGTGTTTGTTACAAACCACGGATGGGGAGGGAGAGGCCTTACCTACCTGCGGTCTCGAGTGTCATCCCGTATGCTTTTCAATATCTAAGCATGATAGTTTGCTTATCACTAGCTATTTCTACTGCTTCCTCTGCAGCACATTGAAAGCACCTGTGGATTGAGATTTTACTCTCATCGGGTGCTACACTAAAGGCTATTACTTACTACTGGTTTTATTATCATACATTATCATACACATACGTCATGCAAGTAATGTCAATCGACCGAGTTTGGCGTGCTGAGTGCAGTGCTCTCCTCGAGGGCTTGGGCAGACGATGGCCTGCTTGAGCAGAGGCACCGACGCGATTTCATTGCTGCTCGTCCCATCCCAGCGAGCAGTTCGTCATTACGTAGACGCTCGTGTGCCTACCCTTCCTCCCCCTTCCTCACCTCCCCCTGCCTAGTCCTCGAGCTTCGTGGAGCCGTGGCACCGTGTTCACCTGCACACCTGCCGCATTCGGCAGCAAAAGGTTTTGGCACCGCTCGCCGTGCCAGGCTGTCGTCCAGCTAGTCGGAAGCGCTCGGTAGCAATTGCTGAGACTCGTCGGCTAGGCTTCCGCTTTTTGATCACTACGATCGTCGTACGTGCTGTGTGCCCCCTCTCGCTCTGCTGCCGTGGCGGCTGCCGGCCTCACTGAGGCGGCACAGCAGCTACCATCGGTCGGCTGCAGTTAGCATGGGCACGCTTCAGGCTGCATCTGCAACGACAACTACTCTCCTGCTGCCGACTATGGCACATCCTTTTCAGCGGTCCTGAGCTGCTACTTCTATGCTGCTCACTACCTCAACTGCTCTCCTGACTCTGCTATGCTTCCCACTTTCTCTTTGTTGCGTGAGACGAAGTCTGTTGGCTACCGAATGCGTACCGAAAGCCGCTTAGGCTGTGAGTGCGCTATACAAAACTCTCCTGTGTAACACCCACGTAATCTTTATGACTTTGTGGAGTTACAGACGCAGATGCATTGCATTGCATTTGCCTGCGCTTGCATGCCAGTGCCATCGCTTGTACCCGTGCCCGAGCAGCTGGTTCGAAGTGTGACGTGAGGCGTGCTGACCCGATATATAGTGCAGCTACGGCTCATGCGAGCCACGTGCGATTTCTTTTGCAGGTTCACGTCGAGGAGCTCACTACCTCTTGGGTATAAGCTTCCCCGGTGCACCACCCTCTCCCCCCCACACAGCCAGGCATGCTACCTACCTAGTGTCTTCCCCTTCTATTGCCTGGCTCTTGCTGTCATCCGATGCCTGATGAGATTAGCAGGCGCCGACCAGCCAGCGAGTGCAGGCGTCTGCAGTTGCACTGCCTGGCTTTAGTGGTTGATTTCGCTTTGCACACAGTTTCCGTCCACTCACCTACAGCTTCCTTGCAGCATGAATTGCCTGCATGCTCGCCTGGATGGCGGCTGAATTTCTTAAAATGAAAAGCGGGATCAACGTAAGAACTAGGTGAAACTCTAGCACAGCCACTCAGCAGCTGGATGGCTTTGCCCTCAGAATGGTGCAGTCAGCATCTTCCTGTAGCCTCAGCACGAAAGCTTGTCGTACTTTGTCTAGTTTTTAGTTCGTAGCATTGCAAAAGCTCAGGCGTGATTAGATAAGGCTGTCTTGAGTCCGTCAAAGTCGATGCATTCGTGACTTTGAGTCTGCCCTTGCAGGTCTTCCTGTCGACATATTAGTAACTTCCGAGTGTACCACCTGCTCCTCTGACTCGGGTCGTGTATCTGTGTCTCTAACCAATCTCAAGTCCTTCTGACACTGTGCATTCAGTATCTACATATCTAGCGAGTGGGGGTCACTGCTTACGCTTATTGCTTTTATTAAGACATCCATGACACAATGACATATGAAGCAAAGCTAAAATCTTTTGTTTCTTCTACCAAATTTGCTTTGTTTACATGGGTATTTCTGTATGTATGTTGTATCATCACTTATCAGTTTATATGCTTCCCCTTTCCATCTTATGTAAAGTGCCTTGATAACATTTATTTCTCTGTCAGGGTGCTGCAAATCACCCTACCATTACTACCTTCTGCTGCTCAAGCAGATTCCTCAGTATCATTATTATTTGCTACTGCTGCTAGTGTGGCTTGCTACTGCTGCTGCCATTATAGAGCTTCTTCACGTACCGCTCTCCACTGGCTGCTGCCCAGAAATTAGGCAACTGATTGGCATGCTGGATGTCTGGGGTATTATTCATGGCAGAAAGATTCATCATTGCTGCAAGTTCCTTGTGTACGCCTCTCTGCTCCTCCCTGCCGCCGTCTCGCTGACGGCTAATGTTCTCCAAGTGATTAACCTGCTCGCTGGCTTTCGATCGCCGATGTCATTCTGCGAGCACGGATTTATGGCTGCCAACGGTGAATAGTTTCGAATCAGCATTTGCACTTATTATCTCCCCCCCATCTACTCTGCAGATCGCACAAGCTCTGATCAACCAAGATGATGGCACCTTTCTCGTGAGGAAAAAGCTGAGCGCAAAGCACGAGGGTGTCCTTTCGCTATCCGTCAAGTGAGTACTGGGGCGAGATTGCGCGAAGCTGAAGTCCACAGCTCTCACTTTGCCGTCTGGCTTGTCACGATGGAATCGGTGGCAGCCTTTCACTTCCCAGCAGCAAGCACCAGTGCTCTCGGTCCCTCCCTGCCCTCCTATGATAATAATGATAATAATAATAGATAAGGCTCACTGAGCCCGACTAAGTCTATGCATTCGTGACATCGAGAGTGTCCTTGCAGGTACATTTTGAAGGTGCATTATACATTTATATAGCGACCTCGGAGACCTGAATCTCTTTCTAAGAACTTTACAGATGCTGTATAGAAAGCATTGCAAAATGATTTGTAGTAACATCCGCAAGCAGCAGGCATAGTGTAAGCAGGTACATGCACACGAAGACCCACACATTCTGTAATCATCAGTGAGTTTCAAGCTTCTTTTTAAATGTCAGAGGACGTTGTGACATGCATCGGTAGTGAGTTCCAGGCTTTGGGACCATAGGTACTAAAGACACGGTCTCCAACGGCTATGAGGTTCATACGAGGTATGGCTATATGATTCGAGCCAGAACCGCAAGTTGTACGATTCTTTGCCTGGTGGGTGAGTAGTTCTGATAGGTAGTCTGGAGCCAGAGAATGAAGAGACGTAAAAGTAAGCGACCGAACATTGAAGTCGATGCACTGCTTGATTGGGAGCCAGTGCAGGTCAGGGAGAAGTGGTGCGATGTGGCAACTTTTGACGCACACGACCGACGAGCCTGGCTGCAGATGCATCGCTTGGTTGCTTTGCAGGTTTCTCGTGCCCGGCGCCAAAACGGACATTTGGCATCTCAACATCGTCTGCGATGCCGAAAAAGTCTATCTGTCGCACGACCCGTCACTGCGCTTCGACTCGTTTGCCTCGCTCGTGCGCTACTACAGGCGCCACTCCATCGCCGTGGCCGGCGGCTCGTCGCCGGGTATCTACCTTCGAAGCCACCTGTCGGCAGCAGCAGCTGCTTCACAGCAGCGGCTGCTGCTGGAGAGCAAGCAGCAGCAGCAGCTGCCTCCACACCGCCCGCCCGTGCCGCAGCCTCGAACCAAGGCGCCGCGCGACGGCCGGGAGCTCAGCCGGCGCCAGGCGTCCATCGTCCTCCGACGGCACATGAGCCGGATGCACGCTATCGGAGGCCTTCATCGAGATGCGTGCCCGCTGGTGGCGGCGGCGGCAGCTGCTTCGGCAGCAGCCGATGACTACCGAGCCGAGCCGTTGCTTGTGCCCCCGCGGGGAGGAGAGAGCGACGGCAACGAGGATGAGTGCGTGGGTGGAGCGGCGGAGCGCTGTGAGTGCGGCATCAGCTTCGAGGACGCACAGCTGCCAAGCGGCTGGACGATGCACCTGAGCCACGAGCCCGACACACGTGGCTTCCTGTTCTTCAAGGATCCGTCGGGCGTGGCCACGTGGACGCTTCCGGCATGCGTCGTTGACCAGATGAGCGAGATCGAGGAGAGGCAGCTGCTGCGTCGCCTGGCCGCCACCTCGCCATCCGGCTTATGCGGCCAGCTGCCCTAGTGGTGCATGCGTTTGTGCTCTCATCTTCTTGCGTCAGCCCCATGCGTGGCCGTCGCTGCCCGGCTCCCCTGTGCTTGCCGGCACCCTCCCAGCACACGCACACACACACACCGACTGCAAGGTCCACCGCGAAGCACAATCACGTGCTGTTTATGTTTGCTGAGCCTCGATGAGCAGTTCCTTTGTTCTTGGCAAGGCTCGGGTCAGGGTCCGTCCCCCCCCCCCAGTTCCTGGCAAGTGCCCCGTCGGTCGTGAACCGAGACTGATCGGCTGCCTTTGCAGCCGTCAACGATATCATTGTCGGCTATTTGTGACGAACTATCTTTTCAGTAGGCAGAGCAGCTCTCAGAGAGCTACGAGTAGAGCGAGGCATCAGATGGCTTGCTCTGCTACTGCTGCTGTCGGTACTCAGCCACTTGGCCACTGCCTCGTATGCTCAGGGCATTGCTTCAGGCAAAGTTCGTGGATTGGTACCACCGTTGTTGGTCTGTGACAAGCGCCTGATCGATTTTGGAGGTTTTTGGTGTAAGATTATGGCCTATAATGCTATAATCGGTCACCTTAGGGTCTAGCTTTTAGCTTTGCTTGTGCAGTCTGACGAAAGTGCTGCCGATCAGACATGAAAGAAGCTGAGCTCATTTTGAGCGACAATTTTTATAGTTTTGCTTACCAGTAATCTGTACATATGCTTTCTTTTTAAGTTATATGCCTTAGATGTTGTTATATGTCACATGCAAATATGATTTGACATTAGAGTTCTTGCATAATGCCTCCTTGGCCTACGTGTTGCTCTTGTGCTTTAGTGAGTATACATTATTTGGCTTTTCTTGTTTAACTGCATCCGACCATGAGAGGGGAGGGGGATTCCAATGGAAGTCTCTCTATATAAGGCTGCAAGCATCGCTTTGACCAACAGTTAGTACTCGGACTAGTCTTCATAGCGAAAAGTTCTGCCAGGTTTCATAATGACTTTTTAATGTTCTTATTAAGCTTGTTCTGGCAGACATCTAGAACTATTCCTCCTTGTCAGGCCAACATGGTCTCGGATTGATTCCAGACTCAACTGGCAATACTCACTTGAATACTTGAATACGGAGTGAAGGCCTTCACTGAAATATCTGCTATGAGCTGCAAAACTGGCTTTTCTTATACCTGCGGACATTGTACTAACTTCCACTGTCTACAACCGAATTGTATATCGTATGTTCGATGCTTTGCACAGTTATAACAATTATGATAGTAATACATTTGTATAGCGCCCTGAAGAGAACTTATTCTCTTTCCATGCACTTAACAGATGTTGTGTAGAAAGCATTACCAAACGATTGGGAATTATGTTGAAAACAATCCTTTTTCTGATTTGCCGTTGAGTTGATGTTCGTAAGGATTCATACACCGAATCCATACCGAAAGCTATTTCAAGCATTTCACTTGATTTGAGCTGAGTTGCTGATACACAACTTTTGTGTTTGTTCACGCCGGTTTTGAAATATTCAGTAATATGTTAGCACTTTGCTTTAGCATATATCCGAACCTTTCACCGTCTTACGTAAATTTCAGTACGACGTATCTCCTGCTGACAAAGCTTGGAAGTTATTTTGTATATGCCAATAATGTTGCAGATTATCTACTGAAGTTTTGCAAATTGTATCGGTCTGCACAGACATAATGATTAGTGGTGGGTAACCAAGCATGATCTGACAGCCAGGAATTTTTTTGAGGGTCTGCTTACTGCGGTTTACAATGAATTTACATGCTATTTGCAGTCCTCTCAATTGCTTGCAGAGGCAGTGCGAATGACCGCCTTTTGCGGTCTCCAATACTTTAAAAGCACTACCTCTTTTCCTCGAAATTCGTCTACACAGCCCGGCGAATGGTATGCTATAGCACACCACCCCTATTCCAAGGCAGTCCTAAGCGGTGCAAGACGCCCTCTACTTTCTTAGATGCAGCTGACATTCTCCGAGTGTAAAGCTACGAAAGAGTACAACTGACCCGAAGCAAGTCAAAGTTATGAACTAGAAAAGGAATAATATACTAAGCCGAAATTATGTGCGTCTAATCCACGACAAGCTGCCTTAATTAACTTAGTTAGCCCTTATTTTTTAGCACATCAGTGGGCTGCCGCTCTCAGCCAATAAAGTATTACACACACAAAAACACAAATGTACACGAGACACTGCTATCCTTATATAGAAATGGCTGCGTGCTAAACGGGATTAGCTAGATTGTGACTGATATTCATTATTCAGAGTTTCCTATTGTCAAAGGCAAAGAACCGACTATGTGACAATCTATCGCCATCAACCCCTATTATAAGCTGAGTTTTCTAGGTAGTTTGTCCATCATAGTTACGTAACGTTTGCACTGGATCATTACAATATAATCACAATTGCTTACCGCTTGCTGTGTATTACATATGAATACGTTTTTACACTATAGACTATTTCATAACGCCATTTGCGGAAACTTCTCAGCGCCGTCATCCTGAAAATGCTCGCCCTGCGAATATTTAGCCAGAAAGATGGATTCCCTTTGTTACTGGCTGAGCTGAGTTTTGAGCACTTATGTGCTGAAGTAGCTGATGGCTCTGCAAAAATTTGTAATTTGAAATACATAATCTGATGAAATTACAGGAATTGAGGTGTTTACCCAAGTGAATATTATGCATCTTGTGAATCGGTATTGTACCAAACTTGCGAGAATTCAGAATGATCTCTCATTTCGAAGAGCTCGCTGTGTGGCTGAGCATCGTCTGACAGAATTTGAACTTCGATTGTAGATTGTACCCTGAATGCAGAGGTATATCAATGTCGGAAGCAAAAGTCAGCAATATCTACCGTAATTGTCATAACTGACCAGCAGTGCGCTCAGAGCCATTATACCATAACATTTCAACATCCTTCTGGAGCGAGTTTCAGGCTGTGGGAACCTTCGAACTAATGGCACTGTCATCAAAGAATTTGTGGTTAGTTCAAGGCGAAGCTGGACGACTATTTTTAATGTAATGCTTGTTGTCATTGAGCATGCTACCACTAACTATTCGATCGTGCTTCATGTGCAGCAAGTTCGACGTGCCTAGAAAGAGATTGAGTTTTCTGGGGGGGCTATAACAAATGTGTTATTATTGTTATTATTATCATTACAGCTTGAGTCAGACGAGCCTGTGGTACGAGGCCACGTCAATTTAAAGAGTAGCTCAGATAGGTGGACTGAGACAACAGAATTGAGGGACGCGAGAGTCGGTGACTAAACCTTGAAATCGATTCACCGCTTAACTGGGAGCCAGTGAAAATCAGCTAGAAGTGGTGTGATGTGACAACTGCGACGCTCACGACAGACAATAATAGTTGCAGAGTTTTGCACCAACTGTAAGCACCTGATAGCACGAGCAGGGAGACCAGAAAGTAGTGATTTACAGAAGTCAAGACGGGATGTCACAAATCCATGAATAAAAAGAGCATAAAATGTGAAAAGAGTAGATCAAGCAGAAATCCTCGGGATACCATAAAGTTAAGAGGCTTCTCTTTTGATTTTTGCATGCTAACGGATTAGGGAGATTGAGTGGAAGCTGCCTAGCTTCTCCTGGTCTGCTGTTACCTTATTGATTATTGGTGCAACCACAGCCTTTTCGACAGGAGCAAGGACAAGACCTGATGCTAAGGACATATTAACAATATTAGTAGTAATGCATGGCAGCAGCAGATTCAGGCGTCTTAATAATAATAATAATAGCAGTAGTAATGCGCTTGATAAAGCGCCCTCAGAGAACTCAATCTCTTTCTAGGCGCTTTACATATGCTGCAAAGGAAACACGATCGAAAGGTGAGTGGTATCATACTTGATAAACAGCATGAATATCATGGTTAGGGGTGACATGCACAGGATCAGCATGCAAATGTGGTTAGTGGCAGCATGCACAGTGTCAGCACGCATAAGCACATAAAGGTCAAATCACAGAAACCCACTAAATGCTGTCATAAATAGGTGCGTTTTTAATTTTTTTTTAAGATCTAGTCAAGTCAGGGGTTGCCGTGACGGAAGTGGGGAGGGAGTTCCAGGCTTTGGGAGCATACAAACTAAATGCACGATCTCCAGGATTTGAGGTTTGCATGAGGTATTTGTAATCAGTTAGTTTCTGAAAAGCGGGTGGTGGAATGAATGGTCTGGTGGGGGAGTAGATCTGATTGGTAGGCTGGAGCCAAAGAATGAAGGGACCTAAAAGTGAGCGACCAAACCTTGAAGTTGATGCATTGCTTGACTGAAAGCTAGTGCAGAAAGGCGAGAAATTATTAAATGTGGTCAAGTCAGTGGATGTCGTGACGCAAGTCTATCGTAAAAGTAGAATAGTGAGGATAGGATTTGGAATACTAGTAGTCTTCTTTGACTGAGCAATGAACTTCAAGACGAGGTCACTAGTTGCAGGATTAAATGTGGACAGTGAGGTGCTGCCAAGAATTAATGGAGAAAAGTCCAGTGGAGCTGCAACTGTGAGAAAAAAGAGAGAGAGAGAGAGAGGAAGGGAGAGAGAAAGAGAGATAGAGGGAGAGAGAGAGAGAGAGAGAGAGAGAGAGAGAGAGAGAGAGAGAATGAGAGGAGTCCAGTAGCAGTGAAGTTGCCTTAGGAATTGACTCGAACTTATCTATCTTGCTGACAGAGCTTGCTATCCCTAATCAAGATGTCACAGGAAATAATGTTGCATGGGTGCAAGTCATAGTTTGAACTTAGTGCAAACTTATTAAATTCGGGTAGCCTATAGCAGGGCACGAGAAGGCGGAGATTATCATTTTAGACGAGAACATACAAATGGCTACTTACAACGTGCAGGTGTAATGTATCTCCGTCTGTAACTCCACAATGCCATAATACCTATGTGGGTGTTAAGCAGGAGAGTTTTGTATAGCGCACTCACGCTTACCGCCTAAGCTACTTTCGCTACGCATTCGGTAGCCAATGTACTTCATCTCACACAAGAACGCGCAAACGTGAGAGGCATAGCTGAGTCAGGAGAGCTGTTGAGGTAGTGAATAGCATGGAAGTAGCAGCTCAAGACGTCTGGAAAGGATGTGCCATAATCAGCAGCTGGAGAGTAGTTGTCATTGCATGGGAATCGTGGAAGTGAGTTTTACAGTCTAGGACTTTTGGAGCAAAAGCTTCTGTCACCAACGGTCTTTAAGCAGAGGAATGGCACAGCTAATTTATTATTTGCACCGGATACGAGGGCAAGACGAAGCTGAAACTGGTGAAGTAGTTCCGCTAGTCCTGAAGGAGCCAAACCCTGGCGGGCCGTATGAGTCAGCGTAAGAACTTTGCTCTGTATCCGATGATCAACCAGCAGCCATTTTAGCTTTTTCAGTAAAGGAGACACACGGTCAAATTTCTGTAATTTTTAAACTAGCCTTGAGGCCATATTCAAAGCCAGCTTCAGTGGCTTTTTACAGTAGCCCAGCAAAAACGGAAATGGCAATAATCTAACCGAGACAGAAATAAGGAGCTAATTAAATTCTTTGCAAGCCACCGTGGAAGACAGTTACTAATATAAAGTAGGGATCGAAAGTGATGGCTAGCTGTGGAAGCAGTCTTCTTAACAAATTTTTCAACATGTAGGCAGCTGTCAAAGACGATACCTAAATTCCGAGCACATTGTGATGGTTAGTCGACCGAATTTATTGCAAGAGCAAATCCTTTTAGTCCAGCCCCACGCTTGGGGTGTCCTACGAGCATCATTTCCGTTTTATTGTCACTTATAGGAAATTCTCCGACATCACCGATCAAATGTCTGTAAGGCAGCATTCAGTTTATCAGTCACTGCAGTAGATTCCGATGGTTTGAATGACAAATGCAGCTGAGTATCGTCAACGTAAAAGTAACATCCTATTCCATGGGCCTGAATCAGTTTTTCCCAGAGGTTCGGTATAAATGGAGAACAGGAGCGGACCGAGGACGGACCCTTGAGGGACTCCACAGGTGACCAGTCTGGTGGACGATGCTTGCCCCCACCCCACACAACACAACCGGAACGAACGCGACCGGACGAGTACGATTTAAACTACGAAAGTGCCTCGTCTGTCAGACACCGATCGCTGTCCTCAATCGTTCGAGTAGAACATCGTGATCAATGATGTCGAAATCAGCCGATAGATCCAGCAGCGCCAAGGCAGTAGCATTGCCGCCATCGCTGCTGCAGCTGCACAGGATGTCACAGGATGTTGATTGGAGAAGAGTAGCTTTAGTGGAGTGAAGCTGCCTCTTGAACTCCGATCGAAACTTTTCTGAAATTTCACTCTTTTTAACGTGTGCTGCTAGCTGCTTAGACAATTTTTTCAAGATGCTTTTACAAAAAAAGGAACAAGGGAACTCCGATTGAAACTTTTCTGAAATGCTATCCTTTTCAGAGTGTGCTGCAAGCTGCTTACAAGATTTTTTCAAGATTCTTTGACAAAAACGAAGAAGGGAAACTGGGCGATAGCTTTCAAGCATCTCTGTATCTAATCCAGGCTTTTAGGTAAATGGTCTACTTGAAGAACTTGGGTACAACCTCTTTTTCCAGAGAAGCATTGGAAATCTTGATTATGGCTTAGCTAACTTTGTCTGCCAATGAACACCACAGAGATGATGGTATAGGGTCTTCAGGAGATGAGCTCTTTTTTACTAGACCTTATTAAGGTAGCCACATCAGATTGATTAACCTCAAAAGATCTCTCAAGGACGGTAATAGGTTTCGATTCAGCAACTGCTTTAGTCGCAGGGGGCCTTTATTGAGGCTGGAATGAGAACAACTGATTCAGTAACGAAGGCCGAACACTTTTCGGCCAAGTCGTTAATATCTGAGGAGTTAGACCTTTCAGTATTGACCAGCAAGTTGTTTACTATCTTACATCTCTTTTGGGTTAGACTGGCAGGACTTTAGTTTTCTAGTGAAAAAAGAAGGCCTGACTATTCTATGCTTCTGTAGACTTGAAGGAAGTGTTTAAATTTATTAGATCAGACCCAAACGTTTTAAAATGACCTGCGCTTAACACATCTTTTGAAGCCTTTGTAAACTGAAAAGAATCTCCATGGCTGTACACGGACAGAATGTACGGTAGCATGATTTCCAAGAGCACTGTTAAGTGTCATGTTCATTGCGTCAGTGAAAGTATCGAGGCTGTCGGTCGAGTCTGGATGCAGATCAATTAGACCTGCCTCACAGATTTCAAAACTTGGTCTTGGTCAATGCTTTTTGTTACGTCACTGGACAAACTCGACATTACCTTGTATGTACAACGGAGCAGGAACAGTAAACGAGACCGAAAAAGGATCTGAGAGGGTCAGAAGGCTCACAACAGAAGGCTCACAACAAGGTCAGTGGGGCAGACATCCTTGGTGATAGCAGATCCAGGATAAAGCCACCGATGTGAGTGATATGATTAACGTGTTTGACCAAACCAAAGTTCTCCAGACAGTCAAGAAATGTGGGGACCTGGCTAATGCTATGGTTGTTGGCCTTAATTTGGAAGTCTCCTAAAGTCAGTAACGGCCGGTCGCACACAAACATTTTAGTGAGTAACTCCGAAAACTTCTTTATAAACAAGTTTAGACAGCCGAAAGGTCGGTATATTACAACAGCGAGAGGCAATGTCTTTGATGAGGACCTGATTGCAACTGATTCAAACTAAGGCCCATGGGAAAAACCGCTCGTCTTATGACCAAACGACCCACGAATAAAAATAGTAACCCTGCCCCATCCTTGCCAGATCGCATGGTCTGAAAGAATGAGAACCTGGGTGGATGGTCTGAGATGCAAAGCTAACAGAGCAGAGCGCCATCTACGTTTCGGTAAGCAAACATGCATTTAGCTTCGTCTGGACTGCCTGATCGCGGATAAGTAACCCCTTGGTTTTTAGCGAGCAGACATTTGGCAGGCCGAGACCAAGTGGCTATCCAATAACTGAGCGACGCCGATTAAGTGGCTTGCATTTTTGTCGGCAGGTAGCCGACCAGGTAGGCGCTGCCCCTTCGAATGTAAATTGGACCTTTGTAATGGTCACTGGCCGACTTTCACAGAATGCTTAGGCACGGCAAGTGAGCTACTACCGAAACGAGTGCTTATCAGTGCATTGAACTTGCGTAGGGTTTGATAGCCGAGCTGCTGATGGGCAAACGCACGATGCAGTGAGGTTCTTACTGACACCGAGGAATGCCTGCCGGTTTGTATTGACTAATGGTGTCATCGAAACTCATGCTAAGCATGGCGGGTTTTGAGTAGCATATCCGAGGTCAGCTCATGAACAGTCACAGCGAAGATGGCAGCGGAATACCCGAAGGTATCACGGAGAAGTCAGGTAAAGGTCCACACAGCACTCGGAGTTGCCCGAGGCTGCTCTCTAGTGCTGGAAGGAAAGCATCCCATACAGCCCCAAGGACACGAACCGAATGCTGCCGAGCCCGAGTTTGGCTCGCTAGAGCTGGATTGTGAGAAACATGTGCAACACTCACTCATTTGAAAAAATCACCAGCCGAGCACCGCCAGAGGTTAGTGAGGGGCTTTAGCAGCCATCTCTCATTTGCAGTGCTCTCAGCACGGCAGCTGATATCGCTGAGAAACATAAAGCATTAGAGGCTGATGTAAAAAAAAAGTGCGACATCAACCATTGCCTCGTGGCGTCCACGGGAAGCAGCAAACGCGCACTTTGCTGTGGCCGGAGCTGCCACCGCAAAGCGGCCACTCTCGAAACGAAGCTCCGAACTCGAGGGGACCGCTGACGTCGCTGCACGCCATGAGCAGAGCATCAGCCGATGCTCCATGCTCCATCTTGTACGGTTCCCTCCGCGTGGCCGAGCGTTTCCAAAGCGAGCCTACTTAACGGCCAGAGTTCGAGGCAGCCATTGCGACTAGTGCTTCCGAATTCGCTCCTGCCCCTTCTTCGAGATAAACTGCTGCCCCATGAGCACCGCCTCGCGGCCAATCGGTTGAGCCGTGCCGCTCGGGCTCGGACACTCGCAGGCAGCGGATGACACGGCAGTGGCAGCAGCGACCTCCTTGGGCGGTCACTGAGCCATGTCGATGGGCCCCGTTCGGTAGGTCGGCGCTGCAGAAACATCATTTCACACGCACTTCCACTGCGAGCTGATCGACGCACGCGCTTCTCAGCTGCTCCTGGATGACGTTCACCTCCTCGGTGGTCAGACTGCGCTCCATGTGACGATAGGTGACTCGGTAGCAGTGGCTGATCCGCTGTGTCTTCGGGTGAGTGAACTTATCCACCAGCTCGACGCGCTCGACAAGGTCACCGCCAACGGAGCGCGTCACGTCGTAGAAATCGTTGCTCGAGTATCCCGCGGGTACCCAGAAAGAAATGTCCTGATAAAGCTGCGGAAATTTGCTGATTTCCTGGAATGGTCAAGCAGAAGAGGACGCGGCTGAAGGCGCTCGTCACGTCGGCAAGCGGTGGCAAAGCGTCGAGCATCGGTGCAAGCGGGTGGCAAAGCTCGGGCTCAACGATGAAACACGAGGTGGAACACGACCGAGGCAGCTACGAGCCGCTCGAGCTCTCACTTTCATCATGCTTTTGAAGCATCGGCGGCGGTGGCGGCGGTGGAATAAGGTCATTCCAACAACAGGTACGAAATCCGACAAGCTCACCCAATGCAGGCGCACTGCACTGCCTTAGGCAGAAGCTGGGGGGTGGGGCGACGAATCGCCCAAGCCGCACAGCTTACCCGCTTGCTTTCAAGGGGATCGACGAGCCCGAATTTACGGGGGACCAAATTTAGCTTGCGAGGCCCCGGCGAGGAGCTGCTGCTTCGATGCGGCGAATGGAGCAACAGACAGGCAGTCCCAGGTAGCTGAGCTACTACAGACTGAAGCCTCACCGATTCCCCAACCGATGTACGATGAGTTGAAGGGAGGCCCACGAGGAACATTGGTGAGCTTTGCCTCACAGGCTTGACCAGCTAATGGAGACTGGCTGCTGCTGGTGACACGACGGCAGCATAATAATAATAATAATAATAATAATAATAATGCACTTGATAAAGCGCCCTCAGAGAACTCAATCTCTTTCTAGGCGCTTTACATTTGCTGCAAAGGGAAATGCAATTGAATGGTGAGTAATATCATGCTTGATAAACAAACAAACATGAATAACATGGTTAGGGGTGGCATGCATAGGGTCAGCTGCAAATGTGGTTAGTGGCAGCATGCACAATGTCAACATGCATAAGCACTCTCAACCCCTGACCAGTCACGTGACCACAGGCCAATCGGCTGAAATGCCAGCTAAAAGTCGGACTTGTTTGTGAAGGGGAGGGGGTGTCACACCAAGGTAGCAGTGCATACAATAGATGAAATTGCCTATACGTTCTGATGGGCACACAAAGCAATCATCAGTTTACAGAGGATCCCACCCCCCAGCTGCTGCAGACACTTGGAAGACACCACTATAACAAGTATGTGAGCCGTGATGGCACACTAGGTAAGGCGGTTGCTTTCACGACCTCGGTCCCGAGGTCGTGGGTTCGATTCCTGAGGTGGGCGATTCTTTATCACCACTGCAAGTGGTGGCAATAGCAGTAAAGGCTCTTCTGTCGCTATACAAAAAGAAGCTGTTTAATCAGCTAGGATTCATTTTATTTATTATTTAACAAAAGCAAGCAAACATTGACCAGCACACTAAATAATAATACAATAATAATAATAACACTTGATATGGCGCCCTCAGAGAACTCAATCTCTTTCTAGGCACTTTACATTAGCTGCAAAGAAAGCATGATCAAATGGTTAGTGGTAGCATGCTCAATAAACAGCAAGAATAATATGGTTAGGGGTGACATGCACAGTGTCAGCATGCAAGTGTGGTTGGTGGCAGTATGCACAGTGTCAGCATGCATAAGCACATAAAGGTCGAAGCACAGGGACCAATTAAATAATGTGCTAAATAGATGTTTTAGTTTCTTTTTAAATGAGGTTTAGTCAGGTGATGTTGTGATGGAAGTCGGAAGTGAACTCCAGGCTTTAGGAGCATACAAACTAAAGGCACGGTCCCCAAAGGATTTGAGGTTTGTACGAGGTAGAGGTAAACAATTAGGTTCCGAAAAATAAATGCTCACCATTCGATTGTCCGATATTAGTGGCAAGCATTAGCGACCGAATTCTAATCCACACAGCAGCACCCTGCGTTTTGGAAGCCGAGCGCACATTATGCAGTGCTAGTGATGTACATTTTAGTTATTCTTGCCATGTTTCTATACTTTTTTCTTAATCACTCACCTGTGTATTAACCGATATACAACCGACTGCCACTTAGTGCAATAGGTTCACGATTCCTAGTTTACGCATTTGTGATGCCGGGTCCAGATTACTGCAATACCCTTTATTTTCAGGACTCGCAGCTTGCGAGTACAAACACTTGCGGTAGGTCTAAAACTCCGCAGCTCGACTGACTGGCCGGTCGTTGACTGAGTAGCTTCCACACCATGCCATGCTCGTGTGCCAGCATCTGCTTCCCTGTGTCAACTAATCGACCAGAAGATCCCCTTAGTCTGCCGCTTGTAGGTAGCTTCACATGCTTGCACCAGCCCACCTATCCGACTTCCTTGCACCTCAAGCGAGCTCTGGCACTGCCTGCTTCTCAGCATGATATTATCATCGTTTAGTTTAAGGAAATTGGCCACATCCAGAATAGAAAGTCTGCAAGGAAAGCATTCAGTTCATCTGTCGTTGCAGTGGACTCCGATGGTTTAAATTGACAAATACAGCTGCTTATCGTCAACATAGAAGTGATAGCCGACCCGATGTGCCCATTTATCATTTCCCAGCAGCCAGAATAGCAAAGGACTCAGAAAAGAACCTCGTGGAACTTTACTGGTGACCAGTTTACTGGATGAGACGTTACCACCACGCAATACCAATTGAATACGATCATACAAATAAGATTTGAACCAGTCAGTGTCTTGCCTGCCAGATCGCTCGTTATTCTCCATCGTTAAATAAGAAAGATATCGTGATCAAAAGTGTCAAACGCTGCTACTGGGTCAAGCAGGACTAGGAAAGTCACATTACCAAATCCACGGTGCTTAGGAAGTCGTGAAGGTGAAGGATCCAGTGCAGGCTACTTTTTTAGAGGTCCTAATTGGTGGACTCGAGTCTTTTGCGTGGGCTAACATGCCTGCCTGCCTAAGCATGATACCTGCATGCGATTGCATTTTCGTCTAAGCATAATACCAGGATTGTCATTGCCTTCTGGTCATTGCCTACCTTGCATAGAGTTGCAAAGCACCCGGATAGATATGGTGATACAGATATGATAATCATATGATGCCACTAACAAACTTATGACTAGAACTATTATTCACTGTTCAAAAACAGGTGAGTAAGCAGAAGGTAAACAACAGCAGATGTACCTTCAGGTCGTCAAGGCAGTAGGATTACAAAGCAGAAAGACTGTGCTTGGGATTCGGAGCAAGATACGAGAGCAGCAAGATAACGAACCAAAGTACACAAGTGCCAAGTCAGTGACTTTGTCGAAGAATCCTGTGTGGTACTGATGCAGTGGTTCCAGATCTAAACTCTCACAGATTATTTATAGGATGCCATCCAGGCAGCTAAGGCAGTATTCGGCCCGCTTCAACAGCCACCCTTAACAGAAGAATTCGGGCTCGGTGGAATGCTGCAGCGGAGGAGACACCGCAGAAGCCTGTGCCCTCTATGGTTGGGCAGATTGCGGGAACATCATAAAGAACTGCGGCGGGGCAACTCACATTAAACGCATATATACAAACTGCACATGTGCTTGTTTGTAGGCTGTGAATAAATAATTTCACTTGCTGCGCTCAACGTTAGCAAGCCTGGCATCATAGAATATTCTCTTATAACTTGAAGAGAGTAACAGCTGCATCACCTGCAGCTAAGTGGCTCAACTGAAAACCGTGTGTGCTGGGCACATGCAGTCACATTTGAGAACTGTACACATTTGAGAACTGTACATACTCACATTTAATAATAATAATAATAATAATTCACTTGATAAAGCGCCCTCAGAGAACTTAATCTCTCTCTAGGCGCTTTACATTTGCTGCAAAGTGAAATGCAATTGAATGGTAAGTAAAATCATGCTTGAAAAACAAACAAAATGAATAATATGGTTAGGGGTGACATGCACAGGGTCAGCACGCAAACACTTGTCACACTGAGCCACTTACTCTAGTGCCAGCCGAGATCCACAGCATGAGCCAACCAATAAGTACCAAGTAAGCCTTTATACAAGCCAGAAGCACCAGTATTAGGCAGCCGGGATTGGGAGAAGGAGGAGGAGAAGGAGGAGGAGTGACATTAGGTCAGACGGAGGAGTGACATTAGGAGCAAAGACCAAACAATGGGTCAAAAGATCAAAAATAGGTCAAATTTCAAGCACCATAGTAGATCAGGGGGGAGGGGGGATGACCGATGACCTTGGCTTCGGCTGCTGCCTAAAGTGTCATCAAGCTAGAGAGCACCACGATGTCTGCTAGCACTTGGAGAAAGAGGAGACAGCCATTGTATACTTAGTCATGCATCACGAAATCTAGGTGTTCTGCACCGGATCACAGTCAGCAACCCATCGACTTAAGGTTTTGTTATTCAATTTGAGGTACCTTCATTCTTTGGCTACAACCTACCTATCAGATCTACTCCCCCACCAGGCTAAGCATCACACCACCCGCTTTTCGGAATCTAACTGTTTACCTATACTTTCTACAAACATCAAATCCTTTGGAGACCGTGCCTTTAGTTCGTAAACTCCCAAAGCCTGGAACTCACACTCCTGACTTGGGTCACGACATACCCTGACTTGACCACATTTAAAAGAAATTAAAACACACCTATTTATCACAGCATTTAGTGGGTCCCTGTGATTCTACCTTTACGTGCTTATTCGTGCTGGCACTGTGCATGCTGTCACTAACCATACTTGCATGCTGACCCTGTGCATGTCACCCCTAACCATGTTATTCTTGTTGTTTATTCAGCATTCTACCACTAACCATTCGATCGTGCTTCCTTTGCAGCAAATGTAAAGTGCCTAGAAAGAGATTGAGTTCTGGGGGGGGCTATATCAAATGTATAATAATAATTATTATTATCTGCTCTTCCTCTGGCATTCACTCAGTCGGCAATACCTAAAACAATCCTATTGGTCCGATTTCCCTTGTGCCCAAGGAAACAAGCACGATGCCCGGGTGGGCATACCGAATTTGCTCTTTGCTGCTGCTAGATTTCTGCCGTAGCAGCTCCCAGAAGGCAACACACTGACCATCATTACTGCTGTCCCTAGGACGCCCATCTTGCAGCAGCAGCTAGGACTTCCAAGCAGCTAAAGCCAGAGCTTGCTGCTGTCATGACAAAGGCAAGCAGTATGTCAGGATGACACACATGCACGCACATACACACACTCACACACACACACGCGTGCACCCATGCAAGCACGCACCCGCACATGCACGGATGCGCAGGGCAGCCAGAACGAACGAACACACCAGGTGGTGCCCCTGATCATCAAGGGAAAGGCGCCAATTTTCTGCTTGAGTTCGACTCGGAGGCCTCACTGCTAAGTCACGGCCAGAAAGGAGCGTGTGAGCCTAGCTCTCACCTAAGCACTTTCGATTGCCTCTTCCATGATCGTTCGACAGTACTTGGGATTGACTGTAGATGACATTTACTCATGAAAAGCAAATAAGCAAACAGGTTGCCTAGCTCAACGAGCCAGCACTAGCGTTCGGCATAATCTTGGTCCAATTTGCATTATGCTAGAGGGGCAGGTAGCCAGCGTGAGGGCAATCAATCCCCGAGCTTAATTCTTAAGAACTGGAAGAAAGCAAACAGATCTGGCTGACTAAAATGGGGCGTGACACGACCAGCTCGAAAGGTACATCGTCGTCCCTAAGAAGTGGATCATGCTTGGCTCGTGCACCGCGCGTGCGTGCGCACACACACACACACACACACACACACACACACACACACACACACACACACACACACACACACACACACACACACACACACACACAAGCACACACACACACACACACACACACACACACACACACACACACACACACACACACACACACACACACACACACACACACACACACACACACACACACACAAGCACACACACACACAAGCACACACACACACACACACACACACACACACACACACACACACACACACACACACACACACACACACACACACACACACACACACACACACACACACACACACACACACACACACACACACACACACACACACAAGCACACACACACACACACACACACACACACACACACACACACACACAAGCGCAGGAACACCGCCTACCTTGTATGTAATAGGAGTGAACGGATCGTCGACCTTGAACTGGGTCAAAAAGCCAGAGTCCTCGCTCCAGAACAGTCGAACGTCGGGAATGCTGAAGAGAAGCATGGCCAGCCGCTCCAGACCCAGGCCGAATGCCCAGCCCACCTTGTTGTCAGCGCCACCTGGAAATCGAGAGGCCAGATAAAAAAAATCCTAACTGATTAAACAGCCTCTTTTTGTATAGCGACAGAAGAGCCTTTACGGCTATCACCACCGCTTGCAGTGGCGATAAAGGATCGCCCACTGCAGGAATCGAACCCACGACCTCGGGACCAAGGTCGTGAAAGCAACCACCTTGATGGCAGACTCACCCCTGCTGCGCTCGCTGCCAGCCCAAATGCTAGGACGGCCGACCTGAAGAGTACACGAGAGGCCGAAGCGCACGTCCGACTCACCTCGGTGGTGCCTCGGGCTGCTGCCGCTGCAATCGCTTCACTGCTGTTCAAGCGGAGCTGCAGAGCGCGGTGCTGCAGAGCGCGGTGCACGCGATCAGACGGAGCGGACTGATGACAAAGCTAAAGTACGTGCAAGCACCAACCCGCGTGTCGGCGTCAGCAGGCGTGCCATTCAGACAATCTTGGGGGAGTCAAGGCACTCACTGGAGGCAGAGACGGGGAAGGGAGGAGAGCTGCAACAGCAGCTCCTATGGATGGCTGGAGGGATGAACTGGGCTGCGCCATAAGATAAGTAAAAAGTTCTCGAGTCGTGTTTTTTATTAAATCCATTTAGTTATTGATAAAATCAAGGCACAACAAATCTTTCCTCAACCTTATAGCTCAGGAAGTAAGGTGCACGTTTGCTCTCGACGACTGAGGTCGCGGGCTCGAATCCTGCAGTGGGCGACCCTTTATTGCCAACTGCAAGCAGCGGCGATAACCACTAAGGCTCTTCTGCCGCTACACAAGTTAGGCTGCTGAATAAGCTAATTAAATTTCTAAGAAAATGATCAGCAAAGAGCTGGGCAAGCGAGCCCTCGGCAGCGACGGGCGGCAGCAGCGGATGCACTCACACTGCTGAAGAATGTCGTGCTCCAGAATGCCGCAGCCCAGAAGCTCCATCCACTCGTCAGCGCCTGTCTTTATCTCGAGTTCCCATGACGGATGAGTGAACGGAAAGTAGGTGCTAACCCAGCGCGACTCCACGTCTGCAGCAAGCGAGGACGCGTCTTGCGCGAGACGACTGCCGACCGAGTCGGGCAGCGGCGCACGAACGCTGCTCGACTGCCAGCGGGATGGGACCCAGCGAGGCCGCGCACCTTCGCGAGGAGCGGCGGCGTCCGCCGCAGGAAGCGCGCAGCAAGGCGTGAAGTGCGAAGGCAGAAACGTGGCGCCACGAAGGGGCAATGTGCAGCACCGACGGCTGCTGCGCAGGAGGAGTGGCGCTAGGCCGGCGCGCGCAGCTGGCCATGCGCCAGCGGCCGAGGCGCAGCCACGCACCCTTGCCGAGCACGGCACGCACAAGGCCGCTCAGCGTGCGCTTCAGATCGTGCTCGACGAGGTGGACCGCGTCGTACGTGTGCACCGCCTGCTTGTCGGGGGTGCGGCGACCGTGCGATGCGCCCGACGAAGGCGGCCGCAGGCGCTCGAACAGCGACAGGTCGCTGGCGTCGCCCTGCACCGATTTGAAAAGCTGGAAGAGAAAAGCAGCAACCCGTCGCTAGGATGAGCGAACGGAAGGAGGCGCACCGCCGCCGCTGCTGCTGCAGCCGCCGTCGCAGCCGGCTCGGAGCGAGCCTCGTGCGGTGTCGGAAGCTCTCTCGACCGACCCCTGCCACCAATCGACTGCCAAGCTTGGCCGCACGCGCGCTCGAACGAATCGCTGCCTTGGCTTAAGATTGGCGTCCTTCTCTTCGGACCACCACTGTGCTGTGTGAGTGCAATAAAATGAAAGAAATGTACAAAGAAGACAAGACTTTCGGTCCTTTGACGTCGGGGAGGCAAGCAAGCGAACATGAAAGCAGGGAGGCAGCACTCTGTCCTGCTCTGCGTGATGGGAATAGCCCGGCACACAGCCGTCTGCACAGATCGGTCCGAGGAGCGCAGCATGGCGGCGTGGCAGCAGAGCCAGCCGGACCCTGTCTCACCTGGGCTCTCTCGAAACAAAGTAAGTACGGCGCAGGTGAAACAAACTTTGCAGTTCAAAAACTTTAGGTAGCAGTAGCAGCGGATGTGCTTCGCAGACCAGGAATGATCAAGCAGGCATGAAGCCAGGCGAGCGAGCGAAGACCGAGATCGACCGGCAGCTAGCGGCCTTCAGCAGTCAGTGCTCGTGGTCAAGGCCAAACAGGGCGACTCAATGCCTCAGGCATGCGCTGCACTGCCGAGGTGCCAATATATATATATATATAATTCCTTTGTACAGCATCATAAAAAAACTTAATCTCTACTCATGAGCTTCAATTTGCCATTGGGCTTGAGCTCACGACCTCGGTCAGAGCTGGTTTGGTGCAGTAGTTAAGGTGCTCGCCCCAACCGAGGTCTGGCTGAGGTCGTGGGCTCGAACCCCCGAGGCATATGTGAAGTGCCTGAATAGAGATTAAATTCTGTTAGGGTGCTATACAAATGAATTGTAATATACAAATGAATTGTAATCAAATACATTCATCTAGACCTCAGTCAGGGCAAGCACCTTAACCACTGGGCCAAACCATAGAGTGACCTAAGTCTTTGTCTAAAGGTAAACTAATCTCACGTCCCATGTTGTGAGTTCGAGTCCTTAAGCAAGCAGTACATAATCACCAGCTGCAGCCAAGTAATTGCCTGCTAAATAGCTTTGCTTCAGTGTAATGAAGAAGGTTGTCGGATCAGCCACCTTTGATTTTTTGTTTTCACTTTAGGGGAGAGGAACTGAGACTGAGCAATGGCAGAAAGAAAAACAGATCGAGGCAGACACATAGATATGCACACAGACAACTCAAATCCTTTGGGGACCGTGCCTTTAGTTTGTATGCTCCCAAAGCCGGGAACTCACTCCCGACTTGCGTCACGACATCCCCTGACTTTACCACATTTAAAAAGAAACTAAAATGCACCTACTTACCACAGCATTTAGTGGGTCCCTATGATTCATACTTCATGTGCTTATGCTGCACTGGCTTGGTCCAGCAGTTAAAGTGCTCACACAGACCAACGTCTGGCTGAGGTCGTGGACTCGAGCCCCAAGACATATGTGAAGAGCTGAATAGAGATTAAGTTCTCTTGAGGCGCTATACACATTAATTATATATTTATGCATGCTGAAACTGTGCATGCTGCTACTAACCATACTTGCATGCTGACCCTATGCATGTTACGTCAAACCGTGTTATTCTTATTGTTTATTGAGCCTGCTAACACTAACGATTCGATCGTGTTTCCTTTGCAGCAATTGCAAGGCACCTAGAAAGAGATTGAGTTATTGGAGGGCACTTTATCAAGTGTATTATTTTTATTATTATTATTATTATGCAGGCACACACACACACAGCCATACGAAAACACAGGTGCACACACACACGCACACACACACACACACACACACACACACACACACACACACACACACAGTTTTGGATAGCCGATGACCAGACTAACCTCGTGACTGGTAAACAAACGAGCACCGTCCATCTGGTGGAACACGGGATAGTGAGTGCGGTCAATCTCGTCGCGCCGATACACGTCGCCGAAGGTCAGGAAGCGATCCAGGCCCGACCGGATGAGGTCGGCATCGTGTGCGGTCATGTGCGCGCGCAGCATCCACTCGCTGTTCAAGTAGTAGCTGTCCTTGGGCGAGCGGCTGGCGTGGTCGGCGGGCACCAGCAGGCTGTCGAAGTTCTGCGCCAGTCGCACGACGGGCGACAGGTCGTCGAACACGGCAAACGACGGGTTGCCAACGGCGTTCTTGTGCACCGAGTTGAAGTGTGTCGTTGCACGCCGCTTCAGCAGGCCGAGCGGGTGGTGCGACCGATTGATCAGGCCTCGCCGGCGCAGCCTGTCGACAATGGCCGGCGATATGTTGGTCACCTCGTCCGTCGCGTACTCCTTGCCGAGGACGGTCACGTGGCGGCCGCTTCCACCGGCGCCGCCTCGATCGGCAGCGGCCGGAGTGGCGGCAGCAGCAGCGCTTTGCTGTCGAGTGGCCGTCACCGTGGGGAGCAGAGCAGGAGCGGAGGTTGCAACGCTGCGAGCGCAGCGACAGCCGGCGAGAGCGGCCACAGCTGGACGGCTGCGGCACAGCATCTTGGCCGGCACCATGCCGACCGACAAGAGCAGCTGCGTCGTCACAGTCGCCGATGCTGCTGACACCATCCGTCTCATGACTGGTGGCAAATGGACCACGGGCTGAGACCTACAACGACGTCGACCCAGGACCCACTACCTTGGAAGGAGCGGCCACAACGAATGTGCCAATTCGGGGAAGCACCGGCCGAAGAGCAATGCGCCCATTGCAGCGCCCCACAGCTCAACGAATGGCGGGCCGGCCTGCGGGCACTTCGCACAACAATGGGCAGCAGGCCATTGGACAGCTCAACACAAGATGAAGAGGCAGCAAGCAGATCACCAGTCACCCCGACTCGTTCGTCATGCACATGCAACATGCACAGGCAACACACACAGACAACATGCACAGGTAATACGCACTGGCAACATACACGCGTGTGCACACAAACACACACACACACACACACACACACACACACACACACACACACACACACACACACTCTCACACACACACTTGCAAATGCCCAGGGCGTAGAAAGGCACATCAACCAAGGCAGACGCTGCCCTCTTAGCCCATGCCGACTGAGCACGACAAGGCAGGTCAGTCACTCCACGCAGACAGTGACCAAGACATGCCGGCAACGACTGCACGACCACGAGCTCACGTATGCCAACCAATGACAGTCCATCCAATGACCAGCTGCTGCAGCCGGCAGGACTGAAGACAACCCTCTCACTGGAGGGAGGGTGGTAAGAATGCAACCGGGTGCAAGTCGAGTCCTGGACGGTGGCTCAAGGCGCTCCCAGCAGCGACGCGCTGGGTAAGCGCGTCACTGCGCTCCGCTCTGCCGGCAGCGCACGAGCACGGTCGTGAAATGATACCGCCGGCCGGTGCTCTAGAGGCTAGCTCACAGCGGCAGCTGCAGGGAGCAGCTGCCGCTGTGGCTCGGCACTGCCGAGCCACAGCAGGTAAACGGGTCTTCCTGACGTGCTAGAGACTGAGGTCAATGGAACGATCAGAAGCTTGAACAGCGCCACGTCCTCGATGCAAATCCCTCCTCGTGGCGAAACCGTTAACACACTTCTAAGACGATTGTAAAGCGATCGGGCGTCGACACCCTTTGGCACGTGGTGGAGGAGCAGCAGCAGCAGCAGCAGCAGCAGCAGCAGCGGAGGTGGGACTAAGAGCACGAGATTGAAATGATATAGGTAGCCGAGCGTAAGAGGGCAGACGAAGGGACACGCCTGTCGTCGGGCGCGAGAGTCTTTCGGTTTCCTCGCGCGTTCGTCACCGCGGACGAGAACAGAGCTCGACGAGCGACGGTGCGAGAGTTCTAACATTTGCATCCTGATTCACGAGCCGGGTCGTGGATTCGAGCAAGGCAGTGCTTTATTGCCCAGCGCTAGCCGGCTGCGATAGCCAGTGAGGCCCTCTGCCGCTATCACAATGAGGCTGTTGAATCGGGTAACTTTTTTACGCTAGTGATGATGATAATAATAGTAGTAATACATCCGCCATGGCGCCCTCAGAGAACTCTCAATCTCTTTCGAGGCGCTCTGCATTTGATGCTAGATGAAGCTGGGCAGCAGCGGGTCATAGCGACGACAAGCAGGCGACGAGCAGGTGAGAGCTATTTTTCATTCCCTTCAGAGCTAGACAGTCATCTCTCAGTGGTATCTCTTTCGTGTCTATGCAATCCAGCGAACATAGTCGAGAAAGAGTACACCCCCCCAGGGGCCAGCATGCGACCGCGAGATGCATCCAGCGGACCAGAGTGAAAGTCAATCCTGACGACGAACAGCGGACTCTTGCTCAGCAGACAAATATCTAGCACAGCACGGTCGATGCGACTTCGCTGTACAAGCGTTATCATTACGAGTGGCTCGAGGAAAATCCCGACAACCAACGGCCGCCAAGAGCACAGAAACCTGAAGGAGCTATGAATACGCAGAGGCTCTGAAAGGTAATCTCAACGCCACGCTCGGCGGAACGCAGCGAATTAAAGCAAAGGCCAGCCATTCACATCGCAGACAGAAGCACTAAGCCCCGCACCTTACAGACAGTGGCGGACGAGCACCGCACGCCGTACGACAGCAACGTGATACTTGAGCTTACAGCGGATCCATTATACGCACCAATCCACGTGACCAGAGGTCTTACAGCCTTGCTCCCAGTCAATCATAAGTCAGGGGCGGTGCGCCACCTAGCTTTCAGCGGGACGACGCACAGCTGCAAATGAATAGCCCGCACGCCTGCGTCGTACAAATACGATGCTCCTGGGCTAGATGCTGAGAAGAAAAAACCGTTTGCGTGAAAGGACAACGAGCGGCCGATGCAGCTGCAGCCTGCATCTGTGCACAGCTTTCTCGTGGCCGCTAACTGGCGCCAAAATAGCTCAAGCCTTCTAGGGTAATGCGTCGATTCTCTGCTCTTGAACGAAAGAAATCAGTTACTAATCCCAGCGAAGTGTCCCAAGAAGTGCTGTCGTTGAAAGCAGTCGCCGTTCCGCTTGGAATGCCGCCCCCCACTGCCGCTGCAGCCGCGCCGTGCCTCGCTCGGTTGGGATGGCTAGTAAAGTCCAGCGGGCAAAGCAGCAACCGGTTTACACGGTGGCCGCATTTAAAAAGAAATTAAAAACGCACCTATTTATCACAGTGTTTAGTGGGTCCCTATGATTCGACCTTTATGTGGTTATGCGTGCTGACATAGTTGCATGCTGCCACTAGCAACACTTGCATGCTGACCCTGTGCATGTCACCCCTAGCCATATTATTATTGTTTATCGAGCATGCTACCACTAAACATTTGATAGTGCTTCCTTTGCAGCAAATGTAAAACGCCTAGAAAGAGATTGAGTTCTCTGAGGGGGCTTTATCAAGTGTGTTTTATTATTATTATCATGGTGTGCCAGTTCCTCCTACTCCCCCCCCCCCCCCCCGTCAAGCAAGGCTCGCCCTGGGCAATAGCTACTGTGCTACACGCTCGCTATCGGTACATGAAGTGCCAATCCTCAAAAGATTAGTAAAGAGGATCTTCGGTCTTATCCTAGGGATAAGAAGCTCGCTTTTCTCGACCCAAGTCGAGGGTTTTTGAGTAGCTCAGAAGAATCATTTGTAATTGCTTGCTGCACGCGAAAATGGTTGCCATTATGGCTCTTCTTTGGAAAAATAAATCAGGCTGTTGATTAGGTTGGCCCCAGCCTTTGATCACCTTTGCTCCTGGGTTTTAGCGTAATGGTAAGTTGATTGCACTTCGTTAGGTAGATCTTGGGTTTGAGTCCGACGGCAGGCAATTATTTATTGCTCACTTTTAGCAGGTGTGCCTGTCGCTACGGCTCCTCTGCCGTTATAAAATGTGGTTGCAAACTGGTTTACCTGACCTAGTTTTGTAATTTTGTCAATGAGAGACGGAGAAGAAAGAGAGAGAGAGAGAGAGACAGACAGAGAGACAGAGAGACAGAGAGACAGAGAGACAGAGAAACAGAGAGACAGAGACAGAGAGAGAAGGCTGTCATTTAAAAGTGACTCCGGCGGCGGCTGTTCTGGTGGAGTCTCACGGAAGTACGAGAACGGACGCAAGCGATCAACGAGACTCATTCTTTTATTTCTCTCGACGCATACACGTAGGAGAGTTCGATGAATCGCAGCAGTCAAATGGCTTAACTATTTGACGCAGGTGCCGAGTACATCAATATAAGGGGGAGGGGCTAATTACAATACCAGCATGCATCCAGCTCACACAACAAGGCACGAGTGTGGATCAAGTTGGCAACCATTATTTCCTGTGCTGGATGACATCATCTGCGAACGGATTGCTGACAGGAGAGCAAAGGCTTTTTTTCTGTGAAGGGCTGGTTTTCAAGCATTTGCCCTAGCAATGGGACCTCAGTTAGAACTATCCCCAGAAGAATTCAAAGCATTCCAGTACTGGTTTGATGGCTTTCTCCAGTGGAAGAAACTATCTAATAAAGTTGACGACTCAGTTTAAGCTGGCAGATACTGAAGTTACAAAGGTGCAGTTGCATGAAATCCTATGTTGGTGACATGAAATTTTCTATGTGTACCAACTCTCCAACATGTTAGCTGTGGTTGAAACTGGAATTTGTGAGGGTCAAAGATCTCGAGCGATGATTAATCGGAAGGGCGTCTCGCCAATCTAATTTTCTTCCAATGGTTACAAAACTGCATGAGTTGCCAGTATCTTAGAGATTCGTCTGGATGGAAATGAAGCCCCACCGCCAATCATCACCAACGGCAAGTCAGATAAAATTAAACGTGTTTCGGGCATTCTTGTACTTAAAACCAAAAGATCCTATTGTATTGTATTGTATCTCCGTCTGTAACTCCACAAAGTCATTAAGACTATGTGGGTGTTACGCGGTAGAGTTTTGTATATCGAACTCACAGCCTAAGCGGCTTTCGGTACGCATTCGGTAGCCAACAGACTTCGTCTCACGCAACAAAGAAAAAGTGGGGAGCATAGTGGAGTCAGGAGAGCAGTCTAGGTAATGAGTAGCATGGCAGTAGCAGCTCAGGACCCCTGTAAAGGATGAGCCATAGTCGGCAGCAGAAGAGTATTTCTCATTGCGTAAGAATTATCCTAGCGCACATAAGCAGTTACAAGTAAGTGGGATGATGTCACGGTGCCACTTGTTTTGCGAGTTTGCTAAAGAGGTATACTAGTCTGGGATTCAGCTAGCACTCACTAAGCTTAGGACACAAAGCACTTGTATAAAAAAGGATAGATCGAATAATAGTTCACGCAGCAATGTAAGCTATCTCCAGACGATTGATATTGCAACAAATTAAATCATTTTTCGTGGAAGTTAATGATTATATCGAAAAAGAATTGAAAGAGGTCAACGTGGTAACCTTACGAAGCATAGCCTGCAAGAGGTCATGACTTTGGTAAAGAATTCGCGGGTTGCAGTTACTAATAGCTGTGTATCCAGTGAGGCTTGGCTATATAAACAAAAAGTGATCCTTTAAGACCTCTACTGCTTGAAATTAGATATTGAGGCAAGTTTTAATAATAATAATACATTTGATAAAGCGCCCTCAGAGAACTCAATGTCTTTCTAGGAGCTTTACAGTTGATGCAAAGGAAGCACGATCAAATGGTTAGTGGTAGCATTCTCATCTGACAACAAGAATAACCTGATTAGGGGTGACATACACAGAGTCAGCATGCATGCTTGGTTAGTGGTAGCATGTACAGTGTCAGCACGCATAAGCACGTAAAGGACGACTCACAGGGACCCACTCAATTTTGTCATAAATAGGTGCATTTTCAGTTTTTTTTAATGTGGTGAAGTCAGGAGGTGTCGTGACGCAAGTCGAGAGTCATTTTCAGGCTTTGAGAGCATAAGAACTAAAGACACCATCTCCAAAGGACTTGAGTTGTGTACGAGGTAAAGATAAGCAATTAGATTCCGAAAAGTTACTAATATTTTATAATATATATATATAATTTTAATAGTGCCGAGCTGGTTTGGTCCAGTGATTAAGGTGCTCGCCCCCGACCACGGTCTGGCTGAGGTCGTGGGCTCGAGCCCGGAGGCATATGTGAAGCACCTGAATAGAGGTTAAGTTCTCTTGGGGCGCTACACAAGTGAATTATATATATTATTATTAAAAGTGGGTGGTACGATGCCTAGCCTGGTGGAGGAGTAGATCTAATAGGTTAGCTGGAGTCAAAAACTGAAGTGACCTATAAGGAGTGACACAACCTTGAAGCCAATGCGTTGCTTGACTGGGAGCCAGTGCAGTTCGGCGAGAAGTGGTGTGATGTTGAAACTGTGACGCTTACGACGGACAAGCCTAACTGCAGAGCCTGCACCTGCTGTAAGCGCCTGATTGCACAAGCTTACAAACCAGCAAGTAGTGAGTTACAGAAGTCAAGACGGGATTAGACGAATGTATGGATCAATTTTGATGTGGTATCCCTGTCTAAACAACTCCGAATTTTAGCAATGCTGTGTAGTTGGAAATATTCGGACTTGACTGTGGACCTGATGTGGTTGTCTAATGAAAGGTCACTTTGGAAAATGACGCCTAGATTTCATGCAGATTCGACAGGATATATGCTGGCAGAGCCGATTTTGAGTGTTAGCATTTCCAATATCTTAATCACACTTGGGTTTTACCACATTACACTAGCAAGTTTTATTTTATCATCATTCAATACAAGAGAATTTGCTGCCATCCATGTGCAAATGTCGTCAAAACATGCAGCAAAAGAATTTAAAAAATTCGACGTGCTGGAGGGATGGGAGAGATAAAAGCAAAGGTAAAACTGAATGCCATCCACATTGAAGTGAAAACCTAGATTGTGCTTGGCAATCACATCGGCAAGAGGGAGAGTAATAACCCGTGAAACGAACTAGACCAAGCACGCAGCCCTGAGATATATTTCAGAGGTTCCTCGGATGATCTTTGTCCATTCACGTCAATATTCTGGAGTCTCCCACTGAGATACGATCTGAACCATTGCAGAGCAGTGCCAGTGATGCCCAGGCGAGATGAGGGGCACTCTAGAAGAACTTTGTGATCGATAGTATCAAAAGATGCCGAAAGATCGAGCAGAACAGGTAGAGACACTCTACCTATGTCTGCATTCCTAAGTAGATCGTCGTACACCTTAAGCAACGCTGACTGTGTGGAGTGATTAGCTCTAAAGCCAGACTGGAACTTACTAGCAAGGTGCGAAGTTTCGATATATGAGTTCAGCTGGTCCGCCACGACCCGTTCCAGTGTCTTTGATAGGAATGGTAGAAGGGAGACTGGGCGGTAGTTGCTCAAGTTCTCTTGGTCTAGTGTCGGTTTCTTGAGAAGTGGCCTGACTAGAGCTTTTTTGAAAGGTGCTGGGACATGACCTGAGGCAAAGGACATTTTCACTCTGATATTATCCTGTGATTGCCACAGGGCCTATGACACTCGCGATGAGCATTGTTCTAGGAAACCTGCCTCCAAAGTCCTTTGCATCATTTACGTCTCAGCTAAAGACATCAAGCTCTTTGCATCTAGCTTGCCCTTCACCCCAGTGGGCATATGTTGTCTATTTATGCTTTTCATGATTACCTGTGCACGGTTAAGCACCTGCTACTAGTCGAAGGTACTATTAACCGTTTTCCCAATGTATCTTTGTGATAAAACGTGCTAACTTAAGCTTGGTGTGTGTGTGTGCGTGAGCTTTTGTATGCTTGTATAAGTTTGATACTGTTCGGTTCGTAATTAATAAGTTCCGACTCTCTCGCAGCAAACTGTAATGTATCTCCAGGCACGGATCAGGCTGCCTCGAAATAGATTTGGCAGTTCGCACAGCTCTTTCCACTTCTCCGTTCGCTTGTGGAAATGTGGGCTGGTCGTAACGTGCTTGAGCTCATATCGTCTCGCAAAATCATTAATTTCGTGAGATGAAAATTGTGGACTATTGTCAGACTGCGACGACTCCGATCTGGGCTAGCGAGCAAATATGATCCGTAGCTCGGGCACCACTTCTTTGGTCGTCGATTTTGATAATGGAGTGATTTCCATATATCGGGAATAAAAGTCGATTACAATCAGGTTCTGTCGTTCCTCGTGTTCGAAGGTATTGGCAGCGACTAGTGTCTAAGGAACACTGCTGGGCAACAGTCTCGTGATGAATAGCTAATGCATTTGTCTCCTCTGGTTCTTTTGACAGAAGCTGCAAGAAACGACAAATATCTTAACGTCTTGGCTAATGCCTAGCCAGTAAACAGATGACCTTGCTCGGTTCCTACATTTGGTCAATCCCTGGTGGCCGTCATGGACTGACTCCAAAAGAAAAGCCTGAAGGCTTTGAGGGATATATATGCGATTGTCATAAAGTAGTAATTCATTCGACACAGAAAGATGGCTACTTATAGCAAAGTACTTCCGCAAGGTTTCCTGTAGGCAGTTGCTCAATTTAAGCCACCCTGATAGCGTATACTTTATGACAGCCTGCAGCTCATTGTCGTCAGCAGTCGCCTGCTTTACTTCGCTCAAGCGAGCTACTGAAAGCGATGTAGAAACTACTGTCTACATAACGCTGGACGGCTTCGGCTTGGTTGTGTTCCTCACTCCTAAGCAGTGGTGCTCTTAACAACGTAATGTATTGTAATGTATCTCCGTCTGTAACTCCACAAAGCATAAAGACTGTGTGGGTGTTAAGAATTAGAGTTTTGTATAGCGAACTCACAGCCTAAGCGGCTTTCGGTACGCATTCGGTAGCCAACAGACTTAACTGCAAAGTGTTTGGATAGAGATTTGGTTCTCCTGGGGTCATCAGGTGCTCGAAATTTGGGTCTGCTCTTTGATAACTGGTTTGAGTTTGAAAGCTTTACTAAGAAGACAGCTTTCCGCTCTAGTAATCGCGTTAAATCCCTGTCCAAGAATAGGGAATGTCAACCACGACGGTTTGTTAAAAATTCACCAAGCTCCCTGGTTCTGTCTAAGCTGGACTACTTCAATTCCGCTTTGACCAGGCTTGCGAATACAACTAATGCCCAACTACAGGGGCGACAAATAAGACTAAAACGTCAGTAAAATAAACTTAGTGATTCAACCATGCGTCTCCTCTCAGGAACGCGACTGCGATGGCTCCCGATCGATCTTCCGATACGGAGCACGTTTGTTGAACTGACTCACAGGGCCAGACACGGCTTGGCTCCTTCACACCCGGCTGGACTGCTGCCGCATCTTTTTTAGCCTCTTCGTGCCTCCAGGTTCTCTATGGAAATAAATTAGCTTTTTAATGCCTTTGTGTGAATACTTCTCGCGACAGAAGCTTTTTGCTCTGCACGTCCCAGATTGTGGAGTTCACTTCCTCGATTTCAGTCGCATCGACATCTACTCTCCTGCTGCCGACTGGAACACATCCTTTCCAGTCGTCCTATGCTGTCACTTCTAGGTAATTCACTTTCTCAACTGCCCTCCTGACTCAGATTTACTTTTCACTTCCTTTTTGTTTTGTCAGATGAAGTCTGTGGCTGCCGAATGCGTATCGAAAACCGCCAAGGCGTCGACTGTGCTGTAGTACACTTCCCAGCATAGCACTCGCCAGGTTCTAGTGATTTTTTAGATCTTCAGGATATATATATACAATAAACCAAGATGCATTTGATATCTTAATATTATTGGCGAACGTAAGAAGGGTAGCGATTTATAACCACACCATATACAATTTAGTTCCCCCTGACAGCACATTTATTGACGATTCTCAAATACCGATGGAACGATCAGTATGCAAATTTGCTAAAACAACAAGGGCAACATAATTTATCTTTTGATGTAATCGTAGCAGTCACGTTGACCTCTTGATGACCTGTAATAGTCGATGTCACGTTGGTCCCGGTTCTTTAAAAATGGCTCTTTTGATAAAATCCACAGTTTCAAAACCATGCACTTTAGAAATAAGCAGTGTCCTCAAAAATGCAGGACACTTGCTTATAACAGACATCGTATCTAAAATGAAAATAAAAATTGTATTTGACATGTCAACCTAGCACGCATTAGCAAAATTCAAGTTCAAGTACGTTTGGGACATGTGCAGCTATACTTGCATTACCGACAACCACGATAAGCTGGATTCCACTGAATCCAGTTAAAGTCTAGCCCATATTCCAAATTTCACGTCGCCGGGTTTCAAATCGGTTAATCTGAATAATTTACCAGGTAACGAAGAAAAGTTTTGGGCAAGCACTCTTGAACACAACTGATGATTTAAAGCCAGCTATGAATGGGAAGCCCGAGTCGCTCGGTTTACCATCATACAACCTTGAAGCGCATAACAAGGAGTGTAGAACTCAAGTTTCACGTTGATCAGATTATTATAATATTAGCCTACCAGCGACATTTGCACGACACCTCGGCAGCATTATGACGAAACGTGTTGGAAGCCAAAATGCCAGGTTACCATCAAAATAAGTCTATTAAGGTCTGCTATACACGAGAGGCGGCTGTAATGATCTGGACGCTATAAAAATCATGCATTTTTAATTTCAAGCTGATCGGATATTATCGGAGAAGTGACATCGGCAAGATATCAGGACTGGCACTTGACTAAGGCACATTGGGGTGCAGAAGGGTTGAGGACGGCAAGCTAGAAAAATACGACAGTACTACGCATCGCAAAAAGAATTCATGATTAAAAATTATATTGTTAAGGATCGGCTAATCAGCAGTATAATGTATACTAAAGTCGAAAACCCCCGTGCGAATCATTAGCATACTTCATTTTGAATAGCCATAGTTTCCGTGCGGAAAGCGAACACCTCGGAAACCTCTTAAAACACCATATTTTAAGGAAATTAGTAAACTCCATTTTGGAAAGACTGGTTAAATTCAAATGGCAAATTTCCGGTAAATTGTTTCAGTCCTATTCCTGCAGAAAATGAGTAACTCCTTAGGATACACGTATTTATGTGCAAGCCGTAGACCCTCTTTTTCCCAAGCCTTTTCCCAAACAAGTAAACACGGTCATGTCTTATTTACCGGTTAGCCCGGAGCTTCGCACCGAAAGTTAGCCACTCTACAAAGAGAATCTGGCAACCTAGTTTGGAAAGCTAAAAGCTGTGCACCCTACTTACCGTCAGATTGGCCTTCCAAGGTGTGGTCTACACATGAATTAAAAGCAGCCTTCTAAAAGTACAGTTACTGCCCTAAAAAGCGATGTTTTCCTCTACAACCAGACTCAGTACTTACGCGGGAGCCACAATGCTGCCTCGTCATAAGTTTTTAGTGAAGTTACCCAAACAAAGTATAGTCCAAAGCTAAAACACAGCCCAGAGTAAATTAGACCGGCATTAGAGCTGCCACCAGCAGTAAATATTTTGAATTCCGGTACGATACAATTTTAAAACTCTTATACCGTTATAACTGGCTCCGCTGTCGTATAATCTTTGCTTAATCATTTGCTAGTTCCGGTGACATCAATCATTCGTTGATGATTACAATAATAATAATAGTAATACTATATTTCTGTAACACCATCAGAGAAATTATTTTCTCTTTAGATTTCTTCTTAATATTTTAGAATGCAGACGAAACCTTATGGAAGCAACAGCGACCCTTTCCCCCCAAAATGGGCACCGCCATGAAGGCGAAAACAGGCTGTAAAGGAACCTTTTCTTTTCACCAGAGCTAAACAACCATCTACACGCAATCAAGCAGTTACAAAATTTAATCGCGGTGGACCATGAAGTTGAAGGTTGGATAACCTGGACTTTGCGGCGACATGCCTTGTAAGTGTGTTGCCAATGCTTCGGCCAAAACATTAAGAGAGAGAGAGAGACAGCGTTCTGTTTCTGTGACTTTGGCTCCGCAAATCCGCAAACAGGAAGTGAGGGCTGTGCTATAAAGTTCTCTAGAGCACACTCTGAGCCTAGGCGGCTTTTCTAGCGCATACGGTACCCAAGATACATCAATTAACGCAGCAAAGGGAAAGTGAGAAGCAGAAAAAAGTCAGGAAAAGCAGTTGGCGAAGTGAGTGGCACGAAGGTAGCGGCACATGACCGCTGGAAAAGATGCACCGCAGTGGCAAGCTAGAGAGAAGATGGCGAAGCGTGAGACTTGTGGAAGAAAGCTCCCAAGTCTAAGGCCGGTGGAGGAAGCGTACATGTCGGAAAGATAATTTCGCGATAGTCATGTACTGAGCGAGATTTCCAAGCAGCCAAGTCTTACATAAAAGCTTTGTTGCCTCTGGAGGCGAGCGCTGCAACGACTAGTTTGCTGTGCGAAATTATTGGCATAGCGCAAAAATTTCAATAGCTCCTCTCGCTGACTGCTGAGCATCTATCTAAATGACCAGCGCGGAGCTATGTGCTGCAGCTAGTAGATTATTTTAAAACGCCATTACTTAGCTTGGCAAAAGCTATTTTGGGTTGCAGGTCGGAATTTGCTCTTCTGTCGCGAGCGCGATCGTCGTGACTGAAAACATTGCCCATGGACCCGAGAAAAAATATACAAAAGTATACAATTAATTTGTACAACACCCTAAGAGAACTTAATCTCTATTCGGGAGATTCGCATGCACCAAGGGGCTCGAGCCTACGGTCTCGGTCATCAAATATATTCCCCTTGGCCTTGTTTCGAGGCGAGCGCCTTTTTGATCAAAGTTTCGTATCCGCTGAGCATTGTTAATCCGTACTTGATGCCTGAGCTGTGGCATTACGTGTAATTTCTTGAAAAACCGTTAGGTCAAAGGTGCCAAGACTTATTGACGAATCCCATCATCGCGCTTACAAAAGTCTCAACAGATGCGCTTACGTGCTTATCGATAAGAATGATCCTGTTCAATAACGCACTAATTGATCTCTATTTAGCTCAGATCTTTATTGCCTAAACGTACAGTTGCGTAACTTCGCGCACATATAGTTTTTTACAGCTCTTTTGTCACTAGGTACTAGCGTTAATGGGTAGGTCGGCTATTATAAATCTGCCAACTCTTTCCCACCGTCAGCTAGACATACCCGCAGACTAATACCTAGTGACAGCTCATGTCACGACAGCATTCTTGTCCTCTATTGATCGATTGATCGGTAATCCCGTCCGCAGGTTGACGCTCATTCGGGCGAGCAGCATTCTCAATACTTATCACGTGAGTTAACCGTGGCTTGGTCAGAAATAAAGCATGCGTAGAGTGCCTAGAAAGAGATTAAGTTTAGATGCCACAAAGAGCTATACAAGTACATACCTATTATTTGTATGACTATTAAATAGCCTTACGACTCTTTTGATGTGTGCTTCTGCATTTGAATTATATATGTCAGATTTTCTCAGGAGGATTTAAGTGGCAATCGGATCTCTTGAACTCGTCTAACGTCTTTTCTAGGCTCTTTGCTATTCTTCGTGTACGTATTTCGCATTTTTAGACGGTAATTTACGCTCGTGGTATAGGTGTCCAGGCATCAGTTACGAGTGCTTTCCAACAGCATCTCCTCATGATTTGAGTCTGATTAGAGGTACAGTGCGACGTCTCGAGTCAGGCGATCTGATGTAACGATGGGTAGCCCGACGATGGGAAGTATTTTGGACATGTAGGCCGGTGTACAGAAATGGAAAGACCTCAAAGTGGATGACTGAAATTGAAATCGAGCTTGATTAAGCTTGATGTGAGGCCTGTGCATGTCGGCAAGAAATGCTGCACAGTAGCAGCTGCTACGTTCACGGGCAAACCCTAGCAGCCAAGTAAGGCATTGCCTGACACCGTCTTGTTGCACCGGCAGCTATACCTATGAGTTGTGAATTGGAGAGGTCAAGATGAGATTGTTCAACACATGGACCAGCTTTGCCGTGTCTAAGCACGCTGAAATTTCTGCAGCGGTGTGTGGCTGAGTGTAGGAAGACTCGATTTGTGTGCAAATGCGGTCGTCTAATGAAAGGTATTGTCTAACAGGACAGGCTCACTGTGTCCAGACACTCCAGGACACTCTATGCTGACCTTCTGACCCAGTAGCGGAGCCAGGATTTTTGCCTTGGGGGTTTAAGACCCGTATTTTTCTTTACTAGGCGGGCTAGACCAGCAATTAAATACAGAATATAGAGCAAAATAGAGTTTTTATTCGACGTGAGCTCCACAGCGGCTAATCAAGTGGAATTCAGACATAATTTCGTAGTTAGTAAACGTTGAGGAGGGGCGTGGGAATAGGGGGCGGCCCAAGTCGCGCTCTAGGGAGGGGGGGGGGCAAATAGTCCCTCTGCCATCCCATGGCTCTGCCACTGACGGTTAATTTTAAAATTATTTTTGCTGCCATCCCAGTATAATTGTCAGCAATACGTGCTGCAATGGGGTTAAGAAGGCATATGTAAATATAAGAGAGTTCCCTATAGTGAAAGGTAGGAAGGGACCATCGAACCGGCGCAGCTGTGTGTCACCCGCATGCAAATGAAAGCCTAGATTTCGCTAGGCAATTACATCCGTGCGAAGGAGAGTATACCACATGTACATAATTTAACAAAGTGCGGATCTCTTAAAAGCTTCGCGGATGCGTTGTCAAGCGTTGACATCAACACTTTAAAAAAAAGTTGTGCAGCTACGGGCATATATAATTTTTCGCAGCTCTTTCGTCATTAGGCATTAGTGTTGGATAAACTTACCGGTATCTGTGTGTATTACAGCTTTTAGTAGGTCTCTGTGGTTCGTCTTTCGTGTGCATGTGCTCGCTTACATTTTGCCCGCTGCCTGTTGCGATGTTGCGACCAATCGTTTGGTATTGATTTCTCGATAGCATCTGTTAAGTGCGTAGAAAAAATATGGTTTTCTGATGGCGCTATACAAATGCATTATTATTATTTTCAGATCAGCTGCTATAAATCTGCCTGCTCTTCCTAAAGTAAGCTAGACATTGGACACCCAGCGGCAGATCATTAACACAATCGCTGATGATGCATTGGTAATCTGGTGTTAAGCAACCTGTAGTCTCGTCCTCAATTGATTCGTCAGTAATTCATCCCTAGTTGATGAACGTTGTAGGTCCAGCATTCTCAGTAAGTAAAAAAATCGGCAGCTATCCTGGTCTGCCGTTGACGTCGCTACTGCCGCATTACACGGCACTTTGCATTGACTTGGCCTGCACTGGCTCACAGTCACTCAGCTGATTGACTTTAGGGTTCTATCACTCACCTTTAGGTCTTTTCTTTCTTTTGCTCGACTCTAACTATAAAATAAAAACTAGCTGAATTAGCATCCTCTTTTGTATAGCGACAGAAGAGCCTTTACGGCTATCACCACCGCTTGCAGCGGCGATACAGAATCACCCACTGCAGGATTCGAACCCACAACCTCGCGACCGAGATCGTGAAAAGCAGCCACATTACCTAGTGTGCCATCACGGCTCACCAATGCTTTAACATTCCCTACTCAGGTTCACCATCTTAGCACCCACTCTTCCGACTCAAGCCATTTATCTGCGTCACGAGCCAGCATCACATCGAGTGTAGACGTAGATTCTACAGCTCGTACGCTCCTGAAGCCTGGAACTCAATATTGACTGGCGTCGCATCATCCTCTGACACGGTGGCGTTAAAAGCGTTTCCAACCGTGCACCTGCTCCTCAAAGCGTTCGCTCAGTGTGCGTACATTGTCCTTTCTTAGTCTTGCTGAAGCAGTGTGCGCTCTCTCTAACCAATTGAATTGCTTGCCTTTTAGAATGTGTTGACTGCTCAGAGAGATATTTAATACCGTTAGGGTGCTAAGCAAATGAATTAGTATTAGTTTTATTGCCGTCATTTATTAGATTTCCATCATCGCTAGATTTCGCTGTGATGCTAGGGCTAAATACCTGACAAGGTGACTACTTAGTCATCTTGGCAGCTCCATTGCTCCCTCAAGGCTGAACTAATATAACGCCGTATTACCAGGGTTTCCCGGAAAGTGCGCCGACAAACCTTTGAGGTGGATGCTATTTTTAGCGCCTTCGTTGGTATTAAAGTCCAATAAATTCGATCACATTTGCAGTTTTGCAAGAGAGATGTGGTGGCTCTAGGTTTGTCAGTGGATGCGAAAAATTCTTACTTCGACTTCACAAGGCCTCCCACATCGCGTCTTATAGACACTTCCGAGCGCCTGCATACCTAGCCAAATTGCTTCGCCAGCTCGAGTTCTAGTGGTAAACCCGCCCACCCGCGGTTCTCCAACGACTTATATGACGCACGAATCATGCTTTAGCTGTGACTATCGGCAACTAGAGCTTTAACTTTAGTCCCGGACTGACGAGGTCACTTCTTGCCAAAAATCTTGAGCAAAGGTAACATCCTCGATCCTGATGGCGATAAAGACATTTCTCATTTATCTATCATACACAGCTACTTTTATGTGTTGTTAACTTCTTTGAATGTACTCACGACTGGACTTCAGATTTTCACTTCCTCGTTGCTGCATGAGGCGATGTCTGTTTGAGCTCTACAATACCCTTAATGCACAAACCAACAATCTCCTGTATGCACCAACAACTCAGTCCGCGTAGGTTTATGACGTTACTGAAACATATATACATTGCATTCACGAGTACATAAAAACATTTACAGGTACAAATACATACACAGTACGTATTCATAATAATAATAACAAAACACTTGGTAAATTACCCTCAGAGAACTGAATCTCTTTCTAGGCACTTTACATTTACTGCAAAGGAAACACGACAGGATGGTTAGTGGTAGCATGCTCAATAAACAACAATAATAGCATGGTTAGGGGTGACATGCACAAGGTCAGCGTGCAAGTATAATTAGTGGCAGCATGCGCAGTGTCAGCAAGCATAAGCACGTAAAGGACAAATCACAATGACCCACTAAATGCTGTGATAAATTGATGAATTTTTAGTTTCTTTTTAAATGTGGACCAGTCAGGACATATCTTGACGCAAATTGGGAGTGAGTTCCAGGCGTTGGCAGCATACGAACTAAAGGCACGATCTCCAAATGATTTGAGGTTTGTACGAGGTATAGGTAAACAGGTCGATTCCGAAAAGCGGGTGGAACGATGCTTAGCCTGTTCGGGCAGTAAATTCGGTAGGTGGGGTGGAGCCAAAAGTATACGGGACCTAAAAGTGAGCGACAAAATCTTGAAGTCAATGTGTTACTTGACTTTTAGCCAGTGCAGGTCGGCAAGAAGTGGTGTGATGTGGCAACTGCGACTCACGACAGACAAGCCTAGCTGCAGAGTCTTGCACCAGCTGTAATCGCCTGATTGCACAGGTCGGTAGATCAGCAAGCAGTGAGTTACAGAAGTTAAGACGGGATGTCACAAATGGATGGACCAACTTAGATGTGGTATCCCTGTCTAAACAACCCTAAATTTTAGCAATGTTATGTAGCTGAAAATAGTCAGACTTGACTGTGGGGCTGATGTGGTCGTCTAATGAAAGGTCACGTTGGAACATGACACCTAGATTTCGTGCAGATTCAACAGAAGATATGCTGGCAGAGCCGATTTTAAGCGATTGCCTTTTCAATTTCTGAATTACAATTGTTTTGCCCATAACTAGCAAGTTGGTTTTACCATCGTTCAATTTAAGAAAATTTGATGGGATCCACGTGCGGATATCATCAATGCATGCAACAAGGGAGTTGAGAGAATTCAACGTGCTGGAGGAATAAGAGGGATCAAGGCAAAGGTGCAACTGGGTGTCATCTGCATATAAGTTAGAGGCTAGGTTGTGCTTGGCAATTAAATCGGCAAGAGGAAGAGTATTAACCATGAAAGGACTGGACCAAGCACGGGCCCTGAGGTACCCCATGTTTTAGAGGTTTCTCGGATGATCTTTGTCCATTCCCATCAATACTTTGGAGTCTCGCACTGAGATAGTACCTGAACCATTACTGCTCAGTGCCAGTTTTACCCAGGCGAGATGAGAGACACTCAAGAGACTTGGTGATCGATATTGTCACAAGCTGCCTAAAGATCGAGCAAAGCAACCAGAGAAACTCTACCCATGTTTGCATTTCTACGTTGGTCGTTGTACACCCAAAGCAATACTGACTGTGGAGTGATTAGCTGTAAAACCAAGCCAGAACTTACTAGCAAGGTTGGAAGTTTCAATATACGAGTTCAGCTGGTCTGCCACGACTAGTTCTAATGTTTATGATAGGAATGGTAGAAGGGATACTGGTCGGTAGTTGCTCAAGTTCTCTTGGTCTAGTATTGCTTTCTTGAATAGTGGCATGACAACAGCATTTTCACGAGGTGCTGGGACATAAACTGAGGTAATGGCATGTTAATGATGTTAGTTATGCATAGCAGCAGCAGATCAACGCGTCGCAGGACAGCAGTCTAGGGGGGCATGCTGCCATTTTAAGTATGGACTCCCTGATCTTGCATATCTTCTGCACAAAGAAGCTAGAGAAGCGATCGGCCGGATCATCACAGGGATCATTTGGTAAGGAGCTAACCTGGGAGCGGTTAAGGAGATTGTTGATCGTCGACATCTTTTTTGGATTCTAGACCTGTGATTCAACAACTTTTTAACATAAGCTAGACTTGGCCTTAGCTAGGATCGATTGGTAAGACCTACACTAGTTCTCGTATGCCTGTTGATGGACAGCCAGCCCTGATCTTTCGTTTACTTTTTCAAGCTTACGCTTAGTAGACCTAGCTAGTTTAATGTCTGTGGTTAACCATAGGCCGTCTGGGCGAGGGAGCACAGTCAAAGGTACAATTCGTTAAGCATGTCAGCTAGTGTCGTGCTGTAACAATCTACCAATCATGATAGGTCGGAAGGGGGACCGAGCAGCAGAGGCAAGGCAGATATTCTTGCACGGACAGCATCGATGTCAAAGGTCTTGAAGTTTTGCGATTCACATGTGATTTTAGTCGAGGAGGATGGCACACATTCAAGACTGAATGAGATCTGCATGTGGTCAGATAAGCAGAATTTGATAAAAATTGATGATGACAAAGTGCAGTTGTATGAGAAAATTTGGTCAAGTGTGTGACCCTTGATGTGAGAACGGCCATGCACATTAACCACAAGAGACAACGAGTCACTCAATGCCCAAAACTTCGTGCTGAAGGTGTCAGATAAGCTATGAAAGTGAATGTTGAAATCACCCATTTTCATACATACAGGGTGCATGCTTTCAGAAGTGCGAGTAAAAATATATGCTGTTTATTCTCATAACTTTTACATGCGTATGTGTTTGTATATATATATATATATATATATATATATATATATTTAGTACATGAATAATCTTATGTCGTAAAACCCTTGGTAGTTCATGTAGCTGCACGTTGCATGCAATGTTTGCAGACCTGACGCCAGTTACAGGCCCAAACGGTAAGCACAGAGCGCCGTAGTTCGGCAAGCAATACTTGTAGCAGCACCGCTCTTGGAAAGCCACACGTAATCATCACCTTTTTGGTAAATATTGAACGACAGCGACAAAAGGTATACTATTTACAAGCTTAAGCAGCCTATGACCAGCACAATGACTCGCCGACCAGCAGAATGTTGCCAAAAGAGACGTTTCCAGCCCAATTTCTCCTCTGATATTTCTAAACTAGGAATTTATATGTAAATATGCTGTACACAAAGATCCACAGTTCAATGCTAATAGCCAACTTCTTAGGTCAAATTCATAGGGTATTGCTTATATATATATATATATATATATATATATATATATATATATATATATATATATATATATATATATATGGTTAGGTACTAAACGCACACATATACGCACACAGAGGTGCGTGCTTGCGTGCGTGCTTGCTTGCGTGCGTGCGTGCGCATATCTATGTAATATCTATCTAAAATAGTTTGAATCTCCAGACTAGGGTGTGTCCCGTAAACAGTAAGCAATGCTGATTTACTAGCCCAAGCTGACCTATGTTCAAAGAGCGGGTGCGAGTACTAGTGCGTACCATGTACGCACTTAGATGGAAATTAGGAATTTTTAGTTTAATCTTCATATATATAGCTTTTCTTATAAGAATTAAAAGTTACAACTTGCATTTGCATGGCAGCTGTAATTGTGCTAGACATTAGTTATAAATCAGCAGTGCCTTGAAACACATTTTGAGATACAGGAAATATAAAATTGTGTTAAATAAATACAATAAAGAAATTGAATTAAAAAGTGCGCTCGAATGTAAAAGTTCTATAGTTTAATTAATTTAAACGTTAAGGTTTCTCCCGTTCTCTTTTATTGGTATAAGAAGCAATAATGATAAACATGGGTTAGGTCATTTGCAGAGCGCTTTAGGAGAAGTAGTTCTTTATCAAGACGCTTTACAAGACACTGTAAAAGAATCAATAAGCATGAGTTAATGACAAGAATGATATCTTGCTTAGGCCAGAATGAAAAAGCAGGCAAGAAGACACTCAGAACCACCATTAGATGCCCCCGTAATTAGTAACTTGTACAGAATCAAGCACGAGTCAGCTTGTGAAGCACCCAGAAACAAAAGGAAAGTCATGGTGACTGTAATGCTGGAAAAGCTTAGCAGAGCATTTTAATCTCGCCTTGAATTAAAGGATACAAATAAATTCAGCTGGTGACAAAAGTCATGAGCGAGTTCCACACACACACACACACACACACACACACACACACACACACACACACACACACACACACACACACACACACACACACACACACACACACACACACACACACACACACACACACACACACACACACACACACACACACACACACACACACACACACACACACACACACACACACATATATATATATATATATATATATATATATATATATATATATAGTAAATTTGATATAACGCCTTTACATAACTCAAACTGTTTCTAGGTACTTCTCATTTGCCGCAAAGGAAACACAATCAAATGGTCAGTGGTAACATGTGTATATATATATATATATATATATATATATATATATATATATATATATATATATATATATATATATATATATATATATATATATATATATATATATATATATATATATATATATATATATATATATATATGCATACGGTATATATGCAAATTGGCATTAATTGTGCATCAAACCTGACAATCAGAATATTAACAATAATAATGCACTTGATAAAGCGCCCACAGAGAACTCAATCTCTTTCTAGGCGCTTTACATTTGCTGCAAAGGGAAACGAAATTGAATGGTGAGTAATATCATGCTTGATAAACAACATGAACAACGTGGTTAGGGGTGAAATGCACAGGGTCAGCATGCAAATGTGGTTAGTGGTAGCATGCACAGTGTCTGCACACATAAGCACGTGTAGGTCGAATCACAGGGACCCACTAAATGCTGTCCTTAATAAGTGCGTTTATAAGTTCTTTTTAGATGTGGTCAAGTCAGGAGAGCTTCTGACGCAAGTCGGGAGGGAGTTCAAGGCTTTGGGAGCATACGAACTAAATGCACGGTCTCCAAAGGATTTGAGGTTTGTACGAGGTATTTGTAGACTGTTGGATTCCGAAAAGCGGGTGGTACGATGCTTGGCCTAGTGGGGCAGTTGATCTGACAGATAAGTTGGAGCCAAAGAATGAAGTGACCTAAAAGTGAGCGATAAAACCTTGAAGTCAATCCGTTGCTTGGCTGGTAGCAAGTGCAGGTCGGCCAGAAGTACAGTGATCTGGCAGCTGTGACGCTTACGACAGACAAGCCTAGCTGCAGAGTTTTGCACCAGCGGCAATCGCCTGATCGCGAAGGAATATTATCCACGATCGGCTATGTTCAACCGCCGCACTGTCAACATCCGGGGGAATCTACTGAGGCCTTCATACGCGAACCACTTGATTTAGCTTCGCACTGCGAATACGGCGCGATGAAAGATGAGTTGGTCCGAGATGCCTGGTTTTGGGCGTGTCTGACCTTAAACTTTTAGAAGACCTGCAACTAATCCCCAACCTAACGTTAACTTTGGCAGTAAAAAAGGTGCGTCAGACGGAGACGGTAAAAACACAGCTGAGTCTGCAGCACCCGGTTTCAGATGTCTCTGAGGCTCGTCGGCGACCACAGTCAGCCGACTGTCCTGAGCCCTGCTTCTTAGAGGCTAGCAGCCACACAGACCGTAGGAGAGTTAAACTTTTCGATGACGTAAAAGAAGCTAACAGCTGCCGGAACTGTAACTCGGCTCTCGCTCCTGGACACTGCCGAGCGCGCGACCGCCGTTGCAATACCTGTGGGAAGTTGGGCCACTATGCAGTGCGGTGCAAATCACGCATTAAACCCGACGCTAAAATAAAAGAGATTGCGGCTGAATCCGACGGTGAGAACTACACCGTGGATGCCGTTACAAAGCCTGTAGCGGTGGAGTGCCAGTCGGTAAGGGCATCGTCGCTCTGGCAAGTGGATTTTTTCGGGTATGAAATGACCATTCCATATAAAATAGATAGTGGCGCTGACGTAACCGTCATTACGGAAGACACGTTTGGTCGACTGCTACGATCGCCTCTCCTCGAGCCTACAGACGCAAAATTACACAGCGTTGGCAACCACATGCCTTGTAAGGGTACCTTCAAAGCGAGTTAAAGCCGAAAGGAACGATTTATCTTCTGCCAGTCTACGTAGTCGCTGGAGCAAGAAATAATCTCCTCAGCCGACAAGCTTCACTGTGTATGGGACTGATTAAACTCAGCGTCGAGGAGACTATTGTTCGAGACCCGGTATTTGGAGAGATCGGATTGATGCAATGCCAGCCGGTGAAAATTTGTCTCAAACCTGATGTGGAACCATACTGCGTACACACAGCCCGCCGCATACCCAGACCACTGTTCCCTTTGGTAAAGGACGAACTTCTTCGAATGGAGAAGAACGGCATCATGGAACGTGTATAGGAGCCAACCGAGTGGTGCTCCCCAATCGTACCGGTCCTGAAGCCCGACGGCAAAGTGCGCCTTTGTGTCGAATTGAAGCGCTTAAATCAAGCAGTGGTTCGTGAAAGGTACGTGCTACCTACGCTTGATGAGATTTTGCCTCAGCTTGTTGGTGCTACAATGTTCTCAAAGTTGGACGCCTCTAACGGATTTTGTGCAATTCCGTTGTCCCACGAGAGCACTCGCTTAACGACGTTTGTAACACCGTTTGGACGTTGCTGTTTTCGCTGGCTGACCTTTGGCATTACTGGCGCGCCGGAGATCTTTCAGCGACTGATGCATGACCTCTTGGGTGAGATCGAAGGTGTAGCCATTTATATGGACGATGTTTTGGTTTATGGATCCACGGCGGCTGAGCATGACAATAGATTGCTTCGTGTTATTTCCGAAATTTCAAAGTCGGACCTAAAGTTGAATAGAGACAAATGTATATTCCGCAGCCAACTTTGATGTTCTTAGGGCATGTTATTGATGCCAGCAGCGTCCGGTCGTCAGACGACAAAATAAAAGCCATCCTCAACCTGCCCTGATCCAACAAACATAGCCGAGCTAAAGAGATGCCTTGGTATGATGAACTACCTCGGCCGGTTTGTGCCGAATCTGGCCACGGTCTCAAAACCGCTAAATGATCTCTCGTCTGACTCAGTATTGTACTGGGGGCATAGCCAGAAGAAAGCATTCCGGGAAGCAAAGTTGCTTTTAACAAAAGCACCAGTGTTGGCTTATTTTGACCCAAAAAAGTCGGTGATTGTCAGTGCCGATGCCAGTAGCTATGGTCTAGGTGCCGTTCTGCTGCAGTGCCATGGATCGGGAGAGCAAGATGTGCGACCTGTTGCATTTGCACCCCGCACGTTGTCAGGCGCCGAAACGAGATACGCTCAGATCTAAAAAGAGTGCATTTCGGCGGTGTGGGCGTGCGACAAGTGCAGTCAGTTCCTTATTGGTCTGCCTTCTTTCGAGCTTCGTACTGACCATAAACCACTTATACCGTTGCTTATGACTAAGGACCTTGACCAGTTTCCGGTTAGATGCCAACGCCTATTGATGCGAATGATGCGTTTTAATCCTCACGCTGTGTATGTGCCTGGGAAGACCCTTGTGATAGCTGATACGTTGTCAAGAGCACCACTTCGTGGAAGTGAGGAACACGACTAAATCGAGGCCTTTCAACTCTACGTAGACACCGTTGTTTCTAAATCGCTTTCAGTGGCTCGCTTGAGCGAAGTAAAGCAGGCGACTGCTGACGACAGTGAGCTACAGGCTGTCATAAAGTATACGCTGTCAGGGTGGCTTAAATTGAGCAAGGGCCTACCGGAAACCTTGCGGAAGTACTTCACCATAAGTAGCCATCTTTCTGTGTCAAATGGATTATACTGTATGACGATCGCATATATATCCCTCAAAGCCTACAGGCTTTTCTGTTGGAGCGGATCCACGACGGCCACCAGGGGGTGACCAAATGTAGGGACCGAGCAAGGTCGTGTGTATACTGGGTAGGAATTAGCCAAGACGATAAGACATTTGTCGATTCTTGCAGCTTCTGTCAAAAGAACCAGAGGAGACAGCTACATGAGCCACTCACCCCTACACCGTTGCCCAGTGTTCTTTGGCAATAAGTCGCTGCCAATCTTTTCGAACACGAGGGACGACAGCACCTGATTGTGATCGACTTTTACTCCAGATATATGGAAATCACTCCATTATCTAAATCGACGACCAAAGAAGTTGTGGCCGAACTGCAGACCATATTTGCTCGCTGGGGCATACCAGAGTCATTGCAGTCTGACAATGGTCCACAATTTTCATCTCATGAATTTGGCAATTTCACGAGACGATATGGGTTCAAACATGTTACGATCAGCCCACATTTTCCACAAGCGAACGGAGAAGTGGAAAGATCGGTGCAAACTGCCAAATCTATTGTGAGGCAGTCTGATCCGTGCCTCGCACTAATGATTCAGAGGTCGACGCCGTGCACCTGTACAGGCTTCAGCCCGGCACAATTGATCGTGGGACGGCAGATTAGGACGACGTTGCCAGTGTTCCCTCAGCATGTCGAACCACAATGGCCTGCAAAGGAAAAGGTGCAACTCAACGACGACCGTGCAAAAGAGCTTCAACAGCACAACCACGATCGCCATCATTCTGCTCGACCACTTCCACCTCTTCAACCCGGCCAAACGGTATTAGTGCGGACTGATAGTGAAAACAGCTGGAGCACACGTGCAACGGTGACGGCTCAAGCAAGTACACCTCGGTCGTTTGTCGTGCAGACTGAAAATGGCAGCACTCTTCGGCGGAACAGAAGGCACCTTCGACCGATTGACACCGATCCACAGGTCACCAACAGCGAATATCCTGGCAGTTCCCTACATCTACCGAAACCAACACCTGCAGTTCATGATCAGTCTCCAAATATTGCCGATGAGATGTACACCTCTCAAGGTCAAACGACAACAAGGTCTGGCAGGCTGGTAAAGCCAGTCCGAAGGCTAGATCTTTGAAAATGAGACAGTTCCTATTTGGAGGGAAGGTGTGATAACAGAGCTATCGGGCGGAGCCACAACAACGTGACCAATCAGGAGAGGCCTCTCTCACGGTTCGGTCCCGGAGCGGACATAAGATGGTTGCCAATAAACGCGGTTTGTTCATTGTGATGCGTCTTATCATTACAACAGTAACCACCTATTTCTGCCTTACAAAGAATTTGGAGAAAGGTCTTACACGCGTTTATTTCCCCAAAATTGTTCAAGAACTCACCGCTTTTGATTTCCAAGTGATAGCTGTTGGACACCGCACTTCTTTCAATGTCGTGTTGGTCGGGTGGGTAGCTACTGTGAGAATGCAATACGTCGGGGGTAAAAAAATCCCTTTCAAATGCATAATTTACAATCGCTATGAAAAGATCGTGGACTCTGCATGAAATATATGTTTTATTAAGGCATAGCCCAACCGGAGATGGCACCTCGCAACCCACCGCATGCGGTACCAAAAAATATGTGGTCGACATTGGGTCCTACCCTAACTTTCAGACCGCGCGAGCACCGCTTTGAGCTGAACATTTTAACTTTCGAGCGTGAAATATACCCTCGGCCATTGAGAGAAGAAAGGGGCTCCATTTCCTGCAGTCGAGCTTTGAAGGACGCTCGGCTAGCTGAAAAATCGCGATTTATTCTCAAACGAGGTTTGAATGTTGAATTAGCGCGGGGTGGCCACTCCCTGTTGGTCTGAAGTTGTGTCGGTGAAAAGTAGCACGTCGTAGGGGCAAAAATAAGAGCGCCGCGGCTGCGCATGGAGCCGCCGAGTCTCGCTTCAACCACCGAGGCAAGCTGCTCCGCGAACCAATTGTGCCCTTTTGGCGAACGATCTTGGTGCAATAGGCCGTCTTATAAATACGGCCCATGCAGCTACATGCCCACAGCTGACAAAACGCTCGTAAAGTTTAACGTAAACGCTCGACGTAAACGGCAAACGTTAATAGCCAGTCGGATGTGCCTGGTTTTGGTTGCACGAGAAGCGTACAACTCTCCTCCCACTCTCCCGCGCGGGCCCTGCGCATTCAATATTCGGTGAGCGAGCCCCGCGTCCAAAATTAGCAGGACTCGAATCATCTCGGAGAGAGTCCGACGATTGACTTTCGAACTCCTTGAAAATTGTTCAAAGAGATCTTTCCAGAAATTTAGCTCATCGGTCGGCGGCCTTTGGCTGCTGCTGTGTTTATAAGGTACATTACTTTAACCCGCAACTAATTAAGCTATGCTACGATAGTGCGAGGAAAAAAATCACAGAAAAAACGTATACACTTACGACGTGGTTACTACTTGGTTCCAACGTGGACAACTGTGGCTGTTCACAATGTGGTCAGCCCCGACTTACGACGGTTCGACTTACAAAAGCTCGGAGAGATACGAACTCGGCCACGGTCACGCATAGAACTAATCGTAAATCAAAATGTATCTAAGCAAATCTTATAAATCCGCAAGCGGCCAGGAGATTTGACAAGGCCGCAAACAGTAGGGAGGAACCGATGCGTGATAGCTAAACATTGTGGGTACTGAGGGCTCATAGTAGAAAGTATCGTATGCTGTGCTGGTTTGGCCCAGTAATTAAGGTTCCAGCCCCAATCAAGTTCAAGGGTAAATGTATTCAGTGGCCGAGGTTGTGGGCTTGAACTCCATAGCACATGTGAAGCACTTGATTAGAGATTATGTTCCCTAAGATAGAACGGCTTCCTTCGCGTCTATTTCCGTTAAACTACTCGTCGCTAGACACGCTTCACCTTCCAGGCCAAAAAGACAACTACTCCTGTAGACCCTATCCTATAGTTATTAGTTCTATAGTTATAGTTATATAGTTACCATAGTTATTATAGTTAGCAGTTCTCCTTATGAGGTTCGTAAACAAGCCGCTTAGCCACCTTAACATATATTGCAAGTATTTTCCTTCTCCTTTGATTTCTCCTTTGATTCCTTGAAAAGCCTGCCCTTGAGTTGCATACTGCCGAAAGCTGGAAGACACAGCCCTCAAGATTGGTTCAGCTAGCACAACTCCCATGATGTCTGCCCGCAATCTAAGTGTGCTATTCCAAAACGACTCTTCCTTAGATAAGCTTAATTACTTCACTTTTAAGTCGGCCTAATTACAGTTAAGGAACATCGTACAAATTGGTACCTGCTTAGATAAGAGTACGACTGCCAAAATAGCTCATGCGTTTATGATTCCCGACGTGTGCCCTTAATCGCTCGCATCTGGTGCAAAACTCAGCGGTTCGTCCGGTCTTTCGTCAAAGTCGTCACTGCAGTGGCACGACAATAATCATAATAATAGCAATGCATCTGATATAGCAGCTTCAGATAACTCAATCTCTTTCTAAGTGCTTTACATTTGCTGCAAAGGAAGCATGATAGGATGGTTAGTGGTAACAAGTTCAATCAACAAAGCGAATAACATGGTTAGGGGTTACATGCGAAGGGTCAGCATGCAAGTTTGGTTAGTGGCAGCATGCACAGTGTCAGCACGAATTAGCATACAGAACGAATCGCAGGAACTCACTAAAGGCTTTCATAAATAGATGCGTTTTATAGTTGTTTTTTAATGTGGACATGTCAGGAGATGTCGCGACGCAAGTCAGGAGTGAGTTCCAGGCTTTGGGATGATACGAACTGAAGGCACGGTCTCCAAACGATTTGAGATTTGTACGAGGTATAGGTAAACAGTTTGATTCCGAAAAGCAGGTGGTACGAAGCTTCGCCTGGTGGAGCAGTAGATCTTATAAGTAGGCTGGAGCCAAAGATTGAAGGGACCTAACAGTGAGTGTAAAAACCTTAAAGTCGATTAATCGCTGACAAACGCCCCATCAAAGATGGGTCACTACTCAAGTCCGGTAAATTTCTTTTCGCGAGGTACAAGCTTTTGTCTGAGCTAAAGCTGTGCACGCATGCCGCTTCCACCCAAGTTTCACTGGCCCCCTGTCAAGCATTGATTAGATTTTTTCAAGAACCTCGGTGTCGCTTAGTCGTCACTTCACTCACTAGCACCAGCCTACCCATTCGACTCCTTACTCCTCCAGCGTGCTCTTCCACGACCTGCTCCACACGTGATCGCCTTGCCCTCCGTCAAACTAAATTGCAATCTTTTGGCGACCTTCGGCCTTCAGATCGTATGCAGCGAAAGTTGGGAGCAGCTCGCTTCCAGTTCCGGTCACCACCTGCGGTCAGGACCTTTTATCTTTTAAGTCTCGGCTAAAGACGCATCTGTTCCGGAGCTTTCCCTGTGACCCAGAGACTGTTTCTATTAAATATATATTCGTAGTGTGCTTACTCGTGCGTGACTCTGTGGAAAATACTAACCAGAGGTACTAACTAACTGCTGGACTTGAGTGTCTCTTTACGTTTGCTTTAGCATGCTGGCCTGAGCAGTGTACTTGTTTACTTTTCCATGTTTGGTACCATGAAGTTTACTAAACCCACGGGTATAAATTCCCTTGAATTGAACTGCAAAGCATCTGGATAGAGATCAAGTTCTCTTCTTATGCTGCAATATACAATGGTCTACTAACATTACTATTACTTAAACACAAAATGTTCCATTAAATCAGTGGATCTCAAGTGATGACCATTGAAAAGGTCACAGTTACAGGCTCGTGCATGATAAGGCTGCTCAGAGCATACATTCGTCGTAGCCCCACGAATGTGCATCGCAAATTCCAGCGATACCCTCACTAGTAGTTGCTGAGTCTCCTGCGCCTAAGTTATTTATCTTACGCTGCGGTGACGCGAGCAGATTACAAGTATCGTACACTGTTGAAAAGCACCGCCTACTACTAGGTTGACACAATGTTTGTTATAACAAACCATAATTCCCAAAAAGATAGAACTCACTTTTGCTTCTTGAATCGAATGATTTCGGCTAAACCAGGAGTGTCTAGCACACCGATCGTTCCGCCAAGTGCTTTAGAGACGAGTGCGTTTTCAATAGGCCCATTCTCTTCTTTAACCACGTGGCTGAGCCACACGACCTCTAAGACATCATCCCAGGGAGGATAGAGCCGAGACGACGGGGTGCCTCTCCATAAAAATAGACCTGGCGGTATTTTCGGATATGCCCCCCAAGTTCTTCCGAGAGGTAACCTAGCTGCCCAGTTGCACATTCCCGACTATTCTTAGCAGTGTTTGTGACTTAGTTAGGCTCACTATTTTGCCTGTGTAAATGTACACAAGGCTTACTCTTCGATTTTTTCACCAAGTTTTGAGCCTGACAATTCCAAATCCGCGATCTTTGTGCATTTGCATGTCAATCAACTATGTGCGGTACCAACCATGCTGATTCAGCATAAATTAACAGCAAATGATTAAACTTTCTGCTTTGACTCTTAGTAAAATAGTTTTTCATGGCGCTTGAAAGGTTCGGTAGTGGGTGTATGCTAAGTTATGCGATCTACGTTCCACTTTTGCTCAGCATAATCCACAGGCTGTATAAGTGGAAGCCAAGCAGACACGACTCAAATGGCGAGACAATGTATAACTGCCCTTCGGGCTGGGTAGAATGACCAAGCATTAAGTCTTCTGGCTCCAACACAAATCACTTGATTCTGAAAACCACGCCGGCCAAGCCCAGTCTACGAACTCTAGACCGCTGCCGGCGTCGAGGGATCCAGTCCTCCACGCCCTCCTCTCTGTACTCCTTCAGCAGCCCTTAGGTTAAATGCATGTATTGTTTTCGTACCGTTGAACCACTGTTCGTTTCAAACGTGCTCGACAGCTGGCGGCAGTTTGTGGTAGACAGATGTCCCCACAGATGCAGCAAATGCATGGATTTGGGCCGGACTGCTGAGTCATCTGCTGAGAGCCACTGTCAGCCCTTTCACGGCTCGTGAACCTGTGGCTTCTTCGGCAGTCAGAGCCCTTGTAGGGTCGCCGCCCAGTGCTCAAAGGCTGCTGCGTCGTGTTCCCTCAAACGATGCCACGGATGAAACTGATGGATGGCAGTCGCAATAGCTTACGTAAGCAATGTGGACAGAAATTTGCTCCGTCTTGGGCTGTGAGCTCAAATCGTGTTGTAGTTTCGAAATAAGTTAGTTCTCTATTGAGAAAGGGTTGAAGCTAAAAGTGCTCGCTAGTCTCACGTAAAGTTTATTGCTGGTGTCATGAACGTGTGAAAAAGCGGTTCTGAAGATGCTTTGACGCCCAGAATGCTGGTACGACAGCTGTCGGCGATGAAGACAAGACCGTTACAATGACGGTGTAAAATGTGGTGGTAAATATTGAGCGCGATTGCATGATTAGGTTATAGCAAGAGCTTTTTATCGTTACAAAGTTGGTTGAAAGCTCCAGTAGCTTGACATGTCGGTAGGCTTCGCCTCGCGTTTATGGGTTGACAAGATCTGCCTAATCGTTCGCTATGCAGCCATCCCGTTGCAGCCAGACAGTACACAATTCTAGTGTCGCATTATTGGACGTATAAAGGGGAGGGGATCGAGTCAAAATCAGGAAGCTTGACCAACGAACCAGACGTCTCCTCTCCAGGCAATGCTCTTTCGTACCGAAAGACAAGGCGTGGCGGCTTCCACCGTGTCACTCACTTAATAATAATAATAATGCGCTTGATAAAGCTCCCTCAGAGAACTCAATCTCTTTCTAGGCGCTTTACATTTGCTGCAAAGGGAAGTGCGATTGAATGGTAATATCATGCTTGATAAACAACATGAATAACATGGCTAGGGGTGACATGCACAGGGTCAGCATGCAAATGTGGTTAGTGGCAGCATGCACAGTGTCAGCACCCAAAAGCACACGGAGGACGAATCACAGGGACCCACTAAATGCTACCCGAAATAGGTTTGTTTTAAGTTCATTTTAAATGTGATAAAGTCAGGGGATGTTCTGACGCAAGTCGGGAAGGAGTTCCAGGCTTTGGGAGCATACGAGTTAAATGCACGGTCTCCAAAGGATTTGAGGTTTGTACGAGGTATTTGTAGACTGTTGGATTTTGAAAAGCGGGTGGTACGATGTTTGGCCTGGTGGGGGAGTAGATCTGAGAGATATGCTGGAGCTAAAGAATGAAGTGACCTAGAAGTGAGCGACAAAACCTTGAAGTAAATCCGTTGCTTGACTGGTAGCCAGTGCAGGTCGGCGAGAAGTGGAGTAATGTGGTAATTGTGACGCTCACGACAGACATGTCTAGCTGTGGAGTTTTGCACCAGCTGCAATTGACTGATCGCACGTGCTGGTAGGCCAGTAAGCAGTGAGTTACAGAAGTCTAGACGGGATGGCACGAATGCATGGATCAACTTAGACGTGGTATCAAAACAAGCCCGAATTTTAGCAGTGTTATGAAGCTGAAAGTAGGCAGATTTGGCTGTGAAGCTGACGTGGTCGTCTTACGAGAGGTCACTTTGGAGCATGACACCTAGATTTCGAGCTAATTCGACAGGAGATATGCTGGCAGAGCCAATTTTGAGCGTCAGCCTTTCCAATTTGTGAATCACACTGAGTTTGCCCATAAATAGAAAGTTAGTTTTATCATCGTTTAGTTTTAGAAAATTTGCTGCCATCCATGTGCGGATGTCATCAATACATGCAGCAAGTGAGTTGAGAGAATTTGAGGTGCTCGAAGGGTGGGAGGGATCAAAGCAAAGGACCTGAGCCATTGCAGAGCAGTGCCAGTGATGCACAGGCGAGATGAGAAGTGCTCTAGAAAAACTTTGTGATCGATAGTATCAAAAGATGCCGAAAGATCGAGCAAATCAACCAGAGACACTTTACCTATTTCTGCATTCCTAAGTAGGTCATTGTACATCCTAAGCAATTATGACTCTGTGGAGTGATTAGCTCTAAAGCCAGACTGGAACTTACTAGCAAAGTTTGAAGTTTCGATATAAGAGTTCAGCTGGTCCGCCACGACCAGTCCCAGTGTCTTTGATAGGAACGGTAGAAGGGAGACTGGGATGTAGTTGCTCAAGTTCTCTTGATCTAGTGTCGCTTTCTTGAGAAGTGGCCTGACTACAGCTTTTTTGAAAGGTGCTGGGACATGACCTGACGCTAATGACACAATAATGATGTTAGTTATGCATGCACTTCGTGCTATCCTTGCTGTACGTCACCGCTCACGTTGATTTTGATTGGTTCGGCTCGTGTGTTGTGTGAATAGCTGCATTGCTTGTGCATTGCCCGTGATTTGGTATTTGTATTTGACATATTGGGAGCGCTCTGCTGAGTACGGGCGTGGTCGTTGGTTGCCTACGTCACTAAACCATGACTAAGATGCTGGGTAAATACCCACTGACCAAACAGGCCTTTATCTTTTGAACGCTCGCAACGTGTAAGAAGGACGCTGCAAATATCAGGACAAAGGACGTTCTCTTTGCGAAACTTCAACTGCTGACGCTCCTCGAGGTCAAGAAATGTCCCAGAAGTTGCGTCACTGCTTGGGCAATAGCATCCGGACTCGTACCTCCGAGGAATCAAAAGTATGACAGCACAAATTTACTGCCACACGCTACGGGAAGCACGCAGCGCTCAGTGGACGAGCCAGAGGGGGCGGGCGGGGGGGGGGATTTGACCCCGTGACAGCGTGGCCGCGACCTGAGCAGCTCTTATTCCTTCCCGCCCCGCCCCGCCGATCGCCATCATCGAAGAAATATTATGTCTTAATTCCACACGATGAGCAGACGCCGAGTTCGTGTCGAAAATAAACATAAATATATAAATATAAATATAAATATAAATAAACTATTTTTCGCTAAGGATTTATCGTTAATTGAAATTCTATGCCGTACATGTAAATTTTGCCGGTACGGCCGTACATGAGAATTTTGTGAATCCCCCTTTGCCCCCTTGATGAATGAAAATCGTGGCTCCGCCGCTGACCGAGCACTGACCGAACTGCTGTTTGAAATCTTCGCTGCTGAATAAACGCTCGGAGAAATGAAATCCTCACCACCACAGGCTGGTACAGCAAAGAAAAATGGAAATAATGCCAACGGAAAGTCATCAGCGTTTCACAAGTGGTGGAACAAACATGGATCTGTGATTTTTAATAAGCTAACTTACCTAATTCTCGCCTTGTGTAACAGTTTTTTCGTGCTCGCTTTATTCAAACAAGTAGCAACGTACGTATCTTCCAGAACTAATCCTATATAACTAATACTTCCAGAACAATTTTTTATATTTATATTTCTTTGAACGCATTCAGTTGTAGGCCACGTTTGCTTGAGGAAGACATCCATATCTCATTGAACCAAGAACGCGTAGCATACCAACCAGAAATTTGAATCAATCATTTTTACGGGTTCTTGAATTACAAAACAACCATATACTTTGGTGAGCCGCGGTGGCTCACTAGGTAAGGTGGTTGCGTTTTATGACCACGGTCCCGAGGTCGTGGGTTCGAATCCGGTGGTGGGCGAACCTTTATCGTCACTGCAAGCGGTAGTGATAGCCTGAAGGCTCTTCTGTTGCTACACAAATGAGGCTGTCAAATCAGTTAGTATTTATTTACCGACACCATGTGTCATTTTAAGAACATGTAAAACATAATGAGTGCAGTGTGTGGTTTGAGGGCTTCGTGATCACAGCTTTATCAACGCGCAGATAATAACTGGTTGCCTCAAAGTAAAGTATTTATCTCGCAACTGAATTTAGAACCAGGTGCTAGCAGTTGCTAGCACAATCTTGAGTTTGCTGACGCCGGATTCCATTAATTTCTGTATTTTCACTGACAACAAGGAATGCTCAACGGCAATCACTTGAGCCAGTGCATATGTTATAGAACTAGATTATGGGCATGGTCAGTTGTTTTTTCATTTGAATCGAGGAAGAAATCATACGCTAATAGAATGTTTTAATAAAGAGCACACCTGAACAAGGAAAAATGTTACCAATTATTGTACTACAATATGAGAATTTTCTCATTAAAAAACTACGAAACTAATAAAATTTGCTGTAAGTGGATTGAACTAATATTCCTTATTCTTTCTTTGATTAAATTTTGTTTATACTCCAAAAACTTTCTTATAAGTTTCTTGAGCATCTTACATTTTGAAATTCAATTTCTACAGCTTTTCGTGGGTCTGCATTATCACAAAACTTGTAAAATAATAATAATAACAAAACGTTTTTTAGTACCATAAGAAAAAGAAAGAATATATTTTTTGGCACTTAACATATGTTGGAAAGAAAGCCTGTCATCGGATTTTTGATAAATTGCACAGGTAAGACTGAATAAGCGCGCAAATTACAATTCGCACGGGCCAAGAAAATGTTGAGGACAGCAGGCATAGATTTCTGGCTCCTCTTGAGTTTTTTTTCAAGTTGAAGGTGCAGTGATTTCAGTAGGGAGTCAGTTTCAGACTTTGGGAACATGCGAACCAAAGTACGGTCTCCAAAGGATTTGAGATTTATTAGAAGCACACGACTAAAATATATATTATTCATTTGTATTACACCCTAATTGAACTTAATCTCTATTCATGTGCTTCCCGTATGTCGCGGGGCTCAAGTCCACGCCCTCGGCCAGACCTCGGTCGGGGCGAGCTCCTTAACCGCTCGGCCAAACCAGCTCACGGCATTGAGTCCGAATAGCCACTGGGTCTTAGCCTAAGTGTGAGGGGCGCATTCTTAACGACCCAGGTGATGGATGTGAATACCGCAATAGAAATCCTGTATTGCCAGGTTCACGTGGGCTGATAGCCCGCAAAAAGGCTCTTATGCTGCCTATATATAAATGAGGCTGTTGAGTCAGCAAACCTTTCAGATTGAGCATTGTAATGCAGTCTCGTCGGTATCGCTAATAATGAAAATTTTTGTCCCAGAAGAGTGAGAGTTATCTGTGCTAAGAAGTGATACTGTTTATTTCGACAGATTGTAATCCATGCCGGCGGAAACAGAGCTAACCTCGATTTCGATCGCTCATTCTGCAAAACTGTAGCAGCTCAATAAGACCCGGTCTCCGGCTTTTCGTCTCCCGGAAACGTTGCGGCGACAGCTGGTTCATGAGCTGCTGAGAGAAGAGAAGAGGAGAGAAGAGGAGAGAAGAGGAGAGGAGAGTGGAGAAGAGAAGAGAAGAGAAGAGAGAGAGAGAGAGAAGAGAAGAGAAGAGGAGAGAAGAGGAGAGAAGAGGAGAGGAGAGTGGAGAAGAGAAGAGAAGAGAAGAGGAGAGGAGAGAAGAGAAGAGAAGAGGAGAGTGGAGAAGAGAAGAGAAGAGGAGAGAAGAGAAGAGAAGAACCAGCAAGAAGGCGCCAGCAGAAGGCAGTCAGTACGAGAGAGCAGTGGCAGCAGCCGGGCAGCTTGCCGCACGGCATTTTGTAATTCAGCGTGGGCTGACCGGTCCAGTGACCTGTCTGACGATCTGTCCGTTGACCTTGATGAGGTGTCTGCAATCCGCACTACATGCTGGCCTCTCGTCGTCGATCAGGTGCTTTGCAAAGCAGGCTGTACACAGAAATTCAAGATACAATGTAAAAGATTTAGCTGACAAGCGTGATTTTACTGAGGCATTTGAAACTGCGACTCATGCATTTACTTCTCGTTTGTCCTGTTTTCTTCATCTGCTCGTAATAAAATCTATGAGGGTTCGGAATGACCGAAAACAACATTTGATGCAATGATGTGAAAGGATGCAATGACACGAAAGAAGCGTAATGACACGAGTAACTATAGCCGGACATACCGTGGGCATTCGTAGAGTACGAGCGAAGGCGCACATCGTACACACCACTCGCAGTTCTTCGATTAATAAGGAAGACACAAAGGAACAATTAGCCATGGAGCCATTAAATTAAATATGCTGAAAATACCCTGTGTTGTTGGCTGCGAGTTTGGCTACTATGGACAAGGCGATTTGCTTGGCGTCCTCTCTAGTGGTACAAAGCCCCGTTAAACTTTAAGCCCGTGTGTAGACTACCTCTCACAGCGTAGCTGTTTCATTTAATTTTTCATGATTTTCAAAAGTAATACTAAAAGGACATTTTTCTAGAACCCCAGAGAGCTAAAACTCTTTCTATGCACTTCGTTTACGGAGGCTGCAAAAGAACCATCAAAATGGTTGGTCATAGAGCCCCAGTGTCAGGAAGATTAAGGTCGTATGGGCCATTCACACGGTCCCAGCAAATGCTGCGAGGAAATGATGCGTTTGAGCTTCTTTATAAATGCGTCAAGTCAGGGAATGCGTGACGTCAGTCGGTGTGAGTTCCAGGCTTTGGGAGCATGCGAATTAAAGGCACGGTCTTCAGAGGATTTGAAGTTGGCTTGAGACACAGCTAAATTACTTGAGTCAGAAGAGAAGGTACTGCAATAGCTTGCCTGATTGGGATGTAGTTCAGATAGGTAGGCTGGAGCAAGCGAATCAAGGGACTTAAAAGAGCACCCAGACCTTGAAGTCGATACACTGCTATATCGAGAGCCAGTGCTGGTCGTCTACTGATAGGTTACTTTGGAGCAGGTCACCCAGATTTTGTGCAGATGCTACAAGAATTATGCTGGCGGAGTTCGTCATTCAATTTTAGAAAGTTTGTTTTCACACAAATGTTCCTATCAACAAATAGGTTCAGCAAGGGATTTGAGAGTTTGACGAGCTGGAAGGCTGAGAGAGATGAATGCACTAGAACAGCCTTGTGTCATCTGCATAAAACGAAAGCCTAGATTATGCTTCAAAAAGCTTGAAGAGCAGATTGTTATTACAATGGAGGATATACATCAAGACTCTTCATCAGTGGTCTGGCGTCGACTCCCAAGGTATGAGACCTTGCCAAACACATCGACTTATGGGCTTAGAGTTTCTAACTCATGAATATTAAATTGATGTGCCTTACGCAGATCAATGACTCAAGTAATACCATTCAGAATTCCGGAGCAGCTTAGCATGGCATCGAAAGCTTCTAATGCAATCCGACAAAAATAAATTATTTGGTGGATACGGCGATGCCATTCGTGTGTGCAGTCATGAGAGACAGCATATAGATACGTTAAGCGTGGCGTCCAGGTAAAATTGAATGATGAGATAAAACCAACTTAATACACAAAGAGGCAAACCTTTTCTCACTCAGAAAATAAAAAATTACTTATGATATGGGGCCCAAGTGGCACATCTCCTGTACCTTATCTCCAAGCAATCTGGGTAATATGCTGTTACGTCATGATCTTTCACTAGACGGCCCGGTCACTACAGTTATACTGTCAAGTCAGTCTATGTACATTCAGCTTGATATCAGCAAATATTTAAGTTTGCTTGGGAAAAAATCCACTGCCCATCTAGTCTATGTATTTGCGACACCCTATCTTGATTTCGGTGACTCACTATTAGAAAATCTTGCGACCTGTGAAGCAAAACGTTTACTGCTGGTGCAAAACTCTGCAGCTAGGCATGTCTTTCGTGAAAGTCACGATTGCCGCATGATAACACTTTTCACCGACCTGCAATGGATCCCTCACCATCAAGCAGCCTATTGACTTCGTGCAAGTCTAATTCACGTGTTGGTCCCTCCAGTGTCTTGCTCCTGCGTACTTATCCGAACTACTTCGCCATCAGGAAAGAAATCTTGCCACAGGCTCTTGTGACTGACTTCATGTAGCTGCTTCTCTAACCAACCTCAAATCTCTTGGTGGCCGTTGCTTCAGTTCGTATGCTCCCAAAGCCTGGAACTCACTGTCGACTGTCATCTTAATATTCCCTGACTTGACATTTAAAATGAAGCTATAAGCCCAGCTGTTCCTAACACCATTTGCGGGATCGGTGTGAACTGTCCTTCACGCGCTTATGCGTGCTGTAAGTGTGCATGCTATCACTAACCAATTGACACTTGGCTTCCTTTCCAGAGCATGCACAGCGAATAAAAAGCGATTTACTTCACTTATGGCGCCATACCATTGCTATTTTACTATTATTATTACTATTTTCATCAAGTTGCAACCTCGACAAATACTAATTAGCAGAGAAGCTACCTATGGAGGACGGAGGCTCAGACCGTGGGCTGCCAGCATTCTCAGCATGAGCAAACAGTCAAGGTCAATTCAAGGAGCGAAGACCTGTTTGTGCCATGCTCATAACTCAGCATAAGCCGCTGTTTATGCCAGCCGCTCAGATCATGCGGTTGCAGCTCACCCGTCAGCAGTCGAGCACGTACGGGATGCATGACAGTTGAGCCGGACGTAGTACGGTTGGCTGGAAAGCAAGGGTCCAGCTTGAATGTAGCATTCTGCCACGAGAGGGCGCATGATACAGTGGGCTACAGTCCCTCTTCTCTGCGGTAAAGAAGTAAACCAACCATATGGGGATACATGCACATGGTGGATTACCGCGACGCTTAAATTTGCTAACTTAAAATCGCAGAACAACTAGCGTCTGTACCTCCGAATAAAAGGCTTTTGCATCGTTCGCTGCAGTCTATTTGTTAAAGCTTCATTGGCTATGGCCAGCTAAAGACTTCGCTGTTCATACCCTACTCTTAATCAATTTAGCAGTAAGTTCTGGGCGTGATCGGATATTACAAATCGCATGCGGAAAAGCAGTGCTTCTAATGACAACTGTGCTCTCAAAGATCTCTTATTTTGATAGCTCTGACCTTCGCTTTCTTTAGTGCGCTGCAGTAAATCGTCCGTTGAAGACTTGCCGTGACATCGATTGCGCCTCTTTTTTTTACAATCCGAGATCACTGAAAACTGGCGGTTGACTAGCCTTCATCATCCTTACCTCGTTCAATTTTAAGCATTACTCGGCTTCTGCTAAACAATCTTTCGAATGTCAGTTTCTCCGTGTACCTTAAACTGAGTTGCCGGTAATGGCATAAATTTATCGTCAATAAAGTAGCTATCCCTAGTACATTTCTGATTTTTCTGACCGTATATCCGTGCTTGGCACTATGAACCGCCCTCTACTTGTTCTATCTGATTTCAATATCCATTTAATAACCCATCTGATTTGACGTGTTCTAATATGCTTTCACTGTGTGAGTCTGTCCGCCTCCACGCTCATTTTAGATCCCCTACGTAGTTATATTAAACGCCACATAATTGATTCCATTTATCCCGATATCGAACGCCCTGTCGAACGCTATTGTTAACGGTTTCTGAACTGGTCATATGTGAATTGTAATCTCCCTAAGAGGTGCTTCTGTTTCAGCAGCCAAAATTACGCTTGGGTCAAGAAACCTTAAGGCTCTACACATTGATGCTATTCTCAGCAGATATGCATCCTCTGCCATTCTACTTGACCATCCTACTGACTCTCATCCCTTGATGCTGTATTCCAGCAGGCGACACCCAACGACCGTCGCGAGCTCGCCTGTCTTGTCAAACATTGGTCCGTCCAGCCGAGATGCCCACCCATTGTTGACAGATAATATAATTGGTAAGAGGAATACTAAATATAGGCTTGAGAAGGTCCCTAAAAAATTCAAGAGTCACAGACAACTGATCAGAAGGCTTTTCTGCCGCTATACAAATGAGACTGTTATATCAGCTTACCTTTTGCATTACAGAATTATTGTAGGTCATGGCAATGCATTTTGGCTGAGGCTAAAGCCAGACTTTAGAGAGATATAGCGGAATCGCAGATCAGCAGACCCAAAAGTGTCAATTTTCGCCATAGACCATCTTCCTAACCCGTCGCAAGCAAACGTAACCACTGAGTGATTCCTCTGGGTACGTAGTGAAGCGTTAGCTTTCCAATTCTGTGCTTGTTCGATAGACTGAATAAGGAACTCCTTGTGCTCACCTGCGTCTCTGCAAATCTGCATTCCCTAATCTTCCTGCTCTTCTTCTATCTCGCTAACGTTTGACTCTATAGAATTCCTCACTAAGCTCTTCTCTCGGGCTGACAAGGTCACGGGACCTCAAGAACCTCTCCTGGCACATTCTTGACATCTCCTGGCAGGTCACAGGTATGAGGCGCCTAGACTCGATGATGACTACAATAAAAAGAAAACTATCTCAACATTCTCCCAGTGACTGGCCAAGGCTCTCCAATCTTTGATAACAGCAGCTTCCGGGTGACCCTTTAAAAAGATGACCCTAGATAGTGAGAACTCATGTAACTTCCGTCCAGTCTCCCACATCGCATTCTTATCAAGACGCTTCTTAAGCGAGTAGTAACTCAGCAGCTATACGACTACACCAGTTCATCGGATCTTTCTAGATAGTTTCAGTCGGAATTTAGGACAAACCCTTCCACGGAAACCGCCGTGCCTGCAGTTTACTACGAACTTCTCAGCATTTCTTATCAGGGTTAGGCCTCTATACGTTGGTTACCTGAAATCACTTAGCAGCATCTTTGACGCAATCGACCTCAATTATATTCTGCAGCTTCTTTTGACACCCCTGGGTATCGCTTCCAACGTACTAAACTAAATAATGTCATATCGCAGTGATAGACGTCGGAAGATAGATGTAAATAAATGTGTGTAAATGGCTTGTCTGCCTTGAGCGTTGAAATTGCCACATCACACCACTTCTCGCCGACCTGCACTGGCTCCTAATCAAGCAGCCAATCGACTTCAAGGTTATATTACTAGCTTTTAGGCCCCTTCATTCTCTGGCTCTGAAATATTCTGCTGAGATAGGACCTAAATCAGTATAGGCCAGTGGGCCCAGAAGAGGCAGAAATTGCTCACGAAGGACTTACATAGTAGCAGACGCTACCGAATCCCGCAAAACAAGTAGAGAGACTCTACCTACGTCAGCATTTCTGAGCCGGTGGTTGCGTACTCTCAGTGGTGCTGAAACTGTTAAGGGATTACTCTAAAGCATGGTTGTGACCTTTCTTTCCAAGTTGGAAGCTTTGCCGTTGGAGTTTGACTGGTCGTCTGCCTTGAAGTCTGGCCGTTATCTGGGCGGTCATTGCAAAGCAACGTGTCACTGGACGCGAAACTTTTACCTATTGTCAAGTCGGCCTATTTTCAGCAGCAGAGCACCAACAAAATCAGGGCCTGCTTAGCAGCCTTGCGACAGTCTAACTATGTCCAGGGCGCGCGTGAAAAGGCATCAAGATTAGTGCAACTATTTGTATTCAGGACTACTGGCCTGTGCCCTAAATCATCAAAAATTGGTGCAAGCCTCAGCAGCTCTCCTGGATCTGTCGTCAACAGCGTAGCTACCGCATCAGACCACTTCTGCTTCACTGAGCTTCATTGGCTCGCTTCACTTGCTTGCACTAGCACTACTTGTTCTCGTCGCTCCGCTAGTGCACTTTCGCTCGGCCTGGTTCTCGGCCATCGGTCATCTCACAGTTCCTTGCACTAACTAGGAGTCTTTTGTAATGTAATGTAATGTATCTCCGCCTGTAACACCACAAAGTCATAAAGACCATGTGGAATCAAGCCTTCAGTTCGTATACACCGAAAGTGTGGAACTCGCTTCCTGGTTAGGTCGAAACCTGCAATGGCTAGTTTTCATTGAAATCGCAGCTAAAGACGAATCTTTTCCACTCAGCTTTCTCTTTGCCACTCTGAACTTGTCTTTTTGTTTAAACGTGCTTTGTCTGCTCACCTGCGCATGACTCCCATGCTCGTCTCTAGCCACTAGCCAGTAGCCCAACCCACAGGTGGCCCCAGTGTCTCGTTGTGCACGCTTTAGCATAGTACAGGCACGGCTACACGGTAGGTCGTGGCTATCGGAGATGCCGGTGCTAATGAACCGCACGGGATTACAGACAGCTCGCGCCTCGTGTTCCTAGCTAGTGCGAACGCACCGAACTTGCGCTGTGCGGTAGTCGCCGGGGCTACGTTGTGGCTTGACAATCGGAGTTCGGCAGACCTCGAGCGGTTCTCGTGGATCAGAGGAAATTTGCATAGCTAAGCTCCGATTGAGGCATTGCTCCTGAACGCACAAATCTCCCGCGCCTACGCTCATGGCAAGCCCTCTGAAGTCGGTCGCACAATAGAAGCTCTCTCCCTCCCCGCTCAGCGTCAAACCTCGGGGCTTGTGCATTGGTGCGGCGGATCGAGTGCGTTTGCCGCCTCGGCGAAGCCGCTGCGATCGCGATTGCATCCTGCGCCGGCGCCGCCACCAGTGCTCGGCCGCTGCCTCCGTTGCCCGCGCCATTTCGAAGATACAGACGCGACGGGCGCCGAAAGCGAATCGCGAACTCGCGCAGCTAAGTAACTAGGTCGCACACCAGCCGCCGTTTGAGATCATTGAAAGTCAGCACGCAGGCAGGTGCGTGAGGGCAGAGCTTTGCATCTGCCATTTTTTGGATCTGATTCTCGAAACGTGCGATGACGACAACGACTGTTACGAGGGTTGGAGGCGGAACGCCAAATCCGTCCAGATCGGGCAGCGATTATACACGTATTCCCTCCCGGCACTCGTCGCTACTTGAAAACCGCAAAAACACATCCTGTTTTTCCGCCTGTTGTCCGGGACGTCATTGACGGATTCGTCCGGCAAAGATCGCTGCGACCGGGGGGGGGGGCGGGCCGGCAGAGACTGGCTGCGTCCCTGCGCCTGCGACCGCGGCTAACTCACTGTGCAACACCCAGGCAAAGGTGGGTGTGGCAGCGGCGGCGTATAGAGCCATCTTAGGAGAGAGCGGCAGGGCGACGATCCCGTGGTTGTGTTAGCTTGCGCAGTGTCAACAAGCATAATGCGGTTGGAGGAAGCGTGTACACTGTCAACATGCAAATACGATTCGAGGTAACCTCGTCACACGCAGTGTCAGCGCACGAACAAATAAGCTCACGCAGGACTAGTCACCTAGTCACGAGGACCGAGCGAATGCTGCAAGAAAGCAGGTACGCTGCTAGCTTTTTTTTTAAGCGCGTTGTCCAGCCAAGGCCACCAAAGTGTCAGATGCGGCGGCGCAGAGAGGGCGGCGCTGCGGCGAGCACAGAGACGGCGGCGGCGACGACGTTGCACAAAAGCAGCCACCGCAGGAGTACAGCGGGCGGCCCGCGAACAGACGGCGCGCAGTGCAGGTGGCTCGAGCGACAAAGAACGACCGCGGGCTGTGGACGCAGCTGGCAGCGCGACAGTTGCTCTGTGCGGTCTGTCTGCGGCCGCAGGACTCGGCAAGCTCGCGTGCGTCGCGCGCTGGCTTGCACCGAGCGGCGAAGCTCCGTGGTGTTTACTCGCCCTCGCGATCCGACAATAAAGGCGACTGTGCGCCCGTACGGTCGCAGTCGCTTGGAATTCCAGTTCAAGCATAATTGAATAACAAGGGCAGGTGGCTGCACTTCATGCTGCCCGCCCGCCGAGCTTCACGCTGCCCGTTGGGAGGCGACATCTGAAGGCGAGGCGGCAGACGCACTGGACTGCGATCGCCCGGACGCGGGCATTGCCGGCAGCTGAAACGCTGGCAACCCATTCGATAGGTGAGACTCGGATGTGATACTCCGGGTTCGAAAACAAAAATATGCACGTAAAATGCACATCTGCATTGAAACGTTTGCATGCCACAGAGGTTAGATTAGAAAATGCTCGGGGTTATGAGTGGTTCCTGAATTATAACGGTTGAGAACCGGATAAATCATAATCTATAGTTTAGATTGCATATACATTTTGATTGTACAGGCGGTCAGTGACTGGTATTATGGGGCTTTGAAGTGAGCTGTTTGCAATGACTGTTGCTGCATACACCTGCTTTTCTGAGGCTATGGAGTCGACCTTTCTGAGTTTACGACATGGACTAGTTGCGTTAAGGCATTGGCAATTTTCATTGCTCCCCTATTCCGCTACCGTTTTCATACCCTGCACGTAGAGAGGTGGCATATGCGACTGGCTAGCCATGCGTCTAGGCACCAGCTTCCCAGCTGTTGTTTGTCACTCACTCACAGGCAAGAACTAGCACCCGTCAAGTTCGCCGCGTTCGTGGCCTCTTGACTTGAGTAAGTAGCTGCCACGCGCGCTTGTAACAACACAAACCTGAATCTACAAAAATATATACATATATATATATATATATATATATAGAGAGAGAGAGAGAGGGAGAGATATTATATATATATATATATATATATATATATATGTATATATATATATATATATATATATATAGAGAGAGAGAGAGAGAGGGAGAGATATTATATATATATATATATATATATATATATACATGAAGCTGAACTAGGATAGTAACGCACTCGAAATCGAAATCGGTCTTTGGTTCATTTCCGGTAACCAAGAGAGCTCGTCTCAATCAAAAGTGCAAAACCTGGAGGAATAGCTACGTCAGAACAATGAAGATAGTAAGCAGAATACTAATACTAATAATAATAATAACATATTTATATAGCACCCTCAGAGACCTGAATCTCTCTAGGCACTTTGCAGGTGCTGTGCAGATAGCATTACCGAATGGTTGGTAAGAATATAAGCAGCAGCAGCGGCGGCGGCGGCACTGAGGGAGGCTGGAGATAACAAGTTAGAGTCAGTAGCAGAGAATCTATCGCGATTGTAGTTGAATTGCGGAAGCTGAATTTCACAAACTAGCACCGCAGAGTAACAGCTTCGGTCGCCTGAAGTTTCTCATCCCGCCAAGGCAGGTGGCGGTCAGTGAGAGACTGTCACTGGTGCAGCCTCTGCAGCTAGAAGAGCATTACAGCTCCACTGGGCTGGACGAAGCTCAGTCGGCGCCGTGTTCTAGTGCCCAAGTACTTTGATTGCCGCCGGTTAGCCGGGAGCCAACAGGTGGCCTTTGGCAAAGGAAAAACAATATCCAATAAGTCGCGATAGCCGCCAGCAGTTATCCCAAGCCGTGCCAGCGTACGATCGAGGCTCTCGAAACGCAGTGAGCTGATTAGCGATACGCGCGGGGTGTGACGGCTTCCACGTCCGGACGCGATCGGGGCGCAAACGCAGCACTCGCGACGGCGTTAGTACAAAACCGACGACACGCGACCTATGCCGGTCGGTCTCGCTGCTAAACTTTGAATCCCCGACGAGCGACTCGTGGGTGCAGCGCCGATGCGTGCGGATACGCTGAGACAGTAGCTGAGCACGGTAGGCAGCGATGGAGGACGGCCCGCGTCGCGAGACGTCAAGGCCATGCGCACGAGCGCAGAGCATTGCATTCAACAACGTCAGAGGATTATTGGCGGGTGTCCAGCATCAGCCATGACTTCCAGCAACTCTTATGGCGTCCGCTGCGCCTCTCAGGTGCCCGATCCGATTTCTAGAGCGCCACCGGTGCCAGCCTCAAAGCCTCGAGCTCAAACGACAGCGGATACATGGCTTCTTCAGAGCTTATGCCGCCTAATCGCAGAACATCACACATCCGGTTCGGAGCCATTATAATTTAGGGAAGCGCGAATGACAAATACCTCGACAGTCATAGTCTGACTGACCTGGCACGCCGCCGTTTCATTTGCAAGGTAACTCGTGGAGGTCGTGTTGGCACTGTGCTCCCAGCAAACCGACGCTGTAACTTCGGAAATAGCTATCGGCAATGCACTCACTGGTGGCAGAACGACTGACGAGCTATTCTTGTACTTCCTCGAATTTGAACCCAGCGTGAATGCCGCACGGGTTGGAAACGGGTGTTCAAAGTGGATACAAGAATCGACTGCAGCGCAAGTGCTTCCCCCCCCCGGGAGCAGAAAGTAGCAGAGTAAATACGGGTGGGTGTTATTAATGCGGCACAGCACTTTCTGGACTACTGTCCCTACACCGCTAATTTGTCGGCAGTCATATTCTATCTAACGTAGCTCACCGACATTGCAATGAGAGACCAGGAGGAATAGGGTGGAAAAGGAATAGATAGCGAGTAAAAGAGTGAGAGAGAGTGAGGGGAGAGAGAGAGAGAGAGATAGGGAGAAAGAGTGAGATAGGGAGAGAGAGCGAGAGAGAGAGATAAGGAGAGAGAGAGAGAGAGATAGGTAGAGATAGGGAGAGGGAGAGAAAGAGGGAGAGTGAGATAGACTGTGGAACTCACTTCCACAATTCTTATGCGCCGCCATCTACTCTGCTGGTTCGACTATGGTACATTTTTTCCAGCCGCTACGACCTGGTACGTCCATGCTACTAACTACTTTAACTCAGCTATGCTTCTCACTTTCTCTTTGTTGTGTGAGATGGAGTCTATTGGCTGCTTAATGCGTACCGAAAGCCACGCAATCTTTGAGTGCGCTATAGAAAACTCTCCTGCGTAACACCCACATAGTCTTTGGGGCTTTGTAGAGTTACAGACGGAAGATACGTGACATTACATTAAATTACATTACAAAGCAGAGCAGTAGCAGATATGACATGCGCGTGTGGAAAAAGGCTGAATGTTAGAGAAGGTAAATTTAGAACGAACAAATTTAAAGAATAAATATCCGGCGATCGATAATGCTCAGTTAACGAATGTTCCGTAATTAGTTCTCATATCGGGACAACATGAAAATAGCCAGCTCCATGCGAGGAAGATTACAAAGACTTTTTGGGTGATGCTGTGACCGACGTAAGTACCATTCATTGGCTGACGGTTTGACGGGCAAATGAATGTGATTTAAATGAATAGCGAGGCCTTCGATCAGACTGAGCAGAAGATGTATGCACTTTATAGCCCCTTGGTGACGAGACGACACTGCGGAAAATCGATAGCAGTGTTTGTGCAAAAGTGGTTATCTATTCAACACGTCGTCGTCGACGCCCGTCAAAGCTCGAAGAGTACGAGAGCGTATGAGAACGAGGAGAGGCTGAAGAGGTGCTCCAGTGGTGGCCTCCTCTTCTTCAGTGGATAAGTGGAGTGGTGAGAAGGGGAGCCACCTGCTGCCTGCTGCGTCCCCATGTACGCGCTCTCTGCTAGCGAGATTAGCTAACGACACCGCCGCGGCTTCGTCCGAGCGGGATTGATGTCGCCGTGCGCGGCGCGCCGAGTCTATCCATCCGGACCTCGTGGGGGGGGGGCAGGGCGGGCTCATGCTTCGGGCGGCACCCGTTGCCGAGTTTCGCTCTGGGCGGTTAGAGAGGAGCACGAGCGCGCGCGTGCGCAGCACGCTCCTCCTCGTAGCGCCATGCCGGGACGGCAGCGTGCGGCGGCGCACCCCTGGAATCGCCGGTTTTTCTGCGCTCGCAGCGCGCGCGAACGCACTGGTCAGCTTCTCAGCGTCTCATTAGCTCGTGCCTCGGCGAGCACGTGCGGCGACGAGCGTTTTACGCTCAATCTTTTTCGTCCGCGCTCTCGCATTCGCGTAAATCGCGAAAAGGTGGCCTCGGCGGCGGTGATGCTGAGACCTGGGCCACTCTCAATCGACCTTGGCTTCTGTGACTGCCCGACGTATTGTATTTACTTGTTGGTGTACGGTGATCTTTAAGGAACCGCGTAAATATGTCTTTATCAAAGCTTTCATAGTTTCACAGTGAACCTACACAACCCTTGTATTTCCTGATTTTGATGATTTCACGCAGGCATCAGAAGTAGAGTATCGATAGATGCTCTCACGGAGCTGTTTCGATTAATGTCTCAGGTATGGGCAGCATTGATTTTCGATAACGTCCAACAATCATTAGTATACTAGCTTGTCGTAAAATAACTAAGTATAAGTATAAGTAAAGACTAACTAATTGAGCAGCCTCGTTTACAGCAAGAAAAAAGCCATAGCGGCTATTCTCGCTTGCTGTGGGCAAATAAGAGAATCGCTGGCTTCGAGACTCAAACCCAAAATCTGGGACCGTGAATTGCGTTCACGATATCCTAAGGCCAAGACTTAGGATTGATAAGACCCTGGGGTGCTGAGAACGCGGGACAAACTAAAGATTAGTCGATTTAGCAGCCTCTTTTTGCGACTAAAGACCTTCAACTGTTGTCACTACTGCTTCACCTGGGGAATTACGGATCGTGCTACAGAATACGGAATACAACGTGGGTTTCGAAGAAAATGCCCCTTCTAGTCGTAAAACTTACTTCGAGGCACTACTACTTCAGTTTCGGTCACGTGACTTTCAGACCTACCATTCCAGTACTCACACTGTGCTTGTGCGAAAGATATTTTCAAAGGATCGTTCCACAAGGTTTTAACTGTTTTTTATGAAGGATGGTTTAGTGGCAATTGTGCGTATTAAATAAGCAGTGTATGTCGGCATGTATTCTAGTAGATGTACTCATGCTGTCATCTGGGACCGACAGCCACCGGATGACGTTCGACCCCGGGAAAACTAGAACAAATAGCAGAAAAATATAACAGTTTCTTTTTGTTCTCTTTTTGGAGAAGCTTCTTCCCATGAAATAGCAAAATACCAGTTCTTGCCAGCAGTAGCGATGACTAGGTCTTTACTTCTCTTCCAGTGAAGGTGGCGTGAAATACTACGGAACTCGTGATGCTGTCGGCTCCTGGCTCTGATTCTTGACATTGCTCCCGCTAGAAACCGCTTGATCCACTACCGCTGAAGAGCTGACAGACGATCATTCTAGAGACTCCGCTTAGCTCGAAAACAGTGCTGCCTTCAGTACTGACTCACCGGTGACATTAGGTGATTGCTTATCGGTATGCCTTTACCTCACCATCGTAGAATAATGCTCTACCTACCCCATGCGATTAAAGGCAATCAAAGAGCTGAATAGCAGTAGAGAGTGGGCACGCAGGCTGGTGTGTACCTTTGTGCGTATTTGTATGCTCCCATCCACGTGTGTACATGTGTGTGTGCGTGTGTGTGCGCGCGCGCGCTCGCGCGCTTTCGTGTGTGTGCGTGTGTGTGTGTGTGTGTGTGTGTGTGTGTGTGTGTGTGTGTGTGTGTGTGTGTGTGTGTGTGTGTGTGTGTGTGTGTGTGTGTGTGTGTGTGTGTGTGTGTGTGTGTGTGTGTGTGTGTGTGTGTGTGTGTGTGTGGGTGGGTGTGGGTGTGTGTGGGTGTGTGTGTACGTGTTCGTGTGCGTGTGTGTGCATGTGTACATGATATGTGTGTGTGTGTGCCTGTGTGGCATGTGTGTACGTGTGCGTGTGTGTGCGTGCGTTTGCGTGTGCGTGTGCTTGTGTTCGCGAACGTTTGTCTATGTCTTCCAACGTGTACATGAGTAAATGTGTGAGCTTGCATGATGTGGGTACTGTACTTCCTGGTAGGCAGCCATGACAAGCTCGAGATTGACGTTACGTTCACACAGTCTTCCGTTGGCTCTAGGGAGCGGCTGAATTCCTCTTTCGGGCATCTGATAAGGATAGGGCAGGTGATTGAGTGGTGGGTGGATAGATGTAGGTCACAGGGTCAGACATTGGGTGCATTCGTTTGTCGGAACGTACGGCCGCGATGGGGGAACCATTTTTTCCGAAATATTAATCATTTGCCACCAGACGAGTGCTGCAACGACAGCCATGCAATGCGACGACCTAAATCGGTTGCGTTTTGAATACATATTATGATTAAGGGATTTAAATTTATAACCCGAAAGATGTATCGCTGGGGTTCTGCTGAAGTCTGCCCAATTTCTGGTAGTAGGCAGAACGTCAGATGCGGGAAAGTGGGGTCTTTCGGAGTGCATGCAGATGGCTAGAATGCCTCGCAGAAGTACGCTGCTACGACTCACTAGAATGGTTGGAATTGTGGGTGCATTAAATACGTAGCCTGGAACCAAAGGTAATGTGCACTCCCGAGATATTTTGGGGCAAATGTCGGCTGTGAAAAATGTCCGTCAATCGCCTAAGAAGCCAGGTCTCCAGATTGGGATCTGGAACTAAAGGTAATAGGATTGATTGACAAGATCGGCACCTCTACATCGGGATCGGGATCATAGATAGCAGAGTGAGAATGGTCTAAAGCGACCTTACAATTAGGGCTCAGCCTGTAGAACTCGATACAAGTCGATGAATTCACATGTTTACTTGGACAAAGCGGCACGGTGCTCTTCTGCTGTGTGGGTGTCCGAATCCTCCTGATCCGGACGATCCTTAAATCCCGGGAATCGGGGGATTATGACGTCGGAGTCTTGCTGCCTTTGTGGGTTGCTGCTGCTGCCTTTGTCTGACACCGGAGGCTGATTCCTGGCAAACGGGAAATTGTTGGCCCGACAATGGTCTTTGGTAACAGGAAACTCGTCCACATAAAGGATGACAAACGGTAAGCAGGACTCCAAAGGTGTGGGAAACCAGTCTCAGCTTAGCTTTGTGCTTTGCTGCTATCGCAACAAGCCAACCCCGGCAGGTTTTCAGCTACAAGTAAAGGTTTGGATATACGAACGCTAAGCTAGGCTTAGCTGTCGTAGGCAGGCCGTAATGGCAGCTCCTACTAGCGTCAGAATCGGCTGAGAAACACCATTATTTCTGCCCACACTCGCCTGCTGCTTTGTTGTGTCTCACACTGGTTTCCATTGTAGAAGCTAGTAAGGTGACGAGATTCATACATTACCTTTGAATTCTAGTATTCACAGTTATGGAAAGATTACACTAGGTAATACATTTTCGTTGTTTTTTCCCGTGAGTACAAAGTGTATTTTCCGAATACCTTATGCCTAAATGTTTTTAAAAAAACTTTGGCTCTATGTTCGGAACCGTCATGTTTTTAAAATGTTCCGGTTTTCTGTTAGGCCCACTGCCGACGATATACAGTACGTACAATAAATTGCACTTGTTAGGCATCAACAGAAATTAGTGAGAATTATGAGGATATAATTCTGTAGAGTAGTATGTCAATCAACAGTATACCAATAGTATGTGTGCCTTAAATAGACGTTTAGCTAACGTAGCGGCAGAGTAGAATCATTGTGAAAATAAATCAGACAAATAGATACATTTGATAGGCGTGGCATCACCAAAAGTCACTTGTAGCCAGCAGATAATTTTGCCACGTGTGGACAGTTAATGAAGGTAAGAGCAAAGACATTACTCGGTGAAAGTGTCTTTTAAGAATTGCGACGCCTTCTTTGGCGAGGCTGTTGCTAATTAATCAATGCCCTTGAGTCTTAAACCGGCAGTAATGTACTTGCTTCTCACGATCCAGGAATCCAGGATCGAATCCAGGAATCGAATTCTGGATCGAATCCTGAATCGAGTCCTGAACCCTGATCGAATCCTGATTGAATCCTGAATTCCGAAATGAATCCTGAATCGAATCCAGGAATCAAGTCCTGCGATCCTTTGTGTGTGATCCTTTATTGCCCACTGAAAGCAGTAGTAATATCCATTAAGGCTCTTCTGAAAATAATAATACGTTTCTCTAGTACCCTCGGAGAACTCAATCTCTGCGGTGGCGGGAACTGCCAGCTCAGACGCCGCCCGTTGGGCGGGAACTGTGAGCTGAGTACCCGCTCGTTTGGTATTCCTATCATTGTCTTGAACCGCTCAGCACGCTCCCCCACATGCTTCACTGCGAATTTCTCTAACTTGGTGGTCATCAGGCCAGTTGCAACTCCATCGGCCAGACTTAACGCTTTCCTTTGGAATCCTCGCTCAATGTGCGATAAACCTCTGGTAATAAGCGACCTTATTTCTGAAAATGGTATCGACCTGCTCGCCCTAACTGAAACTTGGCTAAAATCGATAAACTGCCCGACAAATAAAGACGCTACCCAATCCGGTTTCTCATTCTGTCACACCCCTAGATCAATCAAAACTCGAGGTGTAGTTGCTATTATCGTGCGCTCGAAACTTCAAGCCATTTGCAGTACCCTCGAAGCAGTCTTTTGAATAAATTATCTTGGTCTCATCCGAAAAGAAGTTACCGATAGTGGCAATAGTCTATCGCCCACCAGGTAACAAATCCTCCTTTATCTCAGATTTCTCCGATCTCATTTTGATTCTGTGTAAGAAATCGATCCTTCCTCGTTATGGGTGATTTCAACGTTCACTTTGATAACTTCTCTGACGCCTTCAGCACCAAACTTCGTACATCGACTGACTCATTGTCTCTTGTGGCTCATGTGCATGGCCCTACTCACATCAAGGGTCACACACTCGACCAGATTTTCTCATACAACTGCACTTTGTCATGACCAATTATCACCAAATCCTGCTTATTAGAACACATGCAGGTCTCATTCAATCTAAAGTGTGTGCCCACCTCATCATCTAAAATAACCTGTGAATCACGAAACCTCAAGACCCTTGACATCGAAGCTGTCCGTGCGAGAACATCTGCTTCACCTCTGCTGCTCAGTCCTCCCTCCGATCTGTCATCATTAGTAGATAGCTACAACACGACACTAGCTGACACGCTCAACGAGTTTGCACCTCTGACAAAGCGCACTGTGCGCCCGTGCTCCGACGGCCTATGGTTTACCACATATAATAAACTAGTCAGGTCTAGTAAGCGAAAGCTTGAAAAAGCATACACAAGATCAGGACTGACTGCCCATCGGCAGGCATATGAAAACTACTGTAGGTCATACCAATCGATCCTAGCAAAGGCCAAGTCTAGCTTCTATAAAAACATTGTTGAATCGCAGATGCAAAATCCAAAAATGCTGATGTCAACGATCAACCATCTCCTCAACCGCTCCCAGATTAGCTCCTTATATGATAATCCTTTGTGATGATCTAGCCGATCGCTTCTCTCGATTCTTTGTGCAGAAGATAAACAAGATCAGGGAATCCATCTCTGCGATAACAACCTCCCCACTAGAATGCTGTTCCTCGATTCCTGGTTGCACCTAAATGTCTGCACTTAAACAGGTCACTAGTGATCAAGTCCTAAAGTTTGTATCTCAATCAAAGAAGACAACAAGTCCTCTGGACCCTATTCCCACTGTCCTGCTCCTACGTTGCATTGATCTGCTGCTGCCATGCATAACATACATCATTAATATGCCATTAACCTCAAGTCATGTCCCAGCACTTTTCAAAAAGCTGTACTCATGCCACTTCTCAAGAAAGCGACATTAGACCAAGAGAATTTGAGCAACTACCGCCCAGTCTCCCTTCTACCATTCCTATCAAAGACACTGGAACGGGTCGTGGGGGACCAATTAAACTCTTATATCGAAACTTCACACCTTGCTAGTAAGTTCCAGTCTGGCTTTAGGGCTAATCACTCCACAGAGTCAGCGTTGCTTAGGGTGTACAACGACCTACTTAGGAATGCAGACATGGGTAGAGTGTCTCTGCTTGTTGTTCTCGATCTTTCGGCATCTTCTGATACTATCGATCTCAGAATTCCTCTAGAGCGCCTCTCATCTCGCCTGGGCATCACTGTCACTCTCTGCAATGTTTCAGGTCCTATCTCAGCGGCAGACTCCAGAGTATTGACACGAATGGACAAAAATCATCCGAGGTACCCCTGAAATATGGGGTACCTCAGGGCTGCCTGCTAACTCCGGTTCTTTTTACGGTTTATACTCTCCCTCTTACTGATGTGATTGCCAAGCACAATCTTGGCTTTCAGTTCCATGCGGATGACACTCAGTTGTACCTTTGCTTTGATCCCTCCCAGCTTTCGAGCACCTCGAATTCTCTCAACTCACTCGCTGCATGTATTGATGACATCCGCACATGGATGGCAGCAAGTTTTCTAAAACTAAACGATGACAAAACTAACTTACTAGTTATGGGCGAACTGTATGTGATTCTGAAATTGAAAAGGCTGGCGCTCAAAATTTGCTCTGCCAGCATTTCTCCTGTTGAATCAGCTCGAAATCTAGGTGTCATGCTCCAAAGTGACCTCTTGTTAGACGACCACATCAGCTCGACAGCGAAATCTGCCTATTTTCAGCTACATAACATTGCTAAAATTTGGTCTTGTTCAGATAAGGATACCACGTCCAAGTTTCGCCATGCATTCGTGACATCCCGTCTTGACTTCTGTAACTCACTGTTTAATTGCCTACCGGCACGTGCAATCAGGCGATTGCAGCTGGTGCAAAACTCAGCAGCTAGGCTTGTCTGTCGTGAGCGTCGCATTTGTCACATCACACCACTTCTCGCCGACCTGTACTGGCTACCAGTCAAGCAACGGATCGAATTTATGGCTTTATCGATCACTTATAGGTTGCTTCATTATTTGGCTCCAGCATATCTCTCAGATCTACTCCCCCACTTGGCCAAGCATCGTACCGCCCGCTTTTCGGAATCCAACAGTCTAGAAATACCTCGTACAAACCTCAAATCCTTTGGAGACCGTGCATTTAGTTCGTATGCTCCCAAAGCCTGGAAATCCCTCCCGACTTACGTCAGAACGTCCCCTGACCTTACCACATTTAAAAAAAACTTAAAACACACCTATTTAGGACAGCATTTAGTGGGTCCCTATGATTCGTCCTTCACGTGCTTATGAGTGCTGACACTGTGCATGCTGCCACTAACCACATTTGCATGCTGCCCCTGTGCATGTCACCCCTAACCCTGTTATTCATGTTGTTTATCAAGCATGATATAACCCACCATTCAATTGCGTTTCCCTTTACAGCAAATTTTAAGCATCTAGAAAGTGATTGAGTTCTCTGAAGCCGCTTTATCAGGTGCATTATTAATAATATTACTATTGTAATCTCTCGCTGGCTCTCTCATGGCAATTTACAGATGCTGTATAGAAAGCATTACCAAATAATTGTTTTCAGGATTTGCAAGCAGCAGGCATCGTATACGCAGGTAGATACTCACGAAAGACGAATTACAAAGGCCTACCAAATGCTGCAATAAACAGTTGCGTTGAAGCTTCCTTGGGATCGTCGTCAGGCCAGGGGACGATGTGACGTATACCGGCAATGAATTTCAGGCTTTGGGAGCACAGATGCAAATGGCACTGTCTCAAGCAATTTGGAGGCTCGTACGAGGTATAGCTACACGATTCGAGTAAGAACTGCTGGTCGCACGATTCTACAGGTGGGCGAGTAGTTCTGATACGTATGCTGAACCCAGAGAATGAACGAATCTAAACGTAAGTGACAGAACCTTGAAGTCAATTCACTGCTTGATTGGAAACTAGTGCAGGTCGGCGAGAAGTGATGCAATGTGGCAACTTGGACGCTCATGACAGACACGCCAGGCTGCAGAATTTATCACTAACTATAAGTGGCTGATCGCACACGCCGGTAGACCAGCAAACTATGAGTTGTAGAAGTCGAGACCTTTCGTCATAAATGCATGGACCAATTCAGATCCAGTATTCCTGTCTAAGCAAGCCCGAATTCAACCAATTTAATGCAGCTGAAAGTAGGCAGACTTGGCTGAGTAGCTGAAGATGTCTTACAATGAAAGGTCACTTGGGAATAGGACACCAAGATTTTGTATAGATGCGACCTGAGACATGCTGGCAGAGCCGGTTTTGAGGGCTGGGAGGGATACAAGAAGAGGTGCAACTGAGTGACATCTGCATAGAAGTGAAAGCCTAGATTGTGCTCGGCAATCGCATTGCCGAGAGGTAGATTCATCGCCGCCCACGGATTTGACTCTGCTTCACCATCTCTGCTCCAAACATGAAGCATCATAACTTGACCTGAAAGATCATTGCAGGACTACGGCTCAGTTTACTAATACTCAGAGAGGCTCGGTGTGATTCCCTTGGAATTCGAAAGTAGAACACGCGAAAACAAATCGAAAGTAGCTACATAAGTTGAAGTGTCCATAGCAGTTCAAGCTCGTCCGCTTATTGTACGACGTTTCGCGTTAAGGTAGCTTTCAGCTAGCCACTCGGCATCGATCAATTTGTGATGATATATCTATGGTTGAACTGCGTGCAGGTCTGGGTATTGCCATCGAGGCCCAGCACACTGGCCCTTTGTTGGGAATGAAATGCTGCACATTGCCCAACAATGGGACCCCAGAATGTTTCCCTTTCACAAAGATTAGGCAAACTCCATCTTTTCAGGCGCTCGTATTGGTGGCTTTGAGCGTGTCTATGCATTACATATCTGAGCTATCTCGTTGGATTGCACTCGCACTCTCTTTTCCAGTCAGACATGCCGTCTTACTTGGTGGCTTACCATTCGGTATCTAAGCATTCAGCGAGTGCCTCAGCCCGGGAAGCTAAAGCTGGCAACAAAGACTGGTTCGCCTAGCTCAGTTTGGTTCTTTGCCGGTAACATTTAAACTGAAAACGTGCTCGAGGAGCGATGATACTTAGTCCTGAGTTCCTCGCGAGCCCAGGGACGTGCTCTGTGTTGAGAGATTTCCACAGTGTGACGTTGAACGAAACTTAGCGACATGTGCGCCACTGTGTATTCGTTTAAGATGTGGACACTAAAGAAGGAAACCCAGGGTGTGACCGTCCGTTTTTTAAGTGTAGATGTAGAGTTCTTTGCTGCTACCCAGCAAGGCAGCGAAGCATGTCTTCGCGTTAAGACAAAATGAACGAAAAGAAAACAGGAGGCGATCGAGCGGCTTTTTCAGGACCATCTGGGGTGCCTGGACGTTATGTAGGGGCTCGTGGGCGCGCGATGGCGGCGCGACGAAGAGCGAAGCCCCCCACAAACGAGTCGTTGCGTTCTCGACGACGGCTGTATCGTATCGCATACAGGCAACACGAGCGAGCGAGCGTACATACTGATGTAGCAGCTGTCGTGCGTGCGGCTGCGGAGCACGCGGTGATAAAGAGAGAAGAGAGTGGATAGCGTGTGTACAGACCGACGCACTGGCAGAAAGTTAATTGCGTGGCCGTGAGCACGTCACGTGCCGGCAAGAAGCGCGCCCATTGGGCGGACGGAATGTTGGCTGGGGCGGTACCGCGCGATGGCGACGACAAGCCGACAGTGCCGCTGCTCCGTACGCGAACGAAAAGATAGTCAACCTTTTGGTGTTTTTAAAGAAGTAGCTGAATGAATTTACTAGACTCACTCTAGCACAGTAAGTTTCCAAACATTACATTGTGAGATAGCCATGAAGCTCTCAATTGCAACCAGTCAGGACGGTATGCGTCTAGAATTCTTACTATAAACTTGTTCTACTATTCAGAGAATGGTTTCTAACTATTCAAAGCTCACGGTAATTCACTAGAAAGGACGAGGCATACTATCAGAAGTGATGCTAAATAATCCCGTCTACTCGTGAGGTTTTCGGGGCTCAGCTTGTCAAACTTTTAGGGCACAGAGGCAGTGCATAATGTATCGCACACAGTTCGTGCGCCGGTGACTACGTTAAGCGAGGAGACAGTACATACCACACATACCGCACACACACACACACACACACACAAGCACGCACGCACGCACACAAAAACTCACACACGCGCACGCACATGCAGAGACAAACCGTCAATATCTAACCTTACAATTTGATCGCATTGAAGCAATGATTGTTCTCATTGAAGGATCATCTAGCTCTAGCTCCGCCTGTTTCTCTCAAAGAAAAGCCTGAAATCGCGAATGCTTAGCGCTTCGCCAAAGGCACTGGCGATCTTGCCCTTCAAGACGGACTCGCTTACTTACGTTCTTTGAATTGTATTTTTCGTGCGTATGGTCTCATGGCGCTGCCACGGTTTTATGAGTTTATTTTTTGTTGAGGGATATGGTTTTATTAGTGTATGCTTTGATTGAGGGTGAGTCGCGATCTACTGAGAAGGTTGCAGTGGAAACGCGGGGCGCAGGAGAGAACGACTGCGAGCCGTCGCGCTGCGAGCCCAAATACACAGTTGTTCTTGGACAGTCAGTGTTTCCATACCGTCGCGTGCTTGCTGTCGGAACGTCAAACAGCAGTGCGAGCGTGTGTGCTCTAATTATGCATGCTATACCTTACCAATCGACGCGCTTCTTTTGCAGCACATGTCAAGAGCCTAGAGAGGAAGAGAAAGATTTAGTTCTCCTAGGGCGCTAAATAAATGTTGAAAAATTTTAACGACAACCAAATCTTACAGAAAAAGTGCGAGGCCTTGCACCTAGATAACTAGTAATCAGCATGATTTTTCTAGGAAACGCCACAATGTTTTTGGAAAACACCAATAAAGGAGGATGGCGCTGCGCAAATCCTCGTATGCACTCCTGAGCTGAGACATAGGCGAAAAGTCTACCGACGAAACGGCGGGGCCGGAAAATCGAAACTTTTCTCGTCTGTGAGCAGCCATGAACGACACTCAAAATTCTTCTTTTTCACTGAAGACAGGACCCGTGACTTCGCACTCCTCCGTATAGGAGAATTCTGCCGAGAGTGGGCGCAACCGTGCGACAATCTGTCTGCGCGACTGTGCCCGCCTGTGGACAAAGTGCCGTACAGCAACGCACTCACTTCCGGCCTTTAACATCGCTACCGCATATTCTAAAAATCCGCAACAGCTTTCGAAGGCTATAGTGGAAACCCTTCGGGTAGTAAGGCGGTTTCTGCAGAAGCCGTAGAGCTTGTTTTAACGCTCAATGGAACGTCAGCTGCGCGTCCGCCCAGCATAGCGTCGCGCTCATCCGAGTCCTGATGAGCTGCGTTCAAGCACGCTCGACCGCCTCGCTCTGCCACGCAGTCTAGTCCGCCGAACGCGCCACCGACCCCTGCGCCGTCGCCCTACGCGCTTCGCGGCGGCGCCATTAGTCGCCATCCGACACAGAGCGCCGCTAGGCGGCCGCTCAGAAAATCCCTTGAAAAGAAAACTCGGCGTACGAGCCACTGCTGTTCGCAAAGCACCCACACGAAGGTCACTCTATTTCTCATCCGAGCTAGCGGCCCTAGAGGCGGCTCAGAGTGCGATGGCAGCCATCGGCGAAGTCGGTGGGGGGGGGCGAGAGAGAACGCGAGCGCTGCGCCGTGCGGCCCGCGAGCTCGCTGTGGAGCGCTAGCCTTCTCGCGCGTCGTCGTCACCGCCGCCGCCGCCGCCGCCGCCGCCGCCGCCGCCGCCTCCTGCGCGGCGGTTAATGCGCACTGAGAGCGCGAGTGGCTCTCTGGGTGCGCACTTTATAAAGCCGTCTGGGGCTGGCTGCAAAGGCTCTCACGCTCGGCCGGCCGGCCGGCCAGCCGGCCGGCGGTGCGAACGCCGCGCCGAACGCGCCACGCCCCCGGCAGTCGCGCTTCCGCTCCAGCATGCAGCGGCCGGCATTCGCGTGATCGGCCGTACAATGGGCTGCGACCAAAGCGCCGGCCGACGAACCGTACGGCCACCGGCCGCCGCCAGCTGGCGCCGCGCCAGCTCACTGACCGCGCCAGCAGCGCGCTCGCGGCGAAGGAAGAGCTTGCGAGAGGCGAGCGAGCTCGACCCTTCACGCTGCGGCTGCACGCGAATGTGCGCGCGCCCCGCCGACCGGACCCGGCGACCGGACCCGCCGACCGGACCGGGCGACTTCGCGGGACTTGGGGCCTCGGCGCGTCGACCGGGCTGCGGCGGCGAGACCGCCGGAACGCGTCTCATTCTCAGAGTCAACTTGCAGCGAGCGAGCGATTCCGAGGACGCGCGCGAGAGCGCCGGCCTTCGACCGCCGGTAGACGGCTGCGCCGCCACCGCCGCCGCACGCGGTCGGTGCACTCCTCGCAGCGGAGCGAGCGGGTGGCTGCAGCGAGCAGCTCGGCTGGTCGCTGCAGCCACTTTCGGGCTCCGCGCGGGGCTTCGCTGTCTGCTCTCCTTCCTTCGTACGCGTTACGAGATGGCAGGGTTGGTGCTCGCTATTCTCGCGCCGAGGTCGCGAGTTCGAATCGTGCAGCGGGCGATCCTTTATCGCCAACTGCAAGCGGCGGCGACGATGGCCGTTAAGGCTCTTCTGCCACTATGCAAATGGCGCTGTTAAATCAGCTAATATACTCTTTCCTCTCCCGTCTAGTCGTGGAGTTTTCTCCTTCTGTCCAGCTCAGATCGCGGCTCGTCGCTTCGTTGCGGAGCGCCAGCGCCTTCGCGCTCACAGTTCAGCGCCTTATAAATTCCGATTCGTTCGTCCTTTTAAAACTCATTTTAACTTTTTATAACTTTTTAACCTCAACACGTCCTTTCAACTTAAATCGACGGTGTGACTTCCTCGAAAGAGCTTGGCGGTCATTGGCGGGAGCGCTTTCTTCGCACGCACTCAACGCTTGAAGAAAAATAAAAACAATAGAAACCTGCGGCTGCGTCGCTAGGAAGTGTTCTGGATTAAGCGGCAACGAAGTCATCAGCCAACGGCGGTGAGAAGTGAATTGCCAGCCTTGACAGTTTTGCTAAGTCCGCAAGAGCTCAGCTCTAGCAGGAAATAGATTCTCCTTTCGCATGCGGTGCTAAGCCGGGAGCAATCGCCGTTTCATCACCAAAAAGATGCTCGATTAAATAGTCATCGGATATTAAAACCACCACTTATCATCTGCATTTAGGAAGAATTGTAAAGTTTTAATGGCTCGTTGGAGATTCACCCAGATTCACGGAGTGGGACTACGGTATTAAAACGCAAAGATGATCAGAGAGCCGAAAGAAATTTCACCGACCACTGCTACAGATATAACATAAAAAATGTAATTCATCTGTACAGCGCCCCAATGAGAACTGAATCTCTATTCAGGCGCTTCGCATATGCCTTGGGGCTCGAGCCCACGACCTCAGCCAGACCTCGGTACCTGGGGCAAGCACCTTAACCACGTGACCGCTGGACCAAACCAGCTCGGCAGATGCTCTTCATCCACGTCAGCAAGCACGTACGATGACTGGATGCAGAAGCAGTCATCAGAATGGGACTGCCAATTGTTGAACTGTCGTCACAGATGACGTGCAAACTATTAGCACTCGCCCACTGACATATGAATGCACCTCAGTGAGAGCTTCTCCGAGTGACTGAGCAATTGTATTCACGAAATTTGACGACAGCAAGACCAACCTAATAATGTATTCATTTTTTTTTGTTTATCAAGCATGATAGTACTCGCCATTCAATTGCATTTCCCTTTGAAGCAAATGTAAAGCGCCTAGAGAGAGAGAGAGAGAGAGAGAGAGATTGAGTTCTCTGAGGGCGCTTAATAAAGTGCATTATTATAATTATTATGTCGATACTGTTCCAGCTATGTACCGGAACTTCCTACGAGTAGTTCTGTTGTATCCGCGTTTGATTTAAGAAAGTTGTCAGAAGTCTTGGACCAAGTTTATGCAAAGTTAGAGCTTATCTATGGCCGCCGCTACCTCATGGTGTAGCAAATAGGCCAGTCCAGATGCCGCCTATGAAGCGTGCTGCCAATGCAGCTGGTTTGAACCGCCTCCTCCGGAGGCACCACCCGGATGGAGAGCAACCCGGATGCGCAGAGTAATGACGCCAGCCTGGCGCTCGACTCGGCTCGCGACGGATCGCCCGGGCGAGACCTGACCGCTGCGAGCAACAGACTTGGAAGCGGTCCATTCGGTAGGATGCATGCCGCGCCGCATCCGTTAGGACGCGCACCGCGCCACATCCGGTAGGATGCGCACCGCGCCACGACCGCCACCCGATCTGACCTGCAGCTCGCGTCGATTTCTCGATTGGCGTATTTACAGCGTACTCGCCCGGATGACGAACGGGTAGCGAGCCAGTTCGAGCCGCTTCGCTCTGGCCGCCATTGCCTCTTCCCGGCTGACGGAGCGTTGCATACCCGCGCGGGCGCGTGAACAATATGCCCCTGCGCCCACGATTATGCGTCAGTCCGTAACATTAGACCGGTCCTACTCTCCCCCTCCATCGTTCGCCGCCGTATTCCTACCCGTAACGCGTACGTTGGAACGCAGTCGATCTGCCCAGGGCTCACTTTCGCGCTCAGAAGGAGGCTGATAATATTTGAGGGTGAAAAGGTAAAACGAGAGCGATTAGCTCAAAGTGAGCCTCGATCGAGAAAGAAAATGCGCGCGGACTTGGGAGCGCCGAACTGGAGCATCTTGAAGCGGCCACCAAGTTGGCCGGCCCACAGGCCGTCCATGCCAGCCTTATCCATTGCTGAAAATGGCGGCCTAACGGGCTGCCCCGGGCGAACACCGCGCCTTCGACGGTTGCACGACGCGGTCGCAGACTAATAATAATAATAATGACTATACCGATGCTGGGTGCTGTCTCGAGATGCGCTCGGGCAGATTTCTTTCAGTGGTCGGCGCTCCTCGCTCCCCGGTGCTCCGACTGGAGCTGCTCCGACTGGAGCTTAGGTGCTCCGACTGGTGCTCCGACTGGAGCTCAGGTGCTCCGACAGGTGCTCCGACTGGAGCTCAGGTGCTCCGAAGGTGCTCCGACTGGAGCTGCCTCTCCAGGTTTTAGAGTAACGATGAAAAATTGGTGCAATTTGATTATGCGCAGCCGCTTGTCGCTGCACCTTCTCGGCTTAGCTCGAGCTCGAGCGGACGGACGACAGCTGGGCGACTAATCGGGCTTCTATTTGCGTTTAAAACGACGACAGCATACCGACGCAATCCCGACGTCCTTACGCCACGCGCGACAGCCAGCTGGTCCAATTATTTCGCGGCCGACGCTTTTCAACAACACTTTACCGGTGCCGCGCTACCGCCTCCGTCTCTGACCGCCATCCGCGCACGCGGCCGGCGTCGCCGATGAGCCAGCCACCGAGCCGGCGCTCTGCGCGCGCGCTCTCTGCGACCTCGGCAGCAGCCGCGCGCGCAGGCCGAGGCTCTGCGGCGCTCGACTGAATGTTCGCAGAGCGACGGACGGGCACAAAGCAGCGGACGGCCAGCGCATCCGCCTCAGCCCAACGCCGAGGCGTTCGGCGGCGGCTGCGGCGGCTGCGGCTGTATCGGCGAGGTGTGGCTGGCGCTTGCGGAGACAGCGGAGGAACGGACGAAAAGAAGGAACGCAAACGTGCACACCGCCGAGTGGCCACCAAAACGCGCAGAGGAACTGCGCCAGCAAGCACTGGACTGCGTTACCATCGGGAGAGGCGGGGCGGATCGAGGCGGCCATTGCTGGCGGCCATTGCTGGCGACGCCGATGCCTTCGCGGCGGCTGCTGCTCGATCCTGCGGCTGCGGGGGCTGGGCCTGCGAGCGCGGCGGCGGCGGCGCTATTAAAAGTCAGTCGACGAGACAATGCGCGCTCTCAGCCTCGTCTCTCTGTGGGCGCAGCCGCCCCACCACAACCTCTTGACGCACGCGTCGTAGTCGTCCAGAACGAAGCAAGGCATGCCGATCGTGTTGAAGAACGTCTGCCCTACACTTTCCGATGTCGAGTCAGAATATTTCAGAAAGTTGCGCCGCAGACACTTTCGAAATCTGCAATGATCGCAGCGTCCAAAGCACGCGCTTCAGCGGCAGGCGGCGCACCGCGCGGCGCTTGGAGACCACGGCGTGCGCCGCCCAGATGCAGCCGCTGCCCTCTGGTGAGCGATCCCCATCGCCGCCGCGTGGAACGCGAAGCTGTTGGCGCTCCGCGCGCGCGCTGTCGGCTGGGCGCGCTATCTGCTAGACGCTCGCTGCCGAACAAAAGCTAACCGGAGTGCAACGAACTGGCGGACCCGATGGTCTAATGGAACGCTCAATTGCCCTGCTCAAGTGGCCTCTCCGAGTGTCCGATGGCTCTCCGCCCTACGTCTTGCCCTTGTTCATTTTTTTTGCCGAAGCCTTCTTGAAATTGAGCACTCGTCCTGTCTTTCTCTACGCCTGTCTCTGATTCCACTCTTCGTCTCTCCGTCTCGTTCTCTGTCCCTCGCTGTCTGCAATAGCTCCTCAGTCCGCCTCTCTCTCTCTCTCTCGCTCTCGCTCTCTCCTCTCGCACACCTCGTCCAGCCTTTCTTTCTCTTCACTCCCTTCCAGTCAGTCTCCTCCCCTCAAGCTGAGTCTCTCCTTCCTCTACCTGTAGCACTCGGGTATTGTGCTGCAGCTTCGCTTTGTCGTGAGCCGCTCTCCTTCCGGTCCGCGTCGCTTCTCCTCCCGGTGCTAGCGTTCCCTCAGCTGCTGCACGCCTAAGGCTGCGGCTACCGTAGGCAGAGTGACGCTAGGCACGACTCACGTGACGTCGCAATCGCAGTGGCTTATCGTGTATGGCCTGTAGTTAAAGTAGTTGAACTTGGTCGACATGGAGTCGATATTTCGAGGACAGCTGTCGTGCGCGCGACAGCAGGTGTCTGCCATTTCATGCTCGCCCAGGTCGTCATAAGAGGTCGCTATGTCTCCTGCACCACACCACTTGGTGCCTGAAGGATGAACGAAGACGCCGAACATGATCCCGCCTCGAAATTCTCAAGCCAGAGATTAAATACGTAACAGCAAATATTAAATGTGTCAGTTCATTATTTTCGAGGCAAATACTCTCGCTTTGAAAAGTAAAGCAATTGGGTCTCAACAGTTAGTGCGAAGCGACTCTGTAGCTGGATTAGTGCGATTGGATGAATCGTCGGCTACAAAGCATAGACATCTCTCAGGAGCAGTGAGTTGCCCCGAAAGCCTCAATATGGTGGAGCGCACGAATGTCGGCAACAGCTGCCATATCCGCTAGGTGCCAGCGGTTTCAATTGGTCTGCCGACGCAGCCGCGAGGCTTACAGTAGGTCAGCTCCTATTCGATTCCATACTTCCTTGACGGTCGGCCGACGTGGCTCCGGCCCCGCCCCAGCCTGGTCTTTCGCCATAGATAGTAGTCCCTACCTTAGTGGCTATGGCTCCAATCGATGCCGAGTTAGTAGGGAAGTCGCTCATTGAAACGCAGCTTTAGGCCGAGCTGCTGACCCCCCAGCCCCATTCGGTGAGCCGTCGGTCCGCTCCACCACGACGTAAAGGCTAGCATCCCCGCCCCCCCCCCCCCCCCCCCAGCTTTCGCCGACGACTTGGCCGAGTCAGCAAGGCTTCTCCGGTCGGCTGCTGCTCGAAGAGCCCGACGTCCGACGTCCGGCTCCCTGAACAGCTTGGTCAGAGGGCGGCGGCCTTCGCTGCTGCTGCTGCCCGGTTCTGACCGACTGCAGCAAAAATGAACAATAGTCGAGAGCTTCGGAGTTCAGGCCTCGGACTGTCGAACCGAGTCTGTGATGAATATTCTAACCGGCGATATTGGCAGCTCGTACAACGCACTGCACAATGCATCTAGGTGCCAGGCTCGCTTGGCTGCCCATACGGAATCCTGCTCAATCGTCACCGACCAAACGCTACCTATGCAGGTGCCAGGCTGTGCTGTCCAAGAGAAATTCTGCTCACCTGCTCGCAACCACTAGCTATGGCCATAAATTGCGAATCGCACCCTCCATCGGCATTTGGACATCGGCTGTTGAGAGTTTCATGATATAGTCGACCAGGTGGCACTTGGGAATCGCCTCGAATGAGGCAGAAGCAGCAGCAGCTGGCACCGCCGAGAGGGTGTGAGCTCGGCGAGAGCGGCTTGACAGCATGTCTTTTGCTAATCGTTGGCAGGAAGGTGCTATGATGAAGAACGGCGGCCATCTGCTTTCTTCAGTCGCTCATAATTCGTGTACAGTCACTCAGATAGGGATTCTGCTGAGAGTTTCTTCAAAGTCAAAGTCCTCCCTGAAGGCTCGTGGACTGAGTTAAATTGATAGTCGAAAGGGAGTCTCTTCGGCTGAACGCGTGGCCGTGAACACTCTGCCGTGGGCTTCTTTGTGATTACAAGGGGTGCATCTTTAACAACCAGAATCTGCTTAAATACATACTGATGAACAAGGGCACGACCAAATCGTAGAGCCATGAGTTCACATTCTTTTTGACTGCCATGTGACTGCTAGAATGGGATGAGAATGCCTGTTGCACGTGCTATGAGTCGCTCGTTCTGCATTTGACTGTGCAAAATCCGTGCTGTAGAAGTAGCCAGTGACAGGGCTGTTATTAAGTTCATGTCGAATTAGCCTTGTGTTGGAGTACTAGTCACACAAGACTACTAACTTCAGTGCTTTCAAGGATTTCGCACGGTGACCGAGTATCACATGATCTCAGCTTAGGTTTAGCGTAATAAAGGCGTAGACGCTTCAACCAACTTTAGGAAAAAGTTGGCTAAGTAGTTAGCTATCCCCAATGGGCATAGCATTTGGATCTGTATGTATGGGCTCTGAAAAGTCCGTGATAGCCTCCACCTTAGCAGGCGACCTTAACACTCACAGCCGACAGAAAATGGCCGTGGTAATTTATGTTCAACAGTCTAGAAATACCTCGTACAAACCTTAAATCCTTTGGAGACCGTGCATTTAGCTCGTATGCTCCCACAGCCTGGAACTCCCTCCCGACCTGCATCAGAACATCCCCTGACCTGACCACATTTAAAAGAAACTTAAAAACATACCTATTTAGGACAGCATTTAGTGGGTCTTTGTGATTCGTCCTCGATTTGCTTATGCGTGCTGACACTGTTCATGCTGCCACTAACCACATTTGCATGCTGACCCAGTGCATGTAACCCCTAACCATGTTATTCATTTTGTTTGTTTTTCAAGCATGATTTTACTTACTATTCTATTGCGTATCACTTTGCAGCAAATGTAAAGCGCCTAGAAAGAGATTAAGTTCTCTGAGGGCGCTTTATCAAGTGCAATATTATTATTATTATTATGTCTGTCTCACCTAACTTGCAGTAGTCGGGGTTAAGGCCCAGGTCAACCTCAATGCACCATGCCGACACTAGTCGTTCGCAAGCATATTGTTTTTCCCTAGAAGACCCGCTCACTAGGCAGTCGAAGTACGCGCGAAGTTCCAGAGTGACAGCAAAGTGACTTAAAGTAGCTCGATTAAACCACTTGGATTCTGAGGAAAATGCAAAATGACGATGAGTGCAACGATCTAAAGTAGCCATCGACCAAGGAGCGATCGTCGTAAAATGTCTGCTTAGGATGACGTGAGTATTTTACTCTCAAGATCTGACCTGTGAGACGCTTGGGCCAATCCTTAGCATACTAATTTCAAGAATTGAGTTCGCAGACTTAAACATGATTCGATGGCTGTCAATACTCTTTGCCGGTGCCAAAGGAAAAGATGTGGTTAGCATTTTTCATTTCCCTGAGGAGTAAAAAAAATCGTAAGTTTCTTCAGCCCTCTGTCCGTGTCTGCTTTATTCAATTAGGCCCGCCTGTGTCGGGCTTCAATATTCCTATGGCCTCCTGACCAGAGGACGTTACTAGGATTGCCACGTGGCTTGCCCATCCGTAGATAAATTCTTCAATGCACTCATATAGAATTCGATGCGGTCTTGCCATTTCAGCCGCTCCTCTGTAAAGTTCACGGGATGAGAGGAGAGCTTAATCAATCCGTTGTCGAGTTTACATTAGAAACCATATTTGTGTCAACATGTCTCCAATAAGCTGCTATTAAGAAATATACTCATTTTCAGCGAGTACCAACACAGCCCGACGGCAGGTGCTCACAGCGTAATCCTTGTACACGACAGCTCGACCCCATGACCTCGACGATCTTGCAAATGACTCAACGGTGAGGCCCCCTTTTCTTGAACAAACGTTTACCAGCCCTTTTATTGTCAACTGCATATGATGGGGCAGCTCTGGTGATCAACGGTATTACAAGCTTCACAGATCTAACAGAGGACTTTGTGCAACATTTAGCGGCAACGTCAGCATGTATCTCCTCCACCTACAGCTCCACTAAACCTTTCCGAACTCGATAGTTGCCTAACTGGAGAGAGAAGTGCTACACGATATCTGCACCCGTGCAGGCGCCGCATTTGGGGACGAGGCTGCATACAATCGCTACGCGAGAACAACAGAGCTAGGCAAAATATATCCAATTGTTATTACTTTTCCAATGGATCCAGTTTATGAATAATGTGAGTAAAATAATGCAGGTAAAGGACGGTATCTATGCAGGAAGTTGTAGCTCCTTCGATCGTAGGGAAAATTTCTCTCGTGTCAGTGATATTAATTCTAATCAGACATTTGTGTCGCATCCTAATAAAACTACACCTCTGTCTAGGAAATCTACGCATGCTTTAAAGGAAGCTTTTCAATTGGTTAGGAATGGTACGCAAATTGTCAGCACTTGAAGCACACAAAAGGCTATTCACATTTAGGTCCAGCACGTGCTGCAAAGAATTGGGTGCATTTTCAAGTTTATTTTAATGTAAGGTATCTCCTTCTGTAACTCTGAATTGTGGAAAAGAGTTCCGCTGTCTGCGTCTTGCATAGTAAAAGCTTCTGTCTCCAAGTCATAGGAATTCCTGCCATCAGTCGCAAGTGAGTTCCGCAGCTTTGGCAGCGTTCGATCTAAAGACACGCTCTTCAAAACAGTTTTTCTATGGTATAGCTAAATGACATAAGTTGATGGTGATCAACGACGGGTAATGATCAGGAACGGAATGCCAAGAATGCATGAACCAACACTGAGATGTGGCATCCTTGTCTAAGCAGGCCCCATGTTTTTCAAAGTTACGCTGCTGAGAGTAGGTGGATTTGACTGCGAAGATGGTGTTGTAACGTAATTAAAGGTAACCTGGGGACACGGCACGCAAATTGAATACAGATCCTCCAGGAGCTATGCTGGTCAACCCCTCCCAGATTTGCCAGTAATTAATTAGTAAAATGTTAATTATCGTCATTCAATTGGAGAAAATAGGCACCATCCAAGTCCGAGTTAACCCTGTCGCCGAAATTAGAGATACGATTGAAACTCCGACCAATAGGTTGACTGAGATGAAGGAATTTCATTGAGCTAGCTGCAAGAAAGAAATCAGCAAGCTACTGACAAAACCCCCCTAACTAGCGGGTAAAGATCGGGCGTGCAATAATAAATTCATCGCAGCCAACGGGGAGAGCTAAAAGGCTGCCTTTGGCTCAAAGTTTTGGCTCCGAGAAAAAGTGTCGTACACTTATATTAGATAAAGATAAAATAAATTCCTTTGACTTTTAAAAAGAATGTATTTGTATAAAAAGTTAAGCAAACGAGTATTTGTATAAAAAGTTAAGCAAACGATATGAATACCACCAAGGAGCAAACGTGGTATTGGCACGACTCCGCTTAAAAGAATTCACTTTTAGGTCCCTTCATTCTATGGCTCCAGCCTATCTCTCAGATATACTACCCCATCAGGCCAAGCATCGTACCACCCGCTTTTCGGAATCCAACAGTCTAGAAATACCTCATGCAAACCTTAAATCCTTTGGAGACCGTGTATTTAGTTCGTATGCTCCCAAAGCCTGGAACTCCCTCCCGACCTGCGTCAGAACATCCCATGACCTGACCACATTTAAAAGGAACCTAAAAACACACCTATTTAGGACAGCATTTAGTGGATCCTTGTGATTCGTCCTTGATGTGCTTATGCGTGCTGACACTGTGCGTGCTGTCACTAACCACATTTGCATGCTGACCCTGTGCATGTCACCCCTAACCATATTATTCATTTCGTTTGTTTTTCAAGCATGATTTTACTCACCATTCAATTGCATTTCACTTTACAGCAAATGTAAAGCGCCTCGAGAGAGAGATTAAGTTCTCTGAAGGTGTTTTATCAAGTGAATTATTATTATTATTATTATATTTCGCTCGGGCCGACGAAGGGTCATTCTTATAGGCGAAGTATTCCCATATGTGGAGAGAGACTATAGCTGGAGTAAATCTGGGATGCGGAACTGCTATTCTCGTAAGCGCTGTATTCTTATATCCGGTATTCTTATACGCGGAGTCGACTGTATTAGGATTCATTAGTAACAATTGACATGATCACGCTGCAACGCCTGAGTAATGCCATTCAATGCGTCACCATCTGTAATCACACAAGCCGTACGGACTTAGTTGGTGTTCAGCGAACTCCAAGTTCAAGGTGCTTTCGATGTACGCGCGACACCCAGCAGAACGTCTCACGCAACAAAGAGAAAGTGAGAAGCATTGGCGAGTCAGCGCGGCAGTCGTCGAAGTGAACAGCTTGGAAGTAGCAGTCAGGACGGCTTGGCTGTTAAAGTGAAAGTCGCCGTCAGACGCAGGAGAGTCAGACGTCGTGGCGCTAGAAGTGCAAACGGCAGACACTTCGCAGATACGCATGCAGCGCGGGTCCCCGCGCCCTCTCCTTCCCTCGCCTGTCCGTCTGACCTGGATTTATAGCCATCGCCCGAGCGGACGTGCGCTTTGGCCTTCTCGACGCACGCGCTGGCTTCACGGCTTCACGTGCCGCTTCGTCCCGCCGGCCGGCTGGCTGGCTCACCGGGGTAAATCAGCGACAATATCGCCCGCTTCACGCGGTCGCCAATCGTCGATCTGCCGCCGTCCTCATCCAGGCGCGGCTGCGGTCGCGAACGAAATGGCCGACAGGAGGCAGGAGCGGCGGCGGCGGCGGCAGCTCGATCGTTCGCGCCGCCCTACAGCGAGTGCGCTTTTTCCTGACCTCGAGACGACGCTCGCGTAGCCGCCGCCGTCGCCTCGCTCCGACGCGTCGTCGAGTCGCAGCTCGCCGCCGGCCTTCGCAGTCGCCGAACTTACGTCGCAGTCCAGCAGCAGCTCGCCGCGGTCACCGGCGCGGAGCCGAAGCTGTGCCGCGGTTGACCCGTCGGCTGCGGCGGCCAGCCGCAGCAGCAGCAGCAGCAGCTTCAGCCAGTCGCCTTCCGCTTCCGCTCCGGCTTGCAGCGCGCGCTCGCTGCCGCCGCTGACGAGCGCGAGCTCGGAACGGCCGTCGCCGCGGCCCGCGACGGCCGCGGCGACGAAGTCATGCCGACCGCCGAAGCCTCGCTCGGCGACGTCTGCTGTCGCTTCCGTTGCCGGGGCCGCGGCGGCGTCGACGCTGAGCGTCGCGGCCGCCGCTCCGACGAGGAGAAGCAGCGCAGCGTGGAAGGAGAGAGCGGCGGAGGCGGCGGCGACGCCGCGTCGACGACGCTCCACGATCGCGTGCGAGCGCTCGTCGCGCGTTCGAGACGAGGGAAGCTGCGACGCCGCCGGCGTCGTCGTCGTCGTTGGGCCGCGAACCGCACGCGCTGCGGCGGCGGCGCTAAGCCCCGGCGCAGGTGGAAGCGCCGGCGCCGATGGCCAAACGCGGCGCTGTTCGCTGCCGCATCTGTGTCGTCACGCCTTTAAGAGCGCCGCGGCGGCGGCGAGCCGGAAGCGCGGTCGTCGCGCTATCTCGCGACGACCGCGCTTCCGGCGCCCGAGAGCGCGGGGCCGCGAGAGAGCGGCCGGCAGTTTCGAAGCGAACGCGACCGCTCAGCTCGCTGCGGCGACCCGATCGATCTGTGGAAACGGTTTTTGCGTCAGTCGCTGCATTAAAGTGCGAACTCTTGACAATATGGCGCGTGCGCCTCTCTGACATTACTGGCTAAGAACTTGTGTTGCGTCCGTAGGAGTCGGGCCTTCGATAGCCCAAGAAGCTGTGCTCGCTCTTTATCTGACCTCGGTCGTAGGTTCGAGTCTTGCAGTGGGCGATTCTGTATTGCCATCTGCAAGCGGCGGCGATAGCCCGTAGCGCTCTTCTTAACCTCCCAGACCAAGATCCAGGCCGAAGTCGTCGCTTCCTAGTGACGGAAGCGACGTTTCGCGAGAGCGTAGGCTAGAGACCGGCGCTAGCGACCCAGTACCTAATCCCTAGCAACTACCATAGCGTGGCTGATTAGCATGCTAGCGTTTCTATAGCGACGCAAACGATAGCTTAACTTCTAATGATGGCAGTTCACGGAATGAGGGCCACTGGTAGCTCAATGGTGACGAAATCCAGAGTTCCTGCTTGCTTAAATAATGGCTATTGCTTAAGATTAGGTTGATTAACAAACAGCTCAAGTGCTTTGCTGGCAGGCTTTTTGCGTGAGTGTATGAAAATCACTAAAGTAATCTTTCACTCTGAACTAAACATCGGACAGATTCTTTGGCAGAACTGTCCGTTCAAGTCCGAGTAGCAGCTATTCGGGGCGCTGACTACTATCGCGCCGATGACGACGCGAAAGGTCAACTCTGACCTACAGCTCTTCTATCCGTACGCAGAAAGTCGTGTGACGAGCAGTTGGGTTTTCAATTACTTTTTTAGCTTCGTACGTCGGGTAAGGGGATCTAGATACGTCAGTCCGCAGTGAGTTACAGGCTTTGACAGCCTACGAACTAAATGCACGGTCTCCGTAGGATTTTAGATTGGTTAGAAGTACAGGCGCACGGCGTGAGTCAGAAGAGCAGCGGGCAAGAGACGTCGAGACTGATTTTGAAGTAGTTCGTGTGCGAAAACTGAAGCAAGAGAGTCAGTGGACCTTATAATAGTAATAGTAAAACTTCTTTATTCTAGCAGCCTAGAAGAATTCATCATAAGAGAGTTTATCTCTATCCAGTCGCTTTACAACGCGTTGCAATACATTCAGTACCCAAGCGTTAGTAACCTACACAAGGTGCCAAGCAAGCAAAAGCTATAATAATAATAACAATAATGCACTTGATCAAGTGCCCTCAGAGAACTCAATCTCTTTCTAGGCGCTTTGCATTTGCTGCAAAGGGAAATCAAGTATCGTGCGATTCCGTGGCAAGCGAGGCTAAAGCAAACGCGGAGACACTCGGGGTCACTGGTTTGTTTGACCTCTTGGTAGTAACGAGCACCGAATCATGAATAGATGCGCACCAGATGCCCACTAGTACAAAACAAGACAGGCTTACTACGGCGACATGTCGGCTGACAGGGCCAGGGGCGTATTGAGCTGAGATTTTAATGGTGCAAGGACATTGCAGGACGTGCCCTATCCGGAAGCGAATTCCGGACGTTTGGTCATAGGATTCGAGGAGTGAGTCGTGGAGCTGGTTGGAATGGCAGCTGCGTATAAATTAAAGACGAGAAATGAGTCACGCTACCTTGAATTCGTATCGCAGAAAGCATTGCACCGTTCGGCTAGCGTAACGTTTCTCCTCCTGACGACACGGTATAGGGCATCGGCAGCCCTCCTTATAGGCTCACAGCTTCTTGGGTCAAAGTCGAAACGCTCTTTCGGTTTGCCTCAGCGCGGACCCGGCGCTGTGCGCCGGCAGACGATCGCACCCGTCGTGCGCCAGACTTGCGGCCTATACTGACGCGGGGCCGTCGCGACGGTACAGCCGCCGCCCATTAGGTCAGTGCATTACGGCGAGCACGGCTACCGCTGACCTTTGGCAGAGCTTCGCGGTACTCGTGCTCCGATGCTCCGATGCTCCGATGCTGCTCGGTAAGTTTCCGAATGATGCAGGCGAGCCGACATGGCGACATAGTTGCCGAGGTCAGCAGCAGCAACGCCGCTTTTAAGCGTAGCCATACCGAGACCGTTGCCACGCCCTCCGGATGCAGCTGCTTGCTTGCCTCCCCCTTTGCCGCCATTTGTTTAAGAGAGCAGTCCTTGTGACATTGGCCACCATTGAGCCAGCGATTCCCCGCGTGAAACACGAAGCAGCTTACTTTTTCACACGAAGGCAGCAGCTTACAACGACAGCACGACTCTGACATCATCTGTCGATCAGATCTACTGCCCCATTTGGCTAAGTATCGTACCACCTCACCTGAATTTTGGAATAATTGTTTATCTATACCTCGTGCGAACCTCAAATCCTTTGGAGACCATGCCTTTAGTTCGCGTGCTTCCAAAGCCTGGAACTCACTCCCGACTTGCGTCATGACATCTTCTGAGTTGACCACATTTAAAAAAGCTAACGCAGCTATTTATCAAAGCATTTAGTGGGTACCTGTGATTCGACCTTTATGTGCTTATGCATGCTGGCACTGTGGATGCTGCCACTAACCATACGTGCATGCTGACCCCGTGCATGTCACCCATAACCATGTTATGTGTGTTTTTATATGGCATGCTACCAATAGCTACTCGATCGTGCTTGCTTGACAGGAAAGATAAAGCCCCTAGAAAGAGAATGAGTTCTCTGAGGGCGCTATATCGACTGTATTATTATAAATATCTCCTCTGACTGGCATTAAAGAACAACCATTTTCACGAGGAAGCCAGACACCCGCACCGCTGGAGTGAACTATGCCGATTGCTCTAAATAAATTTACTAAGCTCTGCATATGCAGCCCGCCAGATCAGCCAAACTATGCTAAAATAGTACTTACGGTTCCTGAATTATAGCGATCATTAATCATTTACGTCATACCAATGGCTACGAAGCATGAAAGCAGAAGTCATGTGACAAGTAGTCAGCTGTGCTCAGATCATGTCTTATCATTGCTTATTGCTTGTTGCTGATCATTGCTCAGAGCTTACCATGAGTTGAGCTCTTGGCACTGCTTCAGGCGGGAGTTGAGCCCGAGGCTTTGCACTACTCGGCTTGAAATGGTGCTATGGGCTCCGTGCAGGAGATTGAGTACGTGACGGCTGATGCTGGATGCATTTAACCCTCCGTAGCTGTCGGTCGTTTGCTTCAAAAGAAAATGTTCACTTTATTCGGGTGCTTTACAGCTCGCTGCAAGAGATTCAGTACCCAGGGTCAAGTGACGTGCAAGGCAGTAATAACACAAATGCAAACAAGCATCATGCTTAGGCTGGCGTTTTAAAGCGAACGTTGATAAACTCACCGCTGCCGGTTAGCAAAATCAATGGTGGTTCGTAATATGCACTCAATCTCACACGGGTAGGCACGCAAAGTACAACGGATAAAAAAACTATAAAATGAGAGCTTACTGAAACTGATACGACGCGAGCTGAGACCTAAATAGTGTAAGGTCATTGTGGGGTCATTGGAGGTAATGACCGTGCTCGGAAGTAGTGAGCTCCTGAATTCTGATGTATGCAAGTCGAAGCCTTGATCACCAAGCGATTTCAATTCAGTGCGAGCGACGCTGAGATGACCAGATGCCGAGGATTGTGGGTTGTGCGAGAGCACGTGACTGAAGGAGCGAGGAGGAGATCGGAAAGGTCGGCTGGCGCCAGCAAGGATAAGTGACCTGCGAGCCAGTCTGGAAACATTGACGGAAGCATCCGATCTCGATCCGATCTCGATCCGATGGCATCCGATTCTCGATAGGGAGCCAGTGACGCTCAGATATACGTACGTGGACAAGGGTGTGGCAGCTACGCAGCGGACGGCAGACCAGAAGAGCCGCCGAGTTTTGGTTGCAGCAGTTGCCACGATTAAGGGAGCATTCCGAGCATACACTGCTCTATGCTACGTACACGGACTCGCTGTATTAAGGTGGGGGTGCTCGTCGTAGTGGATGTGCTCAGTAAGCATCGGAATATGTGCGCGTGCATTTGCGCAGTATGTAAAAGTCGCTAGCCGCTGTTTAAAGAATCGGAGCTTCTCCGGTATTTGTCGTGCGTCGACAATGACAGCAAGGGCTACGAGTGCTTTGTGTGCGGCTTAGTTATGTCCAGTGACGTGGAGCAGCCGCTGCACCAGGTCTGTAAGATCTATGTATATCGGAAGTTTTTGCTGTGGATCCTTAGCAGTCGTCTAGAGCAAGTCTCAATAATTTTGGATATTTTGATGACCGTTCAACTGAAGAGCTGGATCACTTTATTCGTGACCGAGTTACGTGTTGACGAGTCATGTATTGATTGCTTGACCGGTGAAGTACCTACCTACGCAGCCGAGCTATGGGATTCAGGAACATTCCCTGCTACACTTCTGCAAGCTTTCAATCAGTGCTTAACAAAATGAAGATTACTTGCGAAGAGGATTTTTCTGAACATCAGCAAATTATTAATGCAGTCACACTCCGACTTACGATGATTCGACTTACGAAAATTTGGAGGTACGAACCTCGGCCACAGTCACGCGAAAAAAATCTAAAATCAAAATGTATCCAAGAAAACTTTAAAAATCCGAGCGCGGTCAGTAAGTATATTTGAAAACGCTCCAAAACAGTAGGGAGGAAATCATTTCTGACAGCTATGCATTGTCGATACTGAAGGCTATCGTCTACCATTCTTGACTTGAGAAAAATTGACTTACGACAGATTTTCCGCCCATATCTACTTTTTGAGTCGGGGTTGACTGTGTATGCTTCGAGGAATAAGCTTCGAGGAATCTCAAGCACAGTCGCAGTCGTGCTATTGGAATTGAGCGAGATCTGCCTGCTGATTCGACAGCCTCTTTTATACGGCGAGCAGAAGAGCCTTTACGGCTATCACCACCGCTTGCAGCGGCAATAAAGGATCGCTCACCGCAGAATTCGAAGCCATAACTCGGGACCGAGGTCGTGAAAGGCAACCGCTCTTGACCTTTTTCGCCATCGCGGTTCACCAGCCTGCGCTCCACAGAAGAGAGCTCCCATGAACCCAGGAATCGGTTCTTCGCCGAGAATGACCGTTCTGACCTGTATTTACCTGTACTCTTGAATGATAACGGCGCATGGTAATCGCACCCCGACCAGCATTCACTGTTTCTGCTCCTAATCACGTCGTCCACGTTCGCGCTTTCGCGATCTGCATTCGTCGAACACTTCCAGCCTGGGTCCGCTTAGCGACAAAGTCAACTCCGGTTAATAATAATAATAATAATAAATTTGTATAGTACCTTCGGAGAACTGAATCTTTTGCTAGGCACTTTACAGATGATTTTTTGATATATAATGTAATACCAAATGTTTGGCGGTAACATCCGCAAGCTGCAGGCATAGTGTACAGATAGGTACACACACACGAAGGACGAATCATAAAGACCCACCGTATGCTGTAGTAAACAGGTGCGTCTCAAGCTTGCATCAATAGTGAGTTCTAGGCTTTGGGACCAGAGGAACTAAAGGCACGGTCTCCAATGGTTTTGAGGTTCGTACGAGGTATGGCTAAACGATTCGAGTCAGAAAAGTGTTTTGTGTGATCCATCGCCCGATGGGGGAGTAGTTCTGATAGGTAGGCTGGAGCCAGAGAATGAAGGGACCTAAAAGTAAGCGACATGACCTTGAAGTCGATGCGCTGCTTGATTGGGCGCTAGTGCAGGTCGGCGTGAAGTGGTGCGATGCGGCAAACGCAACGCCCATGACAGATGAGCGTAACGACACTGAGCTCTGAAGAAAGCACCGGCGATGGATGAAGGTTCAGAGAGGCCGGAGGCTGCTACAGCAGTGAGAGTTTGCTTTAATTTTTAACTTACACCTTTAGCGGGAACTTCAGCGATGCAGTTCAGTCCCCGCGCGGAAACGCCAAGCCATACGATCGCGAGAAGCGATGTTCTCGACTTACTTTCTCAGCTGCTTCTGTACCGCACTATTCTTGACGCTCGGAGCGGCCGCGGCGCAGGCTCGATAGAAGGCCGCACCGAGGACAGGTCTAAGCCCCGGAGGCGGGGTACGGCTGCCCAGTTATGACTTAAGCCGGCAGTGTCAAACGACTAGCCCGCTCCGCTCTCCGCTCGAGCCGCCGAAGCCTTGAGTCCTCGAGTGCCGCCCCCTCGAGTGCCGCAGGCCGAGAATGCGCCATCGAAGGCGGTTCGGACCGCATGTATGTGCACCGGGGCGTGCGTGCGCTCGGCGAGACGCCCCGGCGCTGCCAGCTGGCGGTCGCGAATGGTGTAACCAACGACCCACTCCCGTCCACATAATCGTAAGCTCGTCCTCGAAAACCCATGCGCCGCTGCGCTAATGGCTGGCCAGTGTGAGCCCTTCGCGAGCGCCGCGGCTACCTTGAATGAGCGCCGCGGCTACCTTGAGTGAGCGCCGCGGCTACCTTGCGTGAGCGCCGCGGCTACCTTGTGTGAGCGCCGCGGCTACCTTGGGTGAGCGCCGCGGCTACCTTGCGTGAGCGCAGCGGCTACCTTGTGTGAGCGCCGCGGCTACCTTGAGTGAGCGCCGCGGCTACCTTGTGTGAGCGCCGCGGCTACCTTGTGTGAGCGCCGCGGCTACCTTGTGTGAGCGCCGCGGCTACCCTGTGTGAGCGCCGCGGCTACCTTGCGTGAGCGCAGCTGCAGCGCTCCGCGAGCGCCCCAGTTCGGCGCGAGCACTGGGCAGTGAACGAGCGACGGCTAGCGCCGGTCGGCTCGACTGGCAGACTGCCAATTCCAGTCGATCGCACGCCCGGTCGGTCACTGAGTGAGAGGCATTCTCGGTCGCTGCTCCGTTCAGTCGGGTGTACGCGGCGGCGGCGGCGGTGGCAGAAAGAGTGAGCCCAATCTCCTCCCTTTTATTTTTCTTTTTTTATCTGTCGGATCTATTTTTGTTTCTCCCACCACACCCCCTCCCGCCCCATTAGTTCTCCGATGTTTACTCGAGCTCACTCTAAACAGGTCGGGCTAAGCGGTCGCGGAGCGCGAGCCCTGAGCAGCCACCGGGGGGGCGGGGCTCGGCGTGCTTGCCCCAGCACGCGAGAGACGGAGGAGGCGGCGGCGCCGGCCCGACGCTGATACTGGAGCTCGCCAGGTCGCCGCCGACCGGCCTCTTCAGCGCCTGCAGCGAGAGCACCGTCTTTCTAACGCGACGTAGCGGGTTCGCTAAAGCGGCACTCGGGAGGCATACAGCGAGCCGCATTCAGACATTCGTCCCGTCGATGTGCTGTGCGCGTATGGCGGGCGCGTTGAGCGCGCCGGCAAGCAGCTCTATAGTGCGCCGTCTGCCAAATAACTCTTCAACCGCTTTCATTTCCGTTTCCGATGCTAAATCGGCGGTTACAGTCCGATGATTTTAAGCGTTTAATGCACTGGCGTGGCTTCGTCTGAGCCATGCCGCGTTCGCGATTCGGGTCGCTATCGTCCGTCCATCGCGTTTCAGAGTGACCTTGGCCGAGCGAGAGGCGACTCCGAAGCTGAGCCGGCCTGTGGTAGGGGACGCACCAGACAGCGTGGCCGCGCGTTTTGGCAGGCCCTTCACGAGCGACCGACCGACCCTGCGATCATTTTGTCGCACTGGCATACACCGTCCTTGCAGGTCAAGCCGCCCAGCCAAATCGGCGCGTCGCACCACGCTCGACTCGCCGCAGCCAAAGACGTATAGATCTGACTATAGTATGTGAGGCGTCCGGCAGACTGACCAACGAACGACACTTTGCCAATCGTAGACCGCCGATGAGACACGTTGTCTCTGAAGCTATGCATTAACACTCGGCAACGCCAATGAGCGCCAGCAGCAGCTCGCCGCAGTGGACGTGCGATTGCCAGCTACTGCCCACTCGCAGAATTCGCGCTTGCCGCTAAGGAAGGCTTCCGTCGCCGCCTTCTAAATGGCGCTGTTGAATCAGCTAGCCAAGCTTTTGCAGAAAGCCGCCAGCCACTTCCGGTCCGAGCGGCTCAAAATCCGCCTCCTCCGAGCTCGCTGCGAGAGCGAAGCAACTGCGATACAAATGCACGTGTATTAATTATGCCAACCTTAAACCAGTGTTTTAACAAAATAGAAACGTTCTTCACGAAAAAATTCGCGAATAAATATGCATGAGAATATCTTTTTGAGACATTCGCCGTGCCGCGGCGAGGTAGCGTCTCGCACCGCCGCTAAATATCTTAAGGCAAGATGCGCGCGCCGCTGCCGCCGCCTCCTCTGCGACGGTCGAGGTCGGCGGTGTCCGCAGCGTCGCCAGCGAGAGCTTCGGCGGCGGCGGCGGTAGCCGCTTGGGGGCGCTCAGAAGCGCCGCGTCGCGTTGGCGATGCGCGCCTTGGCGAGCTTCTCGGTGCGCACGCACGTGCCCCACCAGGACCGCTCAGCGCACATTTCTTGCTCCTCGACGACGAAGCACGGCATGCCGACGACGTTGAAAAACAGGTGCCCGATCATCTGCGACACGGAGTCGGAATGCTTGCGGATGGCCCGTTTGAGACACTTGTAGAGCCTGCCAAGAGAGGCGAGCGCGAGACTAACGATAAAAACGATAAAACAGTTGTAATACGCCCTGAAGAGAATTCAATCGCTTGTATAGACACTCTGCCGATGCTGTACAGGCTGCATTTCATTATTTGGTTAGCGATAACGCCCAGTGACAGCGCTCATTAGGACATCAAAGAGAACTCAGACGGATGAAGCTAAAGCAATAAGGAGCACGGGGTTGGTTTGGTCTAGCGGTTAAGGTGCTCGCCCCGACCAAGGTCTGACTGAGGTCGTGGGCTCGAGCCCTGAGGCATATGTGAAGCGCCTGAATAGATATTAAGTTCTCTTGGGGCGCTATATAAATGAATTATATTTTTTTAACCCTTTTTTAAATGCCACGTCATGTGATGTAATGACGTCTGCCCGGTGTAAAATCCGGGCTCTAGGTGCACTCGAACTTAAGGCACTGACCGTAAAGAATGCGAGGTACGTGAGAGGCACAGGTATAGAAATAAACAAAATTCATTTGCACGGCGCCTTAAGAGAATTGAAAAATCCAGGTGCTTCACATGTGCCGACGGACTCGAGCCCACGAAACCTTGTTCTGCAAATGCATGCACCTTGACCTGGGTCATCAAAGGCGAGCCACGAAACCTCATTCACAAAGGGCGAGCGCTATTACATGGGAGTCAAACCTGGGCTAAAAGACTGCGACGGCAGAGCTAAAGATACGACGCCTAGCCAGATCAGGAAGCAGTTTGGATAAGTAAGGAGAATGGAGTGACAAAAACCGTTGTGTCAATGCGCTATTTGACGGGAAGCAAGTGCAAGTCGGCGGATAAAGTCGGCTGTAAAGTGGCGATTGTGACATTCATGGCAAACAAGCCCAGCTGCAGAGGTTTGCTCTGATTGTAAGCGCTGAGCTGCACACGCGGAAAGACCGGCTGGTAGTTAGTAGCCAGGCAGCTAATAATAATTATGCACTTGATAAAGCGCCCTCAGAGAACTCAAACTCTCTCTAGGCGCTTTGCATTTGCTGCAAACGGAAAGGCAATTGAATGGTGAGTAATATCATGCTTGATAAACAAGCAAAATTAATAACATGGTTAGGGGTGACATGCACAGGGTCAGCATGCAAATGTGGTTAGTGGCAGCATGCAGTGTCAGCACGCATAAGCTTATGAAGGACGAATCACAGGGACCCACTAAATGCTGTCCTAAATAGGTGTGTTTTTAGGTTCTTTTTAAATGTGGTCAAGTCAGGGGGTGTTCTGACGCAAGTCGGGAGGAAGTTCCAGGCTTTGGGAGCATACGAACTAAATGCACGGTCTCCAAAAGATTTGAGTTACAGAAGTCGTGACGTGTTGTAACGTATGCACCTGCCAGCTTGGCAGTGGTATCCTTGTCCATGTAAGCCCAAATCGCTGTACGTAAGCAGACTTGACAGCAGAGCTGATTCGCTGGTTTTGCGCAACGTCAATTTTGAGTTGGGCACCGCGATTACATGAAATTGACGCAATCGTGGGGTATCTTAGCTACAATATCCTACAATACTGGATACGATACCCTACAATATTGCTTCGTGAGGTATCTTGGAAGAGCGTAGTATAGGGATAGGTTTACATATTGCTTAGTTAGTTTAGGTTTTTCAGAACAAGTTGTTTTTATCGTCATTAAATGTGAGAAAGCTTGTTGCAGTCCGTATGCAAATGCCTGCAATACATGACGAAATGGAGCTAGGTTCGACGCGATGGTAGGTGTGGATACGTTAAGAGCTGTCGTGTGTCGTTTGCACAAAATTAATCCTACATCGTTCTTGTCTATTAATTAGGTAAGGTAAGGAGAGTATAAATTAAGAAAATTGCTAGGCCGCAGGGGCGCGTGCAATGTCAGAGTCTGTCCGCTTGCTCTCACCAATCAAAAATCGATTGAAACAACTGCTTAGGAGTTTTAAATTAAGCTATTTATAACTTTAGAACATTTCTCTAGAACCCAAAGAGAACTATGTCTCTTCTTAAGCATTTACATGCGATGCAATGCAAGCGTGTCAATTTATTAGTGACGACGTAGGCACTTTCAGTAGGCATGTACACGCATAGCACAATTCAAAGGTTGCATTAGTGATGTTTGCACCAGACAAGCATAGCTGCTGAGTTGTATGGCTACCGCAAGCGTCTTCTTAGACAAGCGAGAAGACTTGCACATAGTGAGTTACAGAAGCTTCTCGGCGAGAGAGAGAGAGAGAGAGAGAGAGGGAGAGAGGGAGGTTGCTGTAAATTCTACTGTAAAGATGCAGAAAACCACTATTGTCATGCGTTTTGGCATTACAGTCTCTGGAAACGGCTTTAAGGCCATAGAAACTGATTTCCGTGGAAAGATCGAAAACCACGGGAAGTCATCAGACGACGCTCCACGATAAGGTTCGAATTTTTTTTCGCTCGACTGAGTCAAGCTCTCATTTCACGAGGGTCGTAGCGTCACGCAGCCGACTTTGCACGAGCGGATATTGTCAGCGGTCTGCTCTCGGTAGCCAGGCATTCTTCTTCTTCGTCACCACCAGTCGAGCGAACCTATACCTCTATTACCTCCGGCATTGTCAAAATTGTTTCAAACACCGGCATTAGCTTTTAACTGCCGCTCGAACGCTCAGGCTCTGCTAATACGGTCGAAAAACTTGACTCAAGTCTAAAGAATATCAGGTACCGGATGTTGGCTATATTAAATAAAGCGATACTAGAAGTTGAACTTCTCACCTCTTGGCAAGCGCGAGGTAGACGAATGGCTGTTATTCTAATCGGCAGTGCCCTCTGCCTCGCAATCTGAATGCAATATTATTCGCTCGAATATGATTAGTATTAGTAGTGCTGTCTGCCGATCTGCCGCCAGTTGTAAGTCCGTGGGCGGCGACACAGCAGAGGCGGCGGCGAACGCTGCTGCAGCAGCGTTCGCCACCGCCTCTGCTGCCGCCACCTCTGCGGCAGCGTACGGCACTTGCGCTGCGGTCTCAGCAATGAACGCACGACCCACAGTTGGCCGGACCGAGAGCACCAGCAGCAACGGCGCGCGGCACATTGCGGATTACGAAATTCTCGCCGGCTGCCATTCGAGAGCGATCTGTTTGCGCAACGGCTAGCTAGCGCGAGAATGCGGCGTAGCACTCGGCGGCGGCGGCGCCGCGCCTCGGCCCGCTCGGTGGCGGCGGCGGCGCCGGACCCGTCGCTGAGACCGATCTAGCTCGGGCAATGGCGCTGTCCAGGCTCGCGCTACCCTCGCTGGGGCCAGCTCGACTGCGAAACGTGGCGTGCCACCCAGAATAACCGTTGGAGGAAAGCGCTCGGTCGCGATTTACGCCACGTCTGCGGCGACGCGGCCGCCGCCGCCGTACCCCTCCGCGCTCGGCCTCTCGACGCGCCAGCCTACGCCGCGGCACACCGAACGACGCCACGTCACAGCTATCGCCACCCACCCCCACCCTATTCCTGCGCCAGTCAGCCGAGTCGGGAAAGGGACGACTCACAGCGGCGCACCGGCTGCCGGGCGCAGCCCACGACAGGCGGTCGCTATCGCTGCGATTGATGGCGCCACGCCACATCACACCACAACGCAGGACGATGCGTCATTCCTCCGAGCCGCCGCCCCCTACCCCCCTCATTCACGCCATTCACGCTAACTTGGGCGGTGGCAGACGACTCCAAGCGAGGCTCGCTCTGAAGCCGCTTACACTTGGTCGCAGTCGCAGTGACTGACGGTGTACAGCCGGTAGTTGAAGTAGTTGTACTTTGTTGACATCGACGTGATGGTCCTGGGGCAATGGTCGTGCACGCGACAGCAGCTGTCGGCGATCCGTCGTTCGCCCAGGTCGTCGTACGACACGGCGCTATTCCCTCGGCCGCACCACTTCGTACCTGCGGCGACGGCTTGGGTGGCTCAGCTGCGTCCGAGGCAGCAACGGCAGCAGGCTCGCCGCATTCGGCCGCAGGCACCCGTTCGTCGCGGGCTGCTGCTCGCCGGCTCCATGCCGCGCCGCCGCGCTGGGGTCACGCCAGGTCACGCCGCAGCCGCCGACCTCGACGGGATGCGCATTCTTTCAAGCGCACGCACGTTGCCTAGACATAGATTCAGTTGTCCCGCGGCGCTACAGGAGCGCCGTATTATGATTTTAATTATTATTATTATTACTACTACTTTTACGACGCCGGCGACCGCGCGCGATGCAGCCACCGCCGAGGCGACGACCGCCGCGTTTTACGGCGCCGCGGGCGCGCCGGACTAGAGGGCTAGCTAGCTAGCACGATACGCGCTGCTAGCTTCGGCGGTACGCAGAGAAAGCCGCGATGGCCTCTCACCCCGCAGCGGGCGTCTCCCTTCGCCGGCCGGCCGGCGCAGAGAGGTAGCGAAGGGGAAGCGCGGGGCCGCGCGAGCGCCTCACATCCGGGACGATAAATCGAGCCGGCGGCGGAATCCTCCGTCGAGCTGTCAGAGCGTACTAATCTTATCCGCGTGCGAGATAAGTGCGCCCCTCCTCACAACCGTTCGCTCAAGGGCGGGAATGCCGCGTCGCTCACAGCCGGCCGGCCGGCCGGCCGGCCCTCCACGTGTCGGACCGTCGGAGGCGGGGCCACCGGCGGCCGCAGCTTGTCGTCTGCTGCCGCCGGCGGCGGAGAGGAGAGCGCAGCGGACGCGTGGCCGCGACGCCGGCTTACCGGGATACACTAGCGGTAGCGTGGCCCTCTTGAGACGCCGACCGTCGAGCGGCATGCCGCCGCCGTCCTCGGCAGCGCGCGGCGGCCTCGCGTGGAACGCACGACACTCGGCGATCCAGGCGTCGACGCGAGACAGTGCGCGCACCTTCTGCCGGCTCAGCGCCACCGGTGTGAAGCCGCCGTCGTCGCGCCTCGACGCGACGTAGCGCCGCAGCTCGTCGGCCTTCGCCGCTGAGCTGACGTCGCAGTCCAGCAGGTCGTCGTCGTCGGCTCCGAATACGAGCAGTGCTAGACGCGACCCGTTGGCCAGCTGCAGCAGCTTCAGCCGCTCGCCGTCGTGCGTCGCCACTTGCTCGCTCGCTGCGAAGTCGCCTCGGGCGTACACCAGCTCGGCGCCGCCCGCCGTCAGGCGGGCCGCCGCGAAATCGCCGTCTACGCCGCCGTCTCCGCCGAGGCCCCGGTCCACGTCTACGCCCCGCGCTGCCCCAGCGGTCGCCTCGCTGGCGACCGCCGCCGCCGCGAAGGCTCCGCGGTAGGCGCACAGCAGCGAGAGGCAGGCGACTAGGACGACGCGGCCGGGACGACGTGCCATACCCTCGCAGCTCGGACCGTTTGAGAGGCGGCGGCGGCCACCCTGCCGCCGCTTTCCGGCCGCAGCCTCGTTGGCGCCGCCCTCACCTCTGCCCGCCCACTCTAAGTCTGGCATTTGGCTGTTAGCCAATGGCGTAGCGCTTGCGCGTGTGTGCGTCTGTGTGGCGGCGGCACACATGCCTGCGACGCACATGGCGACGCATGCCTGCACATTTTTAGGCGGCGTGCAGGCGTTACCCGGAGCCGCGAGCGATGTCGAGCCTGCTAGCGCATAGGGTCGTCTTTTCCTCCACGGCGCGAATCCTGGCTGAGGCCACTCTGTGCCCTCAGAAAGGACGACGGTAGTCGCAGCGAGATTTTGCCGGCGTGCCCGTGCATCGCAAAACACGTCATCTTGCGAGTGCGTTTACGGGATGGGCGCACTGGGGTTTCGAGTTCAGTGCGCGGTGCGGATTTTGTGGTTTTTCAGCATTCTTCATTTAAGGCTTCGTGCTTACGGCCGCTGGTTGTCGCATTGGACTCGCTGCCTAAACCAAGGTTTAGTTGATTGACATCGGCATCTTTGCTGGGCTAGGCGCCACGGGTACTTTTACGATGCGCTGCTACTTTCGCAAACCATTCGAGTCGCAATGACCCGACGGGGTACGCCGCACGGTTGAGTGCGCACGCCAGCGGGCTGCACTGAGTCGCACAACAAGCGTCAGCTCTAGCTACAAAGGCGTAGTCGTAGTAAATTGGCGCGCGTTGCGACAATGACCGCCTAACAATGGCGGCCGTCCTCGGCGGCCGCCACGCGCGTCCGTCCCTCGCGACCGCTCGAGCGCTCCCGAGGGTGCGGGCAGGCGGGCGCGCGCGTCGCCGAGCGTCGCCGAGCGTCGCCGCCGCTAGGCGGAGACTCGCGCGTTTGCCGCCGACCGATGAGCCTCGGCGTCTCAGAAGCGCAGACAGCGAAGGCACTCGCCGATCGCTCGAGGAGAGGCTTCGCCGCCTGCCGGCATCTCGACAAAGCGGCTCGACGTCATCGGCGCCGCCTGCTCTACCGAGCAGCGGCGGCTCGCTAGCGCAACAGAATTGGGCTCGTGCGTCAGCGCCGCCGCCTGGCGAAGTAGGCCAAGATCCCACGATGCGCGCGTCGCCTCGCCTCCGCGGAGGGCGGCGCCTCCGCGGGTGATCGCCGGCCGGACGGTTGCCGCAGTTTCCGCTTCTAAATCGCAACGAAACAAGTCAATCGATCGACCCGCAGCTCCATTCGCTAAAGCTGCAGAGAGCGTATTATATGCTCAGACGTCCCCCCCCCCGACCCGGGGTGGGATGGGACGGGACGTCTGCCCATTCGGTTTTGGGACGCGTTTCTTCTTACTTCCTGCAGAAACTCTCCATTGGCTAGGACGACTTTCTGGACGCTCGCATGCTTAAAGCTGAACGAAAGAGAAGGAGAGGGAGAGAGAGAGAGGGGGGAGAGAGAGAGAGAACAAGGGGGAGAGGGAGAGAGAGGCAGGGAGAGAGAGAGGGAACGAGAGAGGGAGAGAGAGAAAGGGGAGAGAGAGGGAGAAAGGGAGAGAGAGGGAGAGACAGAAGAGAGGGAGAGACAGAGGAGAAGGAGAGAGAGGAGAGGGAGAGAGAGGAGAGGGAGAGGGAAGAGAGAGGAGAGGCCGGCGGTCGTCCATCGATTTCCGGCTTTCGCCTGCTGTGTGGCCGCGAGCTGCCTTCGGATCTATAACTAGCGACGACAGGGATCTTTGCGAAAGATTGACTCTGCATCTTCATCTGTAGCTTCACAAAGCCATAACGACTATGCGAATGCTTAGCAGGAGTATTTTCTATGGTGCACTCAATGCCTAAGCGGCTTTCGGCGCGTATTCGATAGCCAACAAACTTCCTCTCAAGCGGGTCAAGTCCGTTTCCCGCGGCGCGACAAGTTTCGCGCGTTCACACGTCTGTCACGCTGCTGTTGCTTCCACTATTGCTGCTCTCGCTGCTGCTGCTTCTGCTGCTATTGTCGCTTCTGCTGCTTGTACTCGTCAGTTCTGCCATCAGCGACGTAGCTGTTACATCACACCCCATCTGCCCGACCTCCCTTTGCTCCCTATAAAATTGGATTAATTTCAAGATCCTCTATTTGGCTTACTGGTCGCTTCAGGCGCTAGCACTAGCCTTGACCTTTCCAACATCGTTGCTCCTCAAGTATGCTCTCGAACCAACAGCTCCTCGGTACTTAGTCATCGCCATGCTTTATACTAAGTCGCAATGGTTTGGCGATCGGTCAGTTCCTATGCATCGAAAATCTGGAACTCGCTTCCAGCTACAGTCATTGCCTGCAACGATCGTGCTTAATTAAATGTCTAGGCTAAATATCATCTGTTTTACTCAGATTTCGCACTGCCCTCAACGAAGCTGTCTTTTTTGTTCTTTTGTGCATTGCCTACAGACACGAGCATGATTTAGTGAGTGAGGTCAGTGAGTGTTAAGAGCCACAGGTACTTTCAATCAGGGGGAAGCCGTGAGTGTCTTCCGGTTTGCTTTTAGCATGCTGGCCCTAAGCATTGCGCTCGCTTACTTTAGTCCACCTGTCTGAGCACGGCATTAACTGTGGTTTTTTAAATCTATTCCAGCGAATTTTAGAGTGCCTTAGCAAAGATTTAGAGGTCTCGCAGCGCTATGCTATGCAACGACGGCCCGCTGGGCGCCAGTGCTGCAGCTACCGACGCTAGACACGAGCCATCGACTGTGCAACGGGAGTCAGAACGACGCCAGTGGGAGTCCTCCGGTGTTTTTGTTGCTGTTGTATTTCCTGCTGTTCCTGCTGCTCCTGCTACCACTGCTGCTGTTCATTGCGTCACCCCACTCCAGGGTGACCGATTTAATGAGCCACTTATGCGACCGTTGTCCGAGGCGACTGTGGTGTGGCAAATAAGGGGCGGCCGCGGGTAGCTGGTATGTCGATTATTCAATATGCCAGATTGTCGTGGCATTGTTCCGTTCGCAGTTGGCGTTACCTCGCTGGACTGCAGTGCAACAACTGATATTGTGGTTCGGATCGAAGCATGGACCGTGACCAGGCAAACCATCTGATCATGCAGAGGCAGCCACCGTTGTGGGAGATAGCAGATGTGAGGGGGACAGCAGGTGTGAGGGGGACAGCAGATGTGAGGGGGCAGTGTGAAGTAAAAGGGCTCAGGTGACATCATTTTTTCATCAATGTTGTACTCGCAGCTGGTTGCGATTGTAGTGAGGGGCTACATCGCACAGCACACACGTATAATTCATTTGTATAGCGCCCTAAGAGAACTTAATCTCTATTCAGGCGCTTCACGTATGCCACGGGCTCGAGCCCACGACCTCGGCCAGACCTTGGTTGGGGAAAGCACCTTAACCAATGGGCCAAACAAGTTCGGCGGCATGGCAAGTTATCTGCTGTCTACACCTTCAGTGGAGGCTTTGCTTATACAGTTACCTAATCAGCATCGGGTCGTGCCAACGTACAGTCGTTGGCTAGCAGGCTACTGTCCGCGAGCGTTGGTTGGTGCGCTTCGTTTAAATAATGAAGATAAATTCGCAGGGCTTTTTCTTGCTGCTAAGTCTTGTTGAGCTGGAGCTTGTTGAGCGCACGGTGCTGCCACAGCAGATGTCCAGTGCATCGCAGCCACGGCAGTCTCGGCTCGCGTGCCGGCATCTCACTGCTCGTGGCTCGTCGTGCCTCCCTAGTTGCACACACACACACACACACACACAAACCCACACTGCACTGCCAATTCGACTTGCCTGCCTCTCCCTCTCTCTTTCTTTTCTCTCTCTCTCTCTCTCTCTCTCTCTCTCTCTTTGATCGAGAGTCGAGAGCAGAACTTGTTTTGACATGCAGAGAAGGCCGAACGCACTCGAAGCATTGTGAGGCACCCGCAGCATCGAGAGCTGGACCGCCCAGCAAAGCCGTTGCCTTCGCCGGCGGCGGCGAACCCGCTAGAGCCGAGTGGAGGGCGAACTCGACGAATGCTGGGACTCGCTGTGGGACTCGGCAGAAGCCCGATCGTCTCGGTCGCTCTGCCAAGGCGATGCAGACGCCGAGCAGAGGCGCCTGCATCTGCAGAAAAACGCTTCGGCCTGAGGGGAACGCCGTGGGTTCGAGGCGTCGGACACGTGGCAGCAGCGCACCAGGATCTCGTCAGTGCGAACTGGGCGAGTAAAGCTCGCTCATGCCGATCGACATTCCGCCGGCGCCGTTCAGTAGCAAGGAGGGCTTCGCGAAGGGGCATAGCCTGTGCCCGAAAGCTGAGCCCTACCGCCCCCGGCGAGGCATAGCGCTGCTCCCCGTCCGGAAATCCACGTGCAATTAACGTCACCGTTGCGGGATCGCCCATGCCTGCATGAGCATTTGAGAGAGAGAGAGAGAGAGAGAGAGAGAGAGAGAGAGAGAGAGAGAGAGAGAGAGAGAGAGAGAGAGAGAGAGAGAGAGAGAGAGAGAGAGAAATCAGCAGACGGAGAGGGAAACAAGGATATTCAAAAAGACTTAAGGCTGAGCATCGGGGCCGTGACGGAGGCATTCGCATGCAAAGTGGTGCCGCACGCGCCGGCCGAGAGCGTGAGAGAGAACGACCTGCACGTATACAGAGAGAGAGTGGCTGAGTCTGGGTGAGAGAGTCGTCGATCTATTCGGGCCTTGTGAAAACGGCTTCGCCTCTCATCGTCTTCAGGATCAACGGCTGCTTGGAGTGCACATGAGAGACAGATGATGGTCTGCCAAAGGACTTCAGGCTGAGCGGAGGTTAACTCCGAGCCCTTCCTGGCTTGAAGCTGATGTGCGAACGGCAGACTCGAAGGGTAGAAGAATAGATAGGGGCCTCGGTGCCCGGCACAGTGGCTATGCAGAGGAGTCAGGGTTCAGGGCTGATTCGTCCACTCCATCGAGTTAGAGCTTTAAAGCGGCGCGAACTAAGCCAGCCCGATTGCGACTGATAATCATTATTAGTGGTTCCTTAATTGTAACGGCTATGAACCATTTATGAGCAAATCAGTTGCCGAGGCCACATAAACGCCGTCGACGCGAGATAGGTAGTCAGCTGGGATTCCGGACTCGTCACTGGCACTGCAGCTGATTTGAGATCTAGGCCACGAAGCCGTTGGTATACGTCATGACTGCTGTTGAACGCCAGTAACCCTCAGCTGTTGCTAAATGCACTTGCCTATGCAATGGATTCGTACTTATGTCAAGGTAAGAGTGCTCTTCGTAGCTGCTGCGTTCCCGCAACTGGCGGCTTAACTTCGTGTATTGGTGCAGTACCACAAATCGCTAGCTAGCCGTCTGCAACGTGCAGGCGTCACCAGTATTCGTCGGGCGTCAGCTGAGACTAGCACCGTTACGGAAGCTTGGTGTGCCTCCTACGAGCGGGCGTCGGTTAGCCTCTAGGCCAGTGAGGACTTTTTTTTACACTTGCCAATACGTTCTTTCTTGTTATTTTCGCTTGCTTGCCATTGCATGCAATATTGTGCTTCTCGCTTGTTTGGCTATCCTTTCAGAAGCCGACCGATGCTCAGTCGGCTTCTTATGGGAAGAAAGGATGTTGGGTCCGCTGTACCTCGATAGCGTACTACGTCGGCTGAAGCCGACATAGAAGAACAGCGGACACAAAAATAGCCTCGTTGAAATTCTAATGGCCAGGATCGGACATGACGGTCAGGAGCCATCTCACGGCTTCCTGCGTAGGCTAATATATTGCCTGCCGTATTGTCGACTCGATCTTCGACAGTGGGTGAGTGTCCGCACAAAATCCGCAATAATACATATGTACAGCACCCTCTGAGAACTGAATCTTTTTCTATGCAATTTACAGATGCTGTATAGAAAGCAATATCAAATGATTGGTGGTAACATCCGCAAGCAGCAAGCCTGCCCATGAGGCTGATGGAGTCTTCGCTTGGCGAATACATATATGCTCTGCAATGTCCCACTAAAAGACGACCTAGGTCGTCGCCGTGCTGAGCCGGCGATGCCCAGGCGGCGAGATAAGCGCTCAAGAAGGAAACGGCGGTCTATGGAATCGAATGCTGTAGCAAGATCCGTCAGGACAAGCAGAGAGACCCTACCCTTAAGTCTGTATCACCGAGACGGTCGTTTTTATGCACTCGTGAGGTGGTGTGCGACTTCCACGTCTGGACAGAACAAGGAAAAAGCTTTTGGTGACGAGCCAGATGCGTAGGTCACCAGCTTCAAGCCATGGCTGGGGCATAGCCAGCGCCCTTTTCAAACAACCAGGGGTTTGGCGGCGCGAGCCTCCTCCCTCTGCCGCACGGGTTTCGGCAGTCTCCGGAGCGCTGGTGGCTGCTTTTACATCGCCGGCTCTACTCATCACAAAAGCATTCCTAGCAGCACTAACCAGCGTCATAGCAGCACCGACCGGCGGCGCCGAACTGACCGGTGTTGCAGGGCGCCTGCTGGCGTCTCAGGGCTTGCCATTGCCGAAGTGCTGAACGTCGTCGCAGCCGGCTGGTTGCCCGTCACCGGCACCGCCTTGGCGATCTCCACCGCTGCTGTCCTTTTGCGGGCCTCCGTCATCGTATGGCAGGGAGAAGTGTCGCGGACCGGCGTCTTCAGGGCTTCCACCTCGTGGACCGGCGCTATCTGGTCAGCTAACTCGCGGATCGCCGTTTCGTGGACCACTAGCACTTCGTTGGCCACAACCTCTGCTGCTCCGAAAGCCGCAGACTCAGAAGCAGTTACGTCGAAGGCCACCACAGGCTGCTTCTCCGCCGTCGCTGTCACCTGCTGGCGCTCTGCAGTCGTTGGGACAGGCACTTGTGGCCCATGCAATTTGGGCAGCAACAAATTTGTCTCATTAGTCGAGTTACCATCGAAGCTATTACAGATGCGGCATGAGCAGGAATCTCCACGGCACATGTAGCAAACATCAGGCACCGAGGTAAAGGAAGGAGGAAGGATCCTTTTGACAACATCAACAAGGTCCTGTAGCTGGAGGTCCACCGGTTTGTGGAGGTACCTCTACCTTGAGCATGGATTAACCCTTAACCGGAAGGATGCTTATGAGCATTACCTTTTGTTGGGACTCCTCTGAAATATGTTTCTCTTAGCACATCCTCGCAGCCAGTGCAATGTAGTCCGCTACGGTACGTCTGCTCCCCGGACGCTGGCGGAGCTCTCGAACCAGATTCTGCCGTAGTACGCACAGCGCGTTGTTGGAATCCCATTCTCGTAGCCATTGTCGAGTTTGTACGGGCAGCCGCGCACAGCAAAAGATCGAGTCGACAAGGCAGAAAGCCGCAAGATGGCTCCTGACCGCCATGGCCGATTCTGAGAACTTCAAAGAGTGCAATATTGGGTCCACTGTTCTTCTACTTCGGTGGAAGCCGGCGTAGTACGCTTTTGCGGTACAGCGGACCCAACAATTATGTTATATAATTGCAAAGCTACATCTGAGAACTGAATCTCTTTCTATGCAATTTACAGATGACGTATAGAAAGCATGAATAAATTATTCGTGGTATCATCCGCATTGTTATTATTACCCTGGGACTCTGTTCTAGGGATTACTTCTTTTTACGATCATACTCTCTACAGTTGCCTATGTAAACTCCGAGCACAGTCGAGGCTTTCCTTGTTGTGCGGATGACTCTAGCGCCGCTGTACTGGGGCCTCGATTCCCCCCTTCGTCCAACTCGCTGTTTCTTGCGACATGTATTGCTGACATGCACGCATGGATGGTAGCAAACTTCTCAAACAGAGTGACGATAAGACCAACTTACTACCTACGGGCAAATCTAATGTCACTGAACAACAGGAATGCATTAACCCTCGCACTTGGTTCGGCCTGCATATCTCCGTCTGCATCGCCGCCCAATCTTCGCGACATGTTCCTGGGTGACCTGTCGCAATTGACGACCGTATCAGCTCCGCAGTCGCCTGACTTAAGAGCTTGAGGTAAGTAACCAGATTGGTTGGCGCACCCGTGGCGTCCCGTCTAGACTTACGCAAATAACTACTTACAGGTTTCTCTGACTGCTCAACTATTCTGACCTTTCGCGAGCTCGCCAATACTCGCGCGTCGTCGCAGCGTCTGCGAGCGTGCCGCTTGCGAGACCACGAAAGCTCGACGACGCGCGACAATCGATCCCGCCTGGAGACAAAGGGCCGGCCTCGGTGCGTCAATGAACGTGCGAAGGAGCGATGCTGGAGCGAGCGAGCGCCGCGGCGGCGGCGGCGGCAAGGGTCCGAAATCGCGCCGCCACGTCAGCCAAGCTCGACGGGAAATCGAAGCCGAGACAAAGACGACGGTCACGCGCTGGGCGGGCGAAAAGCAAGCCGTTGGCTCGCGGCCAGCCTGCGGCTGCGGGGAGGACGGCGGCGGCGGTGAGCGGTCGGCTGGCTGGGATTCGAGATCGGTTGGCCGTTGGCCAGCTGAACGGCGCCGCAGCCCCAGGCTGAGCAGCAGAGGTGGCGGCGCAAATCTTCGCATCTCGTTCGGACCGGCGGTGAATCGGCGCGCGAGCTCTACGAGTTAGAGCGGGCGCCGATCGCCCGAAAGTGACGAGCCTCGACGTGGCGCTGTCGCGCAGAAACGCCTCTGGGATGCGTCCGCTCCGCCGCCGCCGCCGCCGCGGCCTCCGCCTTACGTCACCAGTTTCTCGAGCCGTTCTGACGTCGCAAGCGCGAAGAGTCGGAAGCCAAGCGACGTTTCTCGATGCTGGGAGACGCAATCCATCAGAAGACGGTCGGCGTGTCGCGTAGCTAACCGAAGCTAGACCTGCCGGCCAGTTTTTTCGATTTAGTTCTTCGCTGGGCCAAGCTCCCGGCGGTACGAATTGAGGTGCCCGGCGGTGGCGCACTGCCGGCCTCTGCCAAGTTGACCCTCGGGGTGCCTGGCGCCTAAAGGGGGCTCCGCGGGGTCAAGGAAGTAGGCGTTAGTGGTGCCTCGCCAATTGCCATCGGCGTTAAATGGTAGCGAGTGTCAGCGTGAGCTGCTAGCCGTGCGATCGTCAATGCCGTAATGGCACACTAGGTAAGGTGGTTGCTTTTAATGACCTCGGTACTTGAGGTCGTGGGTTCGAATCCTGCGGTGGGCGATCCTTGATTTTGCGTGCCACTGCATGTGGTGGTGATAGCCGTAAAGGGTCTTCTGTCGCTATACAAAAGACGCTGTTTAATCAGCTAGTATTTTTTTAATCCGATAGGCGTCGATTCAGCGTCCTTTAGTTCCAACGAACACATTTATTATCTGCATTGCGGTGGCCGTCGGAATACGATTCTCGTGAGACACATGAGAAAGCGCGGCGGCCATATTCGAACGGTCAGCTTTGGCGCTGCCCGGTGGCTGTGCGTGCCTGCGCGCCTGCGCTCGTAAGCTAGATTGATACGGAGGACGCATCGAGGTGCGGCCTTTTATTTCGAACCGCTGCTCGCATTCGAAACACGTGGGCCGCATTGGCAGGGCGTATTAGACTTGAACTTCTCAGACGGAAGTGGTTACTTTAGGAGCTTTAGTTACTTTAGGTTACAGACGGAAGTGGCTACTCTTTTTTCCTTGGCTGCTCCACGCTCTACGGTTAGTGGGATGAAAATTGGAGCGCCCGTAGAAAGCCTGCCGCCGCCGCTGGATTCCCTCTGGCTGACGAAAAACCCTTGTCCCTTGCGAAGGACGATCCCGCAGCGAGACTCACTTTTAGGTGCGGAGCACTGCCGCCGAGACTGCTGCTGGTGCACCGCTCTCAGCGCCCTGAGCCGCCGAGAGCGGCGACTTTAAATGAAGAGATGACCGAACGACGGCTCGTGCTCCGTCTGAATGCTCTGTGCTTAGGCTCGCAACGCTGCGCGCTGCTGCGGGTGCCTGCGCTGCAGCCGCAGTGCCTGTGCTGCGGTTAGACTGCCGTTCTTTAATTCTTACAACGCTTCTGACCCTTTGGGACGCACGGCGTATGCCCAGGGTCAGGGTCGCGATCGAGCGGTCCGCGCGCGAGTCGTAGCCCGAACATTTATATAGACGTCAATGCACTGGGTGCTACGTAGGCAAGATTGTCCAGGCACGCCCAGACTTCGTGTCGTCTGAAATTGCTGAAACAGGCAAGCGCACGGGGCACGATCGTCTGCTCCCGCGTAAGCTGCTCGAGAGCAGACGGTAGGGAGGGCGTCGAGAGGGAAAGGACGTCGGCATGACAACATTCACGACAACAGAATGGCATGACAACGACGGAAAACGGCAAACTGTGCGCACGATGTCGTGCGGCTAGTAGCTTATGCAGACGAGCGCTGGCGGTTCTACTGGACTGTTCGCCACACAACCCACCCCCACCGGTACGAAGCACCAGAGGCACGGCGGAGCGCAATTTCGTGACCCCGTTGGCCCGCGGAGGCGACGTCCGTTGCTGCAGTCATCTTGACAGCAGAAGCCGGCAGCAGAAGCAGCAGCAGCAAGACTTGACGACTGCAGAAAAAGAAAGTCTCCGATCTTGAGTGACAAACGACCGTGAGGTAACCCCTGCGGTAACCCCAGCGGTTTGCCGGTCCAGCGCTGGATGCCGGTTGATATTCTACCGAGAATAGCATTCATGCGGAACCCAAAGCGAGGCTCCGAGCCTCGGCTTTGAATTTCCGCTCACGAGCTCGAGGAGCCGGAGTAACCGGTCACTGCGCGAGTTCCTGCATTCGCTTGCATTTGCAAAGTGGTTGTGGAGCTGCAACAATCGCGTGGCGCCCGAGTCGGCTACCAGAGAGCCCGGTGTCAGATTGCACGCTCGCGCGCGCGTGCAAGCGGTCACCGGGCTCTCTGGAGCTCACGTCCGCATAGTATCACCCTACGACATCTGCTCTCCTGCTGCCTACGACTGTGGCGCAACCTATGGAGCCGTCCTCGCGCAGCTGCCGCGTCCATACTACCCACTTCCTGCACTGCCCTGGTGCCTAAGCTAGGCCTCTCACTTCCTCGTCGTGGCGCGGTGAGCCCCGTAGGCTACCTACTCACCGTAAGCGCACCGAAGGCAGCCTAGTTTTGAGTAGACTAGGGAGAACCGTCGTGCGTTACGCCCACACAGTCATTGTGGCTGTGCGGAGCTACAGATGGAGATACGTATTGACTACACTGATTGAGCGTGAGAGATTGTTCACAATGCGTGAAGTTAATGTCATAGAATTTGAGGAAGTCGCAATGATTTAATTTAGGATCCACTCGCTGATGCATCGCAGTGAAACCCAGGAATATCGACACTCTGACTAGAGCCGTCCGTGCAGCTGTGTCGATTTCGAAGCCGGAAAGCATGGCAAGAAAATATTAGGGTCAAACCAGTTGCTAAACTTACTTTAGAGTAAAATTCAAGATAATATTGAGAAGATTTGCGCAACAATTGAATAATTGTATAGGTTTCAATAAGTTCAATAAGCTTTGATATATATTTTCATAATATTAAACAACAAAATAAGGAGAAATTTGATAGCATATTTAGAAAAACTTATCACATCGAAATCAGCAATGAACTAACGAATTGGTTCAAAAGCAAAGCTGAACGTAAGCTTTCAACTTTGCTTTCATCTTTCAAATATTGACCGAGTAAAGGAATTGACATTGACAAAGCTTCATTGTAAATAAAGCTGTTTTAAGTCACAAGCATATAATGAATTTAGCGGTAAAAATGTACTAACGATGATTTACAAAGGCTCACGATGCTGAGACGCAAGTCGTCTATGACGTAGAGATCGATAAAACGTGTATTTGCGCATACTGGCTATATGCTGCTTCTGGTTTAGCTCAGTGTTGTAAGGTCTGCTTAATATTTGTTCATGCTCTTCTTGTCTCAAGAAATTCGTCAAAACTTTAAATCTGATTTCTTATATATTTGTCTTTCAAAAGGTGCCCTAAAAATATCTGATTGTTGGACCGATCTTCTCAATATTTTCTCAACATTTAACCTTAGGATTAAAAGAAAACATTGTTGGTGTACAGGAGCACACTGTGCACGTTATCAGAAACTGTACGGTCATGCTTCCTTTGCAGAATTTTTAAAGTATCTAGGCGAAGATTATTTTTCTTTTTGGGTGCAATGCTTATTTATTATTAAACATAAATATAATTCATTTGTATAGCGGCCTAAGACAACTTAATCGCTATCCAGGCGCTTCACATTTCATCTCGCTTGGGCATCACTGGCACTGCTCTGCAGTGGTTCAGGTTCTATCTCAGTGGGAGACTCCAGAGTATTGACGTGAATGGACAAAGATCATCTGAGGTACCTCTGAAATATGGCGTACCTCAGGGCTCCGTGCTAGGTCCGGTTATTTTCACGCTTTATACTCTCCCTCATGCTGATGTGACTGCCAACCACAATCTAGGCTTTCACTTCTATGCGGATGACACTCAGTTGTACCTTTGCTTTGATCCCTCCCAGCCTTCGAGCACATCGAATTCTCTCAACTAACTTGCTGCATGCATTGATGACATCCGCACATGGATGCCACCAAATTTTCTTAAACTAAACGATGATAAAGCTAACTTACTAGTAATGGGCAAACCCAGTGTGATTCACAAATTGGAAAGGCTGACGCTCAAAATTGGCTCTGCCAGCATGTCATCTGTTGAATCAGCTCGAAATCTAGGTGTCATATTCCAACGCACCCTCTCAATAGACGACCATATCAGCTCCACGGTCAAATCTGCCTATTTCCAGCTTCATAACATTGCTAGAATTCGGGCTTGTTTAGATAAGGATACCACGTCCCAGTTGGTCCATGCATTCGTGACATCCCGTCTCGACTTCTGCAACTCACTGCTTACTGGCCTACCGGCATGTGCGATCAGGCGATTGCAGCCGGTGCAAAACTCCGCAGCTAGGCTTGTCTGTCGTGAGCGTCGCAGTTGCCACATTACACCACTTCTCGCCGACCTGCACTAGCTACCAGTCAAGCAACGGATATACTTCAAGGTTTTGTCGCTCACTTTCAAGTCACTTCATTCTTTGGCTCCAGCCTATCTCTCAGATATACTCCCTCATCAGGCCAAGCATCGTACCACCCGCTTTTCGGAATCCAACAGTCTACAAATACCTCGTGCAAACCTCAAATCCTTTGGAGACCATGCATTTAGTTCGTATGCTCCCAAATCCTGGAACTCCCTCCCGACTTGCGTCTGAACGTCCCCTGACCTGACTACATTTAAGAAGAACTTAAAACACACCTATTTAGGACAGAATTTAGTGGGTCCCTGTGATTCGTCCTTGATGTGCTTATGAGTGCTGACACTGTGCATGCTGCCACTAACCACATTTGCATGCTGAACCTGTGCATGTCATCCCTAACCGTGTTATTTATTTTGGTTGCTTATCACGCATGATATTACTCACCATGCAATTGCGTTTCCCTTTGCAGCAAATGTAAAGCGCCTAGAGAGAGATTGAGTTCTCTGAGGGTGCTTTATCAAGTGAATTATTATTATTGTTATTACATATGCCTCCGGGCTCGAGCCCACAACCTCAGCCAGACCTTAGTCGGGGCGGGCACCTTAACCACTGGACCAAGCCAGCTCGGCAATATTGTTATTATTAATATTATTATTATTATCCATTAACAAATTATATCGAAGATAAGAGTGGTTAACTCAATTTCTTTGACAGGGATTAGAATAAGATCGCGTGTCCTACTCCGGAAATACGCCCCTACATTATAGTGCTGGATCAGAGAAGTACGCCATACTTTACTCTCTTAAAGAGGTGTACTCTAAGATTTGAGCCCTTCAAAGCATTCTTACAGTTTTGAAAGGAGACGGACAGATGAGGCAGTAGTGTGTTTGCTATTTCAATTAGTGATACGACTGTCATCGTGTGCTTAAAGTGTAGCTGTCCTCTTTCATAACTGATTGGTGTCTGAAAGCTTTACATTGCTGCCGCAGCCTGTCCTGCTTGTTTGCTAGTGCACTGCTTTGAGAGCAGTGCACTGGGAGCGGAACTGAAGACCATGAGATGCGGACTTATTTACTCTTTTAACACGCCATGTAGTCGACACGTATTCTGCATCATCTTTGATTGCAGACTAGCTTGTTTGTACATACGTACATATAGCAAGCTTGTCGCATGCTGTGCTCGCTCACCCGACGTGCGCGTCCGCCTAGTCTGTCGCCCGTCACAGCCTCGACCGAGCGGTCGCCAGCTTGGATGGCACGCCATCTTCCGACGAGGAGCGAGCACGGTGCTTGAGCCCAGCAGCCTTCAGCCATGGCCGTTTATAGGGTCGGGCTGATCTCGCTGCGATCGGAGGCTGCAAATAAAGCAATACCAAATGTTTGGTGGTTATACCCGCATGCAGCAGGCATAGAGTGTAAGCAGGTACATACACACTAAGGATAAATCACAAATAAATAAATAAATCCTATCAAATGCTGTAATAAAAAAGTGCATTTTAAGCTTTTTTAAAGTGTCATGTCATGGGACGTTGTAATGTGCGTAGGTAGTGAGTTCCAGGCTTTGGGGATACATGAGCTAAAGACACGGCCTCCAATGGTTTTGAGGTTCGTACGAGGTATGGCTAAGCGATTCGAGTCAGAACAGTGTGTTGCACGACTCTATGCTGAGTGGGCGAGTAGTTGTGATAGGTAGACGGGATCAAGAGAATGAGGGGGCCTAATAGTAAGTGACAGAACCTTGAAGTCGATGCGCTGCTTGATTGAGAACCAGTGCAGGTCGGCGATAAGTGGTGTGATGTGACAACTGCAACTCTTCTGACAGATGAGCCTAGCTGCAGAATCATTTACTAATTCTAAGCACCTGATTGCACAGGCCGGTAGGCCCGTAAGCAGAGAGCTACAGAAGTGAAGACGGGATGTCACAAATGCATGGACCAACTTAGATGTGGTATCCCTGCCAAAACAAGCCCGAATTTTAGCAATTCTGTGTAGCTGAAAGTAGGCACACTTGACTGTGGAGCTGATGTGGTCGTTACATGAGAAGTCACTTGGGATCATGACACCTGGATTTCGTGCAGATTCAACACGAGATATGCTAGCAGAGCCGATTTTGAGCATTGGTATTTATAATTTCCGAATCACACTTGATTCATAACTAGTAAGTTTGTTTTTATCATCATTAAGTTTAAGAAAGTTTGCTCCCATCCAGGTACAAATGTCATCAATATATGCTTCGAGGGTGTGTAGAGACTTCGACGTGCTCGAAGGGTGGGAGGAATCAAAACAAAGGTACAACTGAGTGTCATCTGCATAGAAGTGAAAGCCTAGATTGTGCTCGGTGATCACATCGACAAGCGGGAGAGTATAAACTGTGAAAAGAAGCGGATCGAGCACAGAGCCTTCGGGTACCTTGTAATTAAGTGGTTCCTCAAATAATCTTTGTCCGTTCACATCGACACTCTGGAAAACTCTTCCACTATGATATGACCTAAACAATTGCAGTGCAGTGCCAGTGATTCCCGTGTGAGATTCAAGACACTCTGAAGGCTTTTGTGATCAATAGTATCAAAAGCTGCCGAAATATTGAGCAGAGCATTCAAACAAACTTTACCGAAGTCTGCATTAATAAGAAGGTCGTTATACACCTAAGCAATACTGACTCTGTGGAGAACTTAGCTCTAAACCCAGACTGGAACTTAATAGCTAGGTGAGAAGTTGCAACGTATGAGTTCAGCTGGTCTGCCACGACTCATTCCAAAGTCTTTGACAGGAGCGGTAGAGGGAAGCTGGGCGGAAGTTGAAGTTCTTGTAGCCTAGTGTTGCTTTCTTAATTCGTGGCCTGACTACAGCCTTTTTGAAAGGTGCAGGGACGTGACCAGAGGCTAAAGACATACTTATTTTGTTAGTTATGCATGGAAGCAGCAGATCTAAGCATCGTAGAAGTAGGACAGTGGGAATAAGGTCTAGAGGACTAGTAATCTTCTTTGGCTAGGAGAAAAATTTCTGGATGAGGTCACTCGTAGCCTCCTTGAATGTAGACATCGGGGTAGTGCAAGGAATCGATGGGCATGAGTCCTGTGTTGATGCAGTTGATGGGCAGGAGTCCAGAGGCGATGCCGCAATCATGGGGGATGGACTCTCTGATCTTGTTCATCTTGCTGCCAAAGAAGCTCGAGGAGTGATCGGCGAGACAAAGTTCATACAGCTAGATTTATGTTTGATTCGCGAGAAAATTACACACCTTAATTTTGAAGTTGTCACTTTTCTCCCAATACAGAATTCGATCCCTTAACTGAGAATCCTGAACTGGACAATCAGTGGGGCAGGCTAACCACCTAGGTCAGCAGACATTCAGGCCGGCCTTCCAAAGCAACGTCGGAGTTTTACCAAATCCTTCACGGGCGCAAGCTTGTCAATGATATTCCACTTTTAAATACAGCTTAATTGTATCATAATTAGAATTGTTATTTGAGTACTGAGTGTGACAGATGCATTGACCATGCATTGCCCACTGGAAGCAGAGGTGATAGGCGTTAAGGTTATTCTACCGCTATATAAATGAGGCCGTTAAATCAGCTAAGCTTTCTTATCTTTATTGACGCAAAGAGTGCTTTCACTCATTGTTTAGATGGGCCTTCACTAAGTCGCTAAGACAAAACTTGTTAGGTCACTTTCTCTAATACTGGTTTTAAAGATTCGAGGCATTTTTCATCGGCATGTGTATATTTATAAATCAGGTCTATTTCTGTAACTCAGACAACTTGTTTGAGGCACTAGATTCGCCTTGCTAAGCAGTATGAGGAAAATTGAGCCACCAAGGTGATCCATCGTATTTTATTGTGCATCAAGATGATATTTCCTATGCGATAATGTCTAAAACCATCATATTGCAACTTATTGTATGTTTTATATTCCATCAGATTACGTGTGCTTGGCTTTATAAACATGTAATCGTCAGGTTAGCAGCCACATTAGATTAAAAATCTGCTTATGATGACACACAACCCAGTGTGATTCAGAGATTGGAAAGGCTGTCTCTCAAAATTGGCTCTGCCAGCATATCTCCTGTCGAATTAGCTCGAAATCTAGGCGTCATATTCCAAAGCGACCTCTCGTTAGACGACCATATCAGCTCCACAGTCAAATCTGCCTATTTTCAGCTTCACAACATTGCTAGAATTCGGGCTTGTTTAGATAAGGATACCACGTCCAAGTTGGTCCATGCATTCGTGACATCCCGTCTCGACTTCTGCAACTCACTGCTTACTGGCCTACCAGCATGTGCGATCAGGCGATTGCAGCTGGTGCAAAACTCTGCAGCTAGGCTTGTCTGTCACGAGCGTCGCAGTTGCCACATCACACCACTTGTCGCCGACCTGCACTAGCTACCAGTCAAGCAACGGATTTACTTCAAGGTTTTGTCGCTCACTTTCAAGTCACTTCATTCTTTGGCTCCAGCCTATCTCTCAGATATACTCCCTCATCAGGCCAAGCATTGTGCCACCCGCTTTTCGGAATTCATCAGTCTAGAAATACCTCGTACGAACCTCAAATCCTTTGGAGACCGTGCATTTAGTTCGTATGCTCCCAAAGCCTGGAACTCCCTCCCGACTTGCATTAGAACATCCCCTGACCTGACCATATTTAAAAGGAACCTAAAAACACACCTATTTAGGAGAGCATTTAGTGGGTCCCTGTGATTCGTCCTTCACGTGCTTATGCGTGCTGACACTGTGCATGCTGCCACTAACCACATTTGCATGCTGACCCTGTGCATGTCACCCCTAACCATGTCATTCATTTTGTTTGTTTTTCAAGCATGATATTACTCACCATTCAATTGCATTTCCCTTTGCAGCAAATGTAAAGCGCATAGATAGAGATTAAGTTCTCTGAGGGCGCTTTATCAAGTGCATTATTATTATAATTATTATTTTACAAGTCGGCGTAGAGATTAAATTTACGATATCCCCACTCCAGACGTCTTTTGGTTACCAAGATCAGCAAGCATGCCAAATTGTATGCTTGCATCCAAAATTATAATTCATGTACCTCAGCTCTCCCACCAGTATGTGTGTTCCCTACTTGTTCAAACTAGTATAGCACCGTCACTTGTAAGTCGTGTAGCTGTGTCGCCCCCTGACGGCTGGGTACCCAGTGCTACTTGCTGCTTTTCATGTCCACTTATATAGTACTCCAGATGATGCACTAGGCATCACGAGCTGACGGGATGGGGACTGTGACTCTAGCAGTGTATGCTTTCAGCAGGTCAACCCGACTGGAACGGCCAAGCAGGTTTTTGAGCTTTGTGTTGTAACTATTGGCTTTTTGTGAGCTTCTGGTCTCTGCACATGGCATGCGTTGTGCAACAACCCGACCTAGTGAGGGTCGCGGGTCACAACACCAGTGGTGTCAGAGGCTCGGTTAGTCCCTCTTGGAGTGCCAATATGCAGAAGACAGATATAATGTGTAACTAGAATGAGCTGCACTAGGTGCGAAGAGTATCGTTGTTGACAGTTCGTTACTAATACTCTCGAGGATAGCTAGAGTGCATAGCTCATTGAAAAAGCAGGTGAGACCAAAGGGAAAGCGAAATTCTAGTGTATTTGAACTGCGTGTGGTTTTAGGTGATGAATAAGCTGACTAGCAAATGAACGAGCAGCTAGGGTAATATCCCTAGCGTGCGTAGAGGAAGCAACTGCCGTTCTCATAGAAAGAAAGCCTACCCAGATGTCTTGGTTGGGCTTCGTCAGTACCAACAAGGAGCCAACGTGACTAAAAAAAGAAAATTATATCTGATTTAGCAGACTCTTTTTGTATAGCGACAGAAGAGCCTTTACGGCTATCACCGCGCTTGCAGTGGCAATAAAGGATCGCCCACCACAGGATTCGAACCCAGGACCTCGGGACCGAGGTCGTGAAAAGCAACCGCCTTACCCAGTGAGCCATTGCGGCTCACTCAGACCTTCCTCGAAAATGGTGCAACATTCTGGCTGTGGCTAATATGAACCATGATTTGGCAGCTGGCCACAAGCAAGACAGGAAGGTGGGCCTGCTGTAGAACTGTAATTCGGTCAGGTTAGCTAGAATGCCTTGGCTCCTCAATGTTGCTTATTCTTGCTAGGACTTCAATTTTTGTTCAGTTTTCAGTGATCCAGGAACAAGTAAGCCTGTCTAGGGAGCCCCAGATCGAAGATCCTTGCTGCCTCGACGAGCTTCCCCTGACTGAATCAATCCTAAAAAACACAAAAAACACAGTCCTATGCACCGAAAGGCCAGGGTTGACCTCCGAAACAACAAAAACCTGCCAGCCATGGCAGCAGGCTCCGACGTGCTCCACGAGACAGGCACACGGTGAGCGGCCACAAGCTGAAATCCACTTGCTCCTGCGGCAGAAGCCCATTCAATCGAACACACTCTGGCAGCTGTCAAGGCAGCCATTAGGTGCTAGGCACCAGCATGCCCACGAGCTAGACAAGAACACGTGGTCATTCAAGGTGAGCCCGTACAGATCGGCAGCAGTTCACTCGGCCGCAATACCGGCTTTAACTACTGCTGTCGTTGCACTATGCGATCCAACTCAGCTCTAGCAGCAGCACTAGTAGCAGCAACCAGGTTGGCAGGCCTCACCTGCCTAACCTAACGGGCCATCGGACCAACAACTTCCGAGAGATCCGGCCCACCTACCTTCCATAGTGTGTTGAACAAATTAGGCCCTAGATTAGATGAGCCGACGTGAGCATTAGCCGCCACTGCCGTTGTGAACTGCATACAGTAACCTGGCTTCGAGAGGGATTTTGTTTGCAGTGTAGTATTTATTTTAAGTAAAAGCAAGTATTCGCGTGCGTGCATGCTTGTGCATGTGTGCGTGCAGGTGGATGTGTGGATGTGAGTTTGCCAAATGTTCGAGATAGACACTCCTAACAGCTGTCCACTAAAGCACACCCTCAGAATAATAACATCAAAATATTTTACAGCACACTAAGCGAACTTAATCTCCTCGAAGGCTCTTTATATATGCTGGGAAGAAAACGTGACAGCTGGTTGAAAATAACGTGCACAGCATCAATGCACATAATCACAAAGAAGACTCTTCACACGGACGAAGTATATGCTTCGAGAAACAGGAGGTATTGTTAAGCTTCTTTTTAAATGTTGTCAAGCTAGGGGGTATCGTGACGTCAGTCTGGAGTGAGTACTCGGCTTCGGGAGCCTACGAACTGAAGGTATGCTCTCCAAAGGATTTTGAGGTTCCTTAGAGGCACAGTGACATGATTTGAATCAGCAGAGCAGGGGCTATGCCGTTCAGCCAGATTAGGAAGTAGTTTCGATAGGAAAGCCTGAGCCAGAGAACGAAGGGACCTAATACAAAAGTTGACAAAACCTTGAAGTTACACTGCCTTATGGGAAGCCAGTGAGGGTCGGCGAGAGGTGGAGTACTGAGGCAATTTCGATACGTACGAGAGACAACCCTGCCAGCAGAGTTGTGGACCGAATGAGAATGCCCAATATCACAGGCCGGAAAGATCTCAGAAGAAAACGGTCAGGCAAACCGACCGAAACAGACAGAATTTCGTCTCAAACCGTTACACTAGCGCAAGAAACTGCTGCCCAGTGACGACTCGGTAAATTCTGAAGCGAACGCCCGAGACGCTTCGTCGACAGGACGTGAACAATTCTCCCTACGGATGCTGGCCGATAGTGCAGTAAGAGGCGGTAACAGCTGCCCCCCCCCCTCATCCACCCACTCGGCTTGCGGCTAGACGGACGCTCGCTCGCGAGCGGCACTGAAGGTGAAGGTGGCACTGAAGGCCGCCTATAAGCAGCAAGCTGACACGAGCTGCGAGCAGGTACCGAAATGAGGGTCTCAGTCAGCGCTCGCGCCGAAACGCAAGCGAGCAGGTGACAGAGCCGTGGCCACTCTACAGGTAAATGGTCTCGCCAAGAAACTTGCGTCGCACGTCAGTGTGAGCTCGCGTTTGCATCGCACGTGCATTTCGCGTTTGCACTTCGTTTTGGCACATTTTTATCGAGACTCGAGCCGCGGGAGTTACAGCCCGGCTGATGACTACCAAGTCCGGCCGGTTAGCAGCGCAGCTTGAGTGGTCTACTTCGACGCTTGACGACGACGAAGAGCGCGATGTGGCGGCTGAAAGAAGCAGCGAGGGCAATACTGGGCGCCGGGCTTCTTACCCCCCCCCGTCCCCCTCTCACCCCTTCCTACTCGCGGGCGACGCCTGTGCCGAGGAAGATACCCAGTTTGCGAGCACTAACAGAGACAGTAATTGCACTTAGACGACAAATGCGAAACGATAATAGGTGTGCAAGGTCGTCCCGAAAAGTACGGCCTCTAAGAGCCGTCCAAACTATTGCAGAAGCAGCTGCCTCTGGTGTAGGAGCGAAGGCCGAAAGGGAGTGCATCAAACTGTAGCAGCTGCTGCTGCCTCCGATGTAGGAGCGAAGGCCGACGTGGAGCACATCAAACTTCAGTGGCAGCTGCCTCGGGATTTTAGAGAGCACGAGCCGAAAGGGCGCGCGGCTTGTAAGCATGTAGACTGGACGACTAGCAATTAGATCTCCATGGGCGTATAATGGTTATGCACTGTGGTTAAAAACAAACAAGATATGCATTGGCAAGGCTTAGCTATATCGATATCCGTATGCGACGCTCATGCTGCACCGAGGCGGCACTCATCTATAGCTGTGTCAGCGTATCCTGCTCATTCATCAAACATAGCAGCCAGTGGGTACTGCGTTCGATTTCGTCCCGTGAGTTGGGACGTCGCTTTTCAGACGTTCATCAAATATGAATTGTTCTCCGCGGATTCTCTCTGTGGCTTGATGTGACTGTGGATTGATGACTGTGGATTGATGATGATGACTGTGGATCGATGCGTGGCTTCCGATTCTCGGAGTATTTCTCTCGAAAGGTTGCAGTTTTCGATCCATAACATGAGCAAGTCACTCAATCTGTCGTAAGTGAACGTGGCGCTAAGTGTTCTATCAACTTCTACAAAGTGCCGGATCTTAGCCTAGATTCAAGTGCTCACTCTTCACAACCCAGGCTGTATGTTCGAGTCCTGCAGGGCACCATCCTAAATTTCCCACTGCATGCGGGGCTATATCAGCGATGGCTCTTCTGTCGTTGTATAACTGAGCCTGTTTGATCAGCTAACCTTTAATTACTGTGCTTACTCCTGATGGGGTATGTCAGACTTAATGACGGTACATGGCTGCGGCATCGTAACTTGTTGTGGGATCGCATCTGCTCTTTATAAGCTGCTAGCTTAGTACCTGACACAAAGCACCGCCGAAATGTAACATTTTGTACATGAATAACGTGGACTCAGCACATCTACTGCAGAACTTCGCTAGCGGCCACATAGTTTGTCTGCGTAAGCTTCGAAAGAAGCCGCTTCGCTAACTGCTTGAACTACTGAACAGTGAGTTTAATGTCACCTAGAGAAATTGTGTCAATTGAATAAGCGATCAATGTAAAATCCAACAGCTCTTCGCGTCATGACGGGACGTCCTCTTCAGCGGCTTGAGGACGACATGTCTTGAATCGTAGGGAAGAATCGTAGAGCTGCTTACCGTGCATTTTGTTGCAGCTAAACGGGTGCTTCTTTATGGTTAGGTCTAAAGAGACCTACTGAGATTCGCTCTTTCCGCAAGCAGCTTCGTGCTCTAAGACTCTGCCAGCATATCTCCTGTTGAATCAGCTCAAAATCTAGGTGTCATGTTCCAAAATTACGTCTCGTTAGACGACCACATCAGCTCCACAGTCAAATCTGCATACTTTCAGCTACATAACATTACTGAAATTCGGGCTTGTTTAGATAAGGATACCTCGTCCAAGTTGGTCCATGCATCCGTGACATCCGTCTCGACTTCTGCAACTCACTGCTTACTGGCCTACCGGCATGTGCGATCAGGCGATTGCAGCTGGTGCTAAACTCTGCAGCTAGGCTTGTCTGTCGCGAGCGTCGCAGTTGCCATATCACACCATTCCTCGCCGACCTGCACTGGCTCCCAGTCAAGCAACGGATAGACTTCAAGGTTTTTTCGTTCATTTTTAGGTCACTCCCTTCTTTGGCTCCAGCCGATCTCTCCGACATACTCCCCCATGAGGCCAAGCATCGTACCACCCGCTTTTCGGAATCCAACAGTCTACAAATACCTCGTACAAACCTCAAATCCTTTGGAGACCGTGCATTTAGTTCGTATGCTCTCAAAGCCTGGAAATCCCTCCCAACTTTCGTCAGAACATCCCCTGACTTGACCACATTTAAAAGAACTTAAAAACACCTATTTAGGACAGCATTTAGTGGGTCCCTGTGATTCGTCCTTGATATGCTTATGCGTGCTGACACTGTGCATGCTGCGACCAACCACATTTGCATGCTGACCTTGTGCATGTCACCCCTAACCATGTTAATCGTGTTGATTATCAAGCATGATATTACTCACCATTCAATTGAATTTCCCTTTGCAGAAAATGTAAAACGCCTAGAAAGAGATTGAGTTTTCTAAGGGCGCTTTATCAAGTGCAATATTATTATTATTATTAAAATGGAGTTGCGAACCGTCGGCAATTCTGTGCCGTAGTGCGACCGCACAAACCTGGTGTGCTTCGATTTTATATTACCGCCGTTCCCACGGTACGCTTTCGACAACGCCATTTCTTGGGAGAAAAGACCGGCCAATTGCCATGGCTAGCCATTCTTTGCCCTCAGATTGATGGAGCACGTGTGCAATTAATTGTTCGCAGCCTGGGATGCCTATCCGGTCGTGGCAGCCGTCGACCTGCTGGGGTCGCTGCTGCCACAAACCGTCGCTTCAGTCTAGCCGGCCTAGCGGAACTGACGGCTGCGCTTGCTTGAACAGCTGCTTGCAGTGTCTAGCCAGCCTCGCATATCGGCGGCCGCAGGATCTTCGACAGTCGCACCTGTCGTTCGTGTAGGCTGTCGGCGTGGCCGAAGTGCAGACGCCATTAGGCTGCCTCTAGCCCGATCGCTGGGTCATTAAGCAGGGTCGCTATGGCGTTCGGAAAGAAAGCGCCTCCGTAGGCAATAGCAGCCCCGCGTATCGTGCGTACGCTGAGATCTGTCTTAGCCACGACAGCTCGCCTAGGTGTGACGAATCTCCCAACATTGAAAGAGGGAAGTTTCTCATTTGCACTCTGGCCCTAAGGTTCACACTTGATTATATAGGGCAGCAATCCCAGCTCCGTCTCTAAGCTTTCCGATGTTCTCCAAGTTGCTTGCACTAAGAATTACTCGATTCTCACGCTAGTTGACTTCCGTGCCCATTTGTATAGCTCCAGTCTGATCCTGTGTGTGTGCCAACACACTTTCGTTGTCTGATTCTTCAAGCCCATGCACATATTTAAGGTCGCACAATAGGCCGAATTCTCTAGATTATACACTATCGTCCCCTATTTTGACCCCTTTATGCAAAGCTTCCTACCTAAGAATTCGATTTTCCCTAGTCTGTGTTGTTGTGACGGCAAATATGAGCTTATGAGTGCTGACACTGTGCATGCTGCCACTAACCACACTTGCATGCTGACCCTGTGCATGTCACCCCTAACCATGTTATTCGAGGATTGACTTCTCTGAGGGCGCTTTGTCAAGTGCATTATTATTATTCTTATTACAAACTCAGCACTCGGTCATCATTTTGAATTAAGAAGTAGTTTTGCCATTGGTAAGGATCAAGGGCATAAAAACTGAGTGAGGCCCACGTGGGTAATTGCTATAGAGGAGCCCCAAGTGCTCCTATGCCTTTGGCTCCACCATAGATCGCTGCACATGAACTGAATGACCAATCTATAGGAAATTTAAACTGAGTACAAGAAACGGCCAGTGAGCTGAAAGCTGAAAAACGGGTAGAGGGTGGGCACCTAGTAGAGGGGCAATAAGGTCGAATCAATAGGCCGCTGGCAGACAGCCACATGACCTACAGGCTAAGGAGGTAACCATCAAATCGATATGTTACTGGATCTTGTACCCATTAAAATATGTTAAGCGGTACAATGAGGCAGATAGGCTGCTCAAGACAGACAATGATCATGTTGATTTTCGCTAATTTAGCTGACGTCGTTGGTCAATAACTTTGCCAATTTCATGAAAGAAAAGTTACACGCATAGAAGACTCTTTTTCGAGTTAATTGATTGAAGCCAGATGGGAGCACAGATAGCATTTCTCGCCAATTAAGAAATCTACAGCCTTTTTTCTCGAGACGCCGATGCTGTCCGAAGCGAACTGCTTCGCCATCGGGATTTCTGTTTGACGTTCCTACTGACCATTTCTCTATGATCCAATCTACCATACGACACTGTCCAATGTCCTTACACTAGGTTGTACCAAACGACAAGTCCGCCCGTGTCCGGACGTTCTCTGGTTCAGCGCTGAAATTAAGAATGAGAGTAATGCTAAGCAAAGGTTTGTTTAAGCCGCCCAAAATCGGGAAGTAACTATCCATCGCTCGGAATTTTATAATTATTGTTGGTCGCATAAATCTGCCATTGCTAAAGCTGATTCCAAAGTGCACAGAACAATTTTGCGAATTACAAATCACTACCAATAAGTTCCTATCTCTACTAGCGTCCACATTCTCAGCAGCTTGCAAACAAGCAGTGTCCGGCGAGCTAAGCGATGGCAACTTACTCTTTATTCTTCTCCCTCATCTTTAATTTTTGCTGCTATTGAGCTCATCGCTAAATGTTTCTCCCAAGCCAAAATAAGACCACTCGTCCTGTTGACCATGTCACAGCAATTCTCCGTACGAAGTGAACAGACATGTTGCACAGCCCATCGTGATAAACATCGTAAATGCACACGTGTTCCATGTATCGATACATTTCCTGTCCCTCCGAAGACATATTTTTTCATGTTACTCATCAAGAAGTCGAAGCAGATCGTGAGTAATAATTAATCTGAATAATTGTCGCTTCGCTCCCCCACCAGCCATTATCATCCAAGACACGTGACCCAGCAGCTAGACGATTGCATCAGTCGTACAGATCTTGCTGGCAAGTTGCAGTCAGGACCCAACCAGAGCTGATCGGCGCGCATAAATTTCTCTGCTTTGGTTGTGCAATAACTTCTAGAACAGTTCTGCAGTCAGGCAAGATAACCTCTCTGCTCTCGAACTCTGGGATCGACTTGCAGAATTTAACATAATTTGTCGCAGGGATCATTTTAGAGTGCCATGCGGCTACGCCTAGGCATTGATGGCACAGTGCTAAACTCGGCTAGGTCCAACCTCAGTGAGAGATGTCAAAGCGTAGGGGGAAACGGCTGATGGCCGTGAGGGAAGCTCTTGAAGTATTTAGTATTTCAGTTTACGGGTAAAGGCCTTTTGTTTATGTAATGTATCTTCATTTTTAACTCCACAAATCCACAAAGACTATGTGGGTGTTACGCACGGGAGTTTTGAATAGTGCACTCACAGTCTAAGCAGCTTTCGGTACGCATTCGTTAGCCAACAGGCTTCAGCTAACGCAACAATGAGAAAGTGAGGAGCATAGCTGAGTCAGGAGAGCAGTTGAGGAAGTGAGTCGCATGAAAGTAGCAGCTCAGGACCGCTGGAAATGATGCGCCATAGTCGGCAGCAGGAGAGTAGTTGTCTTTGCGTAAGAATTGTGGAAGTGAGTTCCACAGTTTAGGACCTGCAGAGCAAACGCTTCTGTGGCCAACGGTCTTTAAGCGAATATGCTGAGCTGGTTTGGCCCAGTGGTTAAGGTGCTCGCCCCGATCAAGGTCTGTCCGAGGTCGTGGGCTCGAACCCCGTGGCATACGTGAAGCGCCTGAATAGAGATTGAGTTCTCTTAGGGCGCTGTGCAAATGAATGAATTATTTTAATGAATCAGCTAATTTATTGTCTGTACACAGGACCTGAGGGCACAAGGATTACACTATCCATACTGTCCCTCTGGCCGATCTCATCGCCAAACATAATTTCGGCTTTTATTCCTACGCCAATTTCTCGAATATCTGTACCTATCCTTGGACCCGTCCGAGCATCCGAATTACTTAGTTCCCTTGCATTCTCATACATGGCATTCGAATTCAAATGCCCCGCCCACTTCCTAAAGCAAAACAATGCTGAGAACAAGCTGGCGGTCATGGTAAAGCCTAGTGTCATACTCAAGCTGCAAGACCTCGCCGAGATTGGTTCCTCTAGCATCGCCTCAGTGACTTATTTGAGTGATCTGGGTGTGCTGCACCACGACGACACTACGATCGCATTGCCTCCACTTTCGATTTGGCACACCTGCCGCAGAAATCTACGTGGCCCCAATCTGGGCCTGCTTGGACGAGAATTAGAAAGCCAAGCTCGCCGGCGTGTTTTTGACATCGCGCCTGGATAAACGTCACTCCCTTCATTCTGATGGCGAGGCCTTGACCCTTAAACAATTGCAACTGGTGCATGTCTCAGCAGCTCGCCTGTAATGCTCTCAGCGGCAAAGCTTCGGTATAATATTCAGCACTTCTGCCCAGGTAGGGACGGGCAGAATCTGTACTTCACTGGCACCAAATTAGGCCTCGATTCGGCCCCATGCTCCACGATCGTTTCTTCGGCCAGCAGGTGGCCTTGTTCACTTGCACCTGCCCACCATTCCGACCTCCTTGCTTCTAAAGTGTTTCCCGCACTTCCAGCCACTTAGTTTGGTGGCAAGGTGCTCGCACTTCACTTCCCGATGCAGTGGGTTCTAACGCTGCACAAGTCAACGAGTTGTAGCGAGCAGAAAGCACTAGTGATAGCCACAGCGGGTCCTCCGCCCGCCCACTAAAGAAACGAGGCAGATGAGTCGGCTAACCTTTGCTTTGATATACTTTACTTATCGGCTGCCAGTTGTCACTCCGCTCCTAGTACCAAGTTGAAATCATTTGCTGATCGCACCTTAATTTCGTACGCACCGACAAAGTGTGAAGCCCGTCTTTGACCTCCGTCAACGAACTGCGACGGACTAGCTACGAGTTGAAGACGCATGTGCTCCACAAGCACCGTGCCCTAGTGAACTAGGGCACGGTGCTTGCGTCCTCTGCGCTGCTTTGCCTGCCCACGTGCATCCGCTTGATTCATCGCACGTTGTTAACCAGTCAGCTTTCTAAAAACGTGGCCTTGGGGACAGATGCCCGTTCGCCCTGGCTACGCCGCTGAGCAAACGCACAGTACACATACTAGCTTCTGGCCTGTCAAGTGCGACGGGAAAATATTTTGACTCGAGAAATTCGTCACGCCTCCGCCTTTTCTTGTCAGCATTCTCAGCACGTTGCTGCCCGCGCGAGGGACGAACGTCTTGAGCCGCGCGACTTCATCGCGACTCTGCTTCGTTCTTTCTCTACATGGAACTTCCGCTGGTGGCGCAGCTGACGAAAGTCTTCAGCTTCACATGCTCGTCTTCAGCTGCTGCTTCTCCCTTAGTCTCTCCTACTCTTTGTTGCTGGCGAGAAAAGCGAGTCCTTTCTCGGCCTCTTTTCCGTCAAGGCTCTTAATTGGCATTTTCATCTGAAGAAGAATGTGCCGGCCGTGAATTTAAAGTCTACCGTCAATTTGCGGCCATTTAATGGAACTGGTCAACGCGCACAGCATAGCAGCGAAACTTCAAAGCTCGCTTTACACCAATCGCGAAGCTCTCCAATGCATCAACCAATGGAGGTCCAACGCTCAAGCTCGCTGCCGGAAGCTTTCTGGCGAAAGCAAAAGGGGTCGTACTGAACCGAGCTCAAGTTGCTGGAATGTCATGGCCGCACTTGTAACATACTTTAAACTTCGTTGTCCAATAAAGTTCTAGAATTTTAATGTCCAAGTTTAACTATAAATATGCTTGCAACTTAAATAAAAACGACCCCTTTCTCATCCTCTTTTTTCGACACTCCTTATTGCTGTACCCTCGTTGTATGACTTTTAAGTCATCACGGAGGATTTAGTTGAGATGAGATGTCTGGGACGACAAAATGGACTAACGGCCTAACAAATCAAGCTTACCACAGGGTTTGATAAAGGCATATACTCTAGACATATGTGCTTATACAGCGGGTCGTTTTAATACCTGTGTGTGTGTGTGTGTGTGTGTGTGTGTGTGTTTGTGTGTGTGTGTGTGTGTGTTTGTGTGTGTGTAGGCAGTAAAGAGCTATTTGGGAAACCGCACTTGGGACTTCAGTAGAGTTTTTAATTTCGCAACACTATCTTAGCAGTATAACTAATAACATTCTTTTTGTTTACTTGCTCGGTCAGTGCGTGAAATTTTTCGGTACATTGAGGAAAAGCGGCGGCACATTCGTCAAGGGTAGGTGTATTGAATACAGCGAAAGACGCATTTTTGAAAATTCTTATTGTTAGAAGCTTACATTAGAGCTCTTACATATTTAACGTGATAGTATTGCATAAATGAACTTAATTAGAGATAGAAATATTCGCTTAAGAACGTGTGTTTCTACAAGCGTCATTGAGACACTATAATACGATATCCACGAAACAGCTGCAATGTGGGCCGCGGGATAAAGACGATGCAGACCTTCTGCTGACGTAAGCAGCGAGCCTCCTGTGTTGTGTAAGTACAGAAGTCACGTTGGGATCTTCGTGTAGTATGCATGTTTATGAGTGGTTTAGAAAATAGTTGATATTGCACTTAACAATTTTTTTGTTACAAATCATCGCAATTTAGTGGTTGGAATAGAAAAAAAGTAGAACGAAAGCATGGTGCTTTGACCTATGTGGCACAATATAAGTGAACGTGAAGCGTGAAAATGAAACGTTGCAGAAAATGTTTACTTAAAAGAAAATTTGGCGTGCCCAAGTTTATGCTATTCTTTTGCAAATCACGTACGCGTTACCGTTTCGCATCCCGAGCGTCAAAAGCAATACAATCTTTAAATGTTTGAGTTCTTACGCAAGTTCGTAGCTTTATTTCCGCAAGGTACTTTTGAAACCTCCGAGACTACATCGCAACTGTATGGTACTGGAACGTTGGTGTGTTTAAATCCGCTAGATTTCTAGATAATCAGCTAGATTATGATCAGCTAGATTTATCAGCTAGATTATGATCAGCTAGATTATGACTGCCCAGATATTTTTCGTGGCTCTTGAATAGTAATTATTAGCAACTGATTATATCCTAATTTATGGCTTGGTGGCATACAATTCAAAGTATTGCGATACTTAGGCTTAGTCAGGTCTGCTACGCTACGTCTGATGCTAGCTACCGAACAGTGCTCTGTGCCTGTCAAACTTTGCACTCTTTAGGCTACCCGATTATGTTGATTCTGCACCTAGAAGTCGCTAGCTACGATTATAGTCTCAGGCTTCACCATTATTTGCCTCGCAATTTCAAGGACTAGCACTGGTATGAGTGCTACTTTTTGAGGACTGAGAACATTGCAATACAATCTGCTGCAGTGGGTTTATACATTTAGGCATCTTAATCTGTATCCGGTTTTGTATAGTAATAATCAAACCCTATAAATGCTAGGTCTGGGGTATAGGGCTCGCTCTTCAAGACCTGGGTCTTGGGTTCGACTCCTACAGGCCATCTTTTTTGTCGCCCATTGTAAGCCAGCTAACTATGTTTTTTAGTAATTCAGTGATTCTTTTAGAGTCATCGACGTCACGCCTTTATTATGCCCATTATAATATTTATAGTACTTTTACGGTGGTAGGGCAATAATGAGTGTCATTTCAAAATGGGGCGTGAGAGATAATTTGCTAATTTGCATGCGTCGCTGTAACGTGCCATTGTATAGCTAAAATTGAACATGACTGGCTCCGCCTGCCCTTGGTAAAAGGTTCACGTGCATAAATAGAATGCTGCGACTTTTCACGGAGATATAGATGTAAGCATGCTTACTAGATAGTTAACATGAGTTTCAAATAAGAAATGGCCAACAACTCAGTGTACGTTTTGTGCACGCAACTCAATGGTGAATACATTTCCCAAAATTACATTTATGCTCGCTTAATAGAAAGTCTGTCAATATAATTTGAAAATATATACTTAGGTCAGCGGACACTCGGGCTCAGCTTAGTAAGCAAAGGCAGATGTTCGTGATTTTCACGGGTGCGGGAAAATGTCCATATAAACGCCATGCTTTCTGCTCGCCATTGACCGGAGAGTTTTCGCAGCAGTGAATTTGGAACGAAAATTGGAAAAGCGAGCAGAATGCAAGCGTATTTATCTCAGACAACAATAAAAACAAGAAACAGAGGAGGCAACTCGGTGTCACACTGCCGAAAATCAGCACAAGCATCGCATATGACTAGCTCAAGCACTAGAAGAGACGGAAGAAATGGTGGAACGGAGAAAGAGAATAAATGGACTAGAAATTAAAAGACGGAACCTTGCCGTTGATACACTGCTCGCTGGAGATTTAAGAAAGGTGGGTGAAATGTGGTTGAGATTGGCAGCTACGACATTTAAGACAGACAAGCTTCGCTGTTGAGCTTTGCTCCTAGTGTAAGCAATTTATTGCACAGGCAGTAAGACCAAGAGTCTGGTCCAAACTTTTGCAATCGTGCTTGCCAAAAATTGAGGGAACTTGAGTGAGGAACAGATGTGGTCGTCTGGTAAAAGATCACGTTGGAACAGAACGAACGTACTGATTGCGTACAGATGCAACAGGAATTATCCTGGCCGAGCTCATATTGAGGTTTGGCCTTTCCAATTTGTGTGCCCATAACTTTTAAGTTTGTTTTATATTCACTTAATTAAAAAATGTTCGCTCGTGCGAAACGTGTATGTCAGCAATGCGCGCTATAAGGTATTAACGAGATGTCGACGTTCAGGATGACAACTGGGCGAAGGGGGTAGTTCTAAACGAAAAGCTGCATATCATCTGACAAAAAATGGAATATTTGACGTTGCTCATGTATTACATTGGCAGGAGGAATAGTATACAATTTAAAAAACGTTGGACCAAACCTTCTGCACCGTACTTTAGCAGCAAGGATAAGCATATTTAGCATATACAAGCAGCAAGGATCATTGCTACCCGTTAGAAATCAAATCTCTAAAATCTTAAGTGAGATAGGATCTAAAAGATTGCTGCTGTGCAGTGCCATTAATGTCTAGGTGAGTTTAAAAGTGCTCTAGAAGGACTTAGTGACTAATTTTATGAAACGTTGCCGATGTATTCCGCAGAACTATCAGGGATATTCTACCTACGTCAGCACTCCTGAGAAGGCCATTATGTGAGCCTTGATTGCACACCAGTTAAGGCGGTTGCTTCACACGACCTCGCTCCCGAGGTCATGGGTTCGAATCCTGTGGTGGGCGATCCCTTATATTGCCGCCACAAGCCGTGGCGACAACTCTTAAGGCTGTTCTCGCTATACAAAATAGGCTGTTGAATCAGCTAGTATTTTTGTACACTCCAAGCAATGCTGACTCTTTGTAGTGAGTAGTTTCAAGCTCTGATGAAACTTGCTTGCTTTGCTTCAAGTTTTAATATTAATAGGAATAAATTTTAATAGCACCATCAGAGAACTTAATCTCTTTCTAGACACTTTAATTTTGCTGTAAAGGAAGCATGGTTGAATGATTAGCGGCAGCATGCTCAATGGACAACAAGCGTAAAGTGATTAGGGGTGACATGCACAGGGTCAGCATGCATAAGCACGTAAAGGACGACTCCCTTGGACCCAATAACTGCTGTGATAAATAGATGTACGAATCGAAGTTTTGATATGCAAGAGCTGCTGGGCGCTTGTCGAGCAGATGTCCTTTCACAGATATCTTTGATAGGAACGACAGTCCGGAGACCGGATGTAGTTGGTAAAGTTATCCCAATCGAGTGTTTTCATTTTGTTTAGTGACCTAAAAATAGTTTTTGAAGGAAGCATACATAAGACCTGGACATGCTTATAATTGTATGTATATATGTGTACATATATATATATATATATATATATATATATATATATATATGTATGTATGTATATATATGTATGTATATGTATGCGTGGTAGCAGTGAATCTACGAGCATCAGATGGGAACGAGTACGTATGTTTGGGCCCAGAGAGCTAGTAGAACGAGTACGAACGTATGTGGCCTAGAGAGCTAGTAGTCGCCTTATACGAGGCGGAAATGAGGCAAGTTTAGCGGCAAGTTTAAGGGCGGACAGGGAGGTAATAGCATAGAGCTAAGAGTGAGGACTCCAGTACGGATTGTACATTGGAGATAGACACTCGTATTGTAGGTGTCATATTCCGAAGCAACCTCTCGTTAGACGACCACATCAGCTCCACAGTAAAATCTGCCTATTTTCAGCTTCATAACATTGCTAAAATTAGGGCTTGTTTAGATAAGGATACCACGTCCAAGTTGGTCCATGCATTCGTGACATCTCGTCTCGACTTCTGCAACTCACTGCTTACTGGCCTACCAGCATGTGCGATCAGGCGATTGCAGCTGGTGCAAAACTCTGCAGCTAGGCTTGTCTGTCGTGAGCGTCGCAGTTGCCACATTACTCCACTTCTCGCCGACCTGCACTGGTTACCAGTCAAGCAACGGATTGACTTCAAGGTTTTGTCGCTCACTTTTAGGTCTCTTCATTCTATGGCTCCAGCCTATCTTTCAGAGATACTACCCCATCAGGCAAAGCATCGTACCACTCGCTTTTCGGAATCCAACAGTCTAGAAATACCTCGTACAAACCTTAAATCCTTTGGAGACCGTGCATTTAGCTCGTATGCTCCCAAAGCCTGGAACTCCCTCCCGACCTGCATCAGAACATCCCCTGACCTGACCACATTTAAAAGAAACTTAAAAACATACCTATTTAGGACAGCATTTAGTGGGTCCTTGTGATTCGTCCTCGATGTGCTTATGCGTGCTGACACTGTTCATGCTGCCACTAACCACATTTGCATGCTGACCCAGTGCATGTAACCCCTAACCATGTTATTCATTTTGTTTGTTTTTCAAGCATGATTTTACTTACTATTCTATTGCGTATCACTTTGCAGCAAATGTAAAGCGCCTAGAAAGAGATTAAGTTCTCTGAGGGCGCTTTATCAAGTGCAATATTATTATTATTATTATTATTTAACTTTGAAAAAGAAGCTCGAAAACTATTAATTAGATCGCCACAGCGGTTGTCATGTAACGTGCTAACCTAGTAGGTGGTTGGTGGTCGACATGAGCATATTTTGGGTGTGCACCTACGTGCGCCACTGCATTTTAGCAGAAGCTTGAAGACTTGGGCTTCGCTAGTGTGGATCTGCTATACCCACAGTCACAACTAGTCACCGGCGAGTCAGTCAGTCACTGGTCAGTCAGTATTTATTCTCTTCTTCGCTTTCTCAAGCTTTCCCTTCGTTGTTCTCCTTTGTTGCCTAATGTTGGCAGTAAACCCTAGGACCATCTTGGTGAGGGCCTAAAATGTGCTTAGTCAGTAGCATCGTGTCGCGGTAGCATTTTTTTACCAGAAATAGATAGCCAAACAGAGGATTGAGCATTAGGGCTGGAAAGATCTTCCTGGGCGATTAAGACCTCTCTATGATGATAGCATTGATATGAAGGATTTTACGGTTTACCTATTAGCAGGTGGTTTTCTATATGAGAGCAGACACACACTGAACTCCGAATAAGAGCCGCATGCAGTCACATGTGCCAGATTTTGGGAATAATATGATTGATAGGATACAATCGCTGGAGAATATTTGACTGCCGCTGAGCCCTTTGCTGTAAGTGGGACCACGGATAAGAGTGACGAGAGAAACTGAATCGGTCTAGCTTCTATAAAAAGCATTGCTGAATCAAAGATACACAATCCAAAAATGCTGATGTCGACGATCAACCATCTCCTTACCCACTCCCAGGCTAGCTTTTTACCTAGTGATCCCTTTAATGATCTAGCTGATCGCTTCTCTAGCTTCTTTGTCAATAAGATAGACAAGACCAGGGAATTCATCCCTAAGATGGCAGCATCCCCCCCTGGAATTCCGTCCCTCAATTGCATGCAGCACCTTGATGTCTTCATTCAAGGAGGTCATAAGTGACCTAGACCTGAAGTTCATATCCCAATCATAGAAGACAACTTGTCCTCTGGACCCTATTCCCACTGTCCTGCTTCGACGATGCATTGATCTGCTGCTGCCATGCATAACTAACATCGTAGATATGTCATCAGCCTTAAGTCATGTCCCAGCACCTTTCAAAAGGCTGTAGTCAGGTCACTACTCAAGAAAGCACTACTGGACTAAGAGAACTTGGGTAACTTTCGCCCAGTCTCCCTCCTACCGTTCCTATCAAAGACACTGAAACGAGTCGTGGCAGACCAGCTGAACTCATATATTGAAACTTCAAACCTTGCTAGAAAGTTTCAGTCTGGTTTTAGAGCTAATAATTACACAGAATCAGCATTGCTTCGGGTGTATAATGGCCTACCTAGGAACGCAGACTTAGGTAGAGTATCTCTGCTCTTTTTTCTCGATCTTTCTGGAGCTATTGATACAATCGATCACCAAGTTCTTCTTGAGCTTTTCTCGCCTGAGCGTCGCCGGCCCTGCATTGCAATGGTTCAAACCTTAAATCCTTTGGAGACCGTGCATTTAGTTCGTATGCTCCCAAAGCCTGGAACTCCCTCCCGACCTGCATCAGAACATCCCCTGACCTGGCCACATTTAAAAGGAACTTAAAAACACACCTATATAGGACAGCATTTAGTGGGTCCCTGTGATTCGACCTTCACATGCTTATGCGTACTGACACTGTGCATGCTGCCACTAACCACATTTGCATGCTGACCCTGTGCATGTCACCCCTAACCATGTTATTCATTTTGTTTGTTTTTCAAGCATGATTTTTCTTATCATTCAATTGCATTTCCCTTTGCAGCAAATGTAAAGCGCCTAGAAAGAGATTAAGTTCTCTGAGGGCGCTTTATCAAGTACATTATCATTATTATTATTATGGTTCAGGTTCCATCTCAGTGGGAGACCCCGGAGTATTGATGTGAATCTACTCACTACCTCAACTGCTCTCCTAACTCTGCTATGCTCCCCACTTTCTGTTTGTTTCGTGAGACGAAGTCTGTTGGTTACCGAATGCGTACCGAAAGCCGCTTAGGCTGTGAGTGCGCTATACAAAACTCTCCTGCGTAACACCCACATGGTCTTTATGACTTTGTGGAGTTACTGAAGGAGATACATTACATTACATTACAATAGACAAAGGTCATCCGAGGAAACGCTGAAATATGGGGCACCTCAGAGATCTGTGCATGGTCCCGTTCTTTTCACGATTTATACTCTCCCTCTTGCCGATATGATTACCAAGCACAATCTAGGCTTTCACTTCTATGCAGATGACACTCAGTTGTACATTTGCTTTGATCCCTCCCAGCCCTTCTGCACGTCGAGTTCTCTCAACTCCTTTGCTGCATGTATTGATGACATCCGCACATGGATGGCAGCAGCCTTTCCTTAATTGAATGATGATAACACCAACTAACTAGTTGTATACAAATAAAGTGTGATTCAGACAATGTAAAGGCTAACACTAATAAAAATCGGCTCAGTCAGCATATCTCTTGTTGAATCTGCACTAAACATTGGCGGCACGTTCAAAAGTGACCTTTCATTAGACGACCTCATCAGCTCCACAATCAATTCTGCCTACTTTGAGCTACATAGCATTGCTAAAATTCGGGCTTGTCACGACAGGGATACAACATTTAAGTTGGTCCATGCATTTGTGACATCCCGTCTTGACTTCTGTAACTCGCTGCTTGCTTTTCTACCGGCCTGTGCAATCAGGCACTTACAACTGGTGCAAAACTCTGCAGTTAGGCTTGTCTATCGTGAGCGTCGCAGTTGCCACATCGTACCGCTTCACGCCGACCTGCACTGGCTCCCAGTCAAGCAACGCATCGACTTCAAGGTGTTGTCACTCACTTTCAGGTCCCTTTATTCTCTGGCTCTAGCCTACCATCAGATATACTGCCCGCCAGGCTAAGCATTGCATCACCCACTTTTCGGAATCTAACTGTTCAGTCATGCCTCTTGCAAATCTCAAATCTTTTGGAGACCGTGCCTTTAGTTCGTATGCTCCCAAAGCCTGGAGCCCACTCCCGACCTTCATCATGACATCTCCTGACTTGTCCACATTTAAAAAGAAACTAAAAATGCATTAATTGAGAACAGCATTTAGTGGGTCCCTGTGATTTGTCTTTTACGCGCTCATGCGTGCTGACACTGTGCATGCTGCCACTAACCACACTTGCTTGCTGACCCTGTGCATGTACCCCAAACCATGTTATTCTTGTTGTTTATTCAGAAATTCCCTTGCAGCAAATTCATAGTGCTCGAAAGAGATTGAGCTCTTTGAGGGCGCTATATCAAGTGAATTATTATTATTATTATTATTATTATTATTATGTATGCGAAGCTCACCGCATAAAGCGTCATTTGGTTCATCGAAATGTGAAATTTAAAATCACATGTTCAGAGGAAGCGGCAATTTCTGGAGCTCAGAATTTAAATGGGATCCACAAAATAAAATAATGGAAGGCATGATACGAGTGATCCGATAGATTTCAGCAACAAATGGCAGTTTTCTGTTAGGAGGGACTCAGTATAATTGATTCTGGTGTCTGCTTTAAGGGCAATGCATTAGGCGTAACATTCATGTGGGGACTAGCAGCAACGGCTACTCCACAATCAGGTTATACGAACCTCGAAGTGCAGATGAATGTGACTACTAAAGGGGAAACGTCAGTAATGGTTTCGCACTTAGTCGATTTCGCCTGTGTCTCAGTAGTAACAAACGGGTCAAGGATTTCGTCGAGAATCACGTTCCGTATTATTAAAGTTTATTGCCCACCGAACGCGCATTTCATTTTCTCGCACACTGTGGTGACGTGCTTTACAGTCGGCCGGATGACCAATTAAAGTCGTCTCAGGAAGCTAGCGTTAATGCACGCTGGGGCTGCTAGAGACGATGCGGGGAGTGCTGGGCGCTGGGCTTCGTGCACATTCCTTGCTTCCTACTGCGGAGGAAGACGCCCAATTCATAAACAATGAGAGAATGGCAGCGACATCAACGATCGCATTTCGCGAGACACTAGCGAAACGATAAAAGGTATGCAAGATTAGTACCGAATAGTACGGTCACTGAGAGCTGTCAAACTACTGCAGCAGGAGGTGCCTTCGGTGTAGGAGCACGGGCTGAAAGGAAGCTCGGCTTGGAAGTGCATGCTGACTAGACAACGGACACAAGCGATAAAGCACTGGGGGTCTCAATAAGCACCCGATTGCTACGGGCTGTGCTTAAAAACAAACAAACATGCACGCTTTGAACAGGGCTTAGCTCTATTAGTTTTCTGTATTTCACTCTCATGCTACACCAAGGCGGCCCTCAGACCGGGCGATACCAGGCAATCCTGCTCAGTCGTCAATCAATACTACCGTTGGCTGCTAAAATGTCATTTTTTGTGCTCGGCTAGTTATGACACCACTTTGCTAACATTTGTTATTATTGAACTGCTCTGGGCATTTTTCCTCTCTGGTCCAATATTTATTGGTGCGTGGTTGCTTATTCTCTAAATATTTCCCTTAGAAGATTGCAGTTTCCGATCCGCGACATAAATTAGCTGCTCCATCGGCCGGAATGTAACGCGTTGGTGTATGTCCCTCCAATTATACTTGCTGAACATGAAACGGCGGCCACAACTTGCCAAAGATTTCCAATCTGTCTACTCATGATGGGGTATATTATATGTAATGTAATGTAATGTAATGTATCTCCGTCAGTAACTCCACAAAGTCATAAAGACCGTGTGGGTGTTACGCAGGAGAGTTTTGTATAGCGCACTCACAGCCTAAGCGGCTTTCGGTACGCATTCGGTAGCCAACAGACTTCGTCTCACGCAACAAAGAGAAAGTGGGAAGCATAGCAGAGTCAGGAGAGCAGTTGAGGTAGTGAGTAGCATAGATGTAGCAGTTCAGGACCGCTGAAAAAGATGTGCCATAGTCGGCAGTTGGAGAGTAGATGTCGTTGCGTAAGAATTGTGGAAGCGAGTTCCACAGTCTAGGACCTGCAGACCTAAAGCTTCTTTCGCCAACTGTCTTTAAGCGGAGGAATGGGACAGCTAATTTATTGTCCACACAGGACCTGAGGGCGCGAACAGGCTGAAACTGATGCAGCAGTTCAGCTAGGTACAAAGGAGCATAGCCGTGGCGGGCCTTGTGGGTCAGCATAAGAACTTTGCTCTATATCCTTTGCTCAACCGGCAACCATCCTAGCTCTTTCAGCAAAGGTGACACGTGCTCAAACCGCTGGGACTACATAGACTATATGGAACGAAGCTACAAGGCTGCAGCATCGTAAATGGTTGACGGACTGTATCACCAGCTAATAAACTGTTAGATAAGTACAATGTGTGAAACGGCGTTGAAATGTAATACTTTGTACATGCCTAGAGTGGATGTAATACAGCCGCTCAGATCTGCTGCCGAATTCCGTTAGCGGCGACATAGAGCGTCTTCATATACCTCGGGCAAAACTGCTACGCTGTCTGCTTCATCGCACTGAACGCTGAGTTTAAAAACGGGTACATAAGTCGTTTAGTCATCGGTCAAAGTGCAATCTGACACAGTTCTTTGTCTACACTTTGTTCACAGTCGAAATATGTACGGTCCTCTCCAGCCCTTCGCGGTCCAAGGAGTCATATCGCACCTGTTTATAGAAAGATTTGCAGAGGGTCTCACATACCTTTGTAGCAGTTAAAGGAGTAGTTCCTTGCGGACCTGTCTAAGAGACCTATTGCAACGCACCCCTTCCTCTAGCAGCTTTGGATTTTAAAATGGATGTATCAATTTCTCTCAGGAAATGACGTATTGTGATCGATCTCGTCCCATAGCCCGGCGCAGGAGCCTGAAAACGTTTCGATTTGTTCTATTACCATCACTCCCCTAGGACACTCACGAAGAAGACGCCTGCGAAGGCATCTCTTTTAGACGCGATACGACCGACCAACTGCTGCGGCTAGCCGCTCCTCCGGGCGAGCGACGCAAGCACGCGTTCAATTTATCGATTGCAAGCTGGTTGGAGCGAAGGCTCCAAGGTCGCGGGAGCCGGTGACCTGTCAGAGCCGTCGGCTCATCACGCCGTCACCGGTACGACCGACCCAGCAGAATGGAAGGTCGCTCGCGCCCACTGGGACAGCCGATTGCACGGTTCGCGTCCAGCTGCGCCACCCGCGCCGGTGGCAGCAGGGTCGGTGACGGACGCGCCTGCCGTTGGTAATGTAGACGGTCGGCTCGGCCGACGTAGCCTCTAGCGAGATTCTCACGGACGGCCACCTGGATAGCGATAAAGTGTGGAAAAAGGGGAACAGGGGATCTTTTTTATATGTGCGAATAATAGTAATATGTGCACAGAAAGAGAGAGACAGACAGAGCGAGAGAGAGAGACAGAGAGACAGAGAAACAGAGACAGAGAGACAGAGACAGAGAGACAGAGACAGAGAGACAGAGACAGAGAGACAGAGACCAAGAGACCGAGAGACAGAGACAGAGACAGAGACAGAGAGACAGAGACCAAGAGACAGAGACAGAGAGATCGAGAGACAGAGACCGAGAGACAGAGACAGAGAGACAGAGACAGCGAGACAGAGAGACAGAGACCGAGAGACAGAGACAGAGAGACAGAGAGACAGAGACAGGAAGACAGAGAGACAGAGACAGAGGCAGAGAGACAGAGACAGAGAGACAGAGAGACAGAGACAGAGGCAGAGAGACAGAGACAGAGAGAGAGCAAAGGTAGCTGATGCACGCTCAGCGTCTTTCGCCGAGAGTTGTAGTTAAGTTCCTGCAAGGGAGGATTAGCATCTTCGGCGAGTAGCCTGCACTCGGGTTGTTGAAAACGATAGCAATCTTACTATCGAGCGAAAGCTGAGCACTTGCTCGTGAGTTTTGAAAGCGTGCTGGCTGCTGCGACGAAACACAATCATAATAAGTCAGCCTAATCATCTCGAGCGAGCTCATCAATTATCCAGCTAGCTGCCACGGTAAGCAGATGCTGGTTTCAATAAAATTTGAAGATAAGAAATCCAGGTAGTTTTTACTTATATTAGGTGGTGAACGCACGGTATTCAAAGAGGATTCCTGAATTCGCAAATTTTGGCAATGCTCTTGATGGTCGTGCACCGATTATCAAAGCACCATCTACGAACTGATTGAAGGTTGTCACGTGGCCAAAACTTCATGTCATGCCAACAACTGCTAGGTGTTTTGTTTCTACACACGTTATAAGCTACAGAAACATTAAAGTTTACTTGTATGTATTTATGAAAACTGTTAAGCTTGATGGCGTTTGTGAAGGCTCTAACAAAATTTTAATTTAGGCTGTCGTGCAGAGTCATAATGGTAATTATAAGGTGAACTAGGTAATTATTATTAATTATAATCATTTTAGCGTAAAGAGACTCATTAAAATAAAATGTAGCTAGAAATTAGGGTAAATTCACACAGGAGCACGCATAATTAAGACAAAAATTAATTATTGATATAATATCCCCCCTTTATAGTAATCTGAGCGAAAATATTTTCTTGCTGCAGAAAGCCTAATTGACATGATTCCTCATACGGCTTAATAATAACCATAATAATAGTGCATTTGATATAGCACCCTCAGAGAACTCAATCTCATTCTTGGCATTTTACATTTGCTGCAAAGGAAGCACGATAGAATAGTTAGTGGTAGCATGCTAAATAAACAACAAGAATGCCGTGGTTAGGGGTGCAATGCACAGGTTCAGCATGCAAGTGTGGTTAGTGGTAGCAAGCAGCAGTGTGTCAGCACCTATATGTCAGCACATACAGGACGAATCTCGGGGATTCTCTAACTAACTTGTGATAAATAGATGCATTTTTGGTTTGTTTTTAAATGTGGCCATGTCAGGACATGTCGCGACGCGGGTCGATAGTGTGAGTTCCAGGCTTTGAGAACATACGAACTAAAGGCGCGGTCTCCAAAATATTTGGGATTTTTACAAGGTATGGGTAAACAGTTAGATTCCGAAAAGTGAGTGATACAGTACTTAGTATGGTGGGGTTGTAGATCTGATAGGTAGTCTGGAGCTAAAGAATGATGGGACCTAAAAGTGAGTGACAAAACCTTGAAGTCGATGGCTTCACACTATATCACTGACACTTACGACACAAGTCACTTAGCTGCACCCTTGACCAACCTCAAATATTTTGAAGCCTTGCCTTTAGATCCTATACTCGCAAATCCTGAAGCTCGCTCCGATCAAAGTCTCGATCTCACCTGACTTTCCTATAGTTAAAGAAAAGTTTAAGCGATTAATGTAAGATGAACCATGAAATTTAAATTAGTCCATGTATTTTTGACATACCTTCTCGACTTCAGTGAGTCACTGCTTACTGGTCTATCGGCGTATGAAATCAGGCGCTAACAGCCGGTGCAAAACTCTTCAGCCAGGCTTGTCTGTCATGAGTGTCGCTGTTGCCACATCACACCATTTCCCACCGACCTGCACTGGCTCCCAGTCAGGCAACGCAAGGAGTTCAAGGTTCTGTCATTCACTTTCAGGTTCCTTCATTCTTTGGCTTCAGTATGCCTATCAGATCTACTCCCCATCAGGCTACGCTTCGTACCACCTGATTTTCGGAATCTAATCGTTTACCTATACCTTACTCGAACCTCAAGTCCTTTGGAAATCACGCCTTTCGCTCGTATGCTTCCAAAACCTGGAAATCACTTCCGAATTGCACCACGACATCCCCTGACCTGTAGACATTTTTAAAAGTAAGAACGAACCTACTTGTCACAACATTTAGTGGGTCCGTGTTACTCGTCCTTTGTGAGCTTAAGTGTGCTGACACTGTGCATGCTGCCACTAACCATATTTGCATGCTGACCCTGTGCATGCTACCTCGAACCATGTTACGCTTGTTGTTCATTGAGCATGCTACCCTCAGTTGCTGCAGCCAGCCACTGGGAGCAGACTTCGGTCTCGTTACACACTTAAAGGCAGTCTTATGAAGGCCTTACAAGTCGGCCTCGCTTTTTCTGTTCTAACGAAGGATGATTGATCCCGTTCATAGGTAGCCGCAAGAGCAAAAACACAATGCACAAAGTATGCTCACCTTTTGCCAGTCTCACTGCACAGCCAGCGGATACGTATCACTGGCCTGCTCGAATTCTGACAATGCAGTGCTCAATGCTCACTATATCGTCCAGCTCGTGATCACGTGAGCTCTGCCAGCTTTTGAACGTTGCGCACTGCTCTCTTCACCACCGCCCGTGGCTTTCTTTATGTCAGCACTTAAAGTAAGGCCCAGTACACCGGTCTCATCTTTCTGTGCATAACTGCACGTCGCCTAAACGTGATGCTTCGTGAGCAGACGCTTGTGCAGGCCCATGAATTGACGCGTTGCTGATATATCCGACTTTTGCTCGAATAGCAGAGAAGAGAGCCATCATCCGGGTGATTCTAGATTAGCTTACAGTTTAGCAGATATCCTGATGGACCCGAACGTTGGCACACGGGGTCTTCTCTCGGTGTGTGTTATGATGTTGCTAACGGAGCAAGCAGTCTAACAAAGCATGTTGCTCTTGTACGAGGCGCTGAAGTTCATGCGACCTGACATATAATTCACACCTTCTTCTAGCCTTTCTGTTGTCCTTGCATAATTGCCTTGCACTGTGCTTACACTTCTAGAGGATTTTGAGAACCTAATATTTGAGCTACAATGTGGGACAGAGGCAGAAACCTAAGGTGCGCCGGTCGGGTTTTGAAGTCGGTCCGAACAGCTAATCGTAGTACTCGAGTAATCTACAAAGCGATCGAGCCGACGACTTGAACGGTAAGACCTTCACCTCCACCTTCTGCTTTCGCCACTCAGCTGTGAAATGTCACGTGTCCAGCTCAGACGCGGGCTTTCAACGCGCATCGCTGCGGTGTTCGCCACGAAAGACATGAAAAGAAAACTACGACGACAGCTCTATCTACTCGGTACAAAACCAGCCAAAGTGTATCCCACGGTAATTACACAATAAGCACTGACTCGTAAAGAAAACGATCGCGTCAGCGCAGGGATGCGAAAACTTTTTGACTCGAGGGCCACAATGGTTTCTAAAGTTTGACAGAGGGGCCGTGCCAGAATAGGAGACTGGTGTGCTTGCGTTAACAAATATAAATCAAATGTAAAAACCATTACATGGAAAGATTTGGCCTTTAACAGGCAGCAAAACACCATTGTGCTTAGTTTATTGTAAAAATTGTTTTACAAATATATTAATTTAATAACTTAGTAATAAACTCACATTCAGATTCAGTGGGAACGATGTTGTTGGTCTCCCTTTTTTGGAAGTGCATCAATGTCTGACGTTGTATTTGTTGTGGCAATTCTCAAGATAGATTCGAGGTTTTGGTCAGTTAACTTGGATCTGTGACGGGCTTTGTTGATGTTCATGACGCTGAATGTCTGTTCACACACATAGGTTGAGCCAAACAACGTCAGCATCTTCGGTGCCATTATCCGGAGGTTTGGAAACGTGGCTTTGTTAAGTAAAGCATAAAAGTCATTCGGTTTAGGAGAGGTTAACTTCTCCTTCAATACAGAGTCAGACGGAAGATATATCAGTTTTAACTGCAGCTCCTGTGGTGCTGTTTCAGGGTCTTTTGACAGGGGACAGGACAACAGCTGGAGTGACTTTTGAATTTTTTCAAAGTCACAGAAACGACGGTAGAATTCTCCGTGCAGGTCGTCAGTGATTTGCTGTATTTCTGCGCGTTTCGGGTCGCCTCTTTCTGCATGGCTAGTGTGGGGAAACGAGTGACAGATTTGTTTGAAATTTGCCTGGATAAAAGAGTCAGCTTGGATTTGAAGGCCATAACATTGGTGTACATGTCGTGCACAAATTGATCTTTCCCTTGTAGCTTGGTATTCAGCTCATTCAAGTGCGAAAGTATGTCCACAGAAAACGCAAAGACACAAAGCCAGTTCCTACCACTTATCTCGGGAGATTCGTCGGATCTCCCCATTAACTCCAAAAATGCAGTGATCTCCTCCTTTAGCTCCCACACTCTTTGAAAGACATTGCCTAAACTTAGCCAGCGCACACAAGAGTGGTAAAGTCAGTCCTGGTGATCTGCATTGGTTTCTTCTAGGAACGCAATAAATTGACGATGCTGAAATCCCCTTGATCGTATAATTTTAACAAGTTTTACGACTGGATTCACGACGTGATCTAGCTGCACTATAGACTTATCCAGAACTTTCTGATGAATGATGCAGTGAAGGAAAATAACATCCTGATCAGGATTTTCCTCTTTTACTTTTTCATGTAGTCTTTTTAGCAGCGCAACGTTTTTCCCAGTTAAATTTGGCGATCCACCCGTGGTGACATTAACCAGTTCACTCCAAGGTATCTTCATTCTCTCGATGACAGCCGACACCTGGTTATACAAGTCATCTCCCCTCGTTTTTCATTTCATGGACTCCATGGTCAAAAATTCCTCTCTGATCTCAAAACTGTCCCTAATCCGTCGGATAAAAATTAGGAGCAGAGCACTGTCTTTTAAGTCGTTACTTTCATCCAGCGCTAGTGAATAAAACTTAAAGGACTCCGCCTTTTTTTAATTTGCTGGTTATATCTTCGTCAATCAATTCCACGCGGCACGGTGAGTCACAGTTATGCGTGATCAACTGATTTTTTTAAATTTGCCTTTGCTCTCCGGACAAAAGAAACCTGCTGTCTCAACAAGGCATTCTTTTAAAAATACAACTTCGGAGAAGGCTTACTGGCCTTTGCTAATTTGAATACTAGCAAAAAACTTGCCTTAGTACTTGACTCTTGAATTGCAGTTTGTCTGTGAAAAAGGTTTTGCGGAGTGTGTAAATTAGCCGTCAATCTCTGAGCTGTAGCTACCCGTTCTTGTGGAGACTGTTAACTGACGTAGTTAGCATGTTTTGTGGCAAAATGACGGCTGATGCTGTATTCTTTAAAAACTGCTACAGTTTCTATATATTCAGTTTTTATATACAGTTTCTACAGTTTCTTGGAATATCAGAAATAAGGCTGTTGATCGGACTGTTGATCTGTTGACTGTTGACTGATCTGTTGATCAGTGGAAAAAAATGTTGTTGTCCATTCTTTATTCAAGATTCGGCACTCACTGTCTACTTTTCTTTTCTTCGGTCCGCTTACTATTACTGAAGGGCTGAAAGTACAAAGCGACAAAATGAAGTAAAGAGTAACCGTAATGCATCACAGCGTTCGGCGGGCCGGATTGAAAAGCCCAACGGGCGTCGTATATGGCCCACGGGCCGTAGTTTTCCCATGTCTACGTTAGCTCGTGATAATTGGGCTAACCAATCTTAAACTTTATTGTGGCCGCTGTAGTACAAACTGGAGTGTGCGAAAGCAGGAAGCCGTACGTAACCCTAAAGAGATCGTTCAATGGCGGCGCTTGCCTTTCGCGACAGTCCCCGAACGGAGGCCTTTCCATTATACAGCTCAATGCGACGACGGCGGCAGCATACACTGAGAGGTTTGACCATGTGTCTTCTTTCCTGAAATAACTTGAATGGCTTGCTGATCAACGGATACGGAGAAAAGCTCTTGAAATGACTCACCAGGCCCGCCACGGCTTGGCTCTTTCGTGCCTAGCTGAACTGCTGCTCCAGTTTCAGCCTCCTCGTGCCCCAGCGGGTTCTGTATGGACGATAGATTAGCTGCTCCACTCCTTAAAGACAGTTGGCGACAGAAGCTTTTGTTTTGCATGTCCTAGACTGTGGAACTGACCTCCGCAATCCTTAAGAAATGCCATCTACTTTCCTTCTGCCTCCTATGGCACATTCTTTCCATCCGTCCTGAGCTGCTACTTCCATGTTACTCACTACCTCAACTGCTCTCCTGACTCAGCTGTTTTTCTCACTTCCTCTTTGTTGCTTGAGATGAAGTCGGATGGCTACCGAATGCGTACCGGAAGCCACTTGGGCTCTCCTGTGTAACTCCCACATAGTTTTGTGGCTTTGCGGAGTTACAGACGGAGATTAATTACTTTACATTAAAGAATTCAAAGTATAAGAGTGCTGGGAGGGATCAAAGCACACATATAACTGGGTATCATTTGCATAGAAGCGAAAGGCTATACTGTGCTAGGCGATCACATCGGCAAGAAGGAGCATATAAACTGTGAAGAGAAGCAGACCATGCGCAGAGCCCTGAGGTACCCCATACTTGGTGACTCTTCGGATGATCTTTTTCCGTTCGCTTAAACACTCTGGAGTCTCCTACTGAGATAAGACTTAAAGCATCTTAGTGCAGTGCCAGTCGTGTCCAGGCGAGATGACAGGCGCTCTAGAAGGACTTGCTGATTGAATTACACGCTGCCGAAAGATCAGGCAAACAAGCCGAGAGACTTTACCTAAGTCTGCATTCCTTGAGAAGGTCGCTGTACACCTGAAGCCAGCGCTGACTCTGTGGAGTGATGAGCTCTAAAACCAAACTGGTACTTGCTCGCTAGGTGTGAAGTTTCAATGTAAGAGTTTAGCTAGTCTGCCACAAATCGTTCCAGCGTCATTGATAGGAACGGTAGAAGGAAGACTAGGCAGAAGCTGCTCAAGGAAGTGCTTTGGAGGATTCTTGATCAGCGAGCGTTCCGCCAGCACGTTCACGGTCGGTTTTTCAATGTAGATTGTTCTCAATATAGGGCTACCATTTTTTAAGGGATGGGCAATGATGCATACACTGAACGCTGCAGTAGTTCTAAAGGGCGATTGCAGACCGGTGATTTTCTTTAGTCTCGGGGACTTGGTGTCGGACAGCTCGTCTTCGTCGGCCGGCCGGCTCGGGATCTCCACACTGTGCAAAGCAATTCGTTTTCAGACATCGCGAGTCCAAACGGGCTTTAGTCCGGCGGCTTGCGTTGAGCTTGTGGCTTCAGCCTCTACCTCAATGTCAGCTTTCATTTTGCCCCATTGAACTTGTCTTTTGGCTTTGGTATATTTCGCATGCATACCTGTGCATGATTCATTGAATGGCACTAGTAAGAGGTCAAGCTAACCAGCAGCTATAAGTTTATTTAAGTTTGCTTTGGTACGTTAGTCTAAGCTTGATACTCCTTTACTTCTGCATACCTGATAGCGTGCAAGTTACTAACCCATAGGTAATCATTCCTTTGCAGTGAGTTTAAAGTGCCTGGATAGAGATTAAGTTCTCCTGCTGCGTGCTATACGAACTATGTAGTATTATTGTGATCATTATTTCAACTCGTACGCGGCCACCGGGCAGAACAGCTTCAGTTATTGCAAGCAATCTTAGTATTACCAATATTTATGTTAGCAGGACTAGTAAATTCACTCTCGCGGTTCACAGTGACATGATAAGCCGCTGCTGGTCAGTGCTAATTTTGTAGCACCACCAGCAAGCTTGTGTAGATGCTTCCATAAGCGACCATCTCAAAGCCAAAGCCATTACAACTTGAAAGTGAATCGTGCGGAACCAACAGTGCACCCAATTTAGCACTTCATGATTTCATAGCTCACCAATAATTATAAAATCAAAGCTTAGTAGGAACTAATTCTCCGTGACGACCATTGTAGCTACTTGCAAAGACCGATGAAAAATCACAGAATATCACAATTTCAATTTTGTTTGCGAAGCTTAAAGGTTAAAAAATCAAGTTTCGTTCAATTGAGCTTTTAACTGTAATGCTTATTTTTGGCCAAAAATTAGCTTTATAACGTAGTTATTTTTTTAAACTAGGGTTTTCAGCTAAAAGCATTATTAGAGAAAATATTCTTTGTTAAAAAGTCACGGTGTCCGGTTACCCTGCCGCCTGTGGTTGATGTATTCTATATCAAGAGATGCAGTATTCTGCTTTTGATGTAAGCTGTTCAGTAAGAAGGATGGCATCTCGTTCATGCAAGAAAGTGGCTGTAAAGATCGGAAAAATCTCTACAATTTTGTCCTCATATGAGAAAATTCCATCACATGTAGAAAGTTATCAAGCTTGGAGGGAATTGGAAATGCGGCTAGCAGAAGGAAAGACATCAGATGAGACAATTGAGCAGAAAATTAAGCAATAAGAGGAATATTTTAAACACGTCTTGGAGCGCCTAATTGCTTTAGCGAGACTACTTGGAACTCGAAATTTAGCATTCCGTTGATCAAATTAAAGGCTCTACGCACATAGGAATTGACATTTTCTCAAATTTGTTGAGCTTCTGGCCCTCAATGATTCACTGATGATGCTTCGCAGGGCTACTTCCAAAGAAACTTACATACATTATCTCGGCAAAGACATTCAGAATGAATTAATACGAGATTTAGCCTCTCCGATAAAGCATCAGATTACAGAAGCAGCCAAGTCAGCAAAATACTATTCAACTATCCTCGACTGTAAACCAGATGCAGCCACACTGAACAGGTGACTATGGTTATTCGTGTTGTTCACCTAAGTGTAACCGAAGCGCTAATCATAGAGCAATTTCTTGGTTTCATCCCGTTACAAGAGACCTCTACGTAATTTGCAGAGCCCACTCCCTGAATATAGTTGTAAATAATGTAGCAAAGAGTAACCAGGAGGCTGTGAATTTCTTTGCTTTGGTGATTATTCAATTTTGTCTCAGAATTTACTCGGCATTTGGGAGTACTCAAAAGTCACATCACTGATCCCAGACAGATCATAAGGTAAAACGGATCAGTGAAACAAGATGGGAAAGTAGGATTGATGCTCTAAAACCGCTGATACAAGCTTGAAAAAGTCTGTGATGATGTATGAGGATGCGAGCCAGAAAAGGTTGGGTGGGTGGAGCTATGACGGGATCTGAAAAACAAGCACTGGCTAATAGCGTGGCAATATTGCTGTTTGTAGTATCGCTTCTTACCCGGTACAACTTTTTTTTAAGTCACTGTCACCAGCAAATTTCTACAGCAGGCATCAAATGACTTGAGAATGGGAGCTAATCAGCTGGAAAACACCAGCAAGTACATTAGTACTCTTCGAAATGGAGAGAGCTTCGATAAAATATTGGCGGATGCGACACAAATGGCTAAAGAGTCGGAGATTGAACCCACTTTGAAGCAAATTGAAAATTGAAAAAGAGAAGGCAGTTTGATTATTAAGCACAGGTGGGCCTCTACATAATTTCAAGGAGAGCTATGAGTTTAACGTTTACTATTTTGTTCTAGATGTGGCGGCAGAATCTATAACAGAAAAGTTCAATCAGATTCAACAAGACAGCACATTGCTCTGGTTACTGCATGATATCTTCAAGATTTCCGACACACCTACCAAGGATATCCTTAGTAAGTGCAAGTCACTGGTGGAGTCTCTTACTCATGGAGAAAGCAAAGGTTTAGACGGACAAGAACTGTGTGGGGAGCTGCCAGCGATTGTCGGGAGGTTTCCTCAGAATATGAATCCCAAGAGATCTTACAATTTCTGTTGCAGTATAACTGGGTAGAAATTGTTCCCAATCTTTCATTGGCACTCAGAATTTAGATTGACCTTGCTAATTTCAGCGGCCGATTTAAGATGTTTCTCAAATTTTTTTGAGATGTGCTCAGATGTTTTTCAAAATTGAAATTATAAAACATTAGCTTCGTTCAATAATGTTCCGAAAAGACTGGTTGGTTTGCCAACTATTTCTATTTAATCACATTTACCATCTTCTCTCGTCTTTAGAGAAATGGTCTGCGAGTTTGCCAAGAAAAAAGCAAGGACAGCCAAGTTGTGAACACCAACTTTTACATTTCACGTTTTAATGCATCCACATATATTATGTTTGTATGTTTGTGAGTCTTTATTATAATAAAAAATTACACCTCGTAAATTGAATTTTATTGCATGATGGGCGGATAGGGTAGGGCGCGAGAGGGAAAGGAATTTGGCTGCAAGGCTAGTCTTTAAGTCCCAGAGGTTTGAGCGCGTGTCTTCTTTGCTAAAAGAGCTAGGATGGATGCCGATTGAGCAACAGATACAAAGCAAAGTTCTTACGCTGACCCACAAGGCCCGTAACGGCTTGGCTCCTTCGTACCTATCTGAACTGCTGCATCAGTTTCAGCCTGTTCGCGCCCTCAAGTCATGTGTAGACAATAAATTAGCTGTTCCATTCCTCCACTTAAAGACCTTTGGCGACAGAAGCTTTAGCTCTGCAGGTCCTAGACTGTGGAACTCGCTTCCACAATTCCTACGTAACGACAATTACTCTCCTGCTGCCGACTATGGCTCATCCTTTTCAGCGGTCCTGAGCTGCTACTTCCATGCTACTCACTACCTCAACTGCTCTCCTGACTCTGCTATGCTTCCCACTTTCTCTTTGTTGCGTGAGACAAAGTCTGTTGGGTACCGAATGCATACCAAAAGCCGCTTAGGCTGTGAGTGCGCTATACAAAACTCCTGCGTAACACCCACGTGTTCTTTATGACTTTGTGGAGTTCCAGACGGAGATACAAAGGAAGCCAGATATTTTATCTTTGACATACTGCCCCAAAATCCCTTGCACCTGCGCTGTAAGGGAATAATTCTCATAGGTAAGGTGGAGCAGGAGAATGAAGGGACCTAAAAGTGACTGACGGAGCCTTGAAGTTGATACGCTGCTTGATTGGGTGCCAGTGCAGGTCAGCAAGAAGTTGTGCGATGTGGAAACTGTGACACCCACGACAAGACAAGCCTGGTGCAGAGTTATGCACCAGCTGTAAGCACCTGATAGCACAGGTCTGTAGACCAGCAAGTAGTGAGTTAGAGAAGTCGACACAAGATTTCACAAATGTATCAATCACCAAGTCCTTCTTGAGCGCCTCTCATCGCGTTTTCGCATCACAGGCACAAGATTGAAATGGTTTAGGTCCTATCTCAGTGGGAGAGTATTGATTTGAATAGACAAAGATCATCCGATGAACCTCTAAAATATTAGGTACCTCGGGGTTCTGTGCTTAGTAATGTTAATTTCACGGTATATACTCTCCCTCTTGCCGATGTGAGAGCCAAGCATTATCTAGGTTTTCGTTTCTATGCGAATGTCACTCAGTTGTACCTTGGCTTCGATCTCTCCCAGCCCTCCAGCAGGTCGAATTCCCTCAATCTCCCTTGCTGCATGTATTGATGAAATCTGCACGTTGATGGCAGCAAACTTTCCTAAATTGAATAATGAAAAAACAAACTTAATAGTTATGGGCAAACCAAGTGTAATTCAGAAATTTAAAAAAGCTGACGCTCACATTCGGCTCTGCCAGAATATCTCCTACTGAATCGGCACGAAACTTAGGTGTCATGTTCCGATGTGACCTTTCATTAGTCGACCACATTAGCTCCACAGTCAAGTCTGCCTACTTTCTGCTACATAAAATTGCTAAAGTTCGGGCTGGTTTAGACAGGGATACCACATCTAAATTGGTCCATGCATTTGTGATAGCCCGCCTTAACTTCTGTAACTTACTGCATGCTGGTCTACCGGTCTGTGCAATCAGGCAATTACAGCTGGTGCTAAACTGCAGCTAGGCTTGTCTGTCGTGAGCTTTGCTGTTGCCACATCACACTACTTCTCGCCGATATACCCTGGCTCCCAGTCAAACAGCGCATCGACTTCGAGGTTTTGTTACTCACTTTTAGGTCCTTCCATTCTTTGGCTCCACCCTACCTATTAGATCTACTGCTCCACCAGGCTGAGCATCGTACCACCCGCTTTTCGGAATTCAACTGTTTACCAATACATCGTCCAAATCTCAGATCCTTTGGTGGCCATGCCTGTAGTTCGTATGCTCCCAAACCCTGGAACTCACTCCCGGCCTGCATCACGACATCTCCTGATTGGTCCAAATTTAAAAAGAAACTAAAAATGCATCTATTTATCACAACATTTATTGGGTCCTGAGATTTGTCCTTTACGTGCTTATGCGTGCAGGCACTGTGCATGCTGCCACTAACCACACTTGCATCCTGACCCTGTGCATGTCACCCCTAACCATGTTATTCTTGTTGTTTATTGAGCATAGTGCCACTAACCCTTGGATCGTGCTTCCTTTGCAGCAAACGTGAAGCGCCTATAAAGGTATTGAATTCTCAAAGGACACTATATCAATTATACTATTATTATCGTTATGGCCCAAATTGGAAACAGTATCACTGTCTAAGCAAACCCAAATTTTAGCCGTGTTATTCAGCTGAAAGTAGGCAGACTTGCCTGTGGAGCTGGCGTAGTCGTCTAGTAAAAGGTCACGTTGGAACAGGACACCTAAATTGTGATCAGATGTAGCAGGATATCTGCTGGCAGAGCACATTCTGAGCGTTAAGCTTTCCAGTTTCTGAATCACACGTGGTTTGCCCATAAACAGTAAGTTAGTTTTATCGTTATTTATTTGAAAAAGTTTGCTATCATTCATGCGTGAATCTTAGCAATACAAGCAGCAAGTAAGTTAAGGATACTCGACGTGCTGTAGGGATGAGAGGGATGAAAGCACAGCTACAACTGAGTGTCATCTGCATACTAGTGAAAGCCTAGACTGTGCTCGGCGATCGTATCAGCATGAAGGAGAGTATAAACTGTGAAAAGAAGCGGACCGAGTGCAGACCCCTTAGGTACCGCGTACTCCAGTGCTTCCTCGGATGACTATTGTGCGGTCACGTCAACACTCTCTCGAGTCTCTCACGGAGAGACCACCTGAACCATTGCAGTGTAGTACCTGTGATGCCCAAACGAGATGGGGGTGGCGCTAAAGAAGAACTTGGTGACCGATACTATCCAAAGCTACCGACAGATCTGGCAGAACAAGCAGAGAAACTTCCCCAAAGCCTAAATTCCAAAGAAGGTCGTTATAAACCAGAAGCAAAGCTGACTCTGTAGAGTGAAAAGCTCTAAAACCAGACTGGAACTTACTAGCTGGCTGTGAAGTTTTAATTAAAGTGCTTAACAGGTCTGCCACAACTCGCTCCACTGTCTTTGATGAAAACGGAAGAAGGGAGACTGGGCGGAAGTTTCTCAAGTTCTCTTGGTCTAGTGTTGCCTTCTAAATTAGTGGCCCATCTAAAGCCTTTTTTAAATATGGCGGGACTTAACCTTAAGTTGAAGACATACTTATTATGTAAGTTATGCTTTGCAACAGCAGATCTGTGCATAGTAGAAGTAGGGCAGTGGGAAGAAGATTTAGAATACTAGTAGTCTTCTTTGAATGGGACGTTAATTTCATGATGAGGTCACTCGTGGCCTTCTTGAATATAGGCATTGGGGTGCTTCGCGGAATTGAGGGAGAGGAGTCCTGCGGCTTGTTATTGAAGTACGGTTTGTATCTCCAGGAATAAAGATGCGAATGGCAAATGCTGCTACTGCTGCATTCTACCGAGTTCCAGATTGGAAAACTCAAAAAGACGTCGACCTTTTTACATGCTGCCGTACACGGTGCTAGCGAACTGGTTGTACCAGGATGATGGAGGATGCTGGTACCAAGTGGCGGCTCGCCGCCCGACACTTGTAAGAGCGATAGCGTCTTCCCCCTCTCCCGTTCTCTGCCAGGAGACTGTGATACGAGGGATTTGTGTGCGCTTAAAATATATAACTAGCTTTAACTTGGCTCTGAAAGTGACAGCCTATAGTGAGCAGGTTTATGTTAGTGGTTTCCAGTCGAGTAGCGGTTTTTGTATTGGCTCGTGCCCGAACGAAGGCCTCACGCTGCACGAAGCGGTCGTAGCGGGATTTAAACTATACAAAAAAGCTCGAACCGCGGTATATTGGAGCCTACCGTGTGTCTAAAATTGCTAGCGGCGGTCCAGCTCCTGAAGACCGACCTCTACACCACAATAATATGCAAGCTGCTAGCAAAGTAGCCACACAGACAGAGAGCTTCGAAGTCCAAATTAGACGAATCTTTTCGTCGCTGTAGATTCTGTCTCCCGCTGCCCCCCCCCCACCGCTTAAAGGCTCTCGCCTTTCGCTCAAGCCCTAAACCTGGCAGGCCAGTATTCTCGCGGACCCTGCTCTTGGTGGCCATTTTTAGGCTCGTCCATCTCGTTAATTCACTTGAAACCCTCGGCAGATGGCATTCTTTCGCTTGGCTAGCAGCCTTGCATCTTGGTTAAAGCAGCGAATTAGTCGACGAACTCTCCAGTTCGCGTCTTAAAGTCATCGAGGTCGCTTTTGTGTCCAGTCTAGTTTAGTCCTTAAGTAGGTCTCCCAGTATGATTAACTCCGTCGCTCGCTTCGACTTAACTTTCGACTTCCGGACGATCCTCCAGGCTACAGTCGCATCCCGGTTGCTCTGGGTACTTTGGCAGTAATCAAATTAAAGCCAAATTGCCGAGATCATGGCTATCGCCGTCGCATCCGCCGTAAAATGCAGACAAACGAGTTTGCTTTCTCTACTGCGGTGTCTACTACACGGTACTGCTAGCGGGATAATAAGGCGTGCGTCACTACCGCTGTGGCGTATTGCGAGCCTCGGGTCTCCACACATTGCATGCGTTGCGCCGCTACCCAAACTAGTGAGGGTGGCACGGCCAAAACAACCTAGTGCGTGCAAAACTCGTTGCACAAAGTGAAAACCTATGCACGCGCATAGCTCCACGCGCAGCGGCCGAACGAGAGGACAACTTTGCGGCCGAATCGACCACACCGGTGGCTGAATAATTTCCCTTGGAGCTCCGCGATAGCCAATGATGTAAGGTGCTCGCTCTTAACGACCTCGGTCAGGGGTTCGAAGCCTGCAGTGAGCGATCCTTTATTGCCAACTGCATGCGATGACGATAGCCGTTAAGGCTCTTCTGCCGCCAAACAAACGAGGCTGTTAAATCAGCTAGTATCTATTAACGTGTTCATGTATGCCCTCTGGCGGCCGAATACTACGCACCAGGGGGCCCAGATCGAGTCACCCGCCCCCCACGCCCCTCGCGGCCAAAAACGACCGGGATCGAAAAGTTAGCGGCCGAAAGCATTCGGGGCCAACGTATCCGCGTCCTTCGAAGCGTCCGCGACGGAAGCGTTCGACGTGTGGACGCTTCGAACGAGACGAGGAAACCTTCAGCAAAAGCGCCAAGACCGTCGTACTTAATGCACGCTTGGGAATGCCGGAAGTCAAGCGGACTACCCGGAACCGCGAGGTCGCGACCCGACTATCCGCTCGCTGCTCGCTCACTCGTCGCGTCGTGACCCGACCCGAGGCCGCGCGGCGCTGTAGCGCTCACCAGACTCGGGCGCATCGCGCCTCGGTCGTCGCTGCCGCCGCCGCCGCCCGTATCGCGCCGCCGCGCACTTCACTGCCGAGGCCGCCGCGCGCCGCCGCTCGCGATGGACGTCGCAGAGGAGAGCCTAGCTCCCGAGCACGCCCCTCTCTTCCCGCGGCTGAGTGTGCAGGCGTACCGCACCGTCGACCGGAAACTGGGCGCCGCCCTGGTGCTGCTGGCCAACGCGCTCGAGCGCGCTGCCTTCTTCGCGCTCACGTCCAACATGGTGTACTTCCTCACCAGGGCGCCGCTCTGCTGGAGCGACGACGCCGCCGCCACCGCCGGCCTGCTCTTCTCCGGCGCCACCTACCTGCTCAGCCTGCCTAGCGGCTTCCTCGCCGACGTCGGCGCGTCCAAGTTCGTAGCAATCGCCGCCGGCTACGGCGTCTACCTAGTCGGCTACTCGCTCGTGCCCGCGCTTGGCCTGGCGGCGGCGGCGCACCAGGACGACGCCGCGGTGCACGAGGGCAACTCGTCGGCCGCTACGTGCCGGGGCGGTCGCGGCGGTTGGCACGCCAATGAATCTCTGCCGGCCGTGTGCTTCGGCGGCAACGGGGGCGGCGAGCAGCCGTGCGCCGCCGCCATGTACTTGACGCTGGCCGTCGTCGGCGCCGGCGCCGCGATGCTGCACACCAATTTGCCGACGTTCGGCGCTGATCAGGTGAGCGAGCGCTGCGTGTGCTCCAGCCGCCGCCGCCGCCGCCGCCGCCGCCGCCGCCGCCGCCGCCGCCGCCGCCGCCGCCGCCGCCGCCGCCGCCGCCGCCGCCGCCGCCGCCGCCGCCGCTGCAGCCAGGCTGCGCTCGGCACTGCCGACCGCAGCCCGGCCCCTGACAGTCGCTACCGGTGCCTGCTGAGCGCCGGCGAAATTCCCAGAAGGGCCGAGCCGGCTCGGAGCAGCTCGGTTCCAGCCCCCGAAGTTCGGCGAGTCTGCAGGTGGCCTTTTTCTTTCGATTTCAGATCATAACTTGTGTGTATGAGTAGCTCTTGCATTCGGTCCGCTGGACCTTGATGCCGCTATTTCTTGGATCGTGTGTTCAAGTATTGATGCCGGCAAAACACGTCTTTTCTTTTCCGGTCCAGCTCTGCCGCCTGGGAGGCAAAGCTCTATCGCCTGTGAAGTGCCAGGCTCTCTGCATTGTCAGCTTCGGCTGTTGGTGCTAGCTGCCACCCTCCGGCCTTGGGACTCTTAGAAGCAGCTTCCTCAGTGTGTGTGTGCACGTGTGTGTGTGTGTGTGTGTGTGTGTGTGTGTGTGTGTGTGTGTGTGTGTGTGTGTGTGTGCGCGCGCGTGCTTGTGATGTCTGTGGTAGCCACTGTTTCTGCATTGTCAGCGGTTTTGAAGCATCCCTGATGTTCTTCGTGAGTCTTTCTCATATGTGCACGTAAAATGGAGTGCTTTGTCAAGTTCCTATTGGGCGAAAGGGGGTGTTCACCAGAGAACAGGGGTAACTTAACATTCTGCCACTGTTGCAAGCTTAAACTGTTCGGGAGATGTGAAGGCTAAAAAAGTGGGAACAATGCATTGTGAGGTATTCGAACCCATTCACTCGTTCAATGATCCGTCATTCACTATTAGATCTGCTCACTACCTGGATTACCCCTAATACTTCTTCCCTGGTCCCCGGCTTCCCATTCCACCACGCCCTCTCTTCTCGCTCCGGTCGTCCGGTTGTGCCTCTGGTGAATTCAAATCCTTAGGACCCCATACCTTCAGTTATCATGCTCCCAAAGTCTGGAACTCACTCCCGACCGATGTAACGACAACCCCTGACTTGACGATAGTTAAAAAGAAGATAAACACCTACTTGTTCATCACAGCCTGTGCTTTTTCCTTTTAAGCCGCCCTTTGTATCCATGTGAGTGCTGAAATTGTGTATGCCATCACCAACCAGACGAAATCCCTTCCTTTTAGAGCCTATGTAAAATGGCTAGAAAGAGATTTAGCTCTCTTAGGTTTTTTATAAAATTGTAATCGTTGTTATTATAATTATGTTACTATGATGCTTTGCCCCTAAAATTTAATTAAAAAATGGAACAGCAATTTCTTTGACCAAAAAAGTTGCCACATCAGCTAGTTTTTTTAATTTGAAGGCAATTTTCCTTTAGCACAAACAGATGTTAAGGGGTACTAAAAAAAGAGTTCCCTGACTCCTGCATAAGTAATGTCAAAGTACGTGATAGCAAAGAAAGAATGCAAAATAAAATAAATAAATCCTAGCTGATGAAACAGCCTCTTTTGTATAGCGACAGAAGAGCCTTTACGGCTATCACCGCCGCTTGCAGTGGCGATAAAGAATCGCCCACTGCAGGAATCGAACCCTCGACCTCGGGACCGAGGTCGTGAAAGCAACCGCTTTACCTAGTGTGCCATCACGGCTCACCAATGCAAACCTTAACTGCCTCGAAAGTTGAACTCGCGACTTTTCTCTACACCAGATGCTGATACTCTTATACTCGTGCCAATAGCCGCCCCCATCAAGGATTGTTCAGAGATACTTTGCTGGAAAATGCTACCTATAACTGGCCAGCGGCTTGGCTGGACTGTCCAAACGATCGCATGCTCACGAAACCTAGTGCCTCTGTTTACCCATCAGCAGGACAAGTGGAGGCCACGCACCCCAGCAACCGCTGGCTCACAATCTAGCGCTGGCTGCCTTCTCCCCGCACACATTCCCAGTTTGCATAATGCGGAGTTCCACGCCCCTCTCCTAAGTCTTATCGTGGTGGCACACTAGGTAAGGCGGTTGCTTTCACTATCTCGGTCTCGAGGTCGTGGGTTCGATTGGCGGTGATAGCCGTAAAGGCTCTTCTATCGCTATACAAAAAGAAGCTGCTTAATCAACTAGGATTTATTTATTTATCTGGATGGCTTCGTTATATTAGTGAAAGCTCCCTGCTGCTGCTGCTGCTGCTGCTGCTGCTGCTGCTGCTGCTGCTGCTACTTGATTCGAGCTCTCTGCTAGCTAGATCAGCTTGGAGAAAAGTTGCCGAGCGCTGCTGGTGGCTTTACGGTTTAATTGCTTTTGCCTCTCTGTGGCATTGGATAGGCTACATAGCATGTGATCCTGTATAGACAGTTAGCAAACCAAGCTCGCTGTACTAGGAATACGTGTGCTGCACTGTGTTCGGACCGGTCGCGTTTGTGCCTGCAGCATGGATTTCAAAATGTACTATTGTAATTGGTGTCCTAGTGGCTAGTTAGGAGAGAAGGCTTTGAAATAGTCGTGCTTGGTGCATTTTAGCTCGAAGCATCAGTACTGCCAGCACTGCAATGAATGCATTGCTGGGGCATCGGCTTTCTATTGCTTGCTGCATGTATTGATGACATTCGCACATGGGTGGCAGCAAATTTTCTAAAACTAAACGATGATAAAACTAACTTACTAGTTATGGGCAAACCCAGTGTGATTCAGAAATTGGAAAGGCTGACCTCAAAATTGGCTCTGCCAGCATATCTCCAGTTGAATCAGCTCGAAGTCTAGGTGTCATATTCCAAAGTGACCTCTGGTTAGACGACCACATCAGCTCCACGGTCAAGTCTGCCTACTTTCAGCTACATGACATTACTAAAATTCGGGCTTGTTTAGATAGGGATACCACGTCTAAGTTGGTCCATGCATTTGTGACATCCCGTCGTGACTTCTGTTACTCACTGCTTGTTGGCCTACCGGCATGTGCAACCAGGCGATTGCAGCTGGTGCAAAACTCGGCAGCTAGGCTTGTCTATCGTGAGCGTCGCAGTTGCCACATGACACCACTTCTCGCCGACCTGCACTGGCTACCAGTCAAGCAACGGATCGACTTCAAGGTTTTGTCGCTCACTTTTAGGTCACTTCATTCTTTGGCTCCAGCCTATCTGTCAGATCTACTCCCCCACCAGGCCAAGCATCGCACCACCCGCTTTTCGGAATCCAACAGTTTACCAATACCTCGTACAAACCTCAAATCCTTTAGAGACCGTGCATTAAGTTCGTATGCTCCCAAAGCCTAGAGCTCACTCCCGACTTGCGTCAGAACAACTCATGACTTGACCACATTTAAAAAGAACTTAAAAAAACACCTACTTAGGACAGCATTTAGTGGGTCCCTGTGATTCGTCCTTCATGTACTTATGCTTGCTGACACTGTGCATGCTGCCACTAACCACATTTGCATGCTGACCCTGTGCATGTCACCCCCAACTATGTTTTTCATATTTATCAAGTGTGATATTACTCACCATTCAATCGCGCTTCCTTTTGCAACAAATGTGATTGAGATTGAGTTCTAGAAAGAGATTGAGTTCTCTGAGGGCGCTTTATCTAGTAAATTATTATCATTACTATTATTATTGCTGGTCCATCGATTGGCGTTGCTGTTGCCAACCTGGCTTTTTAAAAGTAACAGGGAGTCAAGTCGTGTTCATTCTCACAGTGGCAGAGCCAGGATTTTCATCAAGGGGCTGCAAGACTTTCAAGTAGACAACCCACAATACTTCCAAGTAGGCACGGCCAGACCTTCAGTTAATGAAAGATTACAGCCTAAATCATAGTGTTTATTCTACACAAACTCGGTGGTTGCTCATTGAGTGGAATTAAAGCATAATTTCTTCGTTGGTGATGGTTGCTAGACTTAGGAATAGAGGCGACCCAGCGCCCCCTGCCCCCTGGCTCAGCCACTGCATTCTCAGATCATTGGCCCGGTTTTGGGTGGAGGCCTGGATGCAACCCGGATCTCTGACCTATGAGCTGACTCGACGGCTGCATAGGTGTATGTTTATATATATATATATATATATATATATATATGTATAAATATATATATATATATATATATATATATATATATATATATATATATATATAATGAGGTAACTAGGCCACCATCGAACGTAGTAGTTCTATATATAAGCTTTGCTTGCTTGCATCGTACCTGGCCAGGTCGTTATTCCTACAGCAGGCAGTCCCCTTTTGCTCACTACAAGCAGGTGCGTTAGGTGCTACGGTTCAACGAGCCCATGTCCGTAGCATAGAATAAGTCTATTGGCCAGCTCACTGCTGCCGGCTTGTGTGGTGCATGTGATGCTAGCTGCACACGCTGAGCAATAATAAACAGCTAGAGGAACCTACGTGAATGAGGCCCTGCTTTTTAGATAGCTTCAAATCAACGAACTGCCTTTGTGAATTTTCTCACTTCTTTGTTTAAAATGTAGCACGTATTCGTACCTTTATAAAGTCAGCTCCGTCCGACTAGTGCAAGTGTCGAGTCGCAACCTGCAACACTCCTTTAAGAAATTGTCCACGGTTTATGTAGACGAAGTAATAACATTAATAATGTCCGGTAGGCCTTATGTCATTCCCTCTTTGATCTTCACTAGCAGACAAACTTAGCCCAACCATAACTCGGTTTTTTTAATGCTTCTCCGGATAAATGGTGTGTGCAGAAGTCTTTGAAATCAGCCATCGTTCTACCAAAACTTACAAAACCTGGATTTGGATTCCGAGGTCCTAGCCAGCTGTCGCCCAGCTTCGTTAGTCCTTTTTTGTCCAAGATTCTTGAATTGTTTTGTTGTTCGATTAACTAAGACGAATTATCAGAAAATATTTGGTTGGAATTGAAGCACTACCGCTCCACCGAAGCTGTTTTGTCTTTACCAACGACATACTGAGCAGCAACGATGATTATAACATCACTGCCTTGTCCTGCTTGATCTATGAGTGACATTTGACATCATTGATCACATATTATACTTGAACAGTTTAGACCCACGATTATTGTGGCCGGTGAGGCTCTGACGATGCGTTTGAATCGTAATTGTCCGATCGTGTTCAGTCCGTGTCGTGTGGATCCTGCAGACCAGTCACCCCTGGTGTAAGGATCTGTTCTTTGTCCTTTGCTGTTCTACAGGTTAACCAAGCCTTTTTGGAAAATAGTCTGATCCATGGGATAGGCTATCAGTTCTATGCTGACGATATCCAGCTGTACATATTATTTTTAACCCTTCACATCGGTGGCGATATTCTGTATCCTGTTATCCCTAAGGATGTCTGCCCCACTCACCTTGTTGTGTGTTCTCTGACCATCTCGGATAGTTGCTCAATCTAGTATACTGTTCCTGTTCCGTTGTATATGCAGGGTAACATTTTGTCCTGCGACGGAACTTGAAAACGTTGATCCTGTGAGACTTTTTAAATCTGTTTGTGCTGTAGTTGTTCTTGATCTGCACACATACTCGACCGACAGCCTCGATAACCTTACTGATGCAATGAACCTGTAACTTGGGAGTGCATTTGGCATGCATACTCCCCTACATTGTTCCGTGTATAGAGTTACAGATTCCTTTATATTTACCAAAAACTTCAAACGATGCACCAAGTAAAGCAAGGTAGGGAACCTGAACGCTGCTTTAAGAAGTCTGAGACTGACGACGATCTTTCTAATATCACTGTCCTTCCTTCATGTCTACGCCTGCAAGCTTAAAAATACCAGGACTTCTTTTAACACTCATAAAATGAAAACCTGCCTGTCTAACCCAAAAAGGTTGTTCAAGACATTAAATTATTTGCTTGCCAACTCTTCGAGGTCTCACTCCCTATATACTAACGGCTAGGCTGCCAAGCTTTCAGCATTCTTCGTGGAAATAAGTGTGCATATTCGTACCTCCATAAAGCCTCTCCGACTAAAGCAATTGTTGAATCGAACCCTTTGACCTTCCTTATAAGATTGTCCGAGGTTTATGCATATGAAAACGGCTAGCTAAGAAAGTCCAGTAAAAAGAGCTTTTCTCCTGGAGACCCTCCCTATACCATACCCTTGGTGGTCTTCACTGGCAGGCAAACTAAGGTCTAGCCATAACTCAGATTGTTAATGCTTCTCTGGATAACAGAGTTATTCAGAAGTCTTTCAATTTGGCCATAGCTCGACCAATACTTAAAGAGCCTGGATTGGGTCACGACGTCTCCTGACTTGACCACATTTAAAAAGAACCTAAAAATGCACCTATTTATGATGGCATTTAGTGGGTAATGTAATGTAATGTATCTCTGTCTGTAACTCCACAAAGTCATAAAGATCATGTGGGTGTTACGCAGGAGAGTTTTGTATAGCGCACTCACAGCCTAAGCGGCTTTCGGTACGCATTCGGTAGCCAACAGACTTCGTCTCACGTAACAAAGAGAAAGTGGGAAGCATAGCAGAGTCAGGAGAGTAGTTGAGGCAGTGAATAGTCTAGTAGAAGTAGCAGCTCAGGACCGCTGAAAAGGATGAGCCATAGTCGGCAGCAGGAGAGCAGTTGTCGTTGCGTAAGAATTGTGGAAGCGAGTTCCACAGTCTAGGACCTGCAGAGCTAAAGCTTCTGTCGCCAACGGCTTTTAAGCGGAGGAATGGAACAGCTAATTTTGTCCACACCGGACCTGAGGGCGCGAAGAGGCTGAAAGTGATGCAGCAGTTCAGCTAGGTACGAAGGAGCCAAGCCGTGGCGGGCCTTGTGGGTCAGTGTAAGAACTTTGCTCTGTCCGTGTGATTCGTTCTTTATTTGCTTATGCTTGCTTGTATTGCTTATGCTGACACTGCTGCTTGCTGCCACTAACCATACTTGCATGCTGACCCTGTGCATGTCACTCCAACCATATTATTCTTGGTGTTTATTGAGCATGCTACCACTAACCATTCGATCGTGCTTCCTTTGCAGCAAATGTAAAGCACCTAGAAAGAGATTTGAGTTCTTTGAGGGCACTTTATCAAATATATTATATTATTATTATCCTTATTATTGGGTTCCTGGTGAACTATTGTTCAGTCTCCCTTCTTTCTTTTTTGTCAAATTATTGAAAAGATTTTCGCTATGCAGCTTGTAGCACAAGTTGGAAAGAGTGATTGTCAGACAGATTTCAGTCGGAATTCAAGCGACACCACTTCACTGAAACCGCTCTCATCCGTGTAATCAACGGCATCCTGTGTGGCAAAGATGTCGTTAATGCCACTGCCTAGATCTATCAGCTGTGTTCGACTCTATTTATCACGACATCCTACTTACACGATTGAGAACAACAATTGGTCTTGCAGATGAGACACCACTAGCATGGTTCAAATCATACTTGTCCGATCGTGTTCTATCCGAGTCGTGTGTTAGTCAGGTCCCATCCTGGTCTTATCAAGAGTCTCATCTCATCCAGACCGGTCACCTGTGGAGTCCTACGAGGGTACGTCCTGAGTCCTTAGCTGTTCTCTATTTATACTGAACCTGTGGGGAAAGTGATTGGGGCCTGTAGGATCGGCTATCACTTCTATACTGACGACGATCAGCTGTATTTTTTGTTTAATCCTTTGGAATCTGCTTCAGCGACTGATTAACTGAATTTATACCTTGCAGACAGTCGATCCTGGATGTCCGCAAAGTTCCCTGAACTAAACGACAATGAAACCAAGCTGCTACCCAATTGACACTCCAAGCGTACTCCTGGACTAGGAGACTGCTTTTCTAATAGGTGATGCTGTTTTGCGACCGTCGCATTGTGCTTAGAAATTAGGAGTTGTCTTTGACTATTGAAGACATTTTGAAAGTTTCATTAAGAAGGCTGCCTCTACTGCTAGCCATCATATCTGATCCCAATATAAGATTGGAGACTGTCTACATCATTGGCTTTCAAAAAATGTATCTAGCTCCCTGGTATTTTCCATGCTGGATTATTGTAATTCCATTTTGGCTGGGCTACCAAAAAATCATGAGGCCACTGCAGGTGGTGATGAATATGACTGCAAGGCTAGTTAACAAATCCCAGAGGTTTAGCCACATGTCTCCTTCACTCATGGAGCTTCGATGGCTCCGTGTTAATAATAATACATTTGGTTAGCCCCCTCAGAGACCTCAATCTCTTTCTAGATACTTTACAGATGCTGTATACAAAGCAGTACCAAATGATCAGTGGTAACATCCACAAGTAGCAAGCGTATGCAAACGAAGCGAATTCACAAAAGACCTGCTAAATACTGTATTAAACAGGTGTGTCTTAAGCTTTTTTTAATGGTCGGCATGTCAGGGGTCGTTGTGACGTGCATCGATAGTGAGTTCCAAGCTTTGGGAGCATAACGAATCAAAGTCACGGTCTCCGAAGGTTTTGAGGTTCGTTCGAGGTATAGCTACTGGATTTGAGTCTGAACAGTGGGTTGTATGATTTTTGGCCTGGTGGGGGAGTAGTTCTCATAAGTTTTGATCAACAGATACAAAGTAAAGTTGTTAAGCTGACCCAAAGGCCTGCCATGATTTGGCTCTTATGTACCGAGCTGAACTGCTGCAGCAGTTTCATCATCCTCGTGCCCTCAGGTCCTCTGTAGACAATAAGTGTGCCATTTGTTTGCTTGAAGGCCATTGGCGACAAAAGCTTTCGCTTGGCAGGTCCTAGAATGTGGAACTCACTTCCACAATTCATATACGACATCTGCTCTCCTACTGCCGACTGTGGGACATCCTTTCCAGCAGTCCTGAGCTACGACTTCCATGCTACTAAATTCCTCGAGTGCCCTCCTGACTCAGCTGTGCTTCTTACTTTTTCTTTGTTTCTTGAGGTGAAGTCAGTTGGCTACCGCATGCTTATGGAAAGCCTCTTAGGTTTTGAGTGTGCTATAAAAAATTCCTTTGTAAGACCTACTTTGTCAATGTGGCTTTGTGGAGTTACAGATTGAGGTCTAGTGCATTACATTACATTAAACCATCGGAATCAGCTGCTGTCGACTAATAAATTCGATGCATACCTTGCAGACATTCGATTCTCGTGAGGCCAATATTGGAGGCCTCGTGAGGATTGATAAAGAGTATTGGCCAATTTGTATTACAATTAATTATGATAGCATCGAGCTCCTTTTCTAATTGGCAATGCAGTGCTGCGACCCTCATAATGAGCTAGGAATTCTCATGTCCTCTTCGACTACTGTCTGACGTTTAAAGTTTCATTCAGAAGTCAGTCTCCACCACTAATCATCACGTTCGACCCCTGACCAAAGTTGGGGTAGTGCCAACCACAATGGCTGGCTAAAGATTTTGCTACCTCTCTGGTTGACCTATGTCGTGACCATGGCCTAGGTCTTTAAAGGCAGGAGCCTTGCTCCCTTGGCCAAACCAGGGCAGCAACCTTTGACTCGATGGTAGGTAGCAGGTCTGTTGCTGAATGTCAGCTATTCACTGCTGGCACTGCTAGCACACTGTGCTTACTCGTTGCTCAGTGCAGTTGCTGTGCGTGCATGTCCGCATTAGTTGCAGGCTCTGAGCTCTTGTTATTTCTTAATACATCTTAGTATTTTGGGCTCTGGTGGCCTCCTGAGTGTAAAGCTGCATCTAGGGTGGCCGTAATGTATGGCCAGCGTGCCATCGGTTGTGGAGGGCAGGGGGGGGTGGAGAGGTCGTGCCTGCCGGCCAATGGGAAGGAGCAGCTTGCTTGGGGGCCCCCCACGTGGTCGGAAGAGAACAGCAGGGCTAGTCTATTTCTTCACGGCTGACCGACATGTTCGAGCAAACGGCTGCAGAACCTGCAGCCCAGACATTTCGTTAGCTGCAGTGTACCACCGTGGTGGCACATCTTTAACATGCCGATAGTTGCGATTGCCGAGAGGCTGTAATGCAAAATATCCCAATAAAAGGTTAGCAACATCTTTTCGAAGAAAGACGTCTTTGGACATCCAGTCCGGTTTCCCGAAACCCAGCAGGAGTCAGGGCAACGGAGTTGCATTACCACATGCGTATCACTGCCTCTATTAGTCGTGAAACTGGACAAGTGGATGATGGTGAGGATACCCGGATGACTTGCAGCAATTTATGTTTTTGCTCTTCACGCCTCAGGTCGTCTATTCGGGTCCTGCAGTGAGCAATTCTATATCGCCTACTGCAAGAGGTGGTGATAGCCCTAAAGGCTGTCCTGCAGCTATGTAAGCATACATGCAGCTATATAAATGAAGCTGTTAAATCAGCCAAGTTCTCTTGAAGATGCAATACAGCCATCTAAGCTGCTTAGCTAGTACTTTAAATATTCTTAAGCACTGTCAGTAAGCTTTTGCCAGTGGACTGGGCCTTTGCCTGCATCTGAGAAATGCATGGCAAAGAAAATGTGTGCTGTTGCTACAAAAGCATTTACAGTATACCGAGGTAATACGGCAAGCCAACAGTAATGCAGGCCTTCCAGCATGATGCATCTGTAAAGTAGTGTAATGCATTTCCCATCTATAACTCCACAAAGCCACGTGGACTTTTTCTGTAGTGCACTCAAAGCCTAAGCGGCTTTTGGCACACAGTTTGTTGCATTTTCAAACCGAAATAACAAGTTCTAGAGATGCTTCCTGCCATGTATTTGCCAGTTAGATGAAGCTAAGGCAGGGAAATGTATGTGTACGTATGTGTGTGCACTATATCCTTCCTTGATCGAAGGAGAGTGAAATGGCACTTGAGGGCTCCTGCTCAGTGCTCGTGCTTTGTGCAAGCTAGGCTGACCGTTTAGAGCCCGTGGCCCATGGATACGTACAGACCTCTATGCCACCTGGTTGCTGCTGCTGCTGCTGCAGGTGAGCCAGCACGGCTTGTCGTTGACTCGTGGGTTCATCAGCTGGTTCTACTGGACCAGGAACGCAGGAGCTCTGATTGCCAACTCGGCCATCGCCTACCTTCAGATCGGCCACAACGGCTTCTTTACCAGCAGTCTTGCTTCGCTCGGCTGCCTCACACTGTCAGCCGTCGTCTACTTAGCAGGTGTGTACCTCTGCGGGATCGTTCGGCAGCACACCTCTCTCCCTGCTGGATCGGTGGGCAGCATGCCTCTGGGGTTCGATGAATCACCGAAATCTACCACAATCCACTCTAATTAGGCTAACAACGACCGGATGTAAGCGTCGCTGAGCTCAAATTTTACACAGATATTGCAGTTCACGTTCGAATTAGCTATTTAACAAATTTCATGTCCGTGTGCACATACGCACGTATGTAAATGAGCTTCGACGCCGGACGCCTATACTGCAATCCACATTCTTGTTCCGTCAAATCCACCACAAATCAGCTGCACACAGCTCTAAAATGTTTGGAATATCAAACTATGCTACACGTACGTTGTACCCAGGAAAATTCTCACGAAGACCACTGAAATAAGATTGCAGTGGCCCAGGCCAATACCGCAATCCACTGCATTCCACCATGCAACAAAAGAAATCCTGACAGAAAATCTCCTTTTTTATTGCAGGTGATGTCACACTGTGCGAGAATTGTATTTAAAAAAATTCACTTGCATTGGCACGGCCGTTCTCATACAATGTGCTGCAATCGACTGCAGTAGCCCGGGTCAATTCCTCAATCCACAGAATCCGCCGCATAAAAAGATCGAAATACATCGCGCCGAGCTCCAGTTTTATTGCATATTAAATTGCACCGTGCTGTGTGCACAACCACTTAAAATAAAAAAAATTGTGCAACCTCGCACTGTGGCAATGGGCGGCAATCGCCTGAAATGACCTGGGAAACTACCGCAGTTCACTCTATTCCACTGCAAATCATCCTCAAATCGCCATCGCCAAAGGTCTAATTGACATTGCATATAAGTCTACACTCAGTTCAAAGTGCACCCACAAAATTTGCTCCATTGTGCACACTCGTTCTTATGCAATGAATTGCAATCGACGGCAACGGCCCGGTCCCATACCACAATCCACCTCAATCCACCACATAGCGACCAGAACATGTACACTAGAAGATTTAATTATAATTGCACGATGCTCTACTCTTCGGTTATTGCGTCCTTGCATAACTTCACTGTAATTGCCTGGGTCATTCTGCAGCAATGCACTGCTATCGACTGCAACTGCCCCGGGCCAGTATGTCAATCCACCGAAACCTACTGCAAAACGACCAGAATACTTACACTTTGAGCTCTAATAGGGATTGTACGTTGCTCTAATGTTTGGTTGTTGTGTAGTCGCACAATTTCACAACAATTGCCTTGACCATTCGGCAACAATGCACTGCAGTTGACTGCAATGGCCTGGGCCATTACCTCAATCTACAGCAATCTAATGCAAATGCCCTGAAATCGGTTTCGCAATGCTCCAATTTTGAATGCGTGTTACAAAGCACACTGGTTAAGGTCAACCACATCATTTTAAGCACTTGCGTTCGTGCAGTCTCGGCCAATGCATGGCAATCTACGGCAACGGCTCGGCTCGAAGCAGCACTCTACTACAATCCGTGGCAAGTTGACCCCAAATTGGCTGCTCGGCATGCCAATTGTCATCGCATTTCACATTTCTTTGCGCTAAAAGTGAAATCGTAGGAATGTCATGCTATTTTCACGTTAACTGTCAACAATGCACGGCAATCGACAGCAATGGCAGTGACCAATACCGAAATTCGTGTCAAATCGACGAGAAATCAGCTGCAACAAACTTCAATTCTCATTCCACTTAGCATCTCACTGCGTGCACACGTACTTCCAACCCTTTCAGCCAGCTCTGACCGTTAAATCTTGGGCAATGCATGGCAATCGACGGCAATGGCCCGGGCAAATACGGCAATCCATTACGATCCATCGCAAATCACTGGAAAGTGGCTGGGCCGAGATCAAATATATCTTACCTGTCACAACTCACTGTGTTGAAAGTGCAATCAAATCCTTTCAACCAATCGTGCACGTACAATCGCGAGCAATGAATGGCAATCGACCGCAATGTCTGGGCCCAATACCCTAATTCCCGGCAAATTGAAGAGAAATTGGCCGTGTGGAAGCCTCAGTTGTCATTACAAATGACATTCTGCTGCATCCAAAGTAAAACCGTGGGATTTTCAAGATGCTATGCTCGTTAACTGTCAGCAATGCACGGCAATCCGCGGCAATGGTAGGGGCCGATTGCAAAATCCGTGGAAAGTTGACAAGATTGGCTGCAATAAACTGCAACTCCCATTCCACGTAGTGTGTATCTGTGCATGCTTAATTTTCACCCATTTTTTGCGTTCAATCGACGGCAACGCACGGCAATCCGCGGCAATGGCCCGGGAAATAAAAAATCCATAACGGTCAGTTACAAATGGACCGACAGTTACTGAGAGAAGCTCCGACTTGTCTTGGGTGTTGCAATAAATTGCATTAAAAGTGCAACCACATCCTTTTAAACAATCGACAAAGGCACAATCGAGGGCTATGTACGGCAATCGGCGGCAATAACCCGGCCTCTACCGAAATAAGTTTCAAATTTGCTGGAAAGCGGCTGCTCGAATCTGTAATTGCCCTGCCACATAATGCTCACTGTAGGCGTTCATACCGTCATTTTGCGCGTTCAACCTTGGGCAACCGATGGCAATCGACGGTAATTGCCCGAGACAATACAGCAATCTATGATTGTCTGTTACAATTACAAACAAAGCTGGTGGGAGAAGAACCTCAAATCCTTTGGAGACCGTGCATTTAGTTCGTATGCTCCCAAAGCCTGGAACTCCCTCCCGACTTGCGTCAGAACATCCCCTGACTTGACCACATTTAAAAAGAACTTTAAAACACACCTATTTAGGACAGCATTTAGTGGATCCCTGTGATTCGTCCTTCGTATGCTTATGGGTGCTGACAGTAACCACATTTGCATGCTGACCCTGTGCATGTCACCCCTAACCATGTTATTCGTGTTGTTTATCAAGCATATTACTCACCATTTAATTGCATTTCCCTTTCCAGCAAATGTAAAGCGCCTAGAAAGAGATTGAGTTCTCTGAGGGCGCTTTATCAAGTGCATTATTATAATTATTATTATCTCATTTTTCTGGCATATTACAGTGTGCTGTATCAAAAGTGAAACCGCATCCTTTCAACCAATGTCGATTGTACATGCCAGGGCAATGTAATGTAATGTAATGTATCTCCGTCAGTAACTCCACAAAGTCATAAAGACCGTGTGGGTGTTACGCAGGAGAGTTTTGTATAGCGCACTCACAGCCTAAGCGGCTTTCGGTACGCATTCGGTAGCCAACAGACTTCGTCTCACGCAACAAAGAGAAAGTGGGAAGCATAGCAGAGTTAGGAGAGCAGTTGAGGTAGTGAGTAGCATAGAAGTAGCAGTTCAGGACCGCTGAAAAAGATGTGCCATAGTCGGCATAAGGAGAGTAGATGTCGTTGCGTAAGAATTGTGGAAGCGAGTTCCACAGTCTAGGACCTGCAGAGCTAAAGCTTCTGTCGCCAACTGTCTTTAAGCGGAGGAATGGGACAGCTAGTTTATTGTCCACACAGGACCTAAGGGCGCGAACAGGCTGAAACTGTGCCTCAATCGATGGCCACGGCCTGGGAAAATACAGAAACCTATAATGGTCCATTAAAAATAGACTGAATGCTGCTGGGTGCCACTCCCATTTAGATTTCTCGTTCGTGTATAATCTTATTTTTGATGGACCCAGGAAATTCTATTGGTAATGCCAGCTCTCGGTCATTACATTGCAATTAAAAGTTGCATTTGTGAGATTCCCAGCTAAAAGTCTGTGACTCGTTTTCGCAGGTCTTCTGATTTGCAAAATAAGGCACTTACAGTTGCTGCAAAACTTGAACTAGACACTTCTTTCGTGAACGTCGCTATTGTCACACTACTTCTCACCAACCAGCACTGGCTCTCCATCGAGCTGTGTTTCGACTTCAAGATTCTGTCACTCACTTTTTGGTCTCTTTGTTCGCTTCCCAACTGTTCTCTGCCCAACTATCCGGACTACTTCCCAATCAGGCTAGCCATCGTACTTCCAGCTCTTCTGACTCAAGACCTGTAGCTGTGCCTCGAACCAACCTCAAATCCTTTGGAGACCATGCCTTTAATTCATATGCTCGCTGGAAGTCACTTCCGACCGACACTTTAACATCCTCTGACTTGACGACATTAAAAAAGAAGCAAAAAATTTACTCAGAATCCACAGCATTTGCTCCGTGCGTGTGAAGTGGCCTTTACGTTCTTATACTTACTGTGATTGTGCATATTATCAATAGCCAATTGATGTGCTTTTTCTGCTTGTGTAGTGTGTCTAGAAGAGATTTGGTTCTCTTGAGATGCTAGGGAAATACTTCATCATTATTATTGTCATCATTCTGATTGTTAGTACCACCTTTCAGCCTCACCTTCTCCTCCACAACTATGCTGCCATAGTCGTCAGTGTGCGGTGGTACAATGCCTAGTGCTCAGGTGCCGCTGTGCTCAGCACTCCGGCTGATGCCATACTAACGTCCTTGACCAGGTTTCAAGTTCTACAGGCGATGCCCAGCCAACAGGCCTGCCATCAAGAATTTCTTTGCAATCCTTCCAGAAGCTCGGCGAGTTCGGAAGCAAATGGAGGCAAGGTGTGCTGGTGCTGGAGCTGGAGCGAGTGCATGCGCCCGTGTGCGGGTGTGAGCGCACAGTTGCAAGCATGCGCGGCTGCATGCTGATGATAGGCTAGGCAGCTCATTTGACCCCCACTGACTCGGACTGATTGGCTGCAACATATGTGCACTTGGGTGATCTTTGGTCAGATCGATCCACTGCCTCGGCAGCAGCAGCTTTGGTTACCGAGATGCGTTGCCTGGCGAAAGTATTGTTCCTACACATAGCATCTGGAGCCAGCATCTCTGCGCACGTGCCTGAACGCACTCACTCCAAGAAAGCCCAGAGAGTCGCCTCTTCAGCCGGCGGTGCGCGAGAACAGCATAGCCGAGCAGTTTATGAACAACCTCCTTGCTACATGTGAGCCCCCCTCACGTGCTGCTGACTGCTGGGCAGCCTTTGTGACCTACACACCTATTCACCTGGCTCGCCGACCCATCCCATCCGAGCATGAATTTCACTGCTAGGCATGCTTTGTTGAGACTGTCAACCAGCTGACTGTCTGCCTGCTGCTTAATCGTGAGCAGTGAGGCGCAGCAGCATGATCCGGCTATGCTGCTTCGTATGCTATGCTATGCTGCTGCTTGCTCTGGCCAAGGTGGCTGCAGACAAAGACCGTTTTCTATTTTCTGTGGCTGTGTGCTCAGACTGTGCCTGTCTCTCTCTCTCCCTCCCTCCATCCCTCCCTCCCTCTCTCCCTCCCTCCCTCCCTCCCTCCCTCCTTCCCTCTCTCTCTCTCTCTCTCTCTCCCTCTCTCTATCTCTATCTCTCTCTCCCTCTTTCTCTGCATCCGAACGAATGTTTGTAATGGTTTGGTGGTGCCGACCGTTGGGCCGTTCTGCAGCATGGAAAGTGAAAAATTCAAGGTGACAGAGTCGCGCCACACAGCGATTCGAAAGTTTCTGACCTCTTTTGCCGGTGCTGGTGGAACACGAACCTCTGCACAGTTTCATTCCTCAGGAAGGGGAATGAACTGAGATGGCCAGTAAATCTCGTCGGCATTTAGTTCCTGTCAGTTGCATCCACCGGCAACCCGCCCCAGTCGAATGGCTTTCATATTTCTGTGACTTCGCGATCCGTGGCCATTCACAGCAAGTCCACTTTAGCCTACGAAACCGTCGTGTGGAATTTGACGCGATGCTCTTAGTTTCGGCAGCTCCGGTGAAGCGTTCACATGAACTGAAAAGGCAGTTGTGGTGGTTGTAGAGGCGTCCTGCTGTAGCTGCCCAAAGGTCAAGGTTTTTTATGTGCCACCTCATTCCGAGGCAGTTGCAGACGGTGACTGCTGCTGTGCTTCGTGCAATCCGGCTACGTAGCCCTGACAGTGTGCTCTGCCACTAGACATGAACTGTCATGGGTTAAGACGTGCACGAGGACCCACCCGCCCGGTGGCAGTCGACGACAGCCATTCGTTGCAGCGAGGACTGCTAGGTGCCTTGCCGCTGGCCTGTCTGGGCGTTTTTGTGAGGTTCTTGCACGAGGGTCCGTGACGTCTTCCAGCGCCCCTCTCTCATAGGCTTCGTTTGTGTGCTTTCGACTTTCCATGGCTTGCAACTCTGTTTTGAAGTCTGTCTCTGTCTCTTTATCACCCTACAGTGTGTGAGCTGCCGAAGTGGCTGCTACCAAGTTTTATTTATGTGCACGTGCATGAGTAATTCATTTGTATGGCATGCTAAGAGATCTTAATCTCTAGCGAGGCACTTGGCATATGCCGAAAAGCTCGAGCCCACGGCCTCGGCCACCAAATACATTCTCCACGACCTCGGTCAAGGGAGGCTTGCACTTTAACTCCAAAGCCACAAGCCTGAGCTCGTGGCTTTGGAGTCAGCCCAGTGGCCAAGGGTGGATTTCAAAATGGTTTTCCCCCTGCAGCTCGTGCAGCTGCACACTCCTGCTCGCGCATTCCCCTACATGCTACAATTTCACGATGGTCCAACGTGTTTCCTTGCCGACGGTGTCACTGAGGCAGCGATGCTCATTGCTGGTTGCTGCTCGCAGGCGACGACGGCAGCAGCAGCAGCCGCCGCCGCAGGGACTGGCCAGCAGTCCTGCCGCAATGCTCGACTACGCCAAAGTGCGCTTCGGGGGCTCCTACCACGAGAAAGCCGTGGAGGAGGTCAAGACAGGTGGACGAATGCTGCTAGTTTTCGCGCTGCTGACTTTCTACTGGATCGGATTCTCGCAGGTACGTGGCCTCAGGCAGGCAGGCAGGCAGGCAGCAGTGGCGTGCCACTGGGCCCAGCAATGCCGCGGCTGCAGACACTGGACGAAAACTGGTTTCTCCTCACAGTGAGACTTGGTGCGTGTGATTGCTGAGGTATGCTGCCACACCTAGCTTTGGCAAAGTTTCATCTTTTTTTAGAGAGAGAGAGGGGGCAAACGAGATCGCTGACTGTGGCCTGCCGGTTGTGCACGCTGGAGGTTATGGTGCCTTTCCGCGTGCACGTGTGAGCAGCGTTATTGTCACAATTTACTCGGGCTGACTCGTTTCCGTTTCTTGTCTTGCGGTATACGATGCAGCTAGCTGGGTCACGTTTCACGTCGCTGGAGATGCTTTAAAAGCCGATGCCTGGCTGCCCTCAACCATTTCCGGCATCTTATACTTAATGTCCGGGTTAGTCTTTCCGTCTTTGACTGATTTCCTTCGCTCTGCCGTTATGGAAGCCTGGGTAATAGCTGGCTGACGACCTGCTGCCTAGCTGTCTGTGACTCAAGTGGTTGATACTGACTTACATGTGATAATAATAAAAATAATAATAATAATAATAATAATAGTAGTACATTTGTCTAGTGCCCTCATAGAGCAGTCGTCAAGCTACGCTCAAGGCCATAGTTCTTAGCTCGATTCGATCGATCAGGTGCTACTGATGAATGCATCATGAGCAATCAATCTCTTGCCGAGCTTTCTTCGCCCAGTGCACCCCCTCCCCCCCCCCCGTGGAAAATTCTACAGGAGCTCGGTTCGCAGGGCGTTTAGGTCAAAAATTTTTAATGTTTTCAAGCTCACCAAACTGTCTCAGGTGACTGGAGTTGAAAAGCTTAATTCATGTGTTGCTACCGAAATTAGGTTATGAATTTTGGTCAAATTTCATAGTAGTCACTCCTAAAATCTGTTGCAGCTCACGAACAGCTTCCAGATTCAAGGTCTTCATATGAGGCTACCCGGTTCAGGGACTACCTCGGTAAGTATGTTGTATGACACTGCATGCAGTATATAACATTTATACTTTATACTAGTCAACCATGTCTCTTGATCAACGCTTGCTGCGCGTGTGCATGCACTGCATGACAAAGAGAGGGAGAGAGGGTCGGAGATCGGTGAGCCGTGATTGCACCCTAGGTAAGGCTGTTGCTTTCACGACCTCGGTCCCGAGGTCGTGGGTTCGATTCCTGCGGTGGGTGATTCTTTATCGCCACTGCAAGCGGTGGTGATTGCCGTAAAGGCTCTTCTGTCGCTGTACAAAAAGAGGCTGTTTCATCAGCTAGGATTTAGGAGAGATAGCGAGAGAGAAAGAAAGATAGAAGAGAAAAGGGAAAGAGAAAAATAGAAAGAGAGAGAGAGAGAAGGAGAGAGGTGCAGAGAGAGAGAGAGAGAGAGAGAGAGAGAGAGAGAGAGAGAGAGAGAGAGAGAGAGAGAGAGAGAGACACACACACACACATACAGACAAAGACACAGAGAGAGGGGGAGAGACAAGAGACAAGTGCCTGGCCTCAACTAGCCTGGTGCCAAGTGCTGAAGCCACTGTTGGGGCATTCTGCTAACGTCCCTTGCTATTCTATGTCTCTGGCCTGGCTCTCGTGCAGACAATTTGAACCCACGGTGTTGTTAATCATTTCAACTACGATGGTCCCCAGAATGAGCTAATGCTGATAATCGCTCTTTCGCGACTTTAATCGTTGGTTCGAATCCCGAAGTGGGCGATCCTTTATTGCCAACAGTAAGCAGCAGTGAAAGCCGTCAAGGCTCTTCTGCTGCTATAAAAATGAGGCTGCGAAATTAGCTAACATTAAAAAATAGTAATAATAAGCTGTCTAGCGCATCTGTTGTTGCCAGTAGACGTCTTGTCTATTGCGTGCTGGCATTCTTACTGGTTCTCTTAGCACACCCACTTAAATATTCCGGCACTTGGCCGGCTACCTTGAAGGGTCGGAACTTTCCAGAAGAGCTTCTATCCCCTTCCCTGACCCTCTTCCATACTTTCGTTGAATAGATTAGACGAGTTATCTCCCTCACCTCCACCCACCCACTCACCGTTACCTCTTTGGTGCTGCAGCAGTGTGGCCCATTGTCTAACACCCCACTACATTAAGCAACACCACCTCTGCACCTGCAGGTGCCTTCTCTGTACTACTCTGCCACTGGACTTGCTGAGTAAACTCCTGATAATCTTGTGAAGGTTATAGCCCTGATCCTAGTTTGAGTAGATCTTTTCAAACACTTTTCTGTCGGGATTTCGGAAGTTCAGGCTCCTCTGGACCTAGAAACTACTACTAATGAACCTCCTGGATCATCATTACATCCCTAGTGCCTCCACCTACCTGCTTCTTTTAGAAACTTTAGTTCTTGTTCTCAATTCTTATATTTTGCATATTGAAGCCAGTTTGTGTAGTGAGCCGGCTAGATGATACACGTAAAACAACCTGCACATGAATCCTCGGTATCTCCTTCACACCTCCTGTGCTCTCGAATGGAATATCTGCTCTCAATACCTTTTAACAACCGTAACCATAATCACAGTTTAAGCTTGTAACCCCCCCCCCTTGCAATCTAGATTTGCAATATTAAAGACCAGATTCATCTATACAGATATGTGTATGTCTGTCTGTTACCGTGCAGAGCTATGAAGACTGGGCCGGTTATTAGCCTGGAGAGTTCTGTGTTGCTATGATCATATTTCTGTAGCGATAATGCAGTTTCTATTTCTATACCTGTATGTACGTACACGTGTATAGAGGACTTTAAACTGGCTACCGTTGCACTTACGGTTGTCAACAGGCATTATGTCACTCACAAAAAAAGGGAAAGGGAGCAGCATGACTGAGTCAAGAGGTGTTTGAAGCTGTTCAGACAAGTTGAAGTGAAGCTTCTTAATAAGGACAACCGCACAGTCACTCACTAGTTGTATTTTGTCGTGAAATTTTTTTTCCATCACATTTAGCTCTCTTGGACGAAATTTTGGCAGCTGCATTGCTCATCGTAGTGTACCTTCTTATTCATTTTATTCATTTATTATTTAATTTATTACTATATTCTATTGTATGCATTCATCTTAGCGTACCCTACAGCTGTGCTCTTGCCTACTCACTCGAGAGCCCTTTGAGTACCTTACCTGTCTTGCGAGTCTAATCGCAGCATTTACCTCGTGTGTGTCTGAACTTGATTCTAGCTACTAGCAATGCTGCCGTTGTTCCGGCTTCTATATCTGACATGCCCACATCCTTCGTCTGTCGCCTCGTGACCCGCGCTGAAGTGCTGCTTGCCGTTTGCATCGTCGCGCGCACACACACACACACACACACACACACACACACACACACACACACACACACACACACACACACACACACACACACACACACACACACACACACACTGGCTGCACGCTCGTGTCTTGCAGATTCCGCCCGCCCTCCTTCTATTGTTCGACAACGTTAGCGTTTTGCTGACGCTGCCTCTACTCGACAACGTTGTCTATCCATACATGGGTCGCCGCGGCCACAAGCTGACTCTTCACGTCCGCATGGCCGCAGGAATGCTGTTCGCAACGCTGGCTTTCGTCGTCGCCGGATGCGTCGAGCACTTCCGGTTGCTGAGCCTGACCACTGGCACCGTTCGGCAGCTAGTCGGTACGGGGGACGGGGCTGTGCTCGGGGCTGGCTGACAGCTCCTTTGGCTGGCGCCACGTGACTCATCTGAAGCTGCAGCTGCAGGTTCTTCAGGCGAGCCTGCAGCTCCAGCTGTGCCTCCCACGCAGCTCTCCAGCTCCCGTGCCGTGCAGCCGTGTGTGCGTGTGCGTGTGTGCGTGTATGTGCGTGCGTGTGCGTGTCCACGCGAGTACGAGAGAGGCCTGCCTGGGAGGGGGGCACGGGGCAAGCAGCTCCAGCTCGGCCGGACTGTCTGTCACTTGGCACGTGATCCCTCTCCCCCCCCCTCATGCAACTGCAGACAGGCAGACGGGGGGGGGGCGATCTGTCGGGCTGCAGGTATACGCACGAGGTAAGCTTTGCAGCATGACCGACTGTGGCTCACGGAGGTTGCTAGAAATGTTGAAATTTCGGTGCTGGGAAAATGGCTCTGATAGCAGCTCTGGCAGGGTTACGGTGTACGCGCTCGAGGAATAATTCATTTTAATATAATTCATTTATATAGAGCCCCAGGAGAACTTAATCTCTATTCAGGCACTTTACATATGCCTCGGGGCTCGAGCCCACGACCTCAGTCAGACCTTGGTTGGGGCGAGCACCTTAACCACTGGACCAAACCAGCTCGGCAAGTAGTTTCCGACTCAGCCATGGGATTGCTAACTTAGTTCCAGTGAGATGACGTCTCTGTTGTCCGTTAATTTTCTTTATCCCATCTAATCCCTAAAAGTACAGTCAAACGTACGTCTAATGCATCGCCAGCCTACGGTCTTGAAAAGCACTCTTGGTAATGGATGAGCTTACATGACTCTTTTTCTGGTTGCAAAGTTAGCTTATATAACTTTCGTCGGCAGCAGCGCATGCATGTTCTTCTTTCTGTCTACAGCGCTGTGATCTTCCTCTGCGCTAGCAAACGAGTTTATGCTCTGCATTACTTATGATTTAGCTACATTGTTTGTGGATATAAAACTCTTTAAAAAAAGGTTAAATAAAAGGCTAATAAAAATACACTTGATAAAGCACTCTCAGAGAACTAATTAACTCGGCCAATGCCGAACAAAAATGGCTGTTACAAAGCAGTGAGGCTTATGAACTGGCATTCAGTAAAGGGTAGCGATTGTACATAATGTCGATGTAATGTAAAATAACCTATCCCGGTCTATAACTCCATAAAGCCACCAAGACTATGTGGGTGTTACGCAGGAGAGTTTTGTGTAGAGCACTCACAGCCTAAGCAGCTGTCGGTAGCCATTCGGTAGCCAACAGACTTCGTCTCACGCAGCAAAGAGAAAGTGGCAAGCATAGCAGAGTCAGGAGAGCAGTGGATGTAGTGAGTAGCATGGAAGTAGCAGCTCAGGACTGCTGAAAAGGATGAGCCATAGTCGGCAGCCGGAGAGGAGTTATCGTTGCCGAAGAATTGTGGAAACGAGTCGCACAGTCAGTGGACCTGCAGAGCTAAAGTTTCTGAAGCAAGAGCTGCATGCAGGTAACGATCACATAAAGGTGTCCACGTAGTGGATACTTTAAAAGTGGTGCTGATAATTATGCAAATCTGCAACTTAGGCCTCGGCTGACCAAAGTAATTAGCCTGGTTGTTCGATGGGAGGGGCGTTGAGCCTAACTTGCCCTATTATCAGCATTTGTCGTGGCACCATTTGCAATATTTCGTCCAGTCCCAAAGTGCCAAAAAAAGCACCATGGAGGCCCAGCAACGGCGATATATGTATTGCCAAGCGTTTGGCTACAAAGACTACTGCCTACTGGATTTGTACCCGTGAGCAGTCGTGTGAAGGCATCTCCAGGAGAATTTCCATTGGCCAATCTTGTTTATGGACTTCAGGAGTCTATATCTACTGTCCTCCAAAGGTTTCTATTCACCTGCTACAGCATGCTGTTTTACTCAAATTACTTAAGATTGAGATCGGATCTAGCTCTGTAATTTTTCATTATGCAGAAAAGCTGAGAAAAATATAATTACACGTAATTTATTTTGTGCAATCAAAACTAGTCGAGACACCGTGGTTTTTGATAAATTCACCCAATTGCTTCGGCATTGACTTGATCAGCTTCTGGCACGATTCTGTGGGCTTGCCAATCGTGCGATGTAACCTGCCCTCATCAGCTATAGCACTGCTACATTTCATGCTGTCTTTCATCGTGTATTCAGTTGGAAATTATAATGCAACGGTTTTTCTGCAGGCTACACTATCTACGATGCTGCACCAATGTCGGTGTTTGTGCAGGTGCCTCAATACATGCTGCTGGGCATCAGCCAAGCATTTACGATTGTGACAGGTATGTACGTCGACTACAGCAGGCCGACAGATATTAGGCTAAAGACCAACTCTCCCTCACTCCCCCCTCTCACCCCTTCCCCGTCATAAACGTGACCTTGGCGATCTGCTCGCTTTGCTGCCGCCCAACTGGGGGTTAACTTGTTGTTGCTGACCGAGCTCCAGATGTCAATGATGTCGATACCAGGTTTTCCCCTTCTCGGTAATCCTAGCCGGTGTTTATTTGCTAACCACTTCGTTGACTCTTCTCCTACTGTAGCGCTTCGTCTCGGCTCTTTGCTGCGCACGGAGAACGCTCATCCGACACCCACCCCCATCCGGTGCCTATCGAAGCCGGTCGGGCTTTGGTCAGTCATTGAGAGAGCTCATCGTCGTGTTTTTACAGCTGCTTTCGGAGACACCTTGTAGAGTGCAGTTACTCTGCAGTTTGTTCAGTTACGTTTTATAAATGAAAGTAGCTGCAACAATGTGTGTCATAATTTTCTGTTGGAGTCGATTTTCTTTGGAGATTTTCTGTTGGTTTGCTAGAATGGGGTACGTACATTTCTCCCCCTGGACGTTCCCCCCTTCCCCCCCCCCCCCCCCGACACTCCCCTGGATATTCCCCCCCCCCACATTTCTCCACTGGAGTAGGACATTTCCCGTATATAGTTTAGGTTTCAGGGTTTAGGATTTAGAATTTAGGGTTTTTAGGGTTTAGGGTTTAGTGTTTAGGTTTTTAGGGTTTAGATTTTAGGGTTTGGGGCTGGTTGAGCCTCCGTGCTTAAATCCACCCTTGCTTGTATTCCCCACTTTAATTAGTGCGTATTAGGTTGTAACTAGATCTCTTGAGCTCGAGTTATACTCAGTAGGCCTCTGAGGCCACTCATTTACAGGAACGTGCGGAACGCCGTAGGGCGGGCCGCTTTGACGGTACGAAGAAGTGCCTGGCGGCGTCGAGTGGGACCGAACTCTCGTGGGACCGAACTGTATAGCTCTCCGCAGCCAGTGCAACCTCCGCCGCTCACTCCATTAAAAACCATCCTTCCAATCCATCCATTCTTCTAATTATACTGAGTTGATTTTATTTAAATAGAGTGTTAACTTAATTTGAGTGTGTGTGTGTGTGTGTGTGTGTGTGTGTGTGTGTGTGTGTGTGTGTGTGTGTGTGTGTGTGTGTGTGTGTGTGTGTGTGTGTGTGTGTGTGTGTGTGTGTGTGTGTGTGTATTCTTAGTTATACATCCATCAACATAGGGGAAATGCCCTACCCCAAGGGAAATGTCGGGGGGGGGGGGGTAATGTCCTAGGGTCCACCAGGGGGGAAATGTCCAACAACCTTTAGAATACGGCAAGTGTTGATGTTTATAAAAATAATAATAATGATATTGTACTTGATAAAGCGCCCTCAGAGAACTTAATCTCTTTCTAGGCGCTTTACATTTGCTGCAAAGTGATATGCAATTGAATAGTAAGTAAAATCATGCTTGAAAAACCAACAAAATGAATAATATGGTTAGGGGTGACATGCACAGGGTCAGCATGCAAATGTGGTTAGTGGCAGCATGCACAGTGTCAGCACGCATAAGCACATCAAGAGCGAATCACAGGGACCCACTAAATGCTGTCCTAAATAGGTGTGTTTTTAAGTTTCTTTTAAATGTGGTCAGGTCATGGGATGTTCTGACGCAGGTCGGGAGGGAGTTCCAGGCTTTGGGAGCATACTAGCTAAATGCACGGTCTCCAAAGGATTTAAGGTTTGTACGAGGTATTTCCAGACTGTTGGATTCCGAAAAGCGAGTGGTACGATGCTTGGCCTGATGGGGTAGTATATCTGAAAGATAGGCTGGAGCCATTGAATGAAGAGACCTGAAAGTGAGCGACAAAACCTTGAAGTCAATCCGTTGCTTGACTGGTAGCCAGTGCAGGTCGGCGAGAAGTGGAGTAATGTGGCAACTGCGACGCTCACGACAGACAAGCCTAGCTGCAGAGTTTTGCACCAGCTGCAATCGCCTGATCGCACATGCTGGTAGGCCAGTAAGCAGTGAGTTGCAGAAGTCGAGACGGGATGTCACGAATGCATGGACCAACTTAGACGTGGTATCCTTATCTAAACAAGCCCTAATTTTAGCAATGTTATGAAGCTGAAAATAGGCAGATTTTACTGTGGAGCTGATGTGGTCGTCTAACGAGAGGTCGCTTTGAAATATGACACCTAGATTTTGAGCTGATTCAACTGGAGATATGCTGGCAGAGCCAATTTTGAGAGTCAGCCTTTCCAATCTCTGAATCACACTGGGTTTGCCCATAACTACTAAGTTAATTTTATCATCGTTTAGTTTTAGAAAATTTGCTGCCATCCATGTGCGGATGTCATCAATGTATGCAGAAAGTGAGTTGAGAGAATTTGAGGTGCTCGAAGGCTGGGAGGGATCAAAGCAAAGGTACAACTGAGTGTCATCCGCATAGAAGTGAAAGCCTAGATTGTGCTTGGCAATCACATCAGCAAGAGGGAGAGTATAAACGGTGAAAAGGACCGGACCTAGCACAGAGCCCTGAGGTACTCCATATTTTAGAGGTACTTCAGATGATCTTTGTCCATTCACGTCAATACTCTGGAGTCTCCCACTGAGATAGGACATGGACCACTGCAGAGCAGTCCCAGTGATGCCCAGGCGAGATGAGAGGCGCTCTAGAAGTACTTTGTGATCGATGGTATCAAAAGCTGCCGAAAGATCGAGCAAAACAAGAAGAGACACTCAACCCATGTCTGCATTCCTAAGTAGGTCGTTGTATACCCGAACCAACGCTGACTCTGTGGAGTGTGATGTTTCATGTAATATGTTTAAGTATTAAGTATTAAGTATTTAAGTATTAATAATATGAGTAAGATGTTTCATGCTGTTGTTCCCTGAGGTAGCAGCACTGTGAGTAGAGACAGCTCAGAGGGCTGCACAAGAGAAAGTCTGCTTCTTCCCGGTCGGGCTACATCGACACAGCGAGCCTCTCGGTGTTTCCGATGCTGCAAGCAATCCAAATAACTGTACAGCTCGTCATCGTACTTATGGGCGTTCCCTTTTCCCTACTGCTTAAAAAAAATCCTAGCTGATTAAACAGCCTCTTTTTGTATAGCGACAGAAGAGCCTTTACGGCTATCACCACCGCTTGCAGTGGCGATACAGAATCGCCCACCGCAGGAATCGAACCCACGACCTCGGGACCGAGGTCGTGAAAAGCAACCGCCTTACCTAGTATGCCATCACGGCTTACCAGTAGTCCTTTGCACCCTTAGCTGTGGTTCTGCAACTAGTGAAATGCTTTCGTATTCTATATTGCTTTCATTTATTCGTGCCTGCATCTGCCTTGTTTCAGCAATGGAGTACTCTTACATTCTGGCCTCGAAAGCCATGCGCAGCATCATGATGGGCACTCTTTTTGCGGTTGCCGGCGTCTGTGTCTTTGCCAGCTCGGTGCTGCCTTATGTGCAGAAAACCGCCTTTGGCTGGACTAGCGTCAACAATAGCCACGTGGATTGGGTCTACTTTGGCCTGGCGGCCGTGCAGCTCGTTTCAGCCGCAGCTTTCTACATCCTCGGCAGCCACTTCAACCTCGGCCTCGACAAGCTAACTATCGAGACGGCAAGATCACGACCTCACCTGCTCACTGTGCCGGATGCTGCAGCAGCGGCTGCTGCTGCTCCACTTGCCACTGCTTCGAAAAATGATGGCAGAAGCGATGGCGACTCGTCAAGTGACTGAGCACTCCCGAAGCACCAGCATCGCCGTTCGTCGAGCCGTCCAATTTGTAATAGCCATCAGCCTTAAGCCGTGGGAGAGTTTGTTCACGGTAGTGTTGCAGAGAGCTTAGTCCTCTGTCTGCTCGATGACCTTTTTCCAGGGGGGGGAACACAGGCATTTAGTGAGCCAAGCTTCACTCTGACCTCGGTATTAGTGATGCTTTTGCAGAAAAGCTTATGCAAGGGCAAATGATTATGTGCCAGGAGAAAATATCAGTAAGGCCGATCCCTCTTTGTGTCTGGGGTTGCCGACTTACTATGCTGCATTCTGATATTGACGTGCAGTTACTTGAAGTTTCATGCTCCCATCTTTGTTTTGTTTTTGCTTTTGTTGGGAGGTAGCCCAAGGTCTCCTACTGTCACTGCTGCTGCTGCTACTGCAGCCGCTGCTGCTGCCGCCGTCGCTGCCACCGCCGCTGCTGCTTTAACTGCTGCTGCCTTCACTGCTGCACGGCCAAGGCCTTCTAACCATGGCTACCCCAAGCCCTTTTGCATTGCTTAATACAGAGAGATCTGCGATTGAACAATTGTCTCCATCTTTTGAAGCTGACTTCTTGCCGCCGAATTCTTCGGAACGTGTAGATCCATCGTAGTATTTAAGTGTTTAGTCTGCTGCGTTTCATTTAGCGATACCGTGCACTTCACTAGCTGATGCAGTTTTGTATATAAAGAAGTTTACTAAAATGCTTGTGAAGGAAATAGAAATCAGTTTAAGGAGACAATGCTGGCAAGTCAAAAATATTTAACACTACCGCCGGGCTCCCGATTTTTGTACAGCCTGCCTTGGTTTTCAAATGTCATCTAAGACCTAATTTACTGCAGATAGCAGTTCAATTTTTAAGCATGTCATTTACGTTTCCTGGACGACCTATGCTCTCGTTTTTACGAGGCGTCGGAACCATATTTACTCTTATGTATCGGTGGGCAGTGGTGATGAGAGTTGAAGCAACCAGTTACTTTGAAGAAGGCTGAGCTTGCGAGTTAGTTCTCTTCAGTTCCACCTCAAGTAATACCTGGGCACTGGCAGAAGTCGATCGCTGCACCCATAAAAATAATAATTATAATAATGCACTTGATAAAGTGCCCTCAGAGAACTTAATCTCTTTCTAGGCGCTTTAAATTTGCTGCAAAGGGAAAAGCGATTGAATTCTGAGTAATATCATGCTTGATAAACAACATGAATAACATGGTTAGGGGTGACATGCACAGGGTCAGCATGCAAATGTGGTTAGTGGCAGCATGCACAGTGTCAGCATGCATAAGCACATGAAGGACGAATCACTGGGACCCACTAAATGCTGTCCTAAATAGGTATGTTTTAATTTCTTTATAAACGTGGTCAAGTCAGGGGATGTGACGCAAGTCGGAATGGTTTCCAGGCTTTGAGAGCATGCGAACTAAATGCACGGTGTCCAAAGGATTTGAGGTTTGCAGGAGTTGGTGAGGTTTGTACCAGGTTGTTTTCGAGGTCATGTGGCCGGCCTAGCTGGTTTCCACTGTCGAAACCGCTCAGAAACTAGCTGTTGTGTTTGTATAGGTACTATGTTAGGTGTTGTATCTATTCTATCTTAGTAACTTACCTTTATGTAGCGTCAGCGCTTGTCTGCAGACTACACCACTGGGTATTCCTACGCCCGAACCGACCAATGCACGCATTGCTAGCTAGTACCAGTCTTGATTCATTTTGGAATGACATCGCGTAGGCTGCTTATGCCCTCCACCCGAAAACATAACACGAGCCTCAGCACGAAAGCGAGTTGAGTGCGTTAAAGGTCGCTGAGAGTCCTAAGTCAAAGGTCGCCGAGAGACAGCAGCCTGCTGCTACTGCTGCGGCTGCAGCTGTGCCTTGTGCTTGCCGTTTTATTTAGTTTCTCGTTACTCGAAAACGGCTAGCTTGTCGGCAGTGCCTCTGCGGGTCGATTTATATCCACCAATTTTCGTCTCTGTTCGGGGCAGCAGTGGTATTGATGCTTAATTGGACGACTGCGTTGGTTAGGGGGTAATGGGCACTCTCTTGAGGCAGCCCTGTAAAGAGATCTGGGGTGAGAGTGGGCAATATATTGGGGTGGCGACAGAGAGAGAGAGAGAAATCCCTTTTGGCTGGGCTGCCAAAGAAAGCTATTAGGCCACTGCAGCTGACTATGAACATGGCTGCAAGGCTAGTCTTCAAGTCCCAGCGGTTTGAGCACGTGTCTCCTTTGCTGAAAGAGCTAGGATGGTTGCCGGTTGAGCAACGGATACAGAGCAAAGTTCTTACGCTGACCCACAAGGCTCGCCACGGCTTGGCTCCTTCGTACCTAGCTGAACTGCTGCATCAGTTTCAGCCTGTTCGCGCCCTCAGGTCCTGTGTGGACAATAAATAAGCTGTTCCGTTCCTCCGCTTAAAGACCGTTGGTCACAGAAGCTTTAGCTCTGCAGGTTCTAGACTGTGGAACTCGCTTCCACAATTCTTACGCAACGACAACTGCTCTCCTGCTGCCGACTATGGCTCACCCTGTCCAGCGGTCCTGAGCTGCTACTTCCATGCTACTCACTACCTCACTCTCCTGACTCTGCTATGCTTCCCACTTTTTCTCTGTTGTGTGAGACGAAGTCTGTTGGCTACCGAATGCGTACTGAAAGCGGCGTAGGCTGTGAGTGCGTTATACAAAACTCTCCTGCGTAACACCCACATGGTCTTTATGACTTTGTGGAGTTACAGACGGAGATACATTACATTAGAGAGAGAGAGAGAGAGAGAGAGAGAGAGAGAGAGAGAGAGAGAGAGAGAGAGAGAGAGATGGAGAGAGAGAGAGAGAGAGAGAGAGAGAGAGAGATGGAGAGAGAGAGATGGAGAGGGAAAGAGAGCGGAGAACAGAAGTGAGAGAGGGGAATGGTTGTGAGAGTAGAGAGGGTGTTCGTGGGGAGCTCTGGCCTTGGGCTTTGAATTTCTCAAGTTCCAGACTATTCTCTAACTGTCGTCGGTCGGTCGACCAGCTCGACGTCCGTCAGCGCCCTAATTAGGGAGTGGGGCGACGCCCTTCAGCCGACTCATGCACTTGGAATGAGGGAAAGCCCCGAGTAGAGCGGCTGCAGGACGGCGCCTCATCGGCTTCTTCCGCCTGGGGAACTCGCGGCTGAGCTTGGCTCCGTAGCTTTGCAGCGTGGGCGTCACTGTCACCGCTCTAGAAGTGTCCCCGTGCAGCACTCGCGCGCACGCGTCCGATGTTCACGAGAAGAGCTATCTATTTTGTGCCTATCAATTCCCGCGTCCTAGCAATTAGCTGGCTTCCTTTCGCAGCTGGCGCTAAGCGCCCAGGGACGACAATATGGATCTCTAGAGGAGCTATTCAAATCTTATAATCATTGCCGCCATTCCAACTAATTCGCCGCATGCGAAATCCAATGCCCACGGTTAGGACCGCCTTCGCGCACGCAAGTTTGCGAGCGGCCCGCCACGTGTATTTCTTCACGATGCCGAGCACCGACCGCATCGCACCACCCCCAACGGCATCCTCGTGACTTAAATCAACTCGCGTTCGCTGTTGGCAGGATGCCAGAGAAGCAACTGGTCCCTCCCCGCGAGAGCTGAATGAGAGAGAGTGGGAGAGAGAGAGAGAGAGAGAGAAAGGCCGCAGACGTATTTGACGTCACCACCGCCGCCATAATCGCCTCTACTTTCGCTGCCGCCGTCACCGTCGTCGCCGCCGCAGCTCCCGCCGTCGCTTTCACCGTCGCTGCTGTCGCCACCGCCGCCGTCGTCGCCGCCACAGTCACCACCACTTTCGCCGCCGCTCCCGCCGCCGACGCCACCGCGACCTGATAACCCGAGCAAGCATGGACGCCGACCTGCGGGCTGCCGACGAAGGAACCGAGCTACTTACGGGCGCGCTGCGCCGCTCGCAGGGCCGCCGCGAGAGCTCGAGCGAAAAGCCGGCGCGATCCTGGTGCTCGTGGCCCACGCTCTCGAGCGTGCTGCGTTCTTCTCGTTGACCGCGAGCCTGATTTACTTTCTCACCGCCAAGTCGCCGCCGTGCTTGAGCGACGGCCAGGCGGCCACGGTTGCCTACCTCTTCATCGGCACGACCGACGTGCTTAGCTTGCTCGGTGGCCTGCTCGCCGACTGCGTCGCGTCCAGGTTCGCGGCGGTAGCAGTGGGCTACGCCGTCTACGCTGCCGCCTTCGTCTTGGCGATCGTGTACTCGCGGCGCGGGCTCGACGCGCCCTCCGGCAACGCCTGCCAGAGCGAGCAGAGCGAGGCGGACTCGTGCGGTCTTAATAACACGACGCCGTCACCGGCGGGCTTCAACTACACGACGGCGTCGCCGACGACCGCCGGCGAAGTGTCGGTCACTCTGGTGCTAATGTTGGCCGGCGTCGCCGCCGGCGCCGCCGTCGTGCACACCAACTTGGCCGCATTCGGAGTGGACCAGGTAAGCGAGTGGTCTGGTCAAGAGCCGCGGCGGTAAGCCGCGGTCAGGGTCCGAGCCAGGGTCAGGGTCTCTGCCGAGTTCGGTCCGAGTGGCGCGTCCGCGTTCAGCGCTCACGTTCACAGCGCTTCCTACCGGAAAAGTACCGGCAGACGGTGCAGAGCGACCGCGCAAGTGCATCTGGGAGTGGTTTTGAGAGCTCCTGAGTGGAAGGATAGCGTTCGCGCAAACCTTATATCCACTGCAGTGGTAACGATAAAAATACGCTCGCGAAGCGCCCTAGTAGAAACGAATCTTTTTCCGTGCTCTTTGCGTATGCTGAAAAAGAAGCGTGTCAATAGATCAAACTTTCATTGGTTAAGATGGCCGCTTCTACAGCTAGTCATCGCGTTAGATCGTTGACCACGATCAGGGGCTGCCTATCCCGGGGGCTGGCTAAAGATCTAACCGGGCTCTGTTTTCTGTCAGAGTTGGACTGCCGAAAAAGCCTTTAAGCCTATGCTGCCGGTGAGGAACGCGGAATGTTGGCTACAAGGTTGGTCGATAAATCCAAAAGGTTCAGCAAATGCGTCTCCTTTGCTGTAACAGCTGCCCCTCAACATTGATCAACTGGAACTCACCCTCGATTGACTGATAATAAAACCAACCTATTAGTCATAGGCAAACCAAGTGTGATTCAGAAAGTGGAAAACCTAGCGTTCAAAATTGGTTCTTCCAGCATACCTCTTGTTGAATCTCCACAAATTCTAGGCGTCCAGTTCCCCAGTGACCTTTCATTAGACGATCATATCAGCTTCACAGTCAAGTCTGCGTACTTCAGCTACATAAAATTGCTAAAATTTGGGCTTGCTTAGACAGGGTTACTACATCTAAACTGATCCATGCATTTGCGACATCCTGTCTCGACATCTGCAACGCATTGCTTGCTGGTCTACCGGCGTGTGCAATCAGGCTCCTACAGCTGGTGCAAAACTCTTCATCAAGGCTTGCTTGTCTGTCGTGAGCGTTGCAGTTGCCACATCACATCACTCTTAGCCGGCCCGCTCTGGATCCTAATCAAGCAACGCATCCACTTCAAGGTTTTGTCACTCACTTTTAGGTCCACTCATTCTTTGGCTCCGACCTACTTGTCAGACCTTCTCGCCCACCAGGCTAAGCATCGTACCACCTACTTTTCTGAATTGAATCGTTTGGCTATACCTCGTAAGAACCTCAATTTTTTGGAGACCGTGCCTTTAGTTCGTATGCTCCCAAAGCCTGGAAGTCACTTTCGACTGGCGTCATGACATATCCTGACCTGTTGACATTGAAAAAAAGCTTAAAATGCACTTATTTATAGCAGCATTTAGTGGGTCAACGGGATTTGTCTTTGGTGTGCTTATGCGTGCTAACATTGTTCATGCTGCCACTAACTATATTTGCATGCTGGCCGTATGCATGTCACCTCTAACTATGTTATGCTTGTTGTCATTGAGAATGCTACCACTAACCATTCAACTATGCTTCCTTTGCACTGTATGTAATGTGCTTAGAAAGAGATTGAGTTCCGTAAGGGCGCTATATAAATATACTATTATTAATAAAAAATATGATTCATTTGTATGGCACGCTTAGTGAACTTAATCTCTTATTCAGGCGCTTCCCATATGCCCCGGTGTTCGAGCCCACGACCTTGGGCCAGGCCTTAGTCGGTGCGACCACCTTAACCACTGGGCCTAACCGGCTCGGCATTTTGTCAATATTATAGACCCCTCTTGACTTGACGACAAAAGGGAAGCTAAAAATGCACCTGTTTCTCACAGAATTTGCTTGATCCTTGTGATGTGTCCTTTGTGCTTATGCTCGCTGAAGCATGTGCGTTCCACCATTCGATTGTGCTTCCTTTACAGCAAGTTTAAAGTGCTTAGAAATAGATCAAGTTCTCTAAGAATGCTAAACGCATTTATTTTTACTATTTTTGTTATTATCAACAGATACAGAGCAAAATTCTTGCTCTTACTCACAAGGCCCTCTATGACTTCGCTCTTTCATATCTAGCTGCTGAACTGGTTCACCAGTTTCAGCTTCCTCGCATCCTCAGGTCCCCAACGGAAAGTAAATTAGCTGTTCCATTTCTTCACTTGCAGATTGTTGGCGATGGAAGCTTTTTTCTCAGCAGGTCCTAGGCCGTGGAGCTCACCTCCATAATTCTTCCGCAACGACGCATACTCTCCTGCTGCCGACCGTGGCACATTCTTTCCTGCCTTTCTGGGTTGCTACACACTTCTTCAACTAACCTTCAGACTCAGCTGTGCTTGTCACTTTCTCGTCGTGGGGTGAAGTCTGATGTTGGCAGCCGCATGCGTACCAATAGCCGCTCAGGCTTTAGGGTTCGCTACAGAAAACGCTACAGCGTAACACCCACTTAGTCTATGTGGCTTTGTGGAGTTACAGTCATATTACATTACGCTGCATGAGCACAGACGAAAGTAAAAGTAATGCTCGTAATCAGACCGCTCACTTCAATTCACACTATCAGATCGCTTTAGGTCTTTAGTTCAGTGGATCAGTCATCAAAGTGTTTCACAGAGGACTTGAGTAGGAAGTTATTAGGAAAACCACTTATCTCCTCATCCACTGATCTCCTACCGGGTCGAGGAGATAGCTTTAAAAGTAGAGAAACTCCCTGTTGCAGCCCAAGACGTAAACAGGATTAAGTCCGGGGTTTTGGCCAAAATTTGGCTTCGCCTTCGGCGGCCAATCACAGAATCCTCTTCAGCTTTCGAAATTAATACTAAAATAACAGCTTTTTTTTATAAAGTACCCTAAGAGAACTAAATCTGTATCCTCGTTCTTTATAGTTATCACTGCAAAGAAAGAATCGACACACAACGACCAGTGTCAAATGTGGTATTAAAATGTGACGTGTAGCTGAAGTGAATACCTCAGAGCGGCGGTGCGACCTCCGGAGTCTGTCGCCCCAGTGACCTGGTTTCTTCTGCCGCCCTCCCGCCACTCCTCACCCATGGAAATCAATTGACCAGCGCGTTGTAAATCAATTAACCAGCATTTGCATGCCACAACTCCCCCAAGCAAGTTGGCTGCTTGCTAAAACGATCGAGGGGAGCAGAGGCCGTCGCTGCCTTGGTATAGAGCCTATCTATCAGTAGAATTGCGAAACAACAACACGACGCCTTATCCCGTCTTGATTTCCAAATCATCAGGCTATGTCACACAAAACCAACCAAGTATCATGCTTAGGCCAGCATGCTAAGACAAAGATGCAGATGGTCGTTGCCAACAGTGGGTAATGCCTCTGAATAATAAAAAGCACTGAATAGTGCACATATAGCATGCAAAGCGAAGAGATCGTTAGGGTAAAAGGAAAGTTGACCGGTACATGTGCGTCTTTTGCTGAGACTTGAAAGATGCGAGATCCCTAAAGTTAGCGATCGTAACCGGATGTAAGTTCTACACTTTCGCTGCACACGAGCCGATTCCCTTTGCAGCAAATGTAAAGCACCTATAGAGAGATTGAGTTCTCTGAAGGGCGCTTTATCAAGTGCATTATTATTATTATCATTATGGCTTGATCACCAACAGATTTCAATTAATTTCGCGGGACGGGAATATGACTAGATGCTAAGGAACGAGTGGTTCGAGAGCACGCTTAAGCGACGAAGAGGTCAGATAAGTATGTTACTGCAAGATAGTTAAGGGGGAATGTCAAGAAAATACGTGTAGACTTTGTCCGACAATCGAATATTGTTTAGGGTTCCTTTCTAAATACAAGTATGTTAGAAATGGGATCAGACGTTTTGAAGACTTCCGCATAAAAGAAAAAATGGTTGTGCAAACCTCGCCAAACCCGGATGTAAACCAGAAGCGTAATATCTATAGATTACACATTTACCGATCTATGCATCATATTCGGCTTGTGTCCCAATATGTCGAACCTTGGTAGATCGAGGTACATGCCTGACGCTTTTTGAGGTGCAACTTGTGATTTTTAAAAGCTTCATTTTCAGTGTAGCTTTGCACCATGTCAACTCCATAGCTAGACCAAAATTGTACGCGTTCAGAGTGAAATTTGATATACGAGTTCAGCTCTACTTGTATATCTGTGGGCTAGAATTAAGTTTTTATTTTGGTCGGATATGCTAAGAGATTTCTAGGGTAACTGTCGAAAAAATAAGGAGATTGGTCCATGGTTAATCTACTGCTCATTAGTCCTCGCTACTGACATGTTACTCACTACCTAAACTGCTCTCCTGATTCATTAATGCTTCTCACTCTCTTTTTTTTGCATGAGAGGAAGTCTGTTGGCTACTGAATGCGTACCGGAAGCCGCTTAGTCTGTGAGTGTGCTATACAAAACTCTCCTGCATAACACCCACGTAGTCTATGTGGCTTTGTGGAGTAACAGACCGAGATACATTACCTTGCATGAGCCATGGAAGGCGCTCGTCATAATAGATGTACTCAGTCGGGCTCTATCCAAACCTCAGTGCACAGATCAGGAGTGGCTGTACGAGGAGCAGATTGCTGCTGTTCTTCCCAAGACCTCTTCCCGACCTTCCTGTACTTCCCCGTGTTGCACCGGCAAACGGGCCAACGCGAAGCTTGCTGACGAGCGACAGCGGCCGAAGCACGTATTTCAAGCGCTGTTTCTACTCCTTACGACGAGGTTAACCAGACAGGTGCCAACAGCTGAGTGCTTATTATAGGTATATTATATTATATTATATATTATATTATAGGTCCTTCCTGGGAGTTGAGCATGATTTGTCAAACCATTCTAGTCTGATCTTTGAAGGCTCGGGCAGGTGGTCATTCTCGGTCATTTCGCTGCAGCCTTTGCAGCTGCTGCATGAAGGCCATGTTGGTATTGTCAAAACTATCACGCTCCCCAAAACTTCATTCCACTGGCCTGGCTATGCTATCGACATCGATGATTTTGTGGTAGCTTGTTACGTTAAGGACGACATCGAGGACTTGGCGTCAGCTTTCGACAAATGACAAGAAAACCAAAACGTCAACCCGTCAATAACCTCTATGGTGCTAGCAGTCCCAAAATACCCGTAAGAACTTGGCAGTTGATCTGTCCTACCTCGACGGAGTAAATACATGGTGACTGTCGATTACTACAGTAAATTAGTCGCTATAGATAAACTCACAGCAGTGCGCATAAGGGACGTAGTAAAAATCTTTGATTCACAGTATTTTACCATGCATAACCCTCTTTTTTCCGTAACTTGGGGTCATATCATGAAGAGGGGGCTTATATTTATAAGCCCCCTATTATAAGATAAGTTACTAGATAAGTTGCTTGCTTTACTTTAATATCTAGCTAAGCAGTGTACCTGCTTTGAATGCCACCCAAAAAAGATTAATCGGTCGCGAAAATGTGTTCGATAAGCTTGTTTATCAACCAAATTTGACATTCCATGGTCTCAGAGAGCCCACACAATGGAGGACAAAGATAGTGGTGCCATTGAGATCGACGTCTGCACAGCAAAGGATCTGGATTATGCAGGCGACAGATCCGGCCAAAACAACGACGGACGCGGCCAAAATGACTCCGGAGTTGGCCACGACAACGACGAGCGTCATTATAAGCCGAGCTGGTTTGGTCTAGCGGTTAAGGTGCTCGCCCCGACCAAGGTCTGACTGAGGTCGTGGGCTCGAGCCCCGAGGCATATGTGATGAGCCTGAATAGAGATTAAGTTCTCTCGGGGCGCTATATAAATGAATTATATGAGTCAGTGTGACATTTGCAGAGGCCGTGACGACGGTGGAAGTTCGAAGACGTCGACAGTGACAACGGCGGCCATGATGACCAGAATCAAGTTGGAATCCGCGAAATTGGAAATCGGAGAAAGGAAGCGTATTCTGCTAGCTTCTAGTTAAAATGATTTCAGCATGCAGAGGGCAATTACAGTTATGCAGCAGAGAGAATGCTTGGACCAGACAGCAGAACATTCAGAAGATGGAGGGTGGAAGAAGAGGCTCTGAGAAAATGCTCAAGGCAAAAAAAGGACGTCGAGGAAAATCTGCTAAGTGGCAAGAGGTGGAGAATGGTGCTACAACTTAGGTAGTTGAACAGAAAGAGAAAATGGAATAGCAGTGTCAACCAAGATGATCCAGCAGGAACCCAAGAAGATTGCTGTGGACAGAGGAGCTGTGAACTTTACAGGAACGGCAAAGTGGTGCTACCACTTCATAAAACGTCAGGGCCTGGCCATAAGAATACGGGCTAAATCGGGCAAAGAATGCCTCTACAAAATGAAGAAAAGCTTTTTGAATTTCCAGAATTTCATAATTTTAGATGTACAAACAACACAACTTTGAGGTTTTTAAGATCTACAGTATGGATGAGGTACCTGTAACATTTGGTGCCCCAGCAATATACCTGTTAATATTAAGGTAACCAAAATTATATCAATCAAAGCCAAAGGAAACGAAAAAAGTTGATATACTGTAGTATTGGTATGTGCAGCAGATGACGCAAAACTTATAAACCGACGGTCATTCTCCGGGGTAAACACTGCCAAAAAAACAGATTTCAAAAAGATTGTTCCTTGAAGGGTAACTAAAAGGCTTAGAGAGACACCGAGGGAATGAAAGTATGGTTTTCAAAGGTATTTAGCTGCCGACCGATAGATCGTTTGGAAAACCCAGCCTTGCTCGCGTTTGATTCATTCAGGTGACATTTGAAAGACGAAGTTAAGAAAGTGGCAGCTGACATGAAAACCAAGCTGACAGTTATTTCCTGCGGTCTGACTAATCAGTTGCAGCCTCTGGATGCAAGTATCAATAAATCATTCAAAGTGGTCTTACGAGACGATTGGACCAAATGGATAATGGGCCCGTCGGGCGACAACTTGACCTAGCCGGCAGGCTCAAGAAGCCATTCATTTGTCAGGTCTGTGAGTGGTTGACGAAGACCTGGAGCCGTACAAAGCCAGATATTATAGTCAGAGCTTTGAAGAAGTGTGACATTTCGAATGCAATGATCGGAACGGAAGATGATGCAGCCTATGAAGATATGAAGAGAGTGACGACGACCATGGTGATAGCAGAGTATCCACCAAATTTCAAGCCTGCGTTATAAATGAGGAAGATGGCGAGAGTATCATCACCATCCGTGATGCTGAGGATAGTGATAGTGACACGAGTGATTATTATGAGTCTCGATACTGTTCAGTTCATTCAGTTATTGAATAAAAATATTTTTTCAAAAATATTGGTTCAAACTTTCGAGGGGCTTATACATCAGGGGGCTTAAACACGGTAATATTCGTATGTGACAACGGCATTTTTTACTAGTGGCAAGTTTTTGAGAATTTTTGGCTCATTCGGATGTTTAGATTGCTACCTCTTGCTCATGTTAGACACAAAGTAACGGGCTGGCGGAGAGATTCATCCACATAGCAGAGTCTACGATGAGAAAATGCTCTTCGAGGGCAAATCTTGATCCCAGCCTTGTCCATCGCGAGGAATTTGATAACTGGGGATGGCCTTACGAAACCGGCCACTGTATTCAAGGATTGACGTTGAAAAACCCGAATGCCGCTTGGTGAGAAAGTATTAGTACCCAGCTTGGAAGCTCGATCAGTGGTTTGCCAGTTACTGGCTGCTAGCCAGAGTGGCAGCGACGGCCCACGAAGAGACTATTCAGATCTAGCTCCCGGCGAAAAGCCACCACAAGTCACTGAGATCGTTTCAGCTGAGATTAGCAAGCGGACAAGTAGACGGACGAAATCAAACGGCAGTCAACCAGACTGCTGAAAGTTAAACTTTACAACCCTTTCAGTCCTTGGCAGCAGGCGATGACCAAGAGCTCAGCTTCTACATCTCCGATCTTCATTAATCGTCTGTGCTCACTACAGGCAATCCATTCCTATCGCCTCCGTCTGGTAGGAATGGAATGGGACGGGCAGCCAGTTAGACAGTCGAGATTTTGTTGCCATTGCAGCTGACACTAGTGATCCTCTGCCAAAGTTTGCTGGTCCTGACGAGTCTCGCGACACTCCGTTGCCTTTCCATTAGCTGATTCGTCGTCGAACAGGAGAGCCACCAGCAGCGGTCGGATGTCAAGGCGGTCTTGAGCCTTCACATTGAGCACTATGCCGAGTCGGCGGCTGTTGATTAACAGTGCCCGCTTTTGATCTTTGATCCGCCTTTGCACTGTATCTGCTATTGGATCCAGGGAGAAGAATATAGTAAATCCAAATGCCGTCATTCGCAGGCGAGGCTCACTTTAGGTGAACTCACTGCAAATAGACTCCGTCATGGCGGCTTCAATGCCGCACTGTGTCTAACCTAATGCTGAAAAGATGCTGTTCGTTTGGCTTCATTGCGGTCTCACGCTAGAACAAACCGGACCGTTCTGATTTCATGTAATCATCCTTACTCTACTTGCTTAAACATCCTTTCTCGACTCGTTTAAGCATCCGTACTCGACTTGCTACGGTTCGCGCCCAGTCGTCTTCACTGTCTAGCAGTCTACTATGTTGACTTCAGCCAGCGATATCATTTTTCTAGCAAATTCATAATCGGAAGGTCAACCCAAGTGACCGGCCTAAAACCATAGCTCTGAAGAGACGCCGAACATAATTTTGTTAGCATCCATCTAGACCTTGTGGCCCTATATGACGGCATGCCACCAAGATTTGCGTTAAAGAAAATGTAGAGAAAATACTACGACGATTGGTCCAACTAACGAATAATTGTTAAGATTCATTTCGAAAAACAAACATGTTGAAATAAGATCTGAAGTTTTGACTCACTTTACATAAATGAAAACCATTACGAAAAATGATTGGGCAAAACATGTCAAACCTTTAAATAAACTGCAGCAAAATATCTAAATTTGGAAAATGTACCTATCTCTGTATCATATATGACTCGTACTCCAACTTTATGAAGCTTCGTATACCGAGGTACATGTTTCCAGCTTTCTGGGTTATATGCTTGTGACTTTTCAAAAGCTACCTTTGCAGTGTAGCTTTGTGCTTTGTGAATTCCATAACTTGGCCAATATATGATGGTTCAATGGGAAATTCTACATGTGAGTTCAGCTCTGCTTGCGATCACTGCGGTAGTTCGTTTGTTATTTTGTTATTCATTTTGTTTGTTTTTCAAGCATGATTTTACTTACTATTCTATTGCGTATCACTTTGCAGCAAATGTAAAGCGCCTAGAAAGAGATTAAGTTCTCTGAGGGCGCTTTATCAAGTGCAATATTATTATTATTATTATTATTATTATTATTTTGGGTGGATACATTTTGATATACACATCCATGACTGCGGAATATAGAGTTCAATGACGTTTCAGGACATCTATCATAAAACATATGCAGTAAGTCTTCTAATAAACACGCAAAGCCAAGAACATATGACGACTCCTTAGTGAATGTACAAACGAGCGTACATATGTTCTTGTGTGTTACGCTCGTACACACACGTGTTCGAGTGTTAGTGTGCGTGTGTGTGTGTGTGCGCGCGCGCGTGTGCGTGTAGTCTCCGGACCCTGTCTTTCTCACTAACACAGCTTAAGTAGCGGGGGGGGGGGGGTTGATAGACCTGGGGGCCACCGAATTAACCGAGCAGAGCTAGAATCTTGTAAGCACGGCTAGTGAATCCTAAGAGAAGCCTTTAATACTTGCAGGTATGCAAGCAAGCGATATTTGAATACAATCGACCTTAAAACTGTCCATGAATACGAAATCATATAATTGAATCCTTTTAAGAGATCGTTTGGCCTCTTAAGTTTCGCCCGTAATAGCCCAGGATGTAAGGTGCTTGCCCTTCACGACCGAGGTCGTGATTTCGAATCCTGCAGCTGGCGATCCTTTATTGCCAACTACAAGAGGTGTTTATAGTCGCTAGGGCTCTTTTGCAACTATAAAAATGAGGCTGTTAAACTAAGTAATATTGATTATGCATTAGTTTATTAATATAGCATCGGAAAATATCTAGTTTGTGTAGCATTACAAAATATGAAGCATAAGACAAGTCACGTGTGTTGCTACTGCTTACAATACACAAGCCGTTAATCAACTCGGTGTAGCAGGAACATAGTCATGCAGTATTTCTCTTACTGCAAGCCACCTAGCATTTTGATCTTGTTCGTTTGATGCAGGGAATTACTCAAAATTAATAATCATTAAGCCCGCTGCAATCCCTCAGGCCTCTCTTAAATGTATCCGGGAAACGCAAATAATTTTTTCAATAAACCCCTAATAATATGTGATGGGATTCTTGGCGATGCCGTTGAATTGCTTGCCACCTACATCAAAGGTCACACTCTCGATCGGGTATTATGCTGCTATTGTACATTGTCAGATCCTGCTGCTACTTATTTCTGACCACATGCAGATCTCTGCTTTTCTGCAGTATGCATTTACCTCCTTTAGTATAAAAGTAGTCTTCAAATCTTAAAAACTTTACGGACCTAGTAATTGAAGCTATTCTCAAAAAGTATCTTCCGTGCAACATCGGCTCAATTCTCCGACTGATCAACTCATACTGGTGCAATTCTACAACACAAATCCTGCTGATGTTCAGGGCGAGTTGGCTCAGCTGACTAAGCGAAACGTCACCCTCACCTAGAAAGCCTACGGTACATTGCAGACAGTACAATAGCTAGGAGAACCATTCGAAAGCTTGAAATAGCATTTAAAAATCAAGGCTAGCTGTCCATCTAGTCGCATGCGAGAAGTATTGTAGGTAGTACCAATCCATCATAGCCAATGTCAAGTCTATCCGCTATATGAACATAATGCAATTATAGATACACTCCAAAATTTCAATACCAAACGTCTCCTTAACCGCACCCAGGTCAGCAACATAGCAAACGACCTTTGCTGCGATCTAGTGGATCATTTGTCTAGCTTCTTGTCAACCAAGTTTTACACATTCAGGGAGTCCATCCCAAAGGCAATATTCTCCCTGAAGTCCTCAAACCTCGTCCTTAGCCAGATCTTCTTCAATGTCAGCGTTCAAGCCTGGCCAGCTGCCCTCATTTTGAAGTCAATCTCTCAGTCTAAGAAGACTGCTAGCCCTCGACACCCCATACCTACTGATCTCGTTTGGAGAAGCCTAAATGTGTCGCTGCTTCACATATCTAATATGGTAATTCTGGCCTGAGCCATAGGTTCTGCATGAGCATTTTTAAAGAGGCTATTTTCAGGCTACTTCTTAAGAAGTCGGCACCAGGTCAAGAGAACTCGAGCAACTCCCGCCCAGTCTGTCTATCTATCCACTGCCGTTTCTAATAGTGATACTAGAGCGGGCAGTATCAAACCACTTAAACTCAAATCCAAACTTCAAACCTAGCAAGTTTTCTCAAATTGAATGAGGACGAAACCGGCGTACTAATTATTGGAAAACTGAGTGTTACATGGAAACTGAAAATTTCAATCCTCCACATTGGCTCGACTATGACATCTCCTTGCAGTCTCTACCCGAAATATTCGTGTCCTTTTCCAAAATAGCATGTCACTAGATAGGCATATCAGTTTCACAAATTCAAGTCTGGCTATTTTCACTATCGTAACAGCAAAACATTTGGCTTGCTTAAACAAAGATACCACAGCCAAGCTGGTCCATGCATTCATGACATCCACAACTCACTGCTTCTCGGTGTTTCTTTCCATTGTCATATGGATAATAAGTCTTATGTACGAACCTAATCTCTATTCAGACCGTTACCAATTCTTGAAAGATTATAATGTGCCGAGCTGGTTTGGTTCAGAGGTTAAGGTGCTCGCCCCAGCCAAGGTCTCGCTGAGGTTACGGACTCGAGCCTCGAGGCATATGTGAGGCGCCTGAATAGAGATGAAGTTCTCTTAGAGCGCTATACAAATGAATTATATTTTTTATATTCTATAACATAAAGCTGATAACTGACGAAATGCAATGCATCCTGCTTAAAGAAAGCATGCAAAGTTAACGGAAGACTCCAGTGTTATATCCGTGTGACTCATACTAGATCGGGTAGTGGTGAAGAGCCTGACATGTATATGGGCCCAAAGCTTGCAATACCCCAACCGATCACGACTCGGTACTCCATATCCTGCAAGTGGTCCTAACAGGAACACCGTATTAGTGAAGGCTAAAAGAATTAGCCGTATATTATGGCTGATACGGTGGGCGACTTCTGACAGATACTCATTAACAAGCTTTCAGCAGATCCCGCTTAGCTCTATCACTCACCAACCGGCAGAACACTGCTTAGCTCTGTCCAAGTGAACTGATCCTTGACACTTGCTTGTTTCATCTCTTGCAGTGACCTGAGCAGAGCCCGAATAGAGATCCAGTTCCCTTGGGGTGCTGTACAAAGCACTCATTATTATCTAAGGTTGACCAGCTTGTTAAGGTGCTCGCCCTGACGAAGGTCTGGCTGAGGTCATGGGCTCGAGTCCTGCGCCATATGTGAAGTGCCTGAATAAAGGTCAAGTTCTCGTATGGCGCTATACAACTTAATTATATTTTAATTATGTTACGACGTCTCGTGAATGTTAGCAATAACCATATGGCCATGCTTTTTCTTCACCATGTGCAAATTGCCTAGAAAGATATTGTGTTCACTGAGAGCCAATGCTAATGTACTCTTACAAATATTTTTATTACTATCACTTTTTGTCTCACTGTACCAGCTAATACACCGTCGTTTGTTCTATGAGCCAGCTCACTTCCTGCTATGGGCACAGTGCCCATAGCAGGCTGATAAACGCGGTCACCAGCACCTGTTTTGTTTACGATGAAAACGTTTTGAAATATCTTTTTAGTTTTTGGGTTTGCGTTTTAGGGTCTAGTGGTTTGATTTTTAATAATAAGAATGCATTTGTATAGCACCCCCAGGGAACTGAATCTCTCTCTCTCTCTCTCTCTCTCTCTCTCTCTCTCTCTCTCTCTCTCTCTCTCTCTCTCTCTCTCTCTCTCTCTCTCTCTCTCTAGGCACTTTACAGATGCTGCAAATAAAACATTCCCAAATCTTTGGTGGTAAAATCCGCCTGCAGCAGGCATAGTGTAAGCAGGTAGATGCACACGAAGGACGGACCACAAAGACCCACCAAATGCTGCAATAAAAAAGTGCGTTTTAAGCTTCTTCCTAAATGTTGTCACGTCAGGGGACGTTGTGACGTGCATCGGTAGTGAGTTCCAGGCCTTGGGAGCATAGGAACTAAATGCACGGTCTCCTACGGTTTTGAGTTTCGTACGACGTATGTTCGATTCGAGTCGGAACAGCTTGTTGCACGGTTCTTCGCCTGATGGTGGAGTAGTTCTGGTAGGTAGGCTGGAGCCAGAGAACGGAAGGACCTAAAAGTAAGTGACAGAATCTCGAAGTCGATGCGCTGCTTGATTGGGAGCCAATCCAGGTCGGTGATAAGTGGTCTGACGCAGCAATTGATATTAGGGCTGTACCGGAATTCGGCTCCGGCTCCGGCTCCGGCTCCGGCCGAATTCCGGCCAATTTACAAATCCGGCTCCGGCTCCGGCTCCGGCCAAAACTTGGCCGGATTTGGCCGGATTTTTCGAATTTTGGTTGAATATATTACTCGTTCCATTTATAAGAGGAAGGAGCTGGCCCGACGTCCCTGCGCTCTGCGTCGGGAGAGGGTGGGGAGGCCGAGAGGACGTTCAGACGCTGATTGAGCACTCCGACGTCAGGTCGTAACGACATGGTTTTGACCTCGGCTCGCGGCGGAACGTTTCCGAGCGCGGTTAGATTCTCAGACGTCAGAGCGGAACGCTGCGAGCGGCAGCCCGTCGTCGGTCAGGCCGCACCATAGATTCGTTCGCAGTGCATTTGGTCTCACGAAGCCGCACTTGGCGGAAGCGTGCGGAACTTCTTCACGGTATACCTTCATTGCAATAGCAGTCACTCTGCAGCCAAGGCGAGACAACTTGCAAATCCGTGCAGGTAACAACACCACTAGCACTGTATATCTTTTGCGCTGTTTTCCGAAATTTGAGTTTTGCGTAGTGCGCAGTGTTGCTAGCGCCAGACCGCGTCACTACAGAAGTCACTGAACAGATTTTGGTTGGTCTGGTGTGCCGCGACAGCTTTTGGCAGTTAATCGCGCCCCGCTGAAGTACGTAACCTAAAACGGGGCTGCATTCACGTATTTGAATTCTGTACATAGGACCAGGTCAGTGTGACTGCCGTGGAGAATGCGTGTGTGTGCGTGCAGTGCGCATAAATTGCTGGCTATACGCGTAAAGGGCGGCCTTATAAATAAATCCAAAAGTCTTTTAATTGTGTTTTATTTTTAACTAGATGACAGACAAAATGAAAAACAGTCCAGTTTGGGAATACTTCAGAGAAAAGGACGGTGACAGCTCAAAATCCCAGTGTTTGCTGTGTCCAAGCATCTTGTCACGTGGTAAACCAGATGAGCCCAAAAAATTTTCAACTTCGGCCATGCTGACACATCTTCGCTCAAAACATTATAAAGAATACAACGAAATGCAAACCAAAATTGCTAATGCAAAGAAGAAGGCTGAAACTGCAGCACTGCCGAATGTTACACCTGGTGCAATAGGCAAAGTCATGATCCAGAAAACGATTCCCGAACAAGTTGCATGCATGAAAGTATGGGATATCAATAACAGCTCATCAGTGAGAATTCACCGTGCCATTGCTAAGATGATAATAACAGATATGCAACCGGTTCAGATTGTTGAGAAGGCAGGCTTTGTTGAACTCATGGGAGTTTTAGAGAGGCGTTACACTGTTCCATCACGAAAATATTTTGCAGAGAGAGTCATTCCTGAAATTAATGATGAAGTTTGCACCCAGCTGTTGGTAATACTCGATCCAGCAACTACTCCGTTTCTGTCCTTTACCACTGATACATGGACAGCAGACAATACTGTGCAATCATTCATGGGCTTAACTGCCCATTGGCTGACAGAGGAGTTTGAAAACATGAGTTTTGTGTTGGATTGCATGCCATTTGCTGGTCATCACACTGCTGCTGGACTGATGACTGCCTTTCAGCAGATGCTTGACAAATGGAACATTAGCTTTGGACGCTGTCATGTCGTACTTCGAGACAATGCGGCGAACATATCAAAATGTTTTCGTGATGCCAACATAAAAGCTTCGGGTGCTTTGCACATACCATGCAGTTATGTGTGCATGACGGATTGCTCAGTCAGCGGGGAGTATCAGACATAATAAGTATCGGAAAGAAATTAGTTGGTCATTTTAAACATTCTTCATCTGCGAGTGGTCGGTTCAAGGAGTTGCAGGCTGAACTGGGTTTGCCAGACCACCAGCTGTTACAAGACGTGAGCACAAGATGGAACTCAACGTTTTACATGCTGCGTCGTCTATGTGAACAGCGTCGTGCATTAACCCTCTACTGTTCAGAAGTCGTTGGCACTTCCTGCCCAACTGCACATCAGTGGTCCGTGGCTGAAAATGCTGTGTCCGTGCTTGCTCCGTTTGAAGAGGCAACAAGAGAAGTTAGCCGTGAAGCAGCACGTATATCACTAGTTATTCCTATTGTAACAGCTCTGCGGAACCTGTTGAAGAAGGACTGCACAGATGCAGGTGTAAAGACTATGAGGTCAACCCTAATCAACTCATTGAATGAACGCTTTGACAGTATCGAGCAGGAAGCCCTGTATACAGTGGCGACAATGATTGATCCACGATTCAAAACAAAATTCTTCTCATCAGAAGCTACACTGACAGCTACAAAAGCAAGGGTTCTGCTTGCATTCAATGAATTGACAGGGCAGATAGAAACTGTGCAAGATGGAAGCCACAAAAATCAGTCTGAGCGGCAGGTTGACACAAATGAAGAAATTCCAGCCAAGCAAGCCCGGCTGGATAATTCTTCTCAATCATCAGTACTTTGGGAATGTTTTGATGACATTGTTCAATCTACTGCTGGTACCACAGGCAGTGAGCAACAACCAGACATTGACAGTCAGCTGAACAAATACTTGGCAGAGCCATTAATAAACAGAGAGGCTGATCCACTACAGTGGTGGAGACAGAACAGGGAACGACTGCCAGCTCTGGCAACAGTAGCTCGCGTTTATTTGGGTGCTCCACCAACAAGTGTACCTTCACAACGTTTGTTCAGTGTTGCTGGGGAAGTCCTCAGTGATCATCGAAGTTCACTTCTGCCAGAGAATGCAGCTCGACTGATATTTCTCAAATATAATTCAAAACTGATGAAATAAATTTAAGAAACAAATGTATGAAAAATATATAAAATTACAGTACTTATTTTTGTATTTTTGAATTTTGAACTTTAGTCTCTTTTCATTTTTTTTGTGTTATTACCAATATTATGATGTAAAAAATGTTTACTCAATTTTTTAATAAAATGTCACTGCTATACGATTATCACTGAGGTCTCCCACAGCAACACCTATTACACAAAAATAAACAAACAGCAAAAGACAATGATGCTACTTATTATTAATAATATTTTTTTAATTAAATATTTATTGTAGTATATATCCTCAAGTAAAAACTTGGTAGTACAAATGGTAAAAATTTGTCCGATGAACAACTCCGGCTCCGGCCGTATTTGTCATCAAAAATCCGGCAAATCCGGCTCCGGCCGAATTTGAAAAAATCAAATCCGGTACAGCCCTAATTGATATGCTCACGATAGGTTAGCGTAGCTGCAGAGTTTTGCACCAACTGTGAGAGCCTGATTGCACAGATTTTCGACGTTTTTGGTTTCGGAATTAGGGTTTAGAGTTTACTGTTAAGGTTTTAGGGAAAAAATATAAGGAGTAAATATATCTCCAAACTGTTTACTTATCGCAAATATAAACAGATGCGGGTTACCATGTTCAGCAGCCTGCTATGAGCACAGTTCGCAAAGCAGGAAGTGAGCTGGCTCTATGAATAAACGTCGCGGTATTTTGGCTGAAGTGTACACATGGGCAGATATATATATATATATATATATATATATATATATATATCATTGCGAGCATAACTTCAGGTATGGAATATATGATATGGAATATTTGCATATGTGTACGTTTCCGTATAAAGATCTACACCTACATTATATATGTCTATATATATATATATATATATATATGTATGTATGTATGTTGTGCGTGCGTGCGTGCACACTCACATATGTGTGGTTGCATCTGTATGTGCATTTGTGTTTGTATTCGTGCTAGGGTTAAATGAAGTGGATAATGGAAACATCGACTCAGTAATAGAATCGTCATGCCGGATTGTGGCACTGCTGGTCCTGTACATAGCAGTCAATAGGTAATCTCGGCATTGAGCAGTTCTGTGGCAGGTGCTGCTTGGCTTAAGACATTCGAATGGCGTTCTACAAATGTCGACCGAATTGTTGACGATTATCAGAGTCTGTATCACAGATTGGGTTGTGGATAATGTCTGTTATCATTTATGTCTGCCCAGTCTTGAGTGTGCTAAGGCAATGGCGCTGTGACTATGGGTAATGGTTAACTTCCTTCGCACCGGTCGCACCGGGAAAGCTGCTGAAAAGCTGCTGCTAAAAAATAGCCATAGCAGCGCCTCGGCAATTCTCACTTAAAAGAAGGGAGGCCTGTCCACTCGCGACCAGCTCACGTTTTAATCGCATGGCGAGCCGTCTTGGAATCTGACCATTCAGCGGTTGCTGCAGTGTCGTGGCTTCTGGTTGCTCTGGGTTGAAAATAAGTCGCTCACTGCCGTGCGGTCAGTTGGCGACATATTTTAGCCATTACGTCAGCACACGCGACCTCTTGTTCGTCGTTCTAAAGCACTGCTGGCGAGCAGCTGCTGCTTCGCCTCGGGCTCCTGCTCCTGCACCCGGGAGAGCTTGGAGCTGCTGGCATTGCAAAAGACGGCCGCGTTCACAGGCAAAAGCTTCGCGTGCGGCTTGAGATTATGATTAGCGGCAAAGCACGTGACCCGCCGACGTGCAGGTTAAAAGCCGTGCTACCCAAGGTAGTACCGAGTGGGCGTCCTACCGCCGCACCTGAGGAACACCGCCTGCCGCTTCCTTCATCTCTCGCTCCGTGCCTGGCTGCAGGTGAGGGAGCAGGGCATGAAAGTGACGCGAGGCTACTTCAGCTGGCTGCACTGGACGAGGAACGTGGGTGCAGCAGTTTCGCTCACCGGCTTCGCCTACCTGCAGGGTCAATTCGGCTTCTACTATGGCAGCATCGGCTCACTGAGCTGCCTCCTGCTCTCTGCCGCCATCTTCTTCGGCGGTGAGTGGCAGGGGGTCTCGGCTGCGGCGGTTCCTGCTACTATCGCTGTATGGTGACCAGCTGGTATCGGATCCGCCGTCGCATGGCAGACGAGTTTCGGCGTTTGGAGATGGAGGAAAAAGGCAGCCCGCCAGTAGATCGCCGGCCGGCATTTTTTGTAGGCCGTAAGCTTTATGTTCGACGCTCTGCCAACAGGCAGGCAATCAAGAACTTCTTGAAAATCCTCCCTGAAGCTATCCGGGTGAAGAGACAGTGCAGGACAAGGTACGAAACGGTACTGGTCGCGATTGTCTCACGTGATTGTCTCACGTGATGTCTCACTTAGGCTCGCCTTCGGTAGTGCTGGAACCAGGTGCTGCTGTCGCAGTCTCTCAGCGTGTGCTCGACTGTGGGATACAATATCCAACTCCATGCTAGATGGCCCTTGGTCTCTATTTATTGTAAAACTACTGGTCACGGATTGACTGCTGCTTTTTCTAAAAGGCCACAGGCGCACTCAACCATTCAGGGATGTCGAGTAATACCGAAGCAGGCTGATCGTACGGTAGCTATCTCCCTCCATCTCGCCGCACAAATGTCCAGCGTGAGCTTCGAACACGCTTGCTTGCTGTTTGTCGTCTACAGGAGGCATGGTGTTGAAGCTTTGAGCCCAATTGCAACTAAAACGTATGAATGCATTCTCTCGGCACAGCAGGATTCGGCTTGTGCACGTGAGTGGAAATCTACAGCCAAGGCTGCAGGCCCTGATTTGTGCGTTTTGGAAAGCTAATCCTGATAAGTCAAATATATATTTCACTTACATAGTGCCCTAAGAGAACTAAATCTCTATTCAGGCGCTTCACATATGCCTCAGGGCTCGAGCCCACGACCTCAGCCAGACCTTAGTCGGGGCGAGCACCTTAACCGCTGTGGTAGAGAGCTGGCTTGGAAAGTCAGTGCTGCTTGCCGGATCACTCGTCGCTAGAGGCAAACAAAGTTTAGCACTTTGTCCCGCTGCGAACTGGGCCGGCTCTGGTTAAATGCAGCACTTGAACGTAAGGGAGCCGACTCGGGGTCTTGGTTACCGCTTGTATGGGCTACCCGGTCGTGAACAACCCCGTCTCTATCCTCTCCTTGTTGCTTTGCGACGGTACTGGAGCCGCACGTGAAAACAAAGCTCCTGACGTAGTGAGGCACGCACTGTTGAGGTGGTTCATTGCTGTGCCTGGGGATCAGCAGTCTACTCTGGCGTACCGCGAGCATTATTAGAGCTAAGGATCACAGTCGGTGAAGCCCGTAATTCGGAAAGATGCCGTGCTTTCTCGATTCCTCCCCATGCTAAAGAGCCACCTAGGGCGACTCCAAGCAAGGTGTGAACCTTTACCTAACTTCTTTGTAATACCTTCGGGTATTCCGCTGATACCTTCGCTGTGGCTGGGCATGGTGAGCTGTGCTCGGATACGCTTCTCAAAGCAGGACCTGCTTAGCATAAGGTGCGACGTCGCCATTGGTGCGGCTAGCAGCAGCTGTCGCCGCCTTCGTTCTCGCTGTCGACTTGGCTGACGGTCAATACGAATGCACATGTGCCCTTCAAGTCTGCTGAGCGTAGCTCTAGCACTCTGACGTTGTTGCGTTGTCAGTGGGTGGATGCCGAACGGCACTCCTGGCTCCACACTGGACTATGCTAAAGTGTATTACGGCGGCAGCTACCACGACAAAGCCGTAGAAGAGATCAAGGCCTGCGGACGGATGCTAGTCATTTATGTTGTCCTCGTTCCTTATTGGATTGGCTTTTCTCAGGTAAGTTAAGCTGAGCTTATGCGAAGCTTGGCGAATTTCTGCTGATCGGCACGCGGATGATAGCTTGCTCCGGCGGCTCCGTATCTGAGACCACCCCCACCCAGGTTCTTATTCTTTCAGTCCATGCTGTGTGACAAGGTGGATGGTTGGGTTGCTGTCGTCATTCGCGAATCGCTTGGCTATGAGACGTGCAGTTCTTCGCTCGGTCAGTCACTTGAATTAGTGTTATCGTCAGATCCCCATTTACGGGCAAGCCTCTCGCAGTTGTAATCCCCCGAACCTCTTTCTGGTGGTTTGACCTTGTTTATCGAGAAATCTTTGCAGTTCCCCACTAAAATATTCGTGTTTGACGGGCCGCTATTTACCGCAGGAGACTAAAACTTACGCTGGCAACCCTAGCAACAGCCAGGTCTGTTCGTTTCTTGAATGTTTGGAGAACTCTGGCTTGGTCCAACACGTTAGTAATTCCCATGCACGTCGGTGGCCATATCCTTTATCTGATTATCACCAAGGATGTCTGCCTCACTGACCTTGTTGTGTGCCCGCTGACCTCTCGGATCATTGTTTGGTCTCGTTTACTGTTCCTGCTTCGTTGCACGTACAAGATAATGACAAGTTTGTCCAGCGAATTAACTTATAAAGCATTGACGAAGACAATTTTTTTAATCTCTATAGGAGGCAGGTCTTCTTGATCTGCACCCAGACCGACAGCCTTGATACTCTCACTGATGTGGTGAACACGACACTTAGTAGTGCTCATGACAAGCATGCTCCCGTACATTCTGTCCCTGTACAGAGTCGTGGAGATTTCTTTCAGTTTACCAAAAACTGCATACGGTTGGCCGTTTAAAACGTCTTTAAAGAGTCTTGAACGTTGGATCTGACAATGATGTAGCCCGGTTCAAAGACTTTCTCCGTCTACACCCGGAAGCTTGGAAAAGCCAGGGGTATTTTTATCCCGTGAATATTTAAGTCCTGTCAGTCAGTCCCAAAACAAATCTATAAGACCATAAACACTATGCTTGCCACCTCTGGAAGGTCTCCCTTCCCGGATATGAATGGCTCGGCCGCCAAGTTTTCAACATTCTGTTTGAAGAATTGTGCAATTAGGTGCCTTAATAATGATAATAATAATAATAATAATATGCCGAAAAATCAAGCAGAACAAGCAGAGAGACTTAACCCAAGCCTTCATTCCTGAGAAAGACGTTATACACCGGAAGCAATGCTGACTCTGTGCAGTGGTTTTCTCTAACCCCAGACTGGAACTTACTTGCTAGGTTTAAGGTCTCGGTATATAAGAGTTCAGTTGGAGTGCCACAACTCGTTCTTGTGCCTTTTATAGAAACGGTAGAAGGGAAACTGGAGGAAGCTTCTTAAGTTTTCTTGATCTAGCGTTGCTTTATTAATTAGTGGTTTTTCCTAGCAACAGCCTTTTTGAAAGGGACATGACTTGAGGCAAAGAACACATTATTATGTTAGCTATGCATGGCAGCAGCAGATCTAAACATCGAAATGCCATTGCTATTTGCTAAACCCGTGAGCGATTAGATGTACAGGCCACTTGCCCACTGTGTCACCAGCCCGCTCTACAATGAAGCGCTAGCTGCAGCCTCGCTGACTCGGCCGTTGCGATTAATCTCGCGACATGCTCAATGCCGAGGCTGCTGATGAGTCGTATGCAGGTCAGCCACTTTGGCTGGTGACACCGAGTCCAGAATGAGCTACTGCAGGCCTCGAGCTCTTGATTCTGACTGCCAACGCAATTCTATTTCAGGTCACGACACTCTTTCCTCTACAAGGTTTTCATATGGAGATGCCAGACAACGTGACGACATCGCCAAGCCCTACAGCACTTCGAGTTCGTCGATTCGCTTTAGTTCCGCCTAGCTGCCTCGCATGCGTCAGTCAATTGGGCGACTCCCTGAGCGCTGTGCGAGTCCGTATTCAGTCCCAGTCAGCCGGACTGGCCATGGCTACAGTGGCGATGTCGGCACCGGCTAGTTAATAGTTGCAAACGGCTTCTGCATCGAAGTCCTTAGAAGGCCACAAGCGCAGCTCTCGTAACCTCGTAACTCTCGCTCCTTCAAACGCCTGACAAATACCAGTAAAGCTGCTGCCTCCAAGCACTGCTAGCCACACCCCAGATGCTTTTACGATACAAGCCGACCCGGGTAACAGAGAGCAGTTTTAATCGAGTGTGCTTTACCTTAATATGGCACGTGCACACCATTGGCTCGGACGGTTCATCCGGTAGCCACAGAGAGGCACAAGTGAACAGTAACAGCCTTCGAAGTCCTAAGCACAAACGATCGACTAGTATACGAGTACTAGTACACGGGCGGGGTATTGTGTGCAACCTAACTATATAGTTTATGTCATAAGTGATCCCCAATCGTAATAGGTTCCTAATCAGTTCCTAATTAACGTTATTAGGGAATTGCGAATACATAACATCTAAGCAAGCACAATTTGGTGTATTTTCTTGCCAAGGTTTAAATATGACAGCCATTATAGCCGGAATAACTAAGAGCTACTGGCAAACCTTTCTGTTCACATGCTCTTTCTGTGCGCCTGACATATTCATGTGCATATAAACTAGGGTAGCAGATCATGATGGCCGTGCTTAAAAATTCATAACCTCTTCTTAGGCACATAAAAGTAACTTCTTTTGACTTATGATTGTGCGGACGTTTGACAATTTTTCCTCATCATAGAAGCAAATCACGTTCTTGCCAAGCTAGCACTTAGCATTCTCATTCTTAGCAGTTTTATTCGTGGAGTTCACTATCTTTAAATCGTCGTACTACATTATTTTATGTACCGTTCGGTGAATACCAAGCAGGGAAGTCTTACTTGAGCTGTCACGTGACGAGACTCGGTCGTCGAGGCCCTCTGCCGCTCCCCAAGGTCGCCCGGTAGTGCTCTGCATACCTCGCGGGTTTTCACGTCTATAATAATAATAATAATAATAATGCACTTGATAAAGCACCCTCGGAGAACTTAACCTCTCTCTCTCTCTCTCTCTCTCTCTCTCTCTCTCTCTCTCTCTCTCTCTCTCTCTCTCTCTCTCTCTCTCTCTCTCTCTCTCTCTCTCTCTCTCTCTCTCTGGGCTTTACATTTACTGCCAAGGGAAATGCAATTGAACGGTGAGTAATATCATGCTTAATAAACAAACAAAATGAATAGCATGGTTAGGGGTGACATGCACAGGGTCAGCACCACTTTCTCTACACCGGATATGATTTTACTTCGTGTGGCTTTGGCATGGACAGCCAAAAATTTATTGACAGACCTATTGTTAGTCATTACTGGAAAGCCTACCCTCAAAACTGACTCAGCCAGAATACTGTATCCCCTGGTAGCCACTTCGTGGAATCTAGGTGCTCTGTTGAAAACTTACCTTTTGTTAGATTATTGAACTAGCTCTGGAGTCCTAATTTCAGGTATGCCATGAACATTGAGGGTTCTTAGATAAGGCTACAACAACCAACCATGTTAAGGTGTGCATTTGTGACGTCGCACCTAGATTCTCCGAGACTCCTTCTTGCAGGTCTTGCTGCTCAGTCAGGCCACATATAGACACTTTTATGACTAAATCTGCATTAATGTATGTCTGTCGTGAGCATCGTGGCTGCCATATTAGACAGCATCTCGCCGACCTGCACTGGCTCCCAATCAAGCACCGTGTCGACTTGAGGCCTTTGTCATTCACTTCTAGGTTTCTTCATTCTCTGGCTTCAGCCTACCTATCAGAACTACTTGCCAACCAGGCTGGTCATCATACCACCAACTCTCCTGAATCACGTCGCTTAGCTAATAATAATGATAATAATGCACTTGATAAAGCGACCTCAGAGAACTCAATCTCTTTCTAGGCGCTTTACATTTGCTGTAAAGGGAAACCCAATTGAATGGTGAGTAATATCATGCTTGATAAACAACATGAATAATATGGTTAGGGGTGACATGCACAGGTTCAGCATGCAAATGTGGTTTGTGGCAGTATGCACAGTAATAATAATAATAATAATAATAATATTGCACTTGATAAAGCGCCCTCAGAGAACTTAATCTCTTTCTAGGCGCTTTACATTTGCTGCAAAGTGATACGCAATTGAATAGTAAGTAAAATCATGCTTGAAAAACAAACAAAATGAATAATATGCTTAGGGGTGACATGCACAGGGTCAACATGCAAATGTGGTTAGTGGCAGCATGCACAGTGTCAGCACGCATAAGCACAACAAGGACGAATCACAGGGACCCACTAAATGCTGTCCTAAATAGGTGTGTTTTTAAGTTTCTTTTAAATGTGGTCAGGTCAGGGGATGTTCTGACGCAGGTCGGGAGGGAGTTCCAGGCTTTGGGAGCATACGAGCTAAATGCACGGTCTCCAAAGGATTTAAGGTTTGTACGAGGTATTTCTAGACTGTTGGATTCCGAAAAGCGAGTGGTACGATGCTTGGCCTGATGGGGTAGTATATCTGAAAGATAGGCTGGAGCCATAAAATGAAGAGACCTAAAAGTGAGCGACAAAACCTTGAAGTCAATCCGTTGCTTGACTGGTAGCCAGTGCAGGTCGGCGAGAAGTGGAGTAATGTGGCAACTGCGCCGCTCACGACAGACAAGCCTAGCTGCAGAGTTTTGCACCAGCTGCAATCGCCTGATCGTACATGCTGGTAGGCCAGTAAGCAGTGAGTTGCAGAAGTCGAGACGAGATGTCACGAATGCATGGACCAACTTGGACGTGGTATCCTTATCTAAACAAGCCCTAATTTTAGCAATGTAATGAAGCTGAAAATAGGCTGATTTGACTGTGGAGCTGATGTGGTCGTCTAACGAGAGGTCGCTTTGGAATATGACACCTAGATTTCGAGCTGATTCAACTGGAGATATGCTGGCAGAGCCAATTTTGAAAGTCAGCCTTTCCAATTTCTGAATCACACTAGGTTTGCCCATAACAAGTAAGTTAGTTTTATCATCGTTTAGTTTTAGAAAATTTGCTGCCATCCATGATCGGATGTCATCAATGCATGCAGCAAGTGAGTTTAGAGAATTTGAGGTGCTCGAAGGCTGGGAGGGATCAAAGCAAAGGTACAACTGAGTGTCATCCGCATAGAAGTGAAAGCCTAGATTGTGCTTGGCAATCACATCAGCAAGAGGGAGAGTATAAACGGTGAAAAGGACCGGACCTAGCACAGAGCCCTGATGTACTCAATATTTTAGAGGTACTTCAGATGATCTTTGTCCATTCACGTCAACACTCTGGAGTCTCCCACTGAGATAGGACCTGAACCACAGTGTCAGCACTCATAAGCACATGAAGGACGAATCACAGGGACTCACAAAATGCTGTCCCAAATAGGTGTGTTTTTAAGTTCTTTTTAAATGTGGTCCAGTCAGGGTATGTTCTGACGCAATTCGGGAGTGAGTTCCAGGCTTTCGGAGCACACGAAATAAATGGACGGTCTCCAAAAGATTTGAGATTTGTACGAGGTATTGGTAGACTGTTGGATTCCGAAAAGCAGGTGGTACGATGCTTGGCCTGGTGGGGGCGTAGATCTGAGAGATAGACTGGAGCCAAAGAATAAAGTGACCTAAAAGTGAGCGACAAAACCTTAAAATCGATCCGTTGCATGACTGGGAGCCAGTGCAGGTCGGCCAGAACTTGTGTGATGTGGCAACTGCAGCGCTCACGACAGACAAGCCTAGCTGCCGAGTTTTGGACCAGCTGCAATCGCCTGAAGGCACGTGCCGGTAGGCCAGCAAGCAGTGAGTTACAGAAGTCAAGACGGGATGTCACAAATGTATGGACCAACTTAGAGGAGGTATTCTTATCTAAACAAGCCAAAATTTTAGTAATGTTATGTATCTGAAAGTAGGCAGACTTGATTGTGGAGCTGATGTGGTCGTCTAACGAAAGGTCACTTTGAAACATGACACCTAGATTTCGAGCTGATTCAACGGGAAATAATCTGGCAGAGCCAATTTTGATCATCAGCCTTTCCAATTTCTGAATCACACTGGGTTTTCCCATAACTAATAAGTTAGTTTTATCATTGTTTAATTTTTAGAAAATTTGCTGCCTTCCATGTGTGGATGTCATCAATACATCCAGCAAGTGAAGTGAGAGAATTTGAGGTGCTCGAAGGCTGGGAGGGATCAAAGAAAAGGTACAACTTAGTGTCATCCGAATAGAAGTGAAAGCCTACATTGTGCTTGGCAATCACACCAGCAAGAGGGAGCGTATAAACCGTTACAAGAATCGGATCTAGCACTGAGCCCTGAGGTACTCCATATTTAAGAAGTACCTCGGATGGTCTTTGTCCATTCACGTCAATACTCTGGAGTCTCCCACTGAGACAGGACCTGAACCATTGCAGAGCAGTTCCAGTGATGCCCAGGCGAAATGAGAGGCACTCTAGAAGAACTTTGTGATCGATAGTATCAAAAGATGCCGAAAGATCGAGCAGAACAGGTAGAGACACTCTACCTATGTCTGCATTCCTAAGTAGATCGTCGTACATCTTAAGCAACGCTGACTGTGTGGAGTGATTAGCTCTAAAGCCAGACTGGAACTTACTAGCAAGGTTTGAAGTTTCGATATATGAGTTCAGCTGGTCCGCCACGACCCGTTCCAGTGTCTTTGATAGGAATGGTAGAATGGAGACTGGGCGGTAGTTGCTCAAGTTCTCCTGGTCAAGTGTAGCTTTCTTACGAAGTGGCCTGACTACAGGTTTTTTGAAAGGTGCTGGGCTATGACTTGAGGCTAATGATATATTAATGATGCTTGTTATGCATGGCAGCAACAGATCAATGCAACGTAGGAGCATGACAGTGGGAATAGGATCCAAAGGACAAGTTGTCTTCTTTAATTGGGATATGACCTTCAGGATGAGATCACTAGCAACCTGCTTAAATGTAGACATTGAGGTGCAGCCAGGAATCGAGGGACAGCATTCTAGGGGGTGCTGTCATCGCAGGGATAGACTCCCTGATGTTGTCTGTCTTTTGCACAAAGAATCAAGAGAAGCGATCGGCTATATCATCACAAGGATCATCAGGTGGAGCTAATCTGGGAGCGGTTGAGGAGACGGTTGATCATCGACATCAACATTTTTGGATTGTGCATCTTTGATTCAGCAATGTTTTTACAGAAGCTAGACTTGGCCTTTGCTAGGACCGATCGGTACGACCTACAGTATGCCTCGTATGCCTGTTGATGGACAGTCAGTCCTGATCTTTTGTATGCTTTTTCAAGCTTGCACTAAGAAGACCTAGCTAATTTAATGTCTGTGGTAAACCATAGGTCGTCTGGCCTCAAACGAGTCTGAAATCCTCTGGAGACATGCCTTCAGTTCATCAGCTCCCAGAGCCTGAAACTCACTCCCGACTGACGTCGCGACATTCTCTGACTTGACAGCATGTAAAACAAGCTAAAAATGCCCCGGTCTCTCACAGAATTCGCTGATTTTTCGTGACTTGGCTAATTGTGTGCTAATATCAGCTGACGCTGTAATCCTACCACTAACCCTTATCGTTCATGTTGATACCGTTCATGTTACCAGAAATGATATGCTTGCTTTACAGCAAATGTGAAGTGGCTAAAAAGAGATTAAGTAATCTGAAGGTGGTATACAAATGTATTGTTGTGTTAATATTATTAGAGTCTTAAGCATTTACAATTGAGCTCTACAAAAGTAAGTTAAGCCGTTGCTATGTATTGTGCTATCGATGAGCATCGGTGATTTGATCCTACACGTCGTTTCTTTGAAAACTTTCTTTTACCTCGCCCGATGTTCATGTGACCACCACTGGCTCACAAACGTTGTGCTTCAGATGACACGACAGTTCTACGGAACTTAGTGCAACGACGGTATAGATTGCATACAATTTCTTATGTAATAAGTAGCATAAGAGTGTGTTTAAAACTCATTAGGCAGCTGTGAACTGTGGAAACTGGGAGCATAGCATTCTAGCGAAGGTATTTTATAATAGTGGAAGTTCTTACTGCTGTCGTGTGTGTGTGTGTGTGTGTGTGTGTGTGTGTGTGTGTGTGTGTGTGTGTGTGTGTGTGTGTGTGTGTGTGCCTGCACGCATGTGCTTGTGAGTCTGTGTGCTAGTAAACTACACTAATGCTATCGGAGGAGTTTTGCTATGATGACGGAAATACCGATAGTGTCACGACCTGGACTGCGTGGGTGCTGGATTTTACAAAACACTGCTGGCGTCATTGACAGCAAGCTTCTTGTAATTCTATGTGGATTTATTCACATGGGTGATATAATTTCTGTGTATTGGGCCCTAAGAGAACTTAATTTCTATCCAGGGCTTCTCACAGAACTTCACATATACGCAGGGCTCTAGCCCGTGATCTTGGTCATTACAGGTGAGCATCTTACTCCTGGGCTCAACCAGAGCATATGTATAATAATTCGCACTAATAATAATGTATTTGCATAGAGCCCGTGAGAACCTAATCTCTTTCCAGACACTTTCTAGGCTCTTTCAAACTCGCAGTCAGGACATGGTACGTTGTTACATTATTTGAGAGTGAGCTACGGGGGGGGGGGATTTGAAGCAATCAAACCTAAGGCACAGTATCAAAAACGATTTGAGGTTGGCAACCCGTACGGCTAAATGACTACAGTTGGAACAGGCTGTGATACGATGCAAAGCCTGAGAATGATGCATTATGGATAGGTAGGCCGGAGCAAGAAAATAGAGTGACCTAAAAATGAGTGACAGAATCTTGTAAGTCGATAGACTGCTTGATGGTGAGCCGCCGTACGTCGGTAATAAGCGGGGTAATGTGGCAGCTGCAGCGTGCCCAACAGATGAGCCTAGCTGCAGAGCCTTGCACCAGATGCAACCGTCCTATTTAACAGGAGAAAAATTGCAAGTATTGAGCTTGCTTTCTGTACAGATAGTATGTCAGTAATGCATATCCATATGCATGGCTGTGGGACCCTTATCTAGGCCTGCCCGAATTTTGCGACGTCATTGGCTGAAAGTAGGCAGACGTCACTATAGAGCTAGTGCGGTCCTCTAGTGACAGGTCACTTTATAGCAGGATAACCAGATTGAGTAAAGAGGCCGCTGAAGAAATGCTGGTCAATGCCATTCTTAAGGGTTAGGCATACCAATTTCTGAGTGTTACAAGGGTTGCCTGTCCATAACTAGCAATTTGGTTTTATGGTCATTCAATTTCAGAATATTTCCCCCGCAAGTGCAAATGTAAGCAATGCGTGCTTTAAGGGAGTTAGGCAAGTGCAACGTACTGAAAGGCAGGAGGGATCACAGCACATGTATAGTCGTGCGTCATCTGCAAATCAATGCCAAATATATGCTTGGCGATTTCCAATGGCAAGATAGAGGCTAATTAGAATTCGAGTAGCTCCTTAGTCTGGAGCATGTGAGAGAGTAGGAAGAGGAAAATTTCAGTCAGGATTCAAGCGACACCACTTCACTGAAACTACTCTCACCTGTGTAACCAAGAGCATCATATGCAGCACAGATGTCGAGAATGTCACTGCTCTGGCCTCCTCAAGGAGATCTAGGTTGCAAGCAATAGATAGAGGCCACATTGATGTCACAAAGTTAACTTCCTGCTCAGGTCTGAAATTATCCGGTGTGGAAAATTTCACTTTGAAAGTTGTTAAATTTCCTAAGTAAATTTCTAGTATCGATGCGTTCAAGACATTAGTTTATATTTTCAGAACCTCGCAGAAGCTTCGTCGGAATTATTTCATCCATGATCCAACTCATGTGGCAAATGAACAGCTAATAATAATTATTTTTATAATAATAATAATAATACATCTCTATAGCACCCTCTGAGAACTCAGTCTCTTTCTAGGCCCTTTACATTTGCTGCAAATAGCACGATCAAATTGCTGTTTGTAACATGCTCCCTGACAACAAGATTAGCATGGTTAGAGGTGACGTGCACAGGGTCAGCATGCAAGCTTGGTTAGCGGCAGCTTGCATAGTGTTAGCACGCATGAGCACGTGAAGGACAAATCATAGGTACCCACTAAATGTTGCGATAAATACCTGCGCTTTTAGTTTACTTTTGATGTCGTTCAGTGAGGGGATGCCATAACGCCAGCCCGAAGTGAGCTCCAGGCTTTGGGAGCATACGAACTAAAGGTGCAGTCTCCAAAGAATTTGAGGTTCGTACGAAGTAAACGATTAGTTTCTGAAAAGTGGGTGGTACGATGCTTGGCCTGGTAGGGGAGTAGATCTGATAGGTAGGGTGGAACCAAAGAATGCAGGGACCTAAAAGTAAGTGACAGAACCTTCAAGTCGATGTGCTGCTTGACTGAAAGCCGGTGCAGGTCGGCGAGAAGTGGTGTGATGTCGCAACTTAGACGCTCGCGACAGACAGCCTAGCTGCATAGTTTTGCAACAACTGTAAGCGTCCGATTGCACAGGCCGGTAGACCAGCAAGCAGTGAGCTACAGAAGTCGAGATAGGATGGCACAAATGCATGGACCAATTTTGATATAGTAACCCTGTCTAAGAAAGCCCAAATGTTAGCGATGTTATGTAGCTGAAAGTAGGCAGACTTGACTGTGGAGCATGGAGATGTGGTCGTCTAATGAAAGGTCATGTTGGAATATAACACATTGATTTCGTGCATATTCAGCAGGAGATGTGTGGTAGACCCGGTTTTGAGCGTTCAGTCTTCCAATTTCTAAATCGCACTTGGTTTGACCATAACTACTACTAAGTTGCTTTTATCATCCTTCTATTGAGAAAAGTTTGGTGGCATCTATGTGTAAATGTCATCTACACATGTAGTAAGGAAGTTTGGAGAAATTTGCTGGAGGGCTGGGGTATCAAAGTAAAGGTACGACTGAGTGCCATCTGCATAGAAGTGAAAGTCTAGTCTGTGCCTGGCAATCACATGGGCAAGAGGGAGAGTGTAAACCATGAAAGAACCGAACCCCGAGCACAGACCCCTGAGGTATCCCATGCTTCAGTGATTCCTCGAATGATCTTTTATCTTTTCACATTAACACCCTGTAGTCCTCCCACTGTAATAGGACTTAAACCATTGCAGTTCAATACCAGTGATATCAAGTCCCATGCTTCAGTGATTCCTCGAATGGTCTTTTTCCTTTCACATTAACGCCCTGGTCTCCCACTGTAATAAACCATTGCAGTGCAATACCAGTGATGCCGAGGCTAGATGAGAGTAATCGCTCGAGAATGACTTGGTGATCGATAGTCCCAAAAGCTGCCGAAAGATCGAGCAAAACAAGCAGAAATATTCTACCCGAATCTGCATTCCTAAGTAGGTCGTTGTACATCTGAAGCAATGCCTGCTCTGTGGAGTGATCAGCTCTAAATTCAGACTGTAACTTACTAGCAATGCTAGACGTTTCAATATGAGTTCTGCTGGTTTGCTACGTCTAATTCCAGTGTCTTTGATAGGAAGGCATAAGGGAGACTAGTTGGAAGTTTCTCGGGTTCTCTTGGTCTATAGTTGTTTTCGAGTAGTGGCCCTGACTACAGCCTTTCGAAAAGTGATGGGACATGACCTGAGGCTAATGATATATTTATGACGTTAGTCATGCATGGCAGCAGCAGATCAAAGCATCCTAAACTTAGGACAGTGGCAATAGGGTCTAGAGGGCTAATTGTCTTTGATTGAGATATGAACTTCAGGAAGAGGTCACTGGTGGCTTCCTTCAACGCAGACATTGAGGTGCTGCACGGAATTGAGGGAAATCATTCCTGAGGAGATGCTGCTACCCTAGGGATGGACTCTCTGATTTTGTCTATCTTGTTGACAAAGAAGCTAGAGAAGCGATCGGCTAGATCATCATAGGGATCACTAGGTAAGGAGCTAACCTGTGAGCGGTTAAGGAGATGGTCGATCGGAGACATCAGCATTTTATTAATTGTGCATCTGCGAGTCAACTATGGTTTCATTGCATCTAGAGTTGGCCTTTAATAGTATTGATTAGTACGATCTGTAGTAGTTCTCATAAGCTTCTCGATGGACACTGTTCTTTTAGATGCTTTTTCAAGCTGCATTTAGTAGACCTAGCTTGTTGGATGTCGTCGGTAAACCATAGGCAGTCTGGGGGGAGTGTACTGTGTGCTTAGTCAGAGGTGCAAACTCTTCGAGCATGCCAGCTAGTGTGCTGTTGCAGCAATCTAGCAATGGTGACAGGTCGTAAGGGGGATTGAACAGCAAGTACGACAATGATATTCTCGCGTGGACAGCATCGATATCAATTGTCTTAAGGTTTCACGATTCAAATGTGACTTTGGATGCAGGGGAGGGCATACGTTGTAGGCGGAATGACATCTGCATGTGGTCAGATCAGCAGAGTTTGTTGATATTGGTGATGATAGGATGTTGTCAGTGGAGAAACTTTGGTTGGGTGTGTGACCCTTGATGTCAGTAGAGCCTGCAGATGAGCCACGAGAGATGAATCAATCAGTGCACGAAATTTGGTGCTGATAGCGTCAGATAAATTATTGAATGATGATGAATTAGCCATAACGAGGAAAGATCAGTTTCTTGCACACAGAATAAAAAACAGAGCAGAGAAACCCAAGATAAAAGAAGAATGGGTACCTGGGAGTCATAGACTGCTATCGTTGGCAGCTTGCTGTCAGATGAACTCAAAGCAATAGATTCGAAAGACTGCTTCGAGTGAAGTGCGATGAGCGTCTGATAACGTTGACCCCACCACCAGTTTGGATCGATCTAGGAGTATGAAAGAAGAAGACGCCTGTTGGGGCTGCGGCACTAATAGTCCGGCAGTTAGCCAATTTCAGCCAGGTCTCGGTCAAGGCGAAAGGTCCAGTTCATTCTCAGTAATGAAAGTCACGTATTATGAATGGATAATTGCAAATTGAGCGAGGATTCCAAGAAAACTTAAAGATGTCACGGACAGCCATGATGGCCACTAAGTTAGAGAAATTAAATAAAAATAAATAAATCCTAGCTGATTAGACAGCCTCTTTTTGTATAGCGACTGAAGAGCCTTAACGGCTATCACAACCGCTTGCCGTGGCGATAAAGGATCGCCCACCGCAGGAGTTGAACCCACGACCTCGGGACCGAAGTCATGAAAGCAACCGCTATACCTAGTGTGCCATCACGGCTCACCAGATTCACAGCAACGAATGGGGGAAAGCGGTTAGGGTGTTAACAGACAATGCTTGGAATTTTAAGCACGAAGGGCCTCACTCAGGTCTCGCCCCCCCCCCCACGCTTCGCATTTTTATTTAGTTAATGCATAATTCACGGACCTTGGCAACAGCAATATCATGAGGAATGCATGTGAACCGACAACAGTGAAAACGACCTATGTAATAAGCAGGATACTAGCAGTTTGAGATTTTAATGCCGCTACCACTGGCGATGCAGACCTAGCTCCAAGCAGTAAAAGTTTAGATAACCATGTGCATATATTTTTTACGGGCTACGGTCAAACAACCAACCAATAATCTTTAAGCATGTTTTAGCTGTATCAGTTTCCGTGTGCTATGTTCGTAAGAACTTCGACTTTTGGAAGAGAGTTCTGAAACGGACAAGGAACGCTAAAAGCGTTTGTCGTCTGGAGACGAGGATGACTAGTATTTACTGCTCTCTTCAGGCTCACTCTCTGCCACATTTTCGTCGACCGATTCGCTCAGCGCGTTTGTTGGATTGACCCAATGCAACCTTGTTGTACTTAAAGGATGTGCACAGCACGATTACACAAGGAAAATGGGTCGATCCCTGAAAACGCATGTTTGATTAAATGTTCTTTTGTTCTGTGAACTTCCGAAAATGCAGCCTCTTTGATAAAGTTGGACTGCCGCGGCTTGTCAATTTAGAGCCAAACAACTATGGGGTTGAGTTTGCAGTTTAGGCCCTGTTTAAACCAGCTGTACTAAGACACAATTGACCGCACCGCCGGGGTGATTTCCTGGGTCGTGGCTCGGAAGGAGAGAGAAAGAGCAATTAAAAATTATGTCCATCTGGCGATGTAGGGAGTGTTTGAGAACCGTAATCGTTTTTTTTTTTACCACGGAGTCACCTTAGAAATCTCCATGCGACCGGAATCAAGTGCTAGTCGCTCGCATCTCGGCTGATGACCGTTGTTTGACCGACTTGAGCCTACCGGCAGCAGCTGTTTTACGAGCTGCTGAAAATTGCGGCATTGCATCTTGCCGTTAGACTGTCATCTTGTGAAATTCGCTTGGTTTTTGCCGCAGATGTCTTCGATTGGTTTGTTCGTGCTCGTGTTTGTCCGGTCTCTGTCCGTTCGTCAGGCGAGTGTGACCTGCAGAGTGGCCCCCCCAGCATGTGCAGCCTTTGCCTTTCGGCCTGGTGCGATGGCATAGCAGCTGGCAGGCCTGACGATTGTCCCCAAGCTTGGCTGGGGCTGGACTGGCCACCGTGTAACCCGGCAATGCCGTGAGGGGCGCTCTCGGAGCAGCCGAATCGGCTCGCGATCTCTGCAGGTCCGTCCATCCGTTCTCATGGCGTTCGACTGTGCGAGCGTCCTCGTCACCCTGCCGCTGCTGAACTACTTCGTTTATCCGTATACGGGACGACGTGGCCGCCGCCTCACCCTGCACGTGCGCATAGCAATCGGCATACTGCTGGAATCGGCTGCCTGCATCGTGGCCGGTGTCGTGGAGACAGTGCGCCTGGATAGACTGGTGTCGGGTGGAATCAAGCAGTACATTGGTACGACAGCCTTGCTCTCGTGCTGCTCGAGCTTCGAGGAGGCCGTCGGCTCAGCTGTCAGCCAGAGACAGCTGAGTCACAGCTTCCAGTCACAGAACGTCACTTTTTCTGCTGCAGCAGCGCGTCGGGTTGCGACTTGCAGCGTTTCTCAGCGCTCGGCTATTACTGGGCTTTTCTCAGCTCAACCGCCCAGGCTTTTTCGGAGGTGCAGAGCCATGCTGGCACCTGATGTTGACTGCCAAAACGCTGCAATGTAAACGAGGCTGTTCGATCAGCTAACCGTCATTGCCCTTAGGTCTACTACTTAGGTCGACTACTGCCAGCAGACACAATCCTTAATTGCCAGCTGCAGGCCTGGTGACAGTGCACCAAGGCTCCTCTGTTGCTATAGAAGTGAGGTTCTTGGATGAGCTGACTTTTACTTTAAGGAGGGGCGTCTCCAATGCAGAGAGAACGTGCTAGGCAAAGTTTCCTGCTAGCATAAACTGGTGGAACGCTATTGCTGTTGAGCGAGATGTCAGCCTAGTGTCACTCTCAAGTTGGTAAATATCACACTCAAGATTTGCTTGCACTAAAAGTCTCGACATCGCTTACGGCCTTGGCCACTACCTACAATTACTTGGCATCATTCAAGTCTGAGGCATCTCTTTGACTTAGCTTTCCTTAAGCCTGCTAGTGAACTTATGTTTTTTGTTCCTGTATGCTTTGCATGCTCGTCTACACATGATTCAGTGAATGCTAATAGCTAGCCAGAGATGCTACTAAGCGGTTGCCCTGAGGTCTTCTTGTATGCTATGTCGTGCTTGTCCCAGCAGGATACTGTCGCTGATAGCCCAATAGTGAATACTGTGCATGTAATTAGCCCTTGCTTATTAGTTCTTTTGTATCGATTTGTAAAGTGGCTGTACCATGTTGATACAAAAACGATATTATTATAATTAACATAAGAACTCTAAAAGCAGCCTAGGCATCTCGAATATTATTAAACGGTCTTACACCCACAGGTTTGTGGCACTTGCTTGTGTGCGTGTGAACATGCGTGTGTGCATACGTGCGTGCATGTGTGTGTGTGTGTTAGTGTGTGTGTGTGTGTGTGTGTGTGTGTGTGTGTGTGTGTGTGTGTGTGTGTGTGTGTGTGTGTGTGTGGTTGTTTGCTTGTGTGTGTGCATTTGTGCACAAGCATACATGTGTGCATGCTCGTGGGTGTAAATGTCTAAATACGCATGTTTGTGTGGGTGCTTGTGTGCATGTGTGTGTGTATGTGTCTCTTTGTGTCTCTTTGCGTCTGTGTGTGCATGTTTGTGTGCATGTTTCTGCATGCGTGTGTGCAGATACCCTTATATACGGATGTACCGTCTATGTACGGGAATCGCATAAACGGAAGTCAGTGCTGATCGCTAGCCGACACTGACTCCTACATATCACGTGATATTTAGAAATAGGGGACCCTACAATGGTTGGTAGTGCAACAGTTTTTGATTAACGCGAAGAAATGAAGGCTTGCACTTCAGTTTTTTGGACTACCTATAGTTTCATCTTTTGCAAACTGTATTCAAATTCATTGGGACAGCCATTTATTTGGACAGCTCATTCGGCTGCTTTGTGATTTGAAAATGGCTAGAAAAATAACAGTCCCATGCTCAGGTGAACGTCATTGTCTGTTTTCAGATGCCACCACCTTCACTGTTGCTTATTTTGGTGATGGCACCTTTGTCGAAGGCTTAACACTGTTTGTGAGCCGTAGCACTTGATATTAAAAAAGTAGAATGTATCTACCTGGCGGAAACTCTGTATTAACGACCTGAGTATTGCCCCTTGACTATGTATCAGGCTCGGTACGACAAGCCATAGCTGAGTTCATCTAACGATGTGAATATTTTACCCATCTAGCCAGAATCCCTTTCAAGCTAAATAGCCTGCCTAATCTTCCTGGTGGCTGTCGTGAACCTTGAGATGGACCTCGTGAACCTCGAGATTTTCCACTAAGCCGGTATTCGAAAGTCAGCAAAAGGCAGTGATTGGTGGTGGTAGTAGCCGCTCCTTTCTCGAGAGGCCCGAGAAAGTATATTTTCTATAATGGCTGACGTACTTGCTGCCTATGATAGTGCTAAACCCAGTACTTGTATCGATTTGCAATTCTGAGATGCTGCCTACTTTGTCGGTGAAGTTTCTTATTTATTAACCCCCCAAGGGGCAAACCTTTCTATGTTTAACTACTTGCAGCCATGATTTCACGGCTAATGTGTTGTGCACAATACAGATCATGACTTCTACTGCATAACATTCATCAACCTTGCTCGATGAAATATTCGATATACCATGTTCATTTGATATACACATAATAAAGCCAAGCAAGTAACATTTAATCGTTGGACCTAACCTAAGCTAAAAACTGATTTAATCTACGAGCCTTCAGAGTTATCATCTCAAATGCTTGCGCGAGCAGCCATTTCTTTTGCTTGAGTCAAGAACTACTATTAATCAATCCACTAAGTTATATACTTGTTCGTGCACGGGACCTGGTGTTTAGCGATGTGGATCGTTTGGCTGCGTTTGATGTTAGTATGTTTGTGTTGCTTCCTGTGTAGCCTAGTTCACTATTCTTGGTGGGTTATATAAATCTTTGCCCAGATCTCATTGCTTTTATATCCGACAGCTATTTGTAAGGATTGGCTACATTTTTGTAATAGTTAGATGTTCTACTGCATCCACATCAATATTGCATAGAACGCCTTTCCCTAATGTATGTGTATGCATTTACTTTGTCGTTATCTTAAAATGGCCCATAAAGGGTTGTTGGTACCTGTGAGCTGTCCGTTTACAGCAAACAGGGCTTGCTCAACCTGCAGTTACCTTGGCAGATGACTAAAGCATGTTTCGTTACAGGTAACACGATATACAATGCTGCTTCAATGTCTGTACTATACCAGATTCCCCAGTACATTCTGATGGGCAGCAGTGAGGCATTTGCTTATGTCACAGGTAGACACTAGCATAACATGTCCTCGATGTACTAAATGCAAAATTTCTATGTACTTTATGCATACACCTGCAGGTCTCTTATTCATAATTCCACAGAATCATTCTGACGTGTAGTGCAATCTTAGCCTAAGCAGGCTGTGTTGCTCTATTTTCTGCCAACCAAGTTCATCTCAAGAAACTAAAACAACGCAAGATGTATGGAATAGTAATAGTAATAAATTTCTAAAGTGCCTTTAGGAAACTTAATCTCTTTTCAGGCACTTTACATATGCTGAAAAGGAAGCATGACCATACAGTTAGTGGTTACACAAATAGTGTCATCATGCACAAAATGTTGATTGGTAAGATACACAGTGCAAGCATGTCTAAGCATAAAATGGAAAAATCTCGAACGTATACCAAATGCTGTGAGAAACAGTTGCATTTGTAGCTTATAATTTATTTGTATAGCACCCCAAGAGAACTTAATCTCTATTCAGGCGCTTCACATATGCCTCAGGGCTCGAGCCCACGACCTCAGCCACACCTTAGTCGGGGCGAGCACCTTGACCGCTGGATCAAACCAGCTCAGCTTCTTTTTAAATGTTGTGTCAAGGGATATCATGACGTAAGCCGGGAATGATTCGCAAGCTTTGGGAGAATATGAACGAAAGGCATGACTCTAAAGGATGAGGTTCATAAGAGTTATCGCTAGACGATTTGAGACAGAAAAGCAAAGCAAATGGTAGGATGCCTAGCCTGGATCGGCAGGAGTTACGATACCTACGCTGGTGCCAGAGAATGAAGGGACCTAAAAGTGAATGCTGGAAAACCTTGATGTTGATGCACTGCTTGATAGAGAACGAGTGCAGGTAGTGGTGAGAAGTGGTTTATTGTAGCAAGTACGATCCTCATGACATACAAGCTTACCTGTAGAGTTACGCACTAACTGTGAGCACCTGATTGCACATGCCGGTAGTCCAACGAGCAGTGAGTAACACAAGTCGAGACAGGATGTCACAACTGCACGGACCAAGGTTTTGCATCCCTGTCTAAGGGAGCCCAAATTTTAGCAGTGTTATGTAGCTGAAAGTGGGCAGACTTGACTTACAGCAGATGCAGTCGTTTATTGCAAGGTCACTTTGGAACAGAACACCTAGATTTCATGCAAATGCAGCAGTAAATATACTGGCAGAACCGATTTTAAATAATTGGTTTTCTAGTTTATAAGTATAACTGGGTTTGTCCATAGCTAACAAGATGGATTTATTGTCATTCAATTTGAAAAAAGTTTGCTGCTATTCAAATGCAGATGTCAGTCATATATACACCAAGAGAGTTAAGAGTTTGTTGTGATTGAAGGCTCGGAGGAATCCATTTGCTTTGATCCCTCCCAGCCCTCCAGCACGTCAAACTCTCTCAACTCTCTAGCTGCTTATATTGATCACATCCGCACATGGATGGCAGCAAATTTTCTTAAATTGAATGATAATAAAACCAACTTACTAGTTATGGACAAGCCAAGAGTGATTCAGAAATTGGAAAGGCTAACGCTCAAAATCGGCTCTGTCAGCATATCTCCTGTTGAATCTGCCCAAAATCTAGGTGTCATGTTCTAAAGTGATCTTTCGTTAGACGACCACATCGGCTCCATAATCAAGTCTGCCTACTTTCAGCAACATAACATTGCTCAAATTCGGGCTTGTTTAGAAAAGGATACCACATCTAAGTTGGTCCATCTATGCTTGTGTGTCGTGAGCATTGCAGTTGCCACATCACAATACTTCTTCCCGACCTGCACTTGCTCCCAGTCAAGCAACTCGTCGACTTCAAGGTTTTGTTGCTCACTTTTAGGTACCTTCATTCTTTGGCTCCAACCTACGTATCAGATTTACTCCCACACCAAGCTAAGCATCATACCACCCGCTTTTTAGAATTGAACTGCTTACCCATACCTCATCCAAATCTCAATTTTTTGGAGACCATGCCTTTAGTTCGTATGCAGCCTGGAACTCACTCCCGACTTGTGTCATGACATTTCCTGACTTGTCTGCATTTAAAAAGAATATTTTATATTTAAAAAGAAACTGAAAACGCGTATATTTATCGCAGCATATGATGAGTCCTTGTGATTAGTCCTTTATGTGCTTATTCATGCTGATGCTGTGCATGCTGCCACTGACCACTCTTGCCTGCAGACCCTGTGCATGTCACCCCTAACCATGTTGTTCTTTTTGATTATTGACATGCTATCACTAACCATTCGATCGTGCTTTCTTTGCAGCAAATGTAAAGTGCCTAGAAAGAGATTGAGTTCTTTGAGGGTGCTATATCAAATGTATTATTGCTATCATTATTATTATTATTGTTATTGAGCAGCAGGGGCAAGGAAGATATGTTCTTGCTAACAGCATTATCGTCTAGGGGATTCCGAGGGGGGCACAAACTGCAGACTGAATATAATCACGTGTGGTCAGTTGCACAGAATTTGGTGATAGAGGAATATGATATGTAATAAAGTGAGGGAATATGCCATACATTGTGTGATCTTTGTCGAGAGTAGGATCATGTACATGAGCCACACACGCAAATGAATCGCCCAGTGCACGAAATTTGGCACTTAAGACGTCAGTTGAATCGTCGAAATAATGTAGAAATCACCTTGAACGAGGAAGAGACGGTTTCTTGGACACTGAATTCAATGAGGGTCAACAAAATCTTAAATACTCTGGAGGACTCTGAACCTCGGACCCCTGTGGGTTACTGACACCATTTGCAACCTCTGTTAGAGGGACTCAAAAAGAAGAGATTCGAAAGAAAAGCTTTGGGGTGACTCCAAACGGTTCGACATTGAGGAAGGAACGTGCAACTGTTGTATGAGCCTGCTGCTTCTGCTATTGTAATTAGTGCTGCAGCATCGGCCACTAATGTATGCCCCACCTGCAGCAGGTAGTTCTGCAATTGACTCGGTGCAGTGCCGGGCCTTTGACAACAATGACAACTTGCTCCAACAATGTTTACTGATTTAGGACTATGTCCGAAAGAGAAGCATCTATGGGTGGCATCGGCTTTGGTCTGACGGTTAGTCGATTTCAGCCAGGTCTTGGTCAAAGCAAACAGGTCAAGGGCGTCAATCAATAATCATTTCTCATATCATCAGGGATTTTTGCACATTAAGCGAGCTTTCCACGGACGAAGTTTAATATTGACTGCCACCTGGGTTATAGAAGACCTGTTAACCTCCAAGCTAGACTGATTCAAAGTAGTGCAAGAGAAAATTCTGGAAATACTGAGTCTAGACTGCTTACGGCATGCTTGCTAAGAGAAGGTTTGGGGCGGGATATTTGCAATTCCCGAACCCTATCTTTTGATCAGTCTCTCTATGCCTCAAACTTTCACACTCCCTCTCTCTCTCTCTCTCTCTCTCTCTCTCTCTCTCTCTCTCTCTCTCTCTCTCTCTCTCTCTCTCTCTCTCTCTCTCTCTCTCTCTCTCTCTCCCTCTCCTCTCCCTCCCTCCCCCCCTCCCTCCCTCCCTCCCCCCCCTCCCCCTCCCTCCCTCCCTCCCTCCCTCCCTCCCTCCCTCTCTCTCTCTCTCTCTCTCTCTCTCTCTCTCTCTTTATCTCTCACTGGTAAGTTCCGTCCATACCTCGCTCTATAATTTGTGGCGTACCCCATAGTGTTCTCCTTTCTAGCACTACCATTTTGTCTTTCTTCTAGCGCTTCGGCTCCGAGGCAGCCCTCCGGCACTTCGACAAGCTTGTGTGCGTCCCCTCGCTATTCATTCATCCATGCTCTTGCCACGCTGTAGCCATGGAGTACACATACCTGTTGGCGTCGAAAGCGGTGGGCAGCATCATGATAGGCGCGATGCTGGCGTTCAGTGGAGCCGGCGCTCTCCTCAGCGCCGGCCTGGATTATGCATACAGAGCAGCCTGGGTTTCATCGCAGGGGTTTAACTGCTTTCACTGTGATTATTTGTTCTACTCCGTGGCCAGCATGGTGTTCGCAGTTGTCTTCCTCGTCAGAGGCAAGCAGTTCGATGTCGGACTTGACCGGCTAACGATCAATGTGAGACGGCCTCTGCCACTCCTGTTGGCCCAGCCCACTGCTGGGCAGGCAGCCACTCAGTAGAGGCCTGCTCCTGCTGAGCCAAGGAGCTGCTGTCTGGCGGTCAGTGGCAGAGGTCAGTGGCGGAGGTCAGCGGCTAAGCGTCATCGGCAGAAGTGGCTGAAGGTCACCAGCGGTGGCAGCCGTCCTATTTTCTAATAATATTAGTAATAATAAGAAATGTGTACATCGCTCTCAGATAACGTAAAATCTCTTTCTAAACACTTTACATATGCTTAAACAGAAGCAGGATTAAATGGTTCGATGTAATATCCAATGCCAACAAGCGTAATATGGTTAATAATAATAATAATAATACACTTGATAAAGCGCCCTCAGAGAACTCTATCTCTCTCTAGGCGCTTTACATTTGGTGCAAAGGGAAATGCAATTGAATGGTGAGTAATATCATGCTTGATAAACAAACAAAATTAACAACATGGTTAGGGGTGATATGCACAGGGTCAGTAGCAAATGTGGTTAGTGGCAGCATGCAGTGTCAGCACGAATAAGCACATGAAGGACGAATCACAGGGACCCACTAAATGCTGTCCTAAATAGGTGTGTTTTTAGGTTCCTTTTAAATGTGGTCAGGTCAGGGGATATTCTGACGCAGGTCGGGAGGGAGTTCCAGGCTTTGGGAGCATATGAACTAAATGCACGGTCTCCAAAGGATTTAAGGTTTGTACGAGGTATTTGTAGACTGTTGGATTCCGAAAAGCGGGTGGTACGATGGGGTGTATATCGGAGAGATAGGCTGGAGCCATAAAGAATGAAGTGACCTAAAAGTGAGCGACAAAACCTTGAAGTCAATATGTTGCTTGACTGGTAGCCAGTGCAGGTCAGCGAGAAGTGGTGTAATTTGGCAACTGCGACGCTCACGACAGACAAGCCTAGCTGCAGAGTTTTGCACCAGCTGCAATCGCCTGATCGCACATGCTGGTAGGCCAGTAAGCAGTGAGCTGCAGAAGTCGAGACGGATGTCACGAATGAATGGACCAACTTGAAGGTGGTATCCTTATCTAAACAAGCCCGAATTTTAGCAATGTTATGAAGCTGAAAATAGGCAGATTTGACTGTGGAGCTGATGTGGTCGTCTAACGAGATGTTATTTTGGAACATGACACCTAAATTTCGAGCTGATTTAACAGATATGCTGGCAGAGCCAATTTTGAGCGTCAGCCTTTTTAATTTCTGAATTACACTGGGTTTGCCCATAACTATTAAGTTAGCTTTATCATCGTTTAGTTTTAGAAAACTTGCTGCCATCCATGTGCGAATGTCATTAATACATGCAGCAAGTGAGTTGAGAGAATTTGAGGCGCTCGAAGGCTGGGAGGGATCAAAGCAAAGGTACAGCTGAGTGTCATCCACATAGAAGTGAAAGAAAGTGGTTAGAGGTGACATGCACAACGTAAGCATTCATACGCACACATAGGGCAAATTGCAAGGATCCGGCGAATGCTATGAAGAAAGGTATTTTTTAGCTTTTTTTAAATTTCAAGTCAGGGTAATGTCGTGACCTCAGTTGGGAGTGAGCTTTTGGCTTTGGGAGCTTGCGAACTAAAGGCGCGGAGCACCAAGAATTTGAGGTTCGTTCGTGGCAGAGCTAAGCCTGAAGGACTTGAGACTCAATAGTACTACGCGCTGCAGAAAGATCTATCAAAACCGGTTGAGATACTCTATAAGGGCCCCCGCGTGTGGCAACGAGACATGATGAGGGGTCCTCACATGCGGGTTGTAGATAAGAATACTGGGAATGTTAAGCAGGCGTCTCTACAGGACCCCGCATGCTTTGAGTGTGATTCTTATGCGAAATACGTAACCACGAACTCTGGCAGCTGAATAACAACTAGGTATAAATTTGAACGACTATAGCAAAGTTATAATAGACACTCACTGACGTCGTGATTAGGGAGATCGCTAACAGACGGTGAAGCCAAAGCCGAAGCCTGTATATGTTCAGCAGGGCAGGCCAGATGACCAGCAGACACATCGGATCAGGACAACGGGACAAACGATTCAAGCAGGTCATTAGCAGCCGGCTGAAGTCGCGCTTGCTCGGAGGCTGAAAGAGTGAAGCTAACCTTCGCAACTCGGGAGGACACTCGGACCGGAGCAGTATTTAAGGCGGCAGTAATTCATGTACATACCAACCAAGACAACATCGGTATGACATTGGCTGCAGTAACAAGGACTCACTCGAAGCACATTTTAGCTCGCCGATGGTTCCAGCTGATCGACGTGGGTCTACGAACAGCAAGCTACAGGGAAACTCGGAAGATACAAGCCATAACAGCGAGCGTGCTTATCGCTAGGCACTCTCGGGCATTGAGTCCTTGTGACCTTTCTGTGGGTGGCCGCATCGTCGGCGAACGCCAGCCATTCGTCCGGATGTTATGCTGAGCCACCTTGAGATCGCTAGATCGAGTTCGACGAATTACCGAAATCCACTCGAATTAGGTTAACATCAACCAGGCGTGAGCATTACCGAGCTCAAATTTTGCGTTTACATTGTAGTACGCGTTCGAATGTACCTATCCACCAAATTTCATGTCGCTGCGAGCATATGCCAATGAGCTTCGACGCCAGACGCTGGTACCGAAATCCACCGCAATCCATTCTAGTTCCCGTCAAATCCACCGCAAATCAGCTTCGCGCTCAGCTCCAAAAGTTTGGAATATCAATCTACGCTAAGCGTTGAGTACAATGTACCCAGAAAATTTCTCGGCGACTCCGCTCACGCGTTCTCACAAAGTCCACTGAAATAAGATTGAGGTGGCCTAGGCCAATACCAAAATCCACTACATTCCACAATGCAACGAAAGAAATCCTCTTCGAAAAGCTCCTTTTTTATTGCATATAACAGCACACTCTGTGGCATTAAAAAAACTTCACTTGCATTGGCATGGCCGTTCTTGTGCAATGCGCTGCAATCGACTGCAGTAGCCCGGGCCAATACCGCAATCCACTTCAATCCACAGAATCCACCGCATAAAAATCGAAATACATTGCGCCGAGCTCCAGTTTTTATTGCATATTAAAGTGCACCGTGCTCTGTGCACAACCACGTAAAATAAAAAAATTGTGCAATCACGCACTGCGGCAACGGGCGGCAATCGCCTGAAATGACCTGCAAAACTACCACAATCCACTCTATTCCACTGCAAATCATCCTCAAATCGCCATCGCGAAGCTCTAATTGACATGCAATTAGGAATAGACTCAGTTCAAAGTGCATTCACAAAATTTCGCTTCATTGTGCACACGCGTACTAATGCAATAAATTGCAATCGACTGCAACGACCCGGTCCCATACTACAGTCCACATCAATCCGCCGAAATCCGCTACAATCCGCCGAACAGCGACCAGAACGCGTACACTCGAAGGTCTAATTACGATTGCACGTTGCTCTACTCTTCGGTTATTTCGTACTCGCATAACTTCACTGTAATTGCCTGGACCATTCTGCAGCAATGCACTGCAATTTTTCAATCTACCGAAACCCGCCGAAAAACGACCAGAATACATTCACTTTAAGCTGTAATAGTGATTGCCTCCTGCTCTAATTTTTGGTTATTGTGTAATCGCAAAATTTCACTACAATTGCATTGACCATTCGGCAGCAATGCCCCGCAATTGACTGCAATGGCCATTACCTCAATCTACAGTTATTTAATGCAAAATGACCTGAAATTGGTTTTGCAATGCTCCAATTTTGAATGCATGTCACAAAGCACACTAGTTAAAGTCAACCACATCATTTTAAGCAATTGCGATCGTACAATCTCGGGCAATACATGGCAATCTAAGGCTACCGCTAGGCTCGAAGCAGCAATCCGCTACAATCCGTGGCAAGTCGATCACAAATTGGCTGCATGGCTGCCAATTATCGTCGCATTTCTTTGTGCTAAAAGTGAAATCGTAAGAATTCAAAGCTATTTTCACATTAGTTTTCAACAATGCACGGCAATCGACAGCAACGGCAGGGATTAATTCAGTAATCCGCGGCAAACCGACGAGAAATCGGCTGCACCAAGCTCCAATTGTCATTCCACGTAACATCTTACTTCGCGAGCACATACTTTCAATCCTTTCAAAAAGCTCTGACCGTTAAATCTTAGGCAATGCATGGCAATCAACGGCAATGACCCGGGAAAATACGGCAATCGACTATGATCCATCGCAAATCACTGGAAAGTGACTGGGTCAAGATCAAATTTATCTTACCTGTCACAGCGCACTGCGTTTAAAGTGCAATCACTTCCTTTCAATCAATCGCGGACGTACGATCTCGAGCAATTAATAGCAATCAGCAGCAATGGCCCTGGCCAATACCCTAATTCACGGCTCATTGATGAGAAATTGACAGCTCGAAGCCCCAATTGTCATTACATATAACATTCTGCTCCGTCCAAGGTAAAACCGTGGCGTTTGTAGGATGCTTTGTTCGTTAGATGTCAGCAATGCACGGCAATCCACAGCAATGGTAGGGGCCAAAAGCGAAATCCGTGGAAAATTGACAAGATTTGCTGCAATAAACTGTAACACTTATTCTACATATCATGTACCTGTGTGCACATAATTTTCACCCTTTGTTCGCGTTCAATCGAGGGCAATGCACGGCAATCCACGGCAAGTGCCTGGCTTCGATAGCAATCCGTTTCACATTGACTAGACATTGGCTGTTTAAAGCTCCAGTCGTCATGCCAAATAAAGTTTACTGTGGGCGCACATACTTTCAACCTATTTTTCGCGTTCAATCTAGGGCAATTAATGGCAATCAAAGGCAATGGCCTGGGAAAATACTTATATCTGTGACACTTTGTCACAAACACACACAGAGCTGGTGTGAGAACATCCAGCTGTTTTTGCTTCGTACAGGGCATTGTATTGAAGTGCAACCGCAACCTTTCAACCAATCGCGAATATGAGGGTGATTCGCGGTCGGTAGGCAAGCGAAAGAATGCCGCCAATCCAGAGTTTCAAGCAAACTAACGAGATAGATGAATCAAAGAACGGTCACTAATAGTTGGGTCCGAGAGTGTTACACCTGCACAATGTATGGAGTGTAGCTAAAGTAGCTCATGTCAGACACTATATTTCGAGAGACCAACCCTATGGCAACGAAAAGCTATGTCTAACCTAAACATCGAAGTTCCTGTTGCTACTCTGCTAGCAGCTTGAACCTTTTTGGGCTGTTAGGTTCCGTTATTAGGATTCGGGCCATCAAAAGCGATCTCAGGCATACCTTAGGATCCGCTGTACCACGAGTTCGTTTAGTTTCAGCCAGTAGGACTCCTTTGGCACCTGCAAATGGCGCTTTCCCCTGACATAACCCCCTAAATAACAAGCCCACAAAAAGCTTTTGGACTCGTCTTCATATGGCTGAATGTAATTTAATCGCACGCCAGTACGGAATTTCACAGACTCCCGTCACAGCAGAGCGGAGGGGGATCAACGCTTGCACGGTTACAAGTCTAGTCGGAACGTCAGGCGTCGCCTAGTACCATCACCAATCAACTCGCTTCAGGGACAGTGCAGAAAAGGCGAACGTATTTATGCTGTTCCGGCCTAAAACTTGGTAGACGTATCCCCGGTCGGGGAACGACAGCAGCAGTAGCCACCACCAGCTTTATTCCTCGAGATTCAAGCAATCCCCTTGAGATAGCAACTTTCTTAGGGAAAGGAATTCAGACTCGTCACTGAAGAATGTCGTTTAGCTGTGCGATCTGGCAGTCATGCTGGCAGAGTCGGGTCGATCCGAGGCCGGCAATGGACGTGGACTAAAAAAAATAAAAGATACAAGCTGATTTTAGAGCCTCTTTTTGCATAGAAGCAAAATAGCCTCATAGGTACCCACCACTGCTTGCACCGACAATAAAGGATCACCCACTACAGGATTCAAACCCATGACCTCGGGACCGAGGTCGTGAAGAGCAAACGCGTTACTTAGTATGCCATCACGTACTACCTCAATTACGCAACAATTTTGAATGCAACAGTCATCCAAGGTTGCTCAAAACCACGGGGTTCCGATCTGGGTCCAATTCTTTTCACAAATTTTACTCTAACTCTTACCAATGTAATCGTCAAGCACAATCTAAGCTCCCATTTCTATGCATATAACATACAGCTACACCTGTGCTTTAATCCCTACCTGCCTTCCAGCACCTCAAGCTCTCTCTACTCTCTCGATGCATATATTGCGGGCATTCGCACTTAGATGGCAACAAACCACTTCAATATGAACTACGATAAAACCAACTTACTAGCTATGAATAAATCCGGTTACCCTCAGGACCTAGAAATCCCGTCCCTCAAAATTGGCTCCGCCAGAATGCCTCTTTTAGCGTCTGCACCAAATCTAGGTATCATGTTACAAAGTGAATTTTTAATAGACGACCACTTCAGCCCCACAGTCAAGTATGTCCATTTTCACCAATATTACATTGCACAAACTCTGGCCAGGTTACATAGGGATACCATATCTCAGTGAGTCCGTGCATTTGTTTCATTCCTTTTTCGGCTTTTGTTACTCCCCACAAACAGGTCACCTGGCGTGCCCCATAAGGCGTTAAGAATTGGTGCAAAACTCAAGAGCCGTCTCGTCTGTCGTGAGCATTGTAGTTGCCATATTTCGCCGACTCTGACTGACCAGCACAGGCTCATCGAGCAGCGTATCAACGTTAACATTAAGTCACGCACCGTTTGGTCCCTTCATTCTTTTGCTCCAGCCGACTTATCCAAACTACTTTCCAGTCATGCTAGGCAGCGTACCACTAGCTATTCTGCCTCAAGTCGTTAAGCTGTGCTTTGAACTAACCGACAATCCATTAAAGACCGCGCCTTTTTGTTCGTATGTTCCTAAAGCCTAGAACTTAATATTATTCTGTTATAACGTTGATTCAGAAATGAATGAGAAATGATGAAGACGACTGACGAGATCCTTGCATACTTATAATCTATGCGCATCCTCTTGCTCACGTGTCCAACTAAAGACTCGATCTCGACAGCCTTTATCAGAGCTGGCATGGCTTGCCATCTACCTAAAAATCGAGGCTCAGCCGCAGAGTGTGTGAAATCGGTGTGCCTCGTACAGTGCTCAATCACGTGTCCTGATACTGATAGTAGCGTTGAGACAGCCTGGCTTCAGTTTTGGGCGCTCAAGAACTCCTCGGCGGCTGAAGAACATTTTGTTTATTTTTTTGAAGAACATTTGTCCTCAAGCGGTTGAGAAAAGGATGCAGCAGTAGTGCTAAGACCACGAGGAGGGAGTGCGAACCGCAAGACTCAAGAGCCGACTGCGGCATTTCTGCCTGTCGCCACTGCATGCGCTCTCGGATGTCGGCTGTCTTGTCAACCTCGGCCATAACCAAGATAAAAATAATTGTCTTGAACCTTCTTTTCGGCACTCGAGCAGCAGGCGGTCCCTCATAGATTGTCGAGTGCCGGTAGTAATTCCTAATCCTAGCGATCCACGGCGCCAGGCCCACTATCACTAAGCTCCCACCCTAATGTCCGGGGTAGCTATTTAAAAATAAAGCCAAACGAGCCCAAGTTGGTCGTCGCCGCCGCTGCTGCTACCAGACGTCTGACAGTAGCCGGACTCGTTTCTGTTAGAACGATGGAGGTCATGGCCGGCCGACATTCACTTCAGCGATCGATAGGCGCCAGAGGCAGACTGGCCAGTAGAATTCGGCGGCTGACGCAGCTGAATACTTTCATGTGGAGCCAGTGGCTTGCATTTTGTGTTAATACGCTCACCCTGTCCTGGCTTGGGATTTTGGCGCTGTGCAGTAGTTTTATTGCTGTCTGCCTCCGTCGAGGAGACAGAGGGGAATCGCTTTAGCTTTTCGCAAAATAGCCCTCGGTTTACCTGCCTTCGAATAAGGTAGAAGCTACAGCTGGAAGCTCCAGTGAAGCTTCGAACAGGGCACCGCCTTTCGACGGAGGCAGCTACACTACGTCTGAACTGACATTCCTAGTCATGTGCTTTGTTGTTCGGGCCCCCCGTCTACGCAAGTGGTGCCCCAGCACGGTCGCAGGTGACTAAACTACGGTGAGGTATTTCCCGTGTTTGTCTTAGTGAGAGCTTGCGAGGAGTGTAGTTAATAGGCCCGAACTAGACGAGAATCAACGTTGTGTGCTTGCTTGCGAAAAAGCATCGATACTCGATCGAGGTGCCAACGAACTCCAGACCTTAAGTAATGATATGTAAAATGTCGCCTGTGACGCTCAAGGCAGACGACTTACTTATTGAGAATATTAAGCACTGGCGGTCCACACCGTCGTTCGGGGTGTCCGAGAGGCATCGGCAGTGGTGCTTAGCCGGTCCCCCCCCCCAGCTACTAATAGGCGTCTTAGATCAAGGGAGTAGATTTCTGGTGTGTCTGTCGTGCAAGAGACTGCAGCAAAACCTGCGGGTCCATTTTAGCGAATTATGCCCGAAGGCCGCCCTCAGCAGCTCATAGGCTCATATCCTAGGGTGAATGGTGGAGAAGAGATTGTGCCACTGTCTCCACCATAGAACATTCCACCACGGGGCCGAAAAGTAGGCACGCTTGAGCTGACGAGAGCTACTAGCTGCTCTGGTCAGAAAGCATGACAGCTAGCTATCAATCAACAGCCTCGACCTCAGCCCAGTACTGTGATCTCAATCACCACCAGCTGGGCAGCTGGATGTGTGGGCGGGGCGATGAGCGGCAGGCAGTTGCAACTGAGACAACACCTAACACTGCTGCCTCGGATGTTCACGTAAAACGTTTATTTCACGTACGAAAGACGGCTTTCCGATAGATCCAGGCTAACGCCCCCTCAGAAAGCACGCCGCTAACACTCGAAAGCAAACACGACTCACGTGGCGACGGCTGCAGCTCTCTCAGCTTTGACCGTCGTTCGGCTCCTCGGCGAGCTGGAGCGGAGCTAAGGCCCGAGATAGTGCTCTCTCTCTCTCTCTCTCTCTCTCTCTCTCTCTGTCTCTGTCTCTGTCTCTCCCTCCCTCTCTCTCTCTCTCTCTCTCTCTCTCTCTCTCTCTCTCTCTCTCTCTCTCTCTCTCTCTCTCTCTCTCTCTCTCTCTCTCTCTCTCTCTCTCTCTCTCTCTCTCTCTCTCTCTCTCTCTCTCTCTCTCTCTCTCTCTCTCTCTCTCTCTCTCTCTCTCTCTCTCTCTCTCTCTCTCTCTCTCTCTCTCTGTCGCTGAGCCATCAAGTCTTACAATGCTCGGCACGGAACTCAAGAGTGGCAGCTGCATCTCGGAGAGGCACGTGTTGCTGCTGCTGGCTCCGGCAGCTGGGCGTGCCCATTTGGGCAGCATTAGAGCGCACCGCGAATTCATCGGTGGCTGCTGCCAGTCAAACGGCTGCCCGGCTGCTGCTGCCGAGCATGAGGCGTCCGCGACCCTTGCCACTCGAGCCACAGCGCATCGCTAAGCCTGCTGCTGCTACACGAGCGGCACGTGCCCGGCGCGCGACTTGCAGTGGGGCACGTGACCGACTGCTCGGCGCACTCGCTGACCAGTGTCTGCGCTTCGTCGGCAGCATCAGAGATTCAGAGATAGCAGCCTGACTCGTCCGTCCGCCTATCGACGTTTGCCAAGCTGAAGCTAAACTTCCAAGCAGAACGCCTGGCTTCTTGAGAAGCACTTTGTACCACAACGGCAGGCCGAGGAGTTCTGGTCAGTTTTACGCTGGGGCATCGGACCAGACGCACAAACCGCTCTCGAAGCTCAGGATGCAAGTGCGTGCAGGAAAGTGGGTCCAGCCTCCATACCTGCAGCACGTACCGAGTCGGGGAAGGCACGGTCGCCTGCCACCTCGGTCGCACGAGCAGCGCTGGCCAATAAAGCAGGGCGTCCTGTCACATGAGCATGAGCGTCTCTGTCAACTAAGTCTGCTGGCTGCCGCTAGCGAAATATCCACAGTAGCAACAGAATGATGCAGACTGAGATAAGTCCACCAAGAATGACAGTGTCTCGTCGTTTGCGAATGCCGATTCTCTGCATGAGACTGTTGATCACAGGGAAGCGATCTGTGCGATTGTTGCTGAGGAAAATGCAAGCGACCGGGACGACGGCTTCACCAGCACGATCACGAGGCTGGAGGCTGCTCGACCTGGCCACTAGGGCGCATCGCGAGAGACAACGAAAGCACAAGAAAGGCAGCCGGAGGCGTGCCTGCCAGGCTGCCGACGACCCCTACGACCACGGGGCGCCGGGCTGAGCTCGCGAGTGCTGAGCTCTGCTTCTCTCTCTCTCTCCACTTCCGCTTCGGGGGCCCCCCCAGGAAGCAGAAGTGTGCCGCCCTAGCGCTGGCTGCTCAGGTTGCTTGCCCGTGAAAAAGGATACTTCCGAGATCCTGCATTTTCTTGGTAATTTGTGAAAGCGAAGACCGCTGTGACGTTAAGTTCTCCTTTGTAGCCATGGCGATGCTGAAATGCATATTGGCGCTCACGCGATCGATAAGCAGTCAACAGCAGACATGAATGCGTGGCTCTTGTGTGCCACACCTCCCCCCTATAAAGCTGCGAGTCACAAAAGCTGAGACGGCTGAGCCTGGGGCAGGGCTGCGTCGCCACCACCCCCCCCCCCCCCGGAGGTTACCCCGACGCACGGGACGGAAGGAGCAGGCGCCGAGAGGCCTCGAGGCGCACGCAGTACGCTCGGCTGCCAGGCAGAAGATAAAACCTGCACGGCTAAGGCTTGACGAGTGAAAAAGTCCCAAAAGGGTGAGGCAGCTGAATGAACGACTAGAAGCCGGCGACGGCCAGTTCACCGCCAGGCGGCACAATGTCCCAGCGTACATGCAATACTGAATTAGGTCCAAAGGCGGCCAGCACTCTTAAACTACGAGGATCCAGGCTCGACATTTTTAAGCGACATTTCAAAAGCAGGGCATCGGCACAGCAGCCGACACGTGGGCCGTTAGGGTGCAAGGCAGCTGACAAGCGAGAGATGCCCACAACACAAGCAGCATGCAGGGAGGGAACCAGTTCCAGCTGGCAGCAGTGGCACAAGGCGACAGCGCACAGCAGCCACTCCCCCATCCGTCAGACAAGGACCGTGAGCAGTGTGACAGTAACAAAGGACAGAGATGCGGGTTCGCGTGCACAACCTGAAACAATAATAAGGTCAGCGGTCATGGCCGTCAGGTTACTGCATCAACCAGTTAAACGCGTGCAGGGAGCCAAAAGGGGCTGACAAGATGCCAAAGCCAAAGAGCTCTCACTCACGACTTGCGTCGTCACGGCATCCCCTGACTTGACTTCAAATTAAATTCAAGTAGCCACAAACACATCTATTTATCATAGCATTCATTTAGTGGGTCCACGTGATTCGTCCTTTGTGTGCTCATGCGCGCTGACACTGTGCATGCTGCCACTAACCATAGCTGCATGCTGACCCTGTGCATGTCACCCTTAACCATGTTATTCTTGTTGACATTGAGCACGCTACCACTAATCATTCGATCGTGCTTCCTTCGCAGCAAATGTAAAGTGCCTAGAAAGAGATTGAGTTCTCTTAGGGCGCTACATCAAATGCATTATTATTATTATTATTATAAGCCCACGAGGGTGCACGGGCGGAGGATCTAGGCGTGACTAGGGCTACAACTCTTGAAAGATTAAAAGTAATGGTCTGCTAATTCAACAGCCTCAATTGTATAGCGGATGAAGGGTGGCTCGAGGTGCTTCGCTTACCCTCTCGCTTACAGCTGACAATAAAGGATTGAAGCCGCAGCTGCAGGACTCGAACCCGCAAACTGGGCGTTTGAACACGAGTACCTCGTGCCACCGGGCGAAAAATCGAGGGCAACGTGAGCGCAGCGTTCGCCAAGCCACCGGCGTCGGCCGCGCCACTGAGAGCAGGAGCGACAGCGGGTTTGCTTGACACTACATGTGGCCGAGGGCGAGCGGGCACGTGAAGCAGCAATCGGCAATGCAGCCACGATCTGGCGAACCGCGCCTGTGGGTCGTAAGTCTTGGTCGAGAGAAAGCCGGGCATGCTGCTGCTGCTGCTGCTGCTTACCTTATCTGGTCATCGATGAGGCGTTCGGAGCTGAAATTGAAGAAGAGAGTGGTTTGCAAAACTTCTCAGGCACATCGCCAAGGCAATGGCCGTGCACTTGCTGATCAAGCATTCGAGCATGCCTCCTTTGCAGCATATGTAAAGTGTCTAGACTGAGAATAAATTCTCTGAGGGCACCATACAAATGCCTTATTATTATGTGCAAGTTCTGTCTCGTGTCCGTCATCATCTCCGTCTCATCACACGGGCACGACGAAACATGAGAGGCAATGATATATTCAATAATAATAATGCTACACGACTACACACACAATCAGCAGCAAATGAGGAAGCTGCCAGCAACCAAAGAGTCTGCAATTAACGACAATGTTGTTTAACACTCCCGTAACTCCGGGCCAAGAGAGTGCTACCAAGCGGCAGGGGCCATATCGTGAAACAACACTGTCGAAAATGATGCATGCCATCCCTTAGTTATTTAGCTTACAATAGGCTGAAAGCACAACGACTCAGCTACCCAAAGTGGTTTGAAATAGCGAAAGCTGACGAGAATCGCCGGAAAGAACAAAAAACGGCCCAGCCACATTTTCTGATATGGGAACATTTGGGAACTCAAGCAGCAACTTGATCGTAGTATCGTCATTGAAAAGTATCGAATTATACAAGTTCCTATGATATCCATTCACATTTTACACCAGGAGAAAAGCCTACCGGTCAGTAAGAAAAATTTCACTTGCCAGGTGCCAACATAACTCTCTGCTGAAGCTGGTCTCCGTGGAATGGCCTTGCACGGTCACATGTAAACAGCTTTGCAAGGACCGACCTAAAAAAATTGCAAGTCATCCGGCATTTCTTGCCTGGTTTTATAATCCCTTCTCATCTTTGCATATTGTCAGATCCACATAAGCCAAGACCAAGGGAACAGTCTTTAGAAGGTTAAACCAGCTCACTGCTCACTGGGTAATGTTATTGGACGACTGCATTTCTACGCAGGTCATTGGCACCTTGCATCATTTCAAGTCATTTCAGGTGCATGGCTCTACGTTACAAAAACCAGACAATTCTGAGCTACATCGTCTTTGAAGAACAGCCCTAACCAACCGTCGAGACGTTACTTTTCTAAAGCAGAATCCCTAGCACATTCGGCCCATCATAATGTGCAATGGCATGGCTGAGCTACAAGCAAATATTCCATGACTACGTCGAAAGCTAAGAAATGACCTAAGATGTCACCACAAATGGAAAAAAATACTTTATAGTTCCAGTGCTGCTGACCCAGTGTGAAAGCACATGCTGCGACCAGCATCACTACACGACTACTGGGCTGCGATGGCACTTTGTCAGACTCAACTTGATTACAAACTTCGGCATCTTGCGGTTTATAGCGAATGGTGGTCAATCGGTTAGATACAACAAAGGTTAGTCTGCACAGAAGCCACTCAGCAGTCGTCAGCTGAGTGGCTATCAGCTGTGCGAAAGTATACACGTGCTAATCGTTAAGTTGAACGAGCGATCAGTGCTACGATCTAGCTGCGAGCAGCATACCTGCTGCCACTAACCACATTTGCATGCTGACCCTGTGCATGTCACCCCTAACCATATTATTCATTGAGTTTGTTTTTCAAGCATGATTTTACTTACCATTCAATTGCATTTCCCTTTGCAGCAAATGTAAAGCGCCTAGAAAGAGATTAAGTTCTCTGAGGGCGCTTTATCAAGTGTATTATTATTCTTATTATTATTATTATTATTATTATTATACCTAACCACACGAAGAGCTGCTGTGATATGCAGCCAGTTTTGCATTGCCACTCGAGCCCGCCATCGGCACAATAAAACATTCAGGATGCACCACTAGTGTCGCGACAACTGCTACAACAGTGCAGCCACTTCTTTGCAAACAACCGACACGGATGTATGTTCGGCTGCTATCATTGCATTCAGCAATTCAACTAGTGACCAGAGCATTCCCGCGCAGCACTTGAGGAAGACGCCCACTGAGTGAAGAGTGTACATGCTAACTCGGATCAGACCTGGACAGCATGTTTACAGTAGCAGGGCACCTTCAAATCGCAGACGCCTAACGGTCTCTCGGCAATATCTTTGCCTTGACGTCCATTTTTCGTTACAGTCAATGTGGACTGAGACGACAGTGGCATGCCTGATACCGTTTGCCACTATCGTCTCAGTGGCAAAAGACAGTGGCAAATGGCATCAGGGGTGCCACTGTCGCCCAGGCACCAGCTCAGGCAGCATATCAATGGGGCTACTTACTTTCTCAGATGATCGTTCTCTTTAAGATATAGTTCTGAGCGCCGGTTGAGGCCACTTTTGTAGCTGCTGAAAGCGAATGGAAAAGGACTGAATGCATGCAGTCGAGCCACAGACAGCAACTGCACCAAAACCAAACTTAATCCGAAGAGTAGCTAGTGCAAGAGCTACGCTACACATAGAATTCGGGTATTGCAGCTTACACGAAACACTAGTTTGGTGGGTGCACACATGCACGCAACTGACGGATAGTGGTGCCTCCTACGATCAGAATAATGTGACTAAATGCTCTTATCGTCTCGGGTACCCGATGAGAGTCGGGCATCGGGGCAAGAACGAGGCTACCCGCTATCGTGGTACACCGCCTTCCGAGTCAGAGAGCACCCGCACTCTCCCACTGTCACCAATGAACGGCCGAGGAGCTTGGGCAGGCAGCGACAGACGAGGTGGCTTCGTGGGCAATCAATAGACACTGGACGGCATGGAAGTCATCTCCCCTGCTTTACTCTGGTCCAACAACCTGCTCTCTCCCTCCCTCCCTCCCTCCCTCCCTCGCTCTCTCTGTCTGTCCGTCCGTCCGTCCGTCCCTCCCTCCCTCCCTCCCTCGCTCTCTCTGTCTGTCCGTCCGTCCGTCCGTCCGTCCCTCCCTCCCTCGCTCTCTCTGTCCGTCCGTCCGTCCGTCCGTCCGTCCCTCTCTCTCTCTCTCTCTCTCTCTCTCTCTCTCTCTCTCTCTCTCTCTCTCTCTCTCTCTCTCTCTCTCTCTCTCTCTCTCTCTCTCTCTCTCTCTCTCTCTCTCTCTCTCTCTCTCTCTCTCTAATACAACCTGAAGAGTAGCCACCTGCCGCCACGGTCACGTGCTCACGTGCCCGCCGCTCCCTAACAGCAGCAGGCAGTGGCGGCATGGAGACTCACTCCGCGTCCTTGCGGGTCGAGCTGAGCAGATCTTCCCGCTGCCTGAACTGCAGAATGTTGCCCTTCGTCTTTTGATATTCGTGCGTGTAGTCTTGCAGAATGTCGCGATGGCGTTGCATGGTGTGCACGAACGCAGCTCCGCCGGCGTTCAAGCTCACGTTGCTCGTGAATGCCGACATCTTCTCATTTACTTGCGTCAGCTGCAAGTACACGCGAGCACGTGGAGCTGACTCCTGGCGAAGCATCTCCTTCACGGGCACAGAGGAAAGCTCCACCGCCCAAAGGTGACATTTCAGAGTGAGTACGCACGCGAAACGCTTGGAGAAAGCGGTGAGGGCAACGTCGTCGCGGCATAATCATTCACGCAAGCAACGACGGATTGAGTCCACATGGACGGGGCCGCTTGAAAATGCGAGCCTCAGCCACCAGAGCGGCGATGCTCAAAAATCCTGACCTAATTGGCTAATGCACGTGCACTTTATCTACCAACTACCGAGTAAATTGGACTGCCAAAATGAGAATGATGCCGACAAGCTCCACAGAGCAGCTAGAGGATATAGCTGCTGCTGCCGTGAGGCTGCCAGGCTGCAGCAGCAGCAAGGGCGTGCCAAGCACCGGTTCATTAAGCTGCAGCTGCAGCACCAGACCAGAGCGACTTGTGGCCGATGCCTTATCAGCATCAGCATAACGAATCGCAGTTCTAGTCACAGTCTGCTGTTTTTTGGCGCCAGTTCCCTGCGGCTGAGAAAGTCAAGTCCACACACGGGCTCAGGTCAGATGGAGGGAAAGCCAAAATAAATAACCCAAGCTGAATCTGAACGAACTGGGCCCAGTACAAGTGCAGTCGCCGTAAAGGCGTTATTCCTTCTAGTAGAAATGAGAGAATATCTCGCTAGCCAGTTCCAGCAATGCAGCTTTGTGTCAGCAATAGGCTCTCGGCCGTTAGTTCCATCAGGCCAACCAACTACGAACACCCCAGCAATGCTAAAGATTCGTCTCTTTACCAAATGACCTTGACAGGGAAGTGGCCAAGTTTATAATAATTGCCGCTCAAGCTGCTCAAGCTCATCGCAACCCTGAGGAGCTGGGGGATAGATATATTTGCTTCCCATCGTAAATGAGGGCTCACGACAAGCAGTGTCAGCGGAGGCAATCAATGGCACGCCCACAAGCAGGCACTTAAAGACCAAACTGGCTGGCAGCCGCAAGCCTGCACGAAATGGGCCACCAGCAAAGTTGCACAGAAACTGGGAATCAGCAATTCAGCCGATGCCTGAAGAAGCTTTGTGCGCAGGATGTACAGACAAGCATTCGGCAAGCTTTAACGCCCTCTTGACACCCGGGAAAGACTATTAATACAGAGAGACGACGCACGCCTCAAAGTGCCGGCCCTGCATCTGCGAATGGAATGGCGAGTTACAGTGTCAAAGGGAGTAGGTCCTCTAGCCTCGAAGCAAACAGCTGGACGTACACTGTGCAAACGACAAGACTAACTTTCACTTAAGCTGCTGCAAACTCCAAAGGCTCACTAAATATATTTTTTTTAATCGACCCTTCTACACCCACCGATTGCCACAGAAGTGCCGGGCTCAGAATGAGCCTGGAAATGCATCCAGCCTGCATTACACGTTGCTCCAATCCTCGTGTCGGGGCTCGAGCCCTGCAGAGGGAATCAAGTCGCATTCCATGGACGAATGAGTTCAGGTTAAAGGTCAGGTTAAAGCTGCTCGGGAATGGCAAAAGAAACCAAAAAACAAACTCTTAAGACGGCATTAGGACGGTGAGCATAACCATTAATATGGCCAACAAACGAGGTAGGGTACCGGCTCGAGGTCATTTCTACTCTTTCGGCGTCGTCGTGGGAGAGGGACTGAAGCAGCCGCACCCGGCAGCAGCAAGCCAAGAGGGACACTCCCCATTCAGCCCCCCCCCTTCTGACTCGGTCACTCTGTTGCCCTTCGTTAGCCTGCGCCAACGACCATTGGTGCTAGCTAGTGACAGGCTAGTGCCATGGATGACGCCCGACAGGCAGATGTGCTCACGAAGCTCTCCTTGACCTTGTTGGGGGTGAGCGAGGCAGGTGAAAAAAAAGCTACGCGCACATGCGGAGCAGCAATTGCAAGCGAACCGCATGTTTACCTATGTTACCGCAGGTTTACCTAAGGCGAACCGCATCGCCTATCGTTCAAAGACTGAGATAGACTGAGCAAGTGGCACACTGGGAAGTTGCAGTGCTGACTGTCACCATCAAGGGCTTACACAAATAGAATAAGACGCAGTAAATGCACGGCGAACGTAGAAGCGCACAGAGCCGGGTGAGATCATCGGAACCAAATGCAAACGTATAGCATACGATGGCGGCCATTAGCAAGAGTGCAGCTCTGAGGGCTGCAACTGTAAATAATAATTATAATTCCTTTGTATAGTGCCCTAAGAGAACTTAATCTCTATTCAGGCACTTCACATTTGCCTCCAGGCTCGAGCCCACGACCTCAGCCAGACCTTGGTCGGTGCGATCACCTTAACCGCTGAACTCTAATAATAATATTAATAATAATAATAATACATTTGATATAGCACCCTCAGAGAACTCAATCTCTTTCTAGACACTTCACATTTGCTGCAAAGTGAAATGCAATTGAATGGTGAGTAAAATCATGCTTGAAAAACAAACAAAATGAATAAAATGGTTAGGGGTGACATGCACAGGGTCAGCATGCAAATGTGGTTAGTGGCAGCATGCACAGTCTCAGCACACATAAGCACATCAAGGACGAATCACAGGGACCCACTTAAATGCTGTCCTAAATAGGTGTTTTTAAGTTCCTTTTAAATATGGTCAGGTCAGGGGATGTTCTAATGCAAGTCGAGAGGGAGTTCCAGGCTTTGGGAGCATACGAACTAAATGCACGGTCTCCAAAGGATTTGAGGTTCGTACGAGGTATTTCTAGACTGATGGATTCCGAAAAGCGGGTGGTACGATGCTTGGCCTGATGGGGGAAGTATATCTGAGAGATAGGCTGGAGCCAAGGAATGAAGTGACCTAAAAGTGAGCGACAAAACCTTGAAGTCAATCCGTTGCTTGACTGGTGGCCAGTGCAGGTCAGCGAGAAGTGGTGTGATGTGGCAACTGGGAGCCAGTGCAGGTCGGCGACGAACACTTGCTTGCCCGGCGTATGCTGCCTTTGTCAGCAGCGACCTGCACCTCGTACGATTGGTAATGTGGTAACTACCGGTTTCGTATCACCGGCCAAATAATTCTGAAAAGTGACGTCTGCCAAAACTGGGATTGGCCTCTACCCACTTTCCTGTAGGCACTTGGGAACGGGGCAGAGGCCATCGTGGGGCACACCGACGACTTGCAGCCGGGCCGGCTGCGTGGGGATCGTCGGATCGACTCTCGTGAGCCGCCGAAGAAGAAGTGCGCTGCATCGCTCGTACAAAGGGCAAAGCGGATAGGTTACATCGTTACAGCAAGGCCTGCGGACGACGTGGGTAGTGACCAAGCAAAGCCACTGCATGCGCAGCACAACAGAATCAAAACGACAGCAAGGCAGTGCACGTGGCAGCAGCAGCAGCCGCAAAGCAGCAGCTGCAGTGGGATTTCGCGGCGACGAGGGCAGCAGCCTGGCCAGGCTAATAGGTGAGCCACAGCACGCCGGGCGTGAGCCGCAAAAAGCCGGGCCTCGCGCACCTTGGACAGCAGCTGCTCAATCTCCATGACCATCGTGTCGAACATGTGCTCTCCGCTGAGCAGCGGCACCTTGTCGCTGAAACGCAGCAGACAAAGCATGCGATCCGAAGTCAGCAGCTGCCATCACGGAAAGCCCGCAGCTGGGCAAGCACGCACCGGCTGCCGTGGCACCAGCGCTCCCGCAGGCACAGCTAGCGACTGCTTGCAGTGAAGCAGCTGCCGATACAAGACTAGGTCGATACAGGAGGCCGAGCGAGAGTACAGTTCGCATGCCTCTCTCAATTAGCAAAGATGAGGGCAGACACAATCGTTGACGGCCCCTCCCCCACTCCCTGCAACCGTCCCCCTGAAGCCTTCCACAGCTGGGTCATTCAAAGATCAATTTCTATAGCAGACGCTTAAGCAATTAAAGTCGATGCATCAGATGGAGAGCGATCAAGAAGCTTGCTCGTGTGATTCAGTAGTGCACGCACGCATCTGTCTCAACGAATCGTGCCACGGCCTCTGTGCACTGCAGCTGCAGAGCACAGCTGACATGCAGTCTAAGGTCTAAGCTCGAGTAAATATAGTTCATTTGTAATGCGCCCTAAGAGAACTTAGTCTCTATTCAGGCGCTTCACATATGCCTCGAGGCTCGAGCCCACGACCTCAGCCAGACCTTGATCGAGGCGAGCACCTTAACCACTGGACCAAACGAGCTTGGAGTAGCAGCAGCTTGGGAACCAGGCATGCATCGAGTGTTATTAAAGTCAGTCTAACAAGTGCTGCTGCTGCATCCAGAGGGCCACATTTCCTGCTGCCATGGGCGCTGTCAGCAGCTGCTCCTGCTGGAGGTGCTACTGCCCCAGCAGCAGGCAGGCACCGGCTCAACTCTAGCGACTTGCTACGAAATTATGGTGAAGGTAAGAGCCTAAGCTCAGTCCCAGCTGAACCGCTGGTTGCAGCTTGCTTGCCTGCACGCACTAGCAACCCCAGCACAGTGCTACCGGCTACACCTATCGCTGGTCTCTACGTCCAGTACAAGGACATAGCCCCAGGTATCCACACCCAATAGCTTCGAAAGCACTAGCAACACTTGCAGTTGCTATTGCACTCCTACATCTATTCCCCTGCTGTCGACTGTTGCACATCCTTTCCAGCCGTTCTGAGCTGCTACTTCCATAAATTCACAACCTCAACTGCATTGGAGACCGAGCCTTTAGTTCGTATGCTCCCAAAGCCTGGCACTCACTTCGACTGGCGTCACGACATCCCCTGACTAGAGGACATTGAAAAAGCTAAAAGTGCACTTGTTTCTCAAAGCATTGGCTGGATCCTTGTGAATTGTCCGTTATTTGCTTAAGCTTGCTGACACTCTGCATATCACCACTAACCATATTTGCATGCTGACCCTGTGCATGTCTCTAATCATGTTTGTTGTCATTGATCATGCTACCATTAACCATTCGATCATGCTTCCTTTGCAGCAAATAAAAAGTGCCTTGAAAGAGACTAAGTTCTCCGATGGTGCTATACAAGAGTATCATCCTTATTATTATTATCATCATTCCCGACTGCCCTCACTTACGTGTCACGGAGGACGATCGCTGTAGAACGACATTTACTCAACAATCAGGATCCAGCGACTAGTAGCTTGCTTGCGCAATCACTACCTCTAACTCTTAGTAGAATTCGTACCCAAGTACTCAAGTTCGCAAATCGGGAATTTTGTCGTTGGCATCCCTGTCCCCACAACTCGGACGTGCCGCCGGGAGATTCACCCTGAGGCCTACCTCGGCTCCTATCAATAGTTTTACGAGAGGTATGCACGAACGCGTTTCCTAACGGTTTCTTAATCTTTGTGAAATCTGTTGAGGGCACAGCCACAGGCTAGTAACAGTCGCAAATGCGCGCCTGCAGCGTCAAGGCGGCGCCGACCTTCCTACTGGTCGGCAGCTGTCGGCCAGCCACGCCCTGCCGCAGTCCGGCCCCCACCCGGACCCACGGACGCGACAGCGCGACGGTCGGGCTGCTATGTGGGCGCCAGGCAAGCGCGCAGTGGCGCCTGAGGTCGAAGGGGATGCGTAAACCTCACCCGTCATCGCGGAAGTCTCGCTGGCTGCTGTAGCTGGTGCCCAGCTTGCTGAACGAAACCAGCTTCAAATCGATCTCGTTTTCGAGTTGGCGAGCCTGCTTCCGTAAATCTTGAAACGCACGTCGACAGTAGCATATTGCGACAGGTTCACGGCCCAAGGGATAAGCCTTGACGAAAGGACATAAAGCAGCGGCGGAGTATCGCTGGACAACGAAGCCTCTGTCGGCGGCTCGCGGCGGAGGCGACAAAGAACGATAGATACCGCTAGCTGCGTATACCAACGCTAAGTATGCGCGACCGATAGAATATCGCGGCGGCAGATGGATAACGACGAGGCGGAGCCAGGGGCATCGCAAGGGCGAAACGCGCACACCAGTGCACGAGTTTCGCCCACCTTCCCAGTGATTTCCCGTTTCCGCCATTTCTTCTGTTGCTACACGTCACGGAAAAAATTCCGTACATGGACTCGCTCGCTCGGTCACAGTTAATCGCTGTTGAGGCGAGTGTGCGGTTACTGCCTACTCAAGCCAGCCGCACGAAGTGCCTTTGAGTTTGTCGCACCGATCTATGATTCGAGAAGCATTCTGGTTAACTTGAACTCAGATTTAAATATCGCCGTGAACGACACGAAGCTATGCTATTGGCGTAATTCCATTTCCCGACTTGGACAAGCCGGGTAATTCAAAAAGAGAATCACTACTGTCTCTCAAGTATCGTCACGAGCATGCTGTGCTGTTATTACCAGGAACTCCAACAAGCGTCATGCCGTTTTCACTACTTTTTAAGCTGTATTTGTACAGCTTAAAACCGCATAATGTTTATGGTTCGGTCAACCGATGCTAAATCTCGGCCTTATTGGTTCTCATACTACCGCGCTGGACCGAGAATTCTTGCGAGCGAAAACAAACGATCGCCTCTCAGTCGGCACTATGAAAGAAGCGCTGCTCTGGAAATGCAATCAATCCGATCCAAATGGGCTCGAATGAAAAATGCTAATGGTATGCACGGTGTTTAGTAGGTTCCATGCCCAGACAGAACGAGGCCATCGAACGCAGCGCTCGTAACGCTGTGCTAGTCCCAGCCGAGGAGCGACAAATACCGGTAAAGCTCTTGAGCTTGGAATCGCGGCTAGTAGCCTGTACTAACGGCACGAAATTCACGCACGTACATCGACAGCACTGGAACACTGCCGCTCCTAAGAGTGCCCATCCCCTGAAGTCCATGTTCATAGAGTAGAGAAGTCTATGCGACAGTGACGGAAGATTATATATAACTATATGTATATATATAATTCATTTGTATAGCGCCCCAAGAGAACTTAATCTCTATTCAGGCGCTTCACATATGCCTCGGGTCAGGCCTTGGTCGGGGCGAGCACCTTAACCGCTGGACCAAGCCAGCTCGGCAGTCATTAATTTTTACCGGCGTCCACCAGCGGTCATAACCTGCAATAACTCTAAAAGCTGTAGCTTGCGAGAGCATTAATCTACAAAAGCCTATTGTACAGCTCCGCTCAAAGGCGAGGCACAACTCGCTACCTATTACACGGTTTCCGCTGTTCAAAAATGATATGTCGACTCATTTTTTTTCGATTCCCCCTCAATGCTGCTTTGACCATAAGTCAGTGGCGGAGCCAGGGGGGGTATTGGAACCTCCACAGGTGAGCCGTAATGGCTCACTCGGTAAGGCGGTTGCTTTTCACGACCTCGGCCCCAAGGTCGTGGGTTCGAATCCTGCGGTGGGCGATCCTGTATCACCACTGCGAGCGGTTGTGATAGCCGTAAAGGTTCTTCTGTCGCTATACAAAAAGAGGCGGTTAAATCAGCAAGTATTTATTTATTTATTTATCGACCTGGGCTCTGCTCCTACTTCCTACGTTCCCCGACCCAGGATGAAATGGTGTCTTAATTTCACTCGACGAGACAGCGCCGAGCTCTGGTTGCATAAACGCAGCAATATTTCGGTACGTAGATTCATCCATTGCTTGTCTAGCCCCCCCCCCCCCCCGCCCGCCCCGCCCACATGAAAATGTTTCGCATTTCGTCCCCTACAGAAACGTCGTGCCAGTCACGCCCCTCACTAAATGTGTCACGCCCCTCACTAAATGAAAACCCCGGCTCCGCCTCCGCCAAAGATTATTTCATAAGCGGCTCCTACTAGTAGAATTCATGAGCCTCGAATACAGAATGCAAATTATAATCCGGATGATTTAGCATGTCATCATTTGAATAAGATAATAATAATAATAATGCATTTAATTATTATTTTGATTTATATAATGCATTTGATAAAGCGCTCTCAGAGAACTCAATCTATTTCTAGGTACCTCGCATTTGCTGCAAAGGAAGCACGATCGAATGGTTAGCGATAGCGTGCTCAATGACAAAAGACATTACATGGTTAGGGGTGACACGCACAGGGTTTGCATGTAATTACGGTTAGTGGCAGCACGAACCGATCAAATTCTCTACGGTATTATGTTAAATATACATTCAGATATCCTCGAATACTGTGAGTTTCGCTTGCTATTTCGTGCTCTTTCTTTGGAATTGCAAGCATCAGTTGCATATTCGATCCAAGCTCCCTTGTATCAAAACATCCACGCTTATGTCGAATTCATATAGTGGCGACAAAAAGCACTCGCTGTATGACTGCTGCCCACAGAAAGCAAGGGATAGCCATGAAGGCTGCTGTGCCGCTATATATATATATATATATATATATATATATATATATATATATATATATATATATATATATATATATATATATATATATATATATATATATATATATATATATATATATATATATATATATATATATGCGAGGCTAATATGTCAGCGACATCATTTGCCTTTTGCTTTTACCCGACAGAACTGCGTCCTCATTTGGTTCCAGCTGAGCTGCACCCAGCTGGAACCGAATCCCTAGAGCACTAAAATTGTGTGCTGATGTCGGCATTGACATCGGTGAGGCCTATCACATTGTAAGTGTCTTCTTGCAAGGTTGTACTAGTGGAGGATTAGAGACAGTTCGATGCCCCGAGGGATTGCGTCGAGACCAATAGTTCTTCAACTGTGAACCAAATTAGTGGCTAGCAGTAACTGACTTCAAAGGTCTTCTCGAATATACCTGTAGCACAGCTCCGGCCTGACACAGTTTTAGAGCGCACGAGAATCGCTCAGCAGAAAACACCTCTGTCCTAGAGCAAGAGGTCGCAGTCATCGTAGTAGGGCAATGAGGTGATTGATATTGGCTGGCCTGTCAAACCTATAGTTCCGGCAAGCAATTTGAGAATAGGGCAACGCTTGCCTAAGGTCGCTGTCGCCGCCCGCCAACCTAGATTTTCAGGGCGGTTTCCGTGAGAACTAAAGAAGTGAGCGAAGAACATCGATCTTGAGCTGTGAGCAAGGGGACGCAGAGGTCGCTGAGGTGATTGATATTGGCTGGGTCTTCAACCCCATTGTCCCAGCTAGTTATATAATTGTAGCGCCCTGCTGGCCTTGGCCGAATTTTAGCGCGAACAAGAGCTGTTCGGCGGCGGGCAAGATCTCCTTTGTCCTGGAGTAGTGAGCCAGAGAGGAGCGCCAGTGCGGTTAGCGAGCAAGAGCTTAAGAGCGAGCCGGAAAGCTCTGAGACCAGCGGTGGCGATTCGGCCTTTAGAATTGGTCCGATATCCACGGGAGCTGCTGATTGATGTTGGCTGGCCTGTCAACCTCCGCTTTCACTCTGTCCAAAAAGAATCGTCTGGAACCCATTCGCCATTCAGGCTGGACAGAGGTGCCCTTCCAGTGGCCTAGGAACGGTATTAACTCCTTACCGTAATGGGCCAAGGTGTCGAGCCCAATACCACTAAGCTCTTGCCCCAATGTCTCAGCTAAGTATTTAAGAGTCGAGCGACGCTCGCTCTTGGTCTCTTAGTCTTTTTGATCTTTTGTCCGGCTCTGCGCTTCGACGCCGTCGGACTCGTTTCTCTGAAAGCGAGGGAGGAGGGCGGGCTGTTCGTCGGCGATGGACGGAACAGGACGAGGCCGCGGTAGGATGATTCGGTGGACTCCACCGAATACGGTCGTATCGCGCCCGAGCTGGCATTTTGTGTTTCTTTTGTGTTTTGCGTGTGCGCGCTAGCACGTGGGCTCGGCATAAAGATTTGCCGGTGCGAGTTAGACGTAGTTGGCGTGTGTGGAGTCCTCGTGGTTCGGCATACAGAACGCTGGCCCAGAACAACGCCAACGGTTTATTGTACAGGGCACGGCGCAGCAATGCGCACGACTGCCTTCGCCCCCTTCTCACACTCGAGTCTCCTTCCACTCCTCCAGTCCCCTGGTTGACCCCGATGATTTATCGAGGACCACAACTGTGCAGCGGCCGACCCTGATGGTGAATCCACCATCTGGCCACCAGCGGTTACCGGCCGGTGTCCATGCCACATCACAGGCTCATCAGAGGAGTCGGCATACACTCAAACTACAGTCCTAGTTCTCCGGTTAGGGTTTAGGCTCCGGTTCAGGCTCTGTCTATCTGGGCCGTTCCCCCTAGAGACGCAGGGAGCCTCAGTGTGGAGACGTGTTTCCTCCGCAAGAGTGCCTGAGATGGCGTGTGTGGGGTATTCCCGCCGCAAGCTGGAAACGGAGTCCTAGTTCTCCGGTTAGGGTTTAGGCTCCGGTTCGGGCTCCGTCTATTTGGGTCGTTCCCCACTATAGACGTAAGTAGCTTCAGTGTGGAGACGTATTCCCTCCGAAAGAGTGTTGGTGCTGTTGAGAGCGTGCGAGGAGTGTGGAGATAAAGCTGAGCTAGACGTGCAGCGACTTTGTGCGCTTGCGAATAAAGCTCAGTAAAATCCCCAATTTGTGTGTCTCGCTTTCCAATTCACGCCGCGGACTCACGACCCCCTTTAGTAACGGTAAGCAGGTCAGCGCCAGAGACGCTCGTTTCGTGGCGGCCTGCTTATTGCGAGTAGGCGCGCACCGAACTGCATTAGGCGCTAGGTTACGCCGCTAGGTAAGCGGCAGGTCAGGTCTACCCGACGAGCCTTCGGCGTTACATAATGATAGGGCGACGCTCGATGGGGGCCTCGTCTTCGGCTCCGCCTCGACGCCGTCGCCGGTAGTTGCCGGACTCGTTTCTCTGAAAGCGAGGGAGGAGGGCGGGCTGTTCGCCGGCGATTGACGGGACAGGACGAGACAGCGCCAGGATGATTCGGCGGACGCCACCGAATACGGTCGTTTAGCGCCCGTGCTCGCATTTTTCTGATTCTTCTCTGTTCTGTATGTGTGCGCGTGCACATGGTCTCACCGAGAGTGCTTGGTGTAGTGAGTGAGGTATTCCGGCCGTAAGGTGGAAGCGGGGCCCTAGTTCTCCAGTCAGGGTCCAGGCTCCGGCTCGGACTCATCTTATTTGGGTCGTTCCCCACAATAGACTTAGGTAGCTTAAGTGCGGGGACGTATTCCCTCCGCAAGCGTGCTTGTGCTGTTGAGAGCGTGGAGATAAAACTGAGAGCTAGACGCGCAGCGACTGCGCGCTTGCAAATAAAGCTCAGTAAAATCCCCAATTTGTGTGTCTCGCTTTCCAATTCACGCCGCGGACTCGCGACCCCTTTTAGTAACGGTAGGTCAGCGCCAGAAACGCTCGTTTCGTGGCGGCCTGCTTATTGCGCGTAGGCGCGCACCGAACTGCATTAGGCCCTAGATTACGTCCCTTGGTAGATGGCAGATTAAGCCTACTCCGCCGAGCCTTCGGCGTTACATACCCTTGCGTCCTTCATCGGAAGATCGAATCCAAGGACTCTCGGCACAAATCCTTGGCCGTCATACCGTCTAAAAACACGCGTGGAGACGTTTGGCTGTAGCGGCGACGCGTCGAAGAAGAGCGACAAACGAGGCGACACAGTCATGTATGTAACTACAAATACAAATGGCAAAAATTAATATCGACAGGAAAATGAAATTTCATCCGAACAAGACTAATATTAAGGAATTTGCCAAAAAGTGAAAAATCATTCAAGTTTTAAAAGCAGCAGATCCGGATCAAATGAGGGAAGAGCACGTATAATGCATTCTGCATCGCCGTAGCAGGGAATGATGAGGACAAAATAACAGAATACTTTTTAAATGTTGCCAGAGAAGAAAAATCAAAATCAGAGGCGTAGCCGCAAGGCCATGGACCTAACCGTCACCAATGACGAAATTACATCGTACTTTCACACTTTGAGAAACCACTGAATTCTTTTCGAAAAAATTCTTGTGCGGTATTAGGTTTCATTTATATCGGGTATTGCATCTTCTTCAGAAAATTAGCGGTTCTTGATCCCCCATACAAAAATCTGGAGGGTCTTTGCCATAGATTAAAATACTTGTTACGTTTCTGTTAACAACTAATTTGAAATAATTTTACATTTTTTGGAGAAAATCTCTCGGGGAGATTTGATACTGTGTCCTGACTTCACAGCAGCATTTTTACAAGATGGTTTCAACTGCCGACAATTAAGATGGCGCTAAAACAAAAAAATCAGTTCAAATTGAGCAGGCGAGGGTATTAACATTGTTTTTTATCGCGTAAACGTTATTAGTAGTGGTTTGCAATGCTGGCCGCTTCTAATGAACAGGGACTATTACTGTAATCAGGGTTACAAATGGTTCCTGAACTAGGTAGCCCATCTCCCTCTGGAACTCCACAAAGTCGAAATGGCTGTTACATTAAATTTCACAAGGTGCATCAACGTACTTCTATGGAATCGGCAATGTTGATTGCTGCGACATTGAGCTAACATTGTAGCAGTCTAGTTCTCTTGGGACCCTATTCAAATGTTAATTATTATTAGTCGCACCTGCTGCCATCCGATCATCATATCCGAAATTCATAATTCGTGCTATACCTGACGTCAGGTGCGAGAACGAAGCAAATAACTTTAGCGCCACGCACTGACTAGAGCACAGTGAAAAGCTGGCTGCTCATTACTGCCGAGCTATCAAACTTTTTTTAGCACATAAGCACCCTGATAGCCTAGGCTGTTAAGGCAAGGTCTCACAAGCTGCTCACTGAGGTCTTCTACTTACATAGTACTGTAGTCAACCACTATGTGAACCGCTCCATGATGGAATAGATGGTTCGCTCTGCTTACTAGGATGCTGGACTACTTATTTCTTTGAGGTCAGCCCAAGACATCATTGAAGCCAATGCAGACTTTTTTGCTCTGAACGGCTAGATTTATCGACGAAGACAGTAAGCACGAATACATTCGTTCCGCTTTCAAAAAATGCAGTTTCGTACATTTGAAGCGCTTGCTGCCCGGCGCCTTTTCAGCCTGCAGCAGAATAATGTCGCTGCTCGTAAGTCAGCATTCACAGTGGCTCAGACAAGCGATTGCCAGCTGTAGCCCTGTGCACTTCCTTCGCTTTGGCTTTAGCCGGCTGAGCCATTTGGGGGCAGTTTCCCTTTGATCCCACTTCCTTCGCTTCCACTGTCCGGGTTGAACAGAATTTCCTCTTGCTCGAAGCTCTGCGACTTTAGTTATATGATGAATGTAACGAGAAAACTTACTCATCTACGCGAGCCCTGCAGCTACGAGTGAGAGAGATGGGTCAGGCCTCCTCTTTAGTAACTAGCCTGATCAGCCAAAACAAGCCGGGTAGATTTTTAAGCGCTCATGGGCAAATTGACTGACTGTCCCGGTCAGCTGCCTCGTGATGGTGGGGCATCTTTTACCCATAGCCTTGCTGTACTTCAGGTACTCGCGAGCACAGTACGTTCGCTGGGCGAAGTCCATGAAGCCGTCCAAGACTAGATTGAAAACCTGTTCCTTTAGAGCACACGATTGTTGATAATTTGGCAATGCACTCCAGCCTTGGACGGCCCTCAAAAAGCGAGCCATAAACAATTGCACACAGTAGCTACCGAATATATATGGATGCCAAGCAACAGCACCGGCTTGTGATGCACGTGCCAGCAACGGCTCTTTCCAGCATTCTGGCATCCACGTGACCACTAGAGGTACGGTGCCATGCTTATCCGTGATTGGCTGTTAAGCGTTTGGTGCTGCTCTTCCTACAGGTGAACAGCAGCAGGTTTAAGTAGCTAGCCTATTTCTATGAGTATAAGTCGCACCCTAAATTTATGGACAACATTTTTTGAAAACATTATATTGACAAATATTATAACAGAATATATAGCTCTCTGTATTAATATAAGTTTGCTTTAATCATTACTGTTAGCAAGAAACTCGCCACCAATATCACTGCTAACATCTTCACAGTCTTCTGCAACATTGTCAATGTCTGAATGTCACTTTCACTGTATGCAGTGACTAACGCTTGCTTGCAGTGTAAAAGCCACGGGTTAATTTTTTTTAAATTGAAAAAAGCACGACTCATACTCGTAAAAATACTGTATTGATGACCTCTGACTTTAACTCAAGAACTGTGGCTGACGATACGTTTGCAAGGGGGCAATTATCCGAAAGCTGAAAGGGAACCGAGAGCACGACACTTAGCAGGTGATACCAGATTACGATATCACTTACAAGCCACAAGCTTTAATTTCGACAGTACAAAGCTTCACAGCTGCTAGGCTCCACAGGCAGACATGCCACCTGCCGATGCAGATATCGTCAGGTCTGGAGACAAATGTCATAACTGTTTGGATAGACCAACGAGACTGACATGTGCTTCGGAGGGGGGATTGGCCATCAAATAAATGCCTGGCTGTAGTCAGTGACATAGACTAGGCAAGATGATAAAGGCAGTGGCTCGCACAATCAACATTCAGCAACATGCCGGATGCAAGGATACCTACCGACTAAACAGTGTAGAAATAGATAAAAAAGAAACCTGCACTCAAGGGCAGCTGATGGGCTTGACTGTTGGCTTTTTTATGGCCGCACAGAGAAGAACATTCTTTTCCAACAGGCTGGCCGAGAGGCATTCGTAGCTGCCGACGAGGCACTAAGGACACAGCCAGAAAGTCACTGCCTCTTTGACTACATTCGTCGTCAGGATGACAGATCCCACGGCAGTGCACCGACAACTATAATGGTGCTTCTTTCACTGAAATTACGTATCGCCACTGCCTTCATGGCCTTCCGGCATGGTGCCAGCAATGCCTGTAACGTCGTCCGACGATGGCTCCAGCCTCGGTTTCTTCCTCTGAGGCTCGTCTGCCTCGCGTTCCAGCACTGGCGGATCCGAGTCTTCTGCAACATCACCACCATTACAAAAGTTGATCAAACTAGACCCGAAGATAATCAATCCGAATCCCAAAAGCGATCCTTCAATCCATGCACACATTGTAATTTATACAAATATTATTAATAACACATTTGCATAGCGCCCTCTGAGAAATTCAGTTCCTTCTAGGCACTTTACAGATGCTGCAAAGGAACCACGGTCAAACGGTTAATGGTAATATGCACAATGTCAACAAGCTTGAGTTCTAGCAGGGTATTACTAATTTGATAAACTTAAGACTCAGTTGTAGGACAGCTGAGCAAGCATGAGTTGTGGCACACGTCATGCAACCTACACTGAAATAGCCGCAATACGTTTTTTTGGCGTTCAGACCTACGGCAGCCGGCCTCAGGTTGCTCCTCTGTATTTTGAAATTACTGCTTCCTTGTGCCCACGGCTGAAGGCCACACTTACATACTCAGCCATTCACGGTCACTGACGTAGACTGCTCGCCCAGGATTCAGCCACTTGCCTGGATCCACGTAAGTCATGCAGAGCAGATATGCCCCCAGGTCACGACCACAAGAGGCACGGTGTTTGCAGTTGGTGCGGAAATTGGCAATCATAAATGTACGCATACACTCGAGCAATCCAACGGGATTCGTCGCGAGCACGCAAGTGGAAATGCAAAGCAGAGGCTCGATCGGCCAGCGCCGAGTGCCGACGGGAAGGGCACTCTCGATAGATGAGATCGGTCGGTAGGAGCACTGGAGCAGAGATCCATAGGTTAAGGCTTCCTGTTCTCGCTTGAGGCTTCTGTTACTTTTTTTCTGGTTTTGTTGGCTGTCTGTCCCACCCTGGATGGTCTCCGGTTGCTATTCGTCTTGAAGTTTGCGATGCATCATGCAACCCGCTTGCCGGCGTTGCCAGTTCTGTTTCTGCTCAACGCACGCGAGCTGCACTACAGCTTAAGTGGCCACATTGCCCCAATGCCCAAGCTAAATAAAGCATATTGGCAGGAGCAGCTGGCTGAGGTTGATCGGATGAAGAGCGGAGAGAACAGCTAAGAATTGAAAAGCAAGTCTCACGGCTGGTCACAGCACGTTACGAAAAGCTAAGCACCAGCTAGTGGAAGCATCACGGTTATAACACGGTTTGTCGACTTGCCCCATCTGCTCCAGCAGTGCTTCGTGCACCAGTCACAGGCAGTGTAGCTTCGCACACTTCGCAAACAAGGATTTGGCATCACACAACGCTTATATCTGCCCCCTCTCCCAGTTCGGCACATTCCCCAACAGGCTCACCCTCACGGCTCTGTTATCTCTATTATTTCTTTTGTTATATTATATTTTATTATTATTGTTATCTCTGTTATTTCTATGTGGCAACCTGTGATGGCAACCTCTGTGCTGTGACATCAGAATGATGTCTCCAGGCTCCACAAGAAGGGGGGACCATTCCCAAATCACAGCAGTGGGTTAGGGACAGAAAAAGTCTGTGCCACAAGCAGTACCAGGCCAGCAGACAGCTCCTTCTCAGAAGCTTTGACTTTGCCAATGGGCTCTGACCCTCTGATCCTAACCTATGCTTCCATTGCCTCTTCCATCATAATCACCATGCACTGTCGAATTTCAGCCTTGACTCTCCTGCGACCGTGATCGAACTCAGTTCCTCGACCTCGCACAGATCCACCGAAATGCAGGCTCGGCATGTGCAAAGAACAGATCTAAAGCCTACATGGCTAGTGTCACGATTCTGTTGCACTGGGGCACAAAATTTGAATCACTCTTTTTTTTTTAGCATCCATTGAGTTGGAGCAGAAAAGTTCAAGCATGGCCAACACGATCTGCCTAGGCTTGCCAGGCAGCTAAAGCAACGGCCTCACTGGGGTTGGCCGGCACAAAATTTAGGGCATAAGTCCAATGGTGGAGGATCTCTGGTGTTTGCTGAGGAGCAAAGTTGTTTTCATCTCCCAACATGGAACAGATGCAAGAAAGCATTATAGCTCATCCAGTAGTCCTCGGTCTTGTGATCAAAGCCATATGACAACAATGCTATGAGACAAGTCCTATATGGGCAACATTTATTGTAGGAGACACGCCCACTAGTCTACCAGTTTGGCCCCCCCACCCGTCGCTGAGGTGGTTGTCCCTTGTCAGCGACATTCGCGCCGTGGCCTAGAAGGGCTAGCAAAAGTCGCACAGCTTCTGCTGTAGCATCTCAAAACAGGCTGATGCCGGCACGAGCACACTAGTCGCTCCACGAGGGATTGTAGCTCGAAAGCAGCAAGACTCCATTCAGGGGTGCCACAAAGAAAGTGCTGCTGCCTAAGAGCCGAGGCCAGCCAAACTAAGCACTGGCAGCGTGGATCGTGGATCACGGCAATTGTTTCATGCCCGATTAACGTGGCAGCACCAGTAGCAGTAAACCATCAGTAGCAGGCTTACCTTTACTGAAATCGATGACGTTGGGGTAAGTATCTCGACCTAAAACAATTCCAGACCATTACAGACTACCTTGCTTGACACGGCTGAATGAAAACTGATAGCACTTTCATAAAAGTTAAAAATTGTACATGCCTATGAACACTAAGGCAGGGAATATTCTCTCGAAAGATCTGCTTGGTTATATGCAACCATTCCTTAGTGTCACATTTGGTTCAGTTTTTAAAAGCTTACATCACTAAAAATACATGGTTACAGTTACGATGGATGCACAGAACAAGTGACATTATGGGCATGACACCCACTGCCACGTTGTCCTGCCCCAATCGGATTCACAAGCTCTGTCCGCCACACGAGAGCTACTCGTGAGTATGTGGCCTCGTGACCGTAATTTCGCATAAGCTAAACTGTCTGCCAGCCTACCGGCCTGAGCAGACGACATCCTCTCCTCTCTCTTCTTTCCAGCTCCGGAGCAGACTATCCGACGCATACGACCCAACAGCTGCATGTAGGCTGCTCGTCCGCTGGCACCAAATACAGCCATCGGCGTCTCACAACAGCGTAAACGTACCTTCATCCTTCTCATCGTCTTGTCGTGCGACCCAGCATCATGTAACCCAACTTTACGGACTTGTTTCGTAGAAATTACGTCTCACATTTTTGGCAACAGGCGACAACTATTCGCATTCGGCAAGCAAGAGATGCCTCCCTAGTAAAACGTGCGGGGGGGGGGGGGGGGGGGGGCGGTGCACGGCGGCGGGCGTTTTTGCCCAGCGATATAAGGACTATTTTATAAGAACTGCGATATAGGGACCATAAGAAGCCAGGGTGCCTCAGCGCTAGCTAACACCAAATGCGGCCGAACACATCCAAAAACGACCCTACAGCCAAGCACACACACAAAATTGCACTTGCCCGGAGGTGTCTCTAGCCCTCCTTTGCACAAGAGCAAGCAAAATTCCCCAACAGACGGCTACCACCATGCACATTACTCGGCACACACACTAACATCAAATTCCGGCTCTCTCTTACATCACCACTATTACTAACGTGTATCAATTGAACAGCTGTTTCTGCAGACCTGCAATTTTCAGCAATATGGATTCTCTGCTGCCTGTGGCCCAAGCTCGCTGTTGGCTCATTTTAGGCAGGGCGTCAAGCAATAGCAGTGCAAATGGTGGCTGCACTGCCCACCTGCTCACCGACTGGAGAGCTCTTTGACCCATGGGGTAAATTGCTCTCCTTTAATGACCAAGGTTATGCGCCTTCATAGAGATCCAAGTTCTCTTAAGGTGCTCAACTAATGACGTAGTTTTCCATATGCTAGTGCACAAAAACCAACCGAAGCCAGCAGCATCTCGAGACAGCAATGTTACACTCAAGATGCCCGTCCAACCACGGGTACCCCCCTGCCGGACGAGGGTACGCCGCACAGAACAGCAGCCCACGTTGCTAGTGAGGCGCTAGCGCACGTAGAATACAGCGGGCGCTTGCCAGAGAGCCAGAAGCGTGCAGCACCACGTTCAAGGCCTCTCACTCACAAAGGTTGGGCTCTGACGTGAAAGACAGTTCGGCAACGTCGGCTTTCCTATTTGTGTCTGGAAACGACATTAAAGCATTCGAGTCATCATTGTGCACCACTCCCGCCGCCGAAGCGCCCAGCAGTGAGCCAGTGGGCGTGTCGTTCGAGTCACGGGAAAAATCATCATTGAAGCTTTCTAAAAAAAAATATTGCAACAGACGTAAAAAAAAGACACGCTACTGCTTTCCTGAGCACATGCACACCAGTAAGGTGTTGCTCATGCACTGTAACACTACATATACTAAAACAGTTCATATACAGTAACTGTTCATACAGTGTAACTCATAAGGAAAAACGCCTACGACAAACAGTCAGGATCAGATTGCAGGTAAAGACTGCGGCTAGCTATGAATATGGCTGCAAGGCTAGTTTGCAAATCCCAGAGGTCTGACCACTTTGTCTCCTTTGTTGAAAGAGCTAGCTAGAATGGCTGTCGGTTGATCAACGAATACAGAGCAAAGTTCTTACGCTGACCCACAAGGCCCGCCACGGCTTGGCTCCTCTATACCTAGTTGAACGAATGCACCAGTTCCAGCCTCTTCGTGACCTAAGGTCCTGTATGGACAATAATGAGCTGTTCCATCGCTCAGCTTAAATAAAGACAGTTGGCTACAGAAGCTTTAGCTCTGCAGGTCGTAGACTGCGGAATTCGCTTCCACAATTCTTCCGCAACTACAACTACTCTCCTGCTGCCGACTATGGCATATTCTTTCAGTGGTCATGAGCTGCTACTTCCATGCTACTCACTACCTCAACTGCTCTCCTATAGATAAAAATCCTGGCTCCATCGCTGTGGCCCCCCTGAGAGAGAGAGAGAGAGAGAGAGAGAGAGAGAGAGAGAGAGAGAGAGAGAGAGAGAGAGAGAGAGAGAGAAAGAGAGAGAGAAAGAGAGAGACAGACAGAGAGACAGACAGACAGAGAGACAGACAGACAGAGACAGAGAGCACGATGGGAAAGTTCAAGTTAAGTCGGGCAATGCACTCAAAAAGCTGGAATCACAAGAGCAAACGACAGTGCGAACGGACACTAGGTTGCAGGGATAAAGCCTTTCTACAAGGCACTTGTGCTATTGGCAGGGTGGCAAAACCGCCTACAGTAAACAAAGGCCATCTGTCCGGGAATCCAGCCTCAGAGTGCATGAAATGATAACGATGGTGATAGTAATAATAACAAAACCTCTTGCGTCTGCTGCGAGCACGGCTGCTCGGCTTGAGCAGAGCTTTGACAACAGCACTGCTGCTGCTGCTACTACTACTACTACTACTACTACTACTACTACTACTACTACTACTACTACTACTACTACTACTACTACTACACAGTCCTGCGCTCGGCCAAACCAGGAGTAAGGTGGCACCCATCTATATAATCTTCAGCAAAAACCCTAACAAGTGAACGAGTGGCAGCTAGCGGCGATCGAACGAAGAGATTGACAGGGCTAGCGATATTTTTACACAGGAGACACGGAGGCTCATCGAAGTGAAGCAATAGAGAAAGAGATCAACCCGGCACCCGACTGCAAACTGACAAGAGCAGCTATGCCAACTCCCATTCAAGTTGCTATTAATCGAGATGCGTTTCTAGTGCCAACTACAAAATATGGGTCTAATTAAGATAAAGTGAATTTTAATTGTAAAAAAACGTTTTATTTTAGAGCATAGCAAAGTTGCATAACACACAAATGCCTTACTTAGAGGAGAACCTTTTTGCTCCACCTTGATAGCTATAGGTGAAATTGCAATCGTCATATCACACGAGGTCATATTAGCTAGGGAAAATTATTGTGTACGTGACCTACGACCCAAAGCTAGGGATTTGGATTTCTAGATACGAATAAAGACTTACACATGGCTGGATATACTAATAATAATGTTATGTGTATGGCATATACGACCTGAAGATAGACCTGGTGGCTAGATTAAGCAAAAAAGTTTAATTTCTAAATGACTTTCCTTTTTGATACCCTCGCTAACGATGGAAAGAGTGACCCTTGCAGTGCCTAGTTTAGAAACAGTGTCGAACGGACACGATGAGAGGCCTTGAAGCTGGCCGGCCGTGTTCCAATTAACAAAGCTAGGCTGCCAAAGACAAAACCACCCAGATGAACAGCAAGATATTCTAACGACGACACTTTCATTTAAGCAAAATTTTCTCAACAGCACGTTCACGCTTTTCCAGGGATATGTGGACTGTCCTGCTTCTACAATGCCTAGATCTTCTGCTGCCATTATAACTAACATAATAAATATGTCCCGAGCCTCAGGTCATGTCCCAGTACCTTTCAAAAAGGCTGTAGTCAGGCAACTACTCATGAAAGCAACACTAGACCAAGAGAACCTTAGCAATTACCGCCCTGTCTCCCTTCTACCGTTCTTAACAGACACTAGAAGCAGTCATGGCAGATCTGCTGAACTCATATATTGAAACTTCAAACCTAGCTAGTAAGCCCCAGTCTGGTTTTAGAGATTACCAATCCACAGAGTCAGCATCGCTTTGGGTGTACAACACCAGACTTTGGTAGAGTCTCTCTGCTGGTTTTGATCAATCTTTCGGCAGCTGTTGATACTACAGATCACCAGGTTCTTCTCGAGCAGCTCTCATCTCGCCTGGGCATCACTAGAACTGCACTACAATGGCTCAGGTCCTATCTCAGTGGGACACTCCAGAGCATTGTTGTGAACCAAACAATGATCATCCGAGGAATCACCAAAGTACGGTATACCTCAGGGTATACCTCATATACCTCATGCCTGGTCTATTTCGTTTCACGGTTTATACTCTATCTCTTGCCCATGTGATTGCCAGGCAAAATCTAGGCTTACAAATGTATGCAGATGACATTCAGTTGTACCTTTGCTTTGACCACTTGCAACAGGTCTAATTCTCCCCACTCCCTTGCTGTATGTATAGATAACACCCACGCATGGTTGGCAGTAAACTTTCTTAAATCGAATAACGATAAAACCAACTTATTAAGTATGGGCAAACCAAGTTTGATTCAGAAATGGGAAAACCTAATGCTCAAAATCGGCTCTAAAAATATAGGTGTTAGCTGATTTAACAGCCTCATCTGTTTGGCAGCAGGAGAGCCTTAGCGGCTATCATCACTGCTTGTGCTGCCAATACAAAATCACCAACTGAAAGACTAGAACCCATCATTGCCTGCATATTCGCTATTGAATCTGCACAAAATCTTCAGTGCCCTGTTCCAAAGTGACCTTTCATTAAACGACCACATCACGTCCACAGTCAAGTCTACCTAATTTCAGCAACATAACATTGCAAGAATTCTTGTTAGACAGGGATACCACATACCAATTGGTCCATGCATTAGTGACACCATTCTGTAACTCACTGCTTGCTGGTCTCCTGGCATTTGTAATCAGGCACTTATAGTTGGCGCAAAACTCTGCAGCTAGGCTTGTCGATCGTGAGCAGCGTAGTTGCCACATCACACCATTTCTCGCCCAACTGCACTGGCTCCCAATCAAGCAGCGCACCAACTTCAAAGTTCTGTCACTTTACTTTTAGATCCCTTCATTCTTTGGCACCAGCCTACCTATCAGATCTACTCCTCTACTAGGCTAAGAATAGTACCAGCTGCTTTTCTGAATCAAATCGTTTAGCTACACATCGTGCAGATCTCAAATCCTTTGGACATGGTGCCTTTAGTTCATATCCTCCCAAACTCTAAAAGCCTGGAACTTACTCCCGAATGACGTCACGATACCCTCTGACATAATGAAATTTAAAAAGAAGCTTAAAACCCTCCCATTTTTCACAGCATTCTGTAGTAACATGTGATTTGTCCTTTAAGTGGCGATAAAGAATCGCCCACTGCAGGAACCGAACCCACGACCTCGGGATCGAGGTCGTGAAAGCAACCGCCTTACCTAGTGTGCCATCACGGTCCTTTGCGTGTCTGTAGCGTGCTGACACTGTGAATGCTGCCACTAACCATATTTACATGCAGAGCCTATGCATGTCACCTCTAACCATGCTATACATGCTGACATTGAGCATGCTACCACTAATCATTCGATCATGCTTCCGTTGAAGCAACTGTAAAGTGACTAGAAAGATATTAAGTTCTCTGAATATGCTATATAAGTTCAACATTATTATTAATAATTTAGCTTTATCGCAATGAAGCTAAAAGAAATTAAGAAAAGCTTCCGAGGTCACGACGATCAACACACACTTTAGTGGCCTCACTAACGATGGCAACACACTGGAATAGTCGATTCCCTCCACCCAATTCCGAGCAGGTGGTAAATTATTTTTTTTCTTTCTAGGTGACAGTCTCTGCAGCCTGGAGCGGACGTTTCCCAGCCATGTCACGAATCGCAGACAGATAGCGCTTGAAAAAGGGCACTGACCAAGATTCGTGTCGCTGCTGACACTGTCACGCGACGACTCGTTGATCGGGTCCATGTAGGTTTCCATGTGCTTCGGAAGGCTGGTGAGCGGCTGAAGGGCAGGCGGCTGCTGCTGAGTGGCCTGCTGCTGCTGCTGAGCGTGAGATGCCGCTGCCGCCGCAGCCACCACTCCGGCCGAAGCGTGCAGCTGATGCTGCACAGCAGCGACGGCCGGGCCACCCCCGAGCTTCGCCGGCTCCAGGATGGCCACCGGTACCGGTATGACGACAGGTGCAGCCACTGCAATGGCGCCGCCGGCAGCTGCAGGGGGCCTCTGGTATGCCGGGCGCGACTGCTGCAGCAACGTCGGTGGAGGAAACGACTTGCAAATGCGCCGGACCGAACCAAACCGGACCGGTGCACCCATTCACCTTCCGAGATGTCCCGACCGAGAGCGCCGGCTACTGCTGCAGCCGCCGTCACAGCGGCGTCACCGTCGGGCACTTCGTTCTGCGCAGGCTGCTGTCCCGGTTTCTTCTACGAAAGAAGTCGAAAGTTCGTGCACGGCAGGCAGAAAGGGCTGACCGAGGCAAAAGCTGACCGAGGCAAATTCAGCTACCGGGCCAAACGCGACGAAAGTGCGCGCAGGAGCCGGGAGAGCAGTGAGCAGCGACCGACTGAGTCACTGGCCGCCAGGCTTGCTCAACGAAGCAAACCACCAACGCGTGGACGAAGACGAGGGCCACTAGAGCCAAGTGGTCCGTCGAAAGGAACATACGAGAGAGATGGGTCTTCGGGCACCAGCTTGGTGCGTGCCAACGACTTGCCAGCGCTGCTGAGCACGACCTCTTATCTTTATTCCCTACTCACCTTGGCAATCGGTTCCTGAGCTAGACCTGCAAGGCAAGAGAAACAGTCGTCGCCAACAGCAGCTAGCAAAACTGCGGCTCCGATGAAAACACAAAGGCCGACAACTTAAAAAAATACTAACGGCCGGCCCAACAGGAACACGGCTAGCAGCCAGCGTGCATCGATCATGTAGTGAGACTCACCCGGAACCCACTTGAACACTGCCATGGAGGTGTCGTTAAGTGTCACCCATTTCTTTTCCCTGCAAACGAAGGTCACACGCTAAGTCGCATGCACAACTGGCTAGGTGGTGGCAAAAAATACGCAATTCTCCATCGCAGTAGGAAAGAAGGAGGAAGGCGGGTGCTCGAGTTATGCTGCTACAGTCGGCGGCGAGCCAAGCGAAAGGGGCACCGGAGCTTAGGAGCCGGCTGGCAGCGGCCAAGATCAGGCGACACTCGCAATGAGAGAGTGCTGCTAAGAGTGCTTGCACATCGTCTGCGCTCGCGAATGATCTTGCCTTTCACGGCACGATAATTCTCGAACGTCAGGATCCAGGCCGTTGCTAGCACAAGTCCTGCTGCGGACAGTCCGTTATTTGCATGCGATCCTCACCTTTGCCACCTGTTCTAGCCAAGGGGCAAAGCGCTTGCACTTCACGACCCAGGTCGAAGGTTTGAGTCCTTCGGCGGAATATATTGTGGCAGCCCACTGCGAGCAGGTGATAGCTGCTGACGCTCTTTTGCAGTAACATGAACAGGGCTTATGAGCAACTAATCTTAACTACATTTTTTTTTATATATGCCCGTGTTCTCGCTTGGGGCAAAGTCTCAGGAAAGCAGTGTGCTTCCGGCTGCAAACGCCTCGAGCCTTCGGCTGTTCCGTTGAATGAAGACATCCGATGATTTACTAGCACTGAACATCACGGATTGTCTGCTAGCCATATGAGGTCGTGACCGGCTCTGATTGAGGTGAGCAAGCAGCAGAAGGGAGAGCAATAGTCGTCAATTTTGGCCCACCCACCTGCCTGCCTGCAGGTTGCCCAGCCAGTGTCCCCGGTGCCCTACCCAGTGTGAGGTAACCCTGGCAGAGAAGCATGACAGGCGAACACCCCTGTACTCGCAAATGTCGGTTGTCACAAGTTTCACGCACATCACCCACGAATCATTACTGTGCTGGGCCAGCGTGCGCCAGCAGTTGGTTCTATAGGCAGTGGGCAGGCTGGAGCACTGCGATACTTTTGCAAATACCACACTGCCTTCAGAAAACACCGTAAGCAATACGTGCCTTTGTAGCTACCACATGTCATGCCCAAAAACGAAATGGTGCGGAAATAGCGGAGATAAACCAACTACTTTTTTCGACCACCCTATAGTTCCTTGAAGGAAGCACTTAGTACTAGGCAAAACCAGGTAAGTTAACAGCCTAATTTATAGCAGGCCCGTGAGCCGTAGCGACAACCACTCTCAATTGCAGTGGCCAATAAAAATTGCCTCCGGGAGGACTGAACCCACGACTTGGGTCATGAAGTGAGCCCGGGCGGCATTATAACAAGAATAAAAATAATAATGATAAACCATTTGTATAGCACCCTCAAAAAAATAAATCTCTTTGTAGGCACACTACATGTACTATAAAGTAAGCAAGTCAACTGGTTTGCGAGAACATTCGACATTGTGTCAGCACACATAAGCAGCAACGACAAATTCACGTGGACCCAGCAAATCCTGTGAGGAATAGATACGTTTCTTACTGCTTTTTAAATGTCATAAAGTTAGAGGCTGTCCTTCAACCAGTCGGGAGTGAGCTCTGGGCTTTTGGAAGCATACTAACTACAGGCACGGTCTCCAAAGGATTTGAAGTTGGTTAGAAGCACAGCTAAACGCCTCGAGTCAGAAGAGCAGGTACGTACGACATATATCCTGACTGGGAAGTAATTCTGATAGGCAGGCTTGGAGCAAGAGAATGAAGAGATCTGAAGTGAGTGACCAAACCATAAGCTCTTTACGCTGCTTGATGGAAAGCCGGTTGGTAGGAAGCGATGGAACCGTGGAACGCTCACGGAAGACAAGTCTCTCCTGCTAAGTAAGACACCGATTGGGAGCCCTTTATTGCACAGGCCGGTAGAGCAGCACGCAGTGAATTACAGTAAAGAAGTGTTGAGTATGCGAAGTGTGAGCAGGCACAGAGGTAACCGGGCTGCGTCCAAACACCCGAACGAGTGAGAATTCAAGCTCGGCGCACAAAGGCTGTGTGATTCGATGATACTTCCACTCTCTAGAACTATCAGCCGCAGCTCATGAAAACCGAGCGCTCGCACTTTATTCCAGGCATGTCATTTCCATACACATTTAAAAATACGTGCCACACACTCGAAAAAACAATGCCGCTTTACTGAAATTCGACACACAAGCAGAACAGTCTCTTTTTTTAAGGCACACGCTTCAGCTCGACACATCCTAAGCGAAACGCTGTAAATTCGTCAAAGCGAGGAGGGTGGACCGAAGTAAGGGATTCACGCTGCAGCTTCATGGACCGTCACATAATATGGCTAGTGGCAGCTAGGCTGAGGGATCGGCGCATACTGACCATTTTCGGACGCGGTCGATTGCGGTGGCTACCCTTTTTATATCCTCCTTGGCCCGGCTTCGTGTCTCCGCCCTGAAGGAGCGCGAAAACATTGCCGCCGGTAGCAAATACGACTGCCAGCAACAAATGAGAGCACGACCGGATGTGGATGTGATATTCTTCCGCTGGCCAGACGCATTAGAATAACGTTCTTCACTTATGCAGCTGTAGTTTTGTATTTAATATGATAACTAAAAGATTAATTCACCACATGCAAACATTTCATTCATTGAAATATAGATTGCGAGGCAAAAATTATACATAGCAGAGAATGGTTTCGATCCATCGACCTCTGGGTTATGGGCCCAGCACGCTTCCACTGCGCCACTCTGCTACTACACTAACTGTCAACAATAACATATATTTATTACTTTCTTAAAAATGTACACTAGTCAAAATTACATTTGTGCTTTATTTGCGAGGATTTTATTCCTATTTATCAAGTAGAATTTTATGCTATAAACTGACTGGGTCACAACAGAGCCACTAGAAGGACCATACTTTAAACAGAAATAATTAAAACAGAAACTGTCACTAGTGACGCACGGGGCACGTCGAGCACGCATACCATTCATTTACTTGTAATACGACAATGTTATTCATTTGTATAGCGCCTCGAGAGAGAGAGAATCTCTATCCAGGCGCTTTACATATGCCACAGGGCGCGAGCCCCTGTTCCCGTACGTCAAAAGATAATGAATCCTACAACTTTTGATGGCCATTTCATAACCAAACTAAAGCTCTTCGATACTTTTGAGACCATCGTAAAACATTTCAATGCAATCGCGCGGATGTATCTTGCAAGTGTTCGACATTCCATTTTTTCCCTATCGGAGGCTGCGCCGCGTATAGTCGGCGACTGCATTATCACCGCATACCTTACTTTCTTTCAACATTTTCAGGCCCAATTGCACGTTTACTTTATTCTCGCACCCATCCATTAAACCTATATATCCGTTCTTTTCCTGGAGCATGTGAGCAGTAAGTTTCTCCTATGAACGAACGAGGCGCTTACGCCGCTAGCCAGTAAGCTTCTGCGAGGACGCGGCTGCCGCCGCCGCAAGCGAGGGGCGGCAGTTTTACTCAACATAAACTGGCACCCGTGTTCAGATACTGCCGATACTAAGCCACAGCAACGTGTACGTTTTCAAGGTACTTGGGGCTTTCCACTCAGATTAAGCGACACCCGCGTTCACGTACTGTCGACACTAATTCACAGCGTCGTTGATGCTTCAAGCAGTTGGCGCTCTCCACTCAGATTAAGCGACACTCGTATTCAGGTACCGTCGACACTAATACATGGCGTCCTGGACGCCCGCAAGCTGCTGGAGCGACGCAGTTTGATTCACTGCGGTAGACCGCGCCCGAATATCAAGTTCAAGGTTGATAACCATAGACACGGTTCAAGGTTAGCGATGGCGGAAGCGTTGATGTAGCATCAGCCATCGCCGATACCGGGTCTACTGCTTGGCCGGAGTTTACATTGAATTGGTGGATGCTTCTGCGCCGCAGTGATTCACTACATCCGCTTGTTTTACTGTGACAGGAAATCAGAATCTATGCAGATGGTGAGACTTAAATTTCAGTTTACTTTTCCGAATGCTTTTCTGTAGACGAGTATATTCTTTTTCCCTCATTCTTGTGACTAAATCGTGTCGCCACACACTTATGAGCTTAAGGTTCTGCTTGGCTGGAATATTGCGTTGATAGTTCAAGGCTGAAATATATGTTTTTTGCTTTTTTCATTTACTGCATTATTTGGATTTGGTTTTGCTATTTTAGCAGCCACTCGGCTGAGGCATTCTGCCTTATGCGTCTTGTAAGGGGACGCGTCGTCACACTGAAAAGTACTGATCTTTTGTTTGTTAAGCCGTTGAACTGATCATTTACCTGAAATAGTGAGTCTAGCAGTTGAAGACTTGTGATGCTCACGCTTAACTGAGCAGTAGGTATATTTATAGGCTTTGGAGTTCCTGGTGATGTTTTAGCCACTAGCCAATGGTATCGTGAGGGGCGCGCAGTGCGGTTTGAATAAGCGGTGTCGAGTGGAGATTGCGGCTCCTGCCGAGCTTGTGCACGATATTGAAAGGGACGACCGACCAGCGGCACAGATATTTCACGTGTCGTGTGCTTACGTAGATGTCCCACGGAAGAGCCGGTCTTATCCCGGACGGATTCAGCACATTTTTCGTATTCGAAGCGCCCCGATGAGGTGGATTAAGTAGCGACACTCCTATTAGAGATGCCTCATCAATCTTTGCCAAGGCATCACACGATACCACTCATTCGACAAGCAGCCTCTTACCACGACATTTGAACTCTGAGTAACTATCGACAAGCAACATTTGCTTGGGGTAATTTCAAGTCAGATTCTTGCTTTGTCCACCAGAAATAGCTTACGCATAATGATACTGTTGGAAGGCTTATGACATATAATGACTATTGATGAAGCTGGTATGCCGGGTATGCCGTGATGGCACACTAGGTAAGGCGGTTGCTTTCAGTGGGTTCGATTCCTGCGGTGGGCGATTCTTTATCGCCACTGCAAGCGGTGGTGATAGCCATAAAGGCTCTTCTGTCGCTGTATAAAAAGAGGCTGTTTAATCAGCTGGGATTTATATTATTTAAGCTGTTGCTTGTTATCAAATTCCATTGGAGAATTTTGCAAATAGCTTTCATCGATCGTAAATAGCAGTAGACACGTTACGCTTTGACAAAGAAATTATTTTGGAATCCGAACGAGTAATCGGGAAGTTATTGCTAGTAAAATCATGCAGTATTGGTAATTTTGCACACTGTCAGCTTTTTATAAGCACTCAGGACAATCAGCCCGGATTGAGCATATGCCGTGAGGAGCTGTGCCTTTTTAGTTTTTTTTTTTAAATGTCCTCAAATCACGTGTGTCGTCACGTCAGTTGTCGATAGTGAGTTCCAGGCTTTGGAAGCATAGGAACTGAGTGCACGGTCTCCGGAGGCTGGTTTGAGGCTGATTCGAGGCACAGATTACCGACTTAGGCCAGAAGAGTAGTAGTATTATGCAAAGCCTGATGAGGTTTTTTGGACATGTATGATGGAGCAAGAGGATGAAGGGATCTAAAAGTGAGTGCTGGAACCTTGAAGTCCGTGCATTGCTCGGTGGGAACCAGTGCTGTGCTATGTGGTGTGGCCTCATCGACTATCGCGACAGCCGCTCCTAGAAGTAGAGTTTGGCACTATAATTAAGCAATAGGATGACCTCTGATTAGTGAGCTAAAGAAATGCAGACGATGCCAAAAGTGCTCGGAACAGTTTGTGGCATCCCTATTCAAGCAGGCCCTAAAGTTTTGCAATCGTACCTAGCTGAAAGTAGGTTCGTAGGATGCCTTAGTGTGCATTAGGAGTGTACGTGCCTTTCGATCGAGAATCAGTGCAGATCACTGCTCTAATTTCGTGTGCTTAACAAAAGCTGGCCCCAATCTCAGAAGATTGAGTCAGGTGGTCACCGTGGGCACTAGCTCATTTTCCACGCCTTGCATGCCCTGGCATTTTGCTCTATTCGTTATGACGTTTATCATAGCTGGCTGAGCACATTTGCCTGCTGACAATCACATATTGCTTGAGGCTGCTAGTCAGCATCAGCATAGATGGCTCGAACTCACTAATCTATTTTAGGACTACTCAAAATTCTTAAATGACGACTTTGATGTTAAGGAATGGGTGAATGCTGCCTTTAAATCCAACAAAGATGCTCGAATCGAAAGTGACGTAAGTTGATCTGCTGTCAATGCTTCGTACCCACCGCTGCCTTCGTGTGGGGATTTAGTGTGCATGCATTCGGACCATGTTGCCGTCTGTATGTTTCGTTAACATTTTTTTTGATGGCATGCGACTCGCGGATTCAGTGCCACTCGGCACTGGCACTTCACTTCGACCTGCTTTTGTTGTCTGCAGCAATACGCAACCACCGTCGTGATGAAACTGCAGATGCTGATCCAGGTGAGTTGGGTCTGCTGACGCATCAGCGCTCTGCACGAAAAGCGGCCTACCACCTCGTTACCAGCCAGTGATATGTATAAATATATGTGTGTGTGTGCGTGTGTGGTATGCATATATATATAATTCATTTGTATAGCACCCTAAGAGATGGTGCCCAGTAGTGGTGATTCGGCTTGGCAGTAGTGCACGCCGGGAGGGGGGGTAGGATATCACTGTCTTTCATGGAGTTGCTAGCCTCCTTGTCGACAAAGAATAGCGATTGCACGACAACATTTACAGGCACCATAGCATAGAGGGAGAGGACCGGCTGCCTCTTGGCTCGCTCCGTGTCGCAGGTGGCTCGGGCTGCACCGACCTGCAGTGTGCGCGCGACCATTCTGCTTGACGACCGGCGCTTGCCTCCTTGGATAGCTGCCATCCAGCAGGACGGCCACAGTCTTGGCACTACATGCGTGATTTATGCACACGAGGGCGGGACGTAGCTGGATTCTGCTGCCGGCGGCGACTGCCGCCCGCTCCTGCTGCAAAGGCCATCATCGCTGGCTGCACAAGCCAGTAGCAGCCACAGCAGCGAGGCTAAATGTGGCGCTAAACGCGCTCGCGCTCACCGAGCCACCTGCACAAGCCGGGATCGTGCGAGTGTCACCGGGTTGGTCCACCCGGCGGCTCAGGGGCCCCCCCTAGACGCCGTCGCATGTGGCAAATTTCATTTGGGCCTTCTTGAACGGGGATCGCGACAACAGCAATAGTGAGCAACAGCAGAAGGAACCGGGCTGCCATGTTTGTTTTTTTGCTGCACACCAGCCTCGTGGCTGCGAGCACCGTGCTAGTCGCACTCCGCTTCGTTGCTTTAGGAGGTCAACAGTGTCGTGGAGGAGACCAGTCAGGAGGTGCTGACCAGCATGCCGCGAGTGGCACGCGACGTCGAGGCGCTGGCTCGCGAAGCCGGCTCGCTGCAGCAGCAGATGCAGATGGTCAAAAACGACATTCAAAAGGTGAGCCGTTGCCGCCTGACTCGTTGCTGCCTGCTGCTCTCTCGTCACGACGCCCAGCCTGTCTGTGCCGTAAGTAACTCGGAGGATCTGGCTTCCGCTTGACTGACGTCGCTGCGCCACGGTGGTGGTGTGCGCGTGTAGGTGGAGCACGACACGGCCTCGTCAATGCAGATGCTGCTGCGACTCGATGCTGTGAAGACGAGGATGGAGGCCATGTCGCAGGCTCTTCAGGTCAGCCCGGTTGCCTCCTTGTTCGCAGAGCAGCACTGGTGATTTAGTCGGTTGGGGTGGGGCGGCAGCGGCGCTTTAATCACTTGAGCAGCTCAACAGCGGTGTGATTGTGATGGGGTGTGGCATTGGCAGTGACTGGTCGCACGTTGCAGGAGGCCGATAACTGGACCACGCTGTCATCCGACGTTGAGGAGGTCATGCAGTCACGCGATGTGGATGCTGTGAGTGCGTTTGGATTGTCGGCTTTTCTCTGTCTGCCCATCTTCATGTATTCTGAGCTAGGAGATAGAGCTGAATTTGCTGCCACTGCTCAGGCTGCATAGCTTCACCTCTGCTTCACCTCAGTGCTCTGCCGTGAGCACTGAGGTGACAGGACAGTCGACAGCCACTACCGCCTGCAGCTGTGATAGTCGTAAAGTGTGTGCCGCATTTGTTGCAGATCACCGCTAAGCTCGTGGGAATGCAGCATAGCCTTGTGAGTGTTTCTGCCTGTGAAGCACTGCCGTCTGCTGCTGCTGCTGCTGCTTTGCTCGTGTGACACGCTATATAGACGCTTGTTTTTTCCAGCGACTTCTCACACATGTCGTCGACTACGAGGATCGCTGCCAGTACTTGGAAGCCCTGAAAAACAGGCTGGAAGCGATCGTCAGTCCTCAGCTGATTGCTGCATTCATGTCGTCCTCAATCGGTCAGTGTCTGACTGGGTTGTTCCCTCGTACACGCTCATCTGTGTGTGTGCATGTGCGTACATACATGTAGGTGTGCACCTGTGTTTGTGTGTGTGTGTGTGTGCGTACATACATGTAGGTGTGCACGTGTGTGTGTGTGTGCGCGTGCGTGTGAGCGAGTGAGTGAGTGAGTGAGTGAGTGAGTATGTGTAGGTGTACGGGTGTGTGCCTATGTGCGCATGTGTGCATGTGTTGAGATCGTAATGGAAACTGCATACGCCAGCCCACGACAGTGCCGTGCCTAGATGTTGTCTGCTGGTATTAGGCTGGGGGGCCCTCCCGACCTTGACTGACCAATCGAGGGGCAGTGTTCCTGCTGCTGAAGTTAGCAACAGCGCTGGCAAATCGGAGCGCAGCATCCCTGGGTGCAGACGATGGAAGCTCCGGTTAGATTGACGTCTGCAGAGTCGTTGATTAAATGTTGTTGAGTTCTATTGTGTTCCGAGTGCTGCATGGTATCTGAAAGGCGAAAGTGTCATTGTCTGGAGCTTTCGAACTTTGAAAGTCACTGCCTCGATCTTCGATGCTAGTTTCATGCGGCTTTGGTCGCAGCCTGATTTCCATTAGCACGGCTGCTGCAGCACTAATGCTATCGTACCTTTCCCTCTCGTTTGGCCATTCGCTTCCCTCGCTAGCTTGCTGGCAGCAAGCAGGCAAAGTGAGCCCCTGTGCACTCGAGGTCGAGCATAGCAGCGAGTGGTTCCTTGCTAGTTCAGCTGTAATCTGCAGCACCTCAGCAGTGCCCTTAGCTGCCGATAGCTCCTACGCTAGCGAAGCAGGAAGTCCGGCTGCAGCCTAGAAGGTAGTGCCCCTGCCCGCTGCAGTAAGATAATAATAATAATAATAACACACTTGATAAAGCGCCTGCAGAGAACTCAATCTCTTTCTAGGCGCTTTACATTTGCTGCAAAGGAAACACGATAGGATGGTTAGTGGTAGCACACTCGACAAACTACAAGAATAACATGGTTAAGGGTGACATGCACAGGGTCAGCATGCTAGTTTGGTTAGTGGATGGTACAGCAGATGACAGGAGGACAAGGAGCTGAAATAGCTGTACTTGCTACTGCGACGGACACTGCCCTCCACTGTGATTCTGCTCGAGTGTCATAGCTAATAGATCCATCGGCCGATCGAACCCTTTTGTGGAAGGGGGTGGTGTGCTCACGCACTTGGCCCCTCCCCTTTTCAGGAGTGTGTGGTGTGCTCATGTGGTCTGTATGCACCTGCTCATTCGTCGGGGCGCACTGGGTTGATAGCATCCTTGCTGTCAGCCGTCTGGCCGGCTGCGCTCGCTGGCGACCTGCTGAAACTCGGCGATTTGAATTCTCCGAGCAGATTCTGGCAAGCAGTACGCAAGGATATTCAGCGCTGTGAACCGCGTGCCGCAGCTGTGCAAGTACTACGAGCGATGTCAGAAGACGAAGCTGGCGCAGGCGTGGTCGGTCATCGTCGACGATGTCGAGACGAGTTCAGCGGCAGTGGCGGCCGGTGGTGGCAGAGACCGCAGTCTGATTGCAATGCTGGCCCGCCTTTACGACACGCTAGCCGAAGCTTGGCACGTGCAGGTATTGACGGGCTAGCCCCCCCCCCCCCTGCACACTTGCGTATCCTCACCCAAACCATTCGCCAGTTCTCGGATCCAATTGCGTCTTGCATGGACTTCTGGCTGTCTGAAGTGCTTTATTGAGAGCCTCGCGGTTTCTTGTCGCCCATAACACGGTCGGTCATCCGACTGCCTGCCGGCCGGCGGGTGCCGGCTCCTTGCTTTGCAGACACGCTGGTGCACGCAAGCCTTCGGCGAGCAGTTCGGAGACAAGTGTTCGGTGCGGGCCGCCGAGATTGTGTCTGACGTGTCCGCCGGCGCGCTCCTGAGCCTTCATCCACCGCTGCCTTCGCTGTTCGCGCAGCATCTCAAGATGCACGGCGACGACCCACTGGCTTACCTCACCGAGCTAAAAGAGGTAAGCACCGTGTCCTTCTAGACGTGCTGCATCGTCTGCTGTTGCTGCCACCCCACCATGTGTACCTCCAGAGCCAGGCTTGCATGCCGGCGGCAAGGTGCACAGGCGTAGCTAGCTGCCCTGGCCCTGAAGGGACGGACTTACCCAGAATGCCCTTTCAGTATGGTTATGGTGGGGGTTGCAGCCCCCCTCCTTCCCTCCCGCACCTTTCCCTCTTCGCATCACTACTTTTGCTGATAGTTGCTGATACAGAGCATGTTATCACTAACCAGTTGACATGCTTTTTTAGCAGCAAATGTGAAGTGCCTAGAAAGAGTTTTTAGTTCTCTGAGATCATCATACAAGTGTCTTATTATTATTATTATTATAGTTATTGAGCCTTGTTCACTCATTGGCTGCCGTCTGGGAAGGCACCATGCCTTCGTTGTCACTTTGCCTGCACACGAGCGTAAGGAGCCTTTGTTCTCCTGTCAGCATTCTGTGGGCCGAATTTGGTGTTAGGCCGAATAGTTCCTGCTTGTAAGCCATGTAGCATGCATATAGAAATGGCTTCGAAAGGCAACCTCCTTCTCTAGAGCACAGCACTGTAAACTGAGTATAATGCCACGGCATAGTAGATGGGAGGGGGCAGCTACAATCAATCACGAGGTTAGAAGTTACAGTGCTGTGTTGGACCGCGTGGTGAAAAACTGCTAGTTTTGACTTCCTATCGAAAACGAGGCTAGTTGGAAGGGAGCTCACCTTACAAAAGTCTTGGATCGTAAGGATGCAGTCTTTGCTGCTGCTCGAAGACAAAATTGCTTGCTCTTCATGTTTAGGAGCACCATATATGAGCTGCCTCACTCTGTTGCTTTGTAGGCTGACACTTGGCTTCGTTATTACAGGTCACGGATCGCTTTGTGAAGACAATGGCTGCCGTTCTGCCCGCCGACTTGCCTAGTGAGTGCCCAGCAGTGGCTTGACGTGTCGGTCTGTCAGTGACTAATCGAGCAATCCGTGTACTGTTGGCCAAGCATGACCACTTGCGCCTGACGATTTCTGACTGTATTGTTAGTGGAGAGATACCCGAACTCCGACATACTTTGCAGCTTCATTTGAGCCGACTGCTGCCCAAAGCAGAATGGCAATGTTGGGGGATGCATAGGCATAAGCCTGCAACGCTTGCGCTAGGCTATTGGGATCTTTTTTGTACCTGCATACAGTGCAAAGAGGGTGGATGAAGCTGATGGAGCGAGAGAGCATGAAGGTAGAGCCATTAGTTCTTGATGTGCTGAAGCTGGTAAGACCGGATGCATGTTCGAGCGGCAGTGTGACTAGAGCTGTTACGTTTGGGATGGCATTGTCGGTATTGTAGTGCATGACCTTCAGTGCAGTTCATTGGTTGATGTTGTGCCGATGGCTCACGGGGGGGGGGGGGTTGAGGTGCCGGCTTGTACTGCCCGGCGACTGTGGCGAATCAGGGTCGTAGGGCATTTTCGGGCAGATATCCGCTGGCAAGCCATTAAAACTTGGTGTATAAGCAGAGCCGACTCGCTGCCAACTGCGCTGGGTCCACTTGTAGCTCCACTCGTTGCTTTCCTGTGGTGGTCGAGTGCCCGCATTGTGGCGGCTTGCTATCTTGATGCTCACGCCATGAGCCTGTCGTTAGTTAAAGCCACCACCCCCTCAAAATGCCGAGGCAGCCACTGGCTCAGCTCTCGCTGGCCATCTTTGCAGGAGTGCCTCTGTTGCCCGTGATTCAGCTCCACTCGGCGTATTTTTCGGCATAATATTCGGCGTATTTTAGCTAGCAGAGCATCTCTTTATGTGACGTCTGGCCAAAACCACACATCAATGCTCCGAGGTCTGGAGAGAGAGAGAGAGAGAGAGAGAGAGAGAGAGAGAGAGAGAGAGAGAGAGAGAGAGAGAGAGAGAGAGAGAGAGAGAGAGAGACAGAGACAGAGAGAGACAGAGAGAGAGACAGAGACAGAGACAGACAGAGACAGAGAGACAGAGACAGAAGCTTTAGCTCTGCAGGTCCTAGACTGTGGAACTCACTTCCACAATTCTTACGCAACGACATCTACTCTCCAACTGCCGACTATGGCACATCTTTTTCAGCGGTCCTGAACTGCTACTTCTATGCTACTCACTACCTCAACTGCTCTCCTAACTCTGCTATGCTTCCCACTTTCTCTTTGTTGCGTGAGACGAAGTCTGTTGGCTACCGAATGTGTACCGAAAGCCGCTTAGGCTGTGAGTGCGCTATACAAAACTCTCCTGCGTAACACCCACATGGTCTTTATGACTTTGTGGAGTTACTGACGGAGGTACATACATGCATACATACATGCATAGACAGAGAGAGAGAGAGAGAGAGAGAGAGAGAGAGAGAGAGAGAGAGAGAGAGAGAGAGAGAGAGAGAGAGAGAGAGAGAGAGAGAGAGAGAGAGAGAGAGAGAGAGAGAGAGATGGGAAGAGGGAAAGAGCTGCATGTCTCGTGGATGTCCCGGTCTTGTAAATAAATAAATAAATAAATCCTAGCTGATTAAACAGCCTCTTTTTGTATAGCGACAGAAGAGCCTTTACGGCTATCACCACTGCTTGTAGTGGCGATAAAGAATCGCCCACCGCAGGAATCGAACCCACGACCTCGGGGCCGAGGTCGTGAAAGCAACCACCTTACCTAGTGTGCCATCACGGCTAACTGAGATGTTATCTGCACGGTGCTGTTTTGCAAAGCCCAACGGACCTCGGCCGCTCCCAAAGTTGGGGCCAAAGAGCACCGAGGTGCGCCGACGGCTTTGGCAAGGCAGTCTTCACCCCCAACAGGAGTGCTTAGCCTCCGTTTCGGCGATAGTAAATGCGTGATGTGTCCTGTTTCTTGCTGCACCGTTTCAGATGCCAGTGCATTTGCTTCTGCCATCTATGAACCGTACCGTCCTTATATGTCTCAGTATGGCAAAATGGAGTCGTCGTACTTGACGCGGCATTTGGATAACATGCGTCTGGTAAGCCGGTCAGCAGTTACATCGCTGGCGCCCACAGTAACGTTGCTAGATGCTTTCACTATTTTAATTGTGTTTGGCTCAAAGTCGTCTGCCCACCGTACCCACCTGATTTCGTCCCACTGACTGCACACGCTCAGACTGGGCTTGCTGCTGCTGCATGCACTTGGCATCAAGGAGGAGCTAGCAGACACAAAGCATTGGCTCTCATTGACTGGACCGATCCGGCGATGGCCGGCATCAGCGGCGTGCAAAATAGTCGTGGCTGCCTGCTATGGTGGCAAGCTGTGCTGATCTAAGAGATGTGCATCAGTCTAATCGGAAAAATTAGGTGTTTGTTGTGAGATCGCTGACGAGAATATCAGCAGAACAGACCAGGATGCCTCCTACAGTACTAGCACAACATGCTCCTGCCGGCTTAAATTGAAGAATTTTTTTTTATCGTCTAGTCAGCAGGTGCGCAATGTTGAGTGTGGTCGGCAAACTACTCTCTGATTTCCTCAGCTGCTTCACCAGACATACTTTATCACGAGCTGACTAAGAGCCAGGATAGCTGGCTGTAAGGCCTCGAAGCAACGTCGAAGCCTCTTGTGATATGCCAGTTCTCGACTCGACCACCAGCAGACTTTAGGAGCATTCAGAAGACTGCCTCTACAGCTAGCCATCACGTCCGATCCCTATCCAAGATTAGGAGCTGTCTCCCACAGTTGCTTGTAAAAAATTTACCTAGCTCCTTAGTTCTGTTTCGGCTTGATTATTGTAATTCCCTTTTGGCTGGGCTACCAAAGAAAGCTATTAGACCACTGCAGCTGACTATGTATACGGCTGCAAGGCTAGTATTCAAGTCCCAGAGGTTTGAGCACGTGTCTCCTTTCCTAAAAGAGCTAGGATAGATGCCGGTTGATCAACGGGTACAGAGCAAAGTTCTTACGCTGACCCACAAGGCCCACCACGGCTTGGCTCCTTTATACCTAGCTGAACTGCTGCATCAGTTTCAGCCTGTTCGTGCCCTCAGGTCATGTGTGGACAATAAATTAGCTGTTCCATTCCTCTGCTTAAAGACCTTGGGCGACAGAAGCTTTAGCTCTGCAGGTCCTAGACTGTGGAACTCGCTTCCACAATTCCTACGTAACGACAACTACTCTCCTGCTACTGACTATGGCTCATCCTTTTCTGCGGTCCTGAGCTGCTACTTCCATGCTACTCACTACCTCAACTGCTCTCCTGACTCTGCTATGCTTCCCACTTTCTCTTTGTTGCGTGAGACAAAGTCTGTTGGGTACCGAATGCATACCGAAAGCCACTTAGGCTGTGAGTGCGCTATACAAAACTCTCCTGCGTAACACCCACGTGGTCTTTATGACTTTGTCGAGTTACAGACGGATATACATTCGAAAAATAACTTCCATAGCCTTCTACCCCATTGCTAGCAAACCGAAGCCATATCTACACTCGTGCGACAGTTTGGCCAGCCGAGCATCCCTAGCTAATCGTCAGTTCATTAGTTGTGGCAGGTGAGGAGAGATGTGAGGTGACTGATGGATAGGATCGGCTTGCTCGGAACCCCTGTCGGAGAGCTAGTGGTTTGATCTGCTTCTTGATGGCAGATCGGTGTGTTCAAGTGCAGCCGCGGAATCGGCTGCAGGACTCATCTGGATGTTGCGTTGTTCGTGGTTTGGCTTTTGACAGCAGCTATGCCATTATCACATCCCAAAGCTACGGAAAAAAATATATAATTGTACTTAACAGTATTGTGATATTGGCAGCATAAGCTCGGGCAAATGCAGCCATCCTGTACATGGCACATCAATGAGGATCTAACAGAATTAGCAGTATCTTTGTTCTGCACAAAGGAGCAGCATGTTACTTGCTAAGGACTTGTATTTAACACTACCGTGTGGATGTGCAGGCAGTACGGTCTGCTGTTTACAGCATATGCAAAGTGCATAGAAAGAGATTTGATTCTTTGATGGTGCTACGCATATGTATTGTAATGATTGTTATTAATGTTATGATGTAGAATGTAGAGGTTTGGCTGCGCATAAGCGTGAACGTTTATGTCAGCATGCAGTACTTCCGTGCAGCATGACGTCAAACTGCTGCAACATTTGGGCATCGGCATTAGGATCTGGAGCCAGCACTCAATCAGGTGGCAGAGCCAGGTGGTCGGCAAACTACTCTCAACCCCCCCTCCTCCCCATAGCGGTCTGCATTTTGGCCGCCCCCTATTCCTACGACCTTTGACCATCACTGACGACAGAATCATGTCCTATTTCCACTCGACCAGTGACCGCCGAGTTCATGTCGAACAAACACTATGATAGTGCACTATCATTTTTCATCACTTGCTGGTCTTGTTCCCTACATGAAAATAATAATAATAATAATAACACTTGATAAAGCACCCTCGGAGAACTCGGTCTCTTTCTAGGCGCTTAACGTTTGCAGTAATGGAAACACGATCGAATGGTTAGTGGTTGCATTCTCAATAGACAAGAGAATAAAGAAAAACCGGTTCCCCCGGATGAAAAATCCTGGATCTGCATCTGCATGCAATGCTGCCATATCGATGTGATTGGTGCTGCTCAAGCACAAATGATAAGTGTGTGCTGCTGATGTGAGTATTGTTACTTTTCAAAACCGGCTCGTGTCGTGGCATCCGACCCGACCTCGTGCGCGCAGGTGCCGAGACATTACGTTTGAGGAATGATAGGAGCCGGACCAGCTAGCCTGCTGTGTTCACGTTGACGTTCCTTCCCATTGATGTGACTGCCTGCTATGTCTCTTTGTCTATTCTGAAGTGGGCTGCACGCAATTCTATCGGCCGTGCCAGCCGGTTTGCCAGGCTCGCGGCTCGTGCTTGCTTGCGCTTGCTTGCCAGGTGAGAGAGCATGTTCGTGGTGAGGTCGAGCAGGAGCGAGGTGGTGCACTCATGGTACTTGAGTTGCCGGGCAGCCGACACGTGGCGGCTCCGTGCCCGGCCTCCTCTCACCGCCGCCGCGTCCCCCTGAAGCCTGAAGATGCCCGAGTGCGCTGTGAAGTATCCTGGGACCCGAGCCTTTTCCCGTTTTTTTTTGCGCAGGATGCTCGTCAGACCGATGACACGGTGTCGCTACTCAGCCAGTCGGTGCAGCACGTTATGAGCTCGGCTCGCCTCGCGTGCGAACGCTGTGCCAAGCTCACGCGCGGCCGCTGCTACCCGATGCTGCTGGAAGCGCTGAAGGTGAGCGTTGGCCGGGACTCGTTCGCTAGCTCGCTCGAGTGCCTCCTGCTGACACTGCCATCGGCCGGCACACTGTCTGCTGCTTGTGTGACGACTAATGCAGCATGCTGCTGCCGCGTGTAGGCGTACTTCGAGTCGTACACCCGTGATTTCAAGAGAGTCCTCATCAACCTGAAGGAGAAGTACAGAAGTCGGCAGGCACCAGCTACACCTCGGCAGGGTTTGAAGGCTGATGACAGCGGCGGCGAGGACTGGTCGTTTTTTCAGGAGGCTTTCAGCATCGTCCGGGCCTGCGGTAGGTGCACTCTTGCTATACAAAGTAATATAAGGCATGAAACGGAGAGCTGAGAGACAGGGAGTCGAGAGAGAGAGAGAGAGAGAGAGAGGGGGGGAGAGAGACAGAAACAGAGGGGGGGAGACAGGCAGACAGAGAGATTAAGACAGTGAGTGAGAGAGACAGAGAGAGCCACTGAGAGAAACAAGAGAGTGCAAGAGACGAAGAGACAGAAAGATGGTGGGTGAAAGAGATGGGGGTGGGTTAGAGAGAAAGGTGGTAGAGGAGATACAGAGGGAGAAAGAGACTCGTGTCTTATTTCTTCTCTCTTCATTAAGCTGAAGTGACTTAGGGAGTCGTCATTTGTATCATGGATATTAGCATTATTATATTAGTATTATTGTATTAGCATTAGTTATTAGTATCGTAGAGATTATATTGCATCTAGTCTCTCTTTAGGTGAGATCATCACGAAAATACAGGACCTTGACGATCATATCTGCTCGACCTTGCTTGATGAAGATACGAACTCGGCTCTGGACACTGATGCAGCCTCAATGGCCACTAGGTCAGCTTAGTCCACACCCAATTGGTGCTGTGACCGCCTGCAAGCAATCGTGCGCCTCTCATCAAATAACGTGTCGCCGAATGCAGAGCAGAAGCTGCTCCGGCTACATTGAGCCTAGTGCTGACTTGCTTATCTGCATCAGCATGCACACATTGGCACCCAGTGCTTCGTTTCTGTTGGAAAGCTGTTGGAAAGCTACAGCAGCCCTGAGCAGTTTGGAAACTGACGACACCTGCTCACACATGTACAGACATTCGTGCACACACTCACCCACGTATGCATGCACACGTGCACGTCACATCCTCACGCTTGCTCCCTGTTCATTTGGTTGTGCTTATCATGTTGGTGTCAAGTACATTTTCCATTATCAACTCATATACCGACGAGGTAACCCATGTAATGTAATGTGTCTCCGTTCATCCCCAACTCCTCCCCCCCCCACTAAATTTTTGTAGGGTCGATTGAGGCCTTGCCACTTCTGCAACTGCTCCACGTGGGTCATGCACAATCGTTGACCCCACGTAGGTGTGGCTCGTTCAGGTATGGGAAGGTGCAGCAGGCAGGCGAATGTTTTTCTGACATCACATGCCTCCTTCTGGCCGACGAAGAGGACCGGCGAGCATACCGCAGGCTCGTGCAGACGATGAGCGACTCTCATGGTGCTCTGGCTACCGTCGTTGAATGTACAAGCGGTCTGTGCGAAGAGGCGCACAAGATGATCTTCGACGTGGCTTTCGGTCGAATAGCGGACCACGTCGCAAAGCTCTCGGACAAGAAGGTGAGTAAGCTGCTCGTTTGGCGGATTAAAATTGAGCAATCCGGTCAATGAAGTCAAGCCTTGCCACTACCGGTACAGTTGGAGTCTAACGAGAGCGGTGGTTGTAGCGTTTGACCATCTGTCAGTGAGACCTCTGCAGCAGTCCTGCTGCAAGTGCGCCTGGCGCCATTTCCTCTGACGAATGATTGATGGGCATGCATAGCCGGCCTGTGGGCTGCCGATCCCGTGGACGCCTCGCGAGGCTCATTTGGTTGTCTGCTCGGTGCTGCGATCGATGATGCTGATGACACAGGCTTCTGGTGCACTCTCGCCGAGCAGCCCGGGGTCAGTCTTGCTGTCAGTCAGTCTTGCCCCCTCCTCCCCCCCCCCCCCCGCCACTCCGTAGATGCTCGTCTCGAGCATCTACGGAGTGCCGGGGGGGGGGGGGCACGCACACGGCAGCATGCTAAAGAAGAGATTAGCTGATAACCACCACTTGCAGTGGGCAATAAAGGATTGCCCGCTGCACGACTCAAACTCCAAGACCTGGATCACGAGGAGGGAGCACGCACCGTAGGGCACTTTGCTTCGAAAGCAAAAAAATTAAATCCGAGAAGCAGGCTACAGGCCACAGCTACTATCAGAATGATCCCGCTTCGCCGCATCGCGTGACTTATCAAGACGAGCAAGGTCGAGCTGCAATTGGTCAATTTGTGCGGTCGCCTTCAAAGTAGCCCCTGCGTCACCGGCATAGTGGAGCTTGAGCGGTGCCTTAGCACCTTGGCGGTGAATGCCGCGAGGCGCCTGCTGCTGCGCACGCTCACTCGCCTGCTCCAGGCGGCGGCACCTGCTGCCTGCGTAAATCGCCTCCGGCCGCTGCAGTGGCGCTGTTGCTAGCTCGCTGGCAGGCAGCCAGCTGTGCGCCTGAGACCCGACTGTTTTCGCCGTTTTCCATTTCTGCGAATTTTCACGTCGTATATATAGCAGAGTTTCTCAATGACTTTAAGGCTAGCGCTGCATCGCGGCGTGTCGGCAGAGCCATGCACGGGGTGGGCGCGCAGGAGCCGTTTGCGCGCAACACCTGGCGCCTAGCTCGAGCGCTTCCGCACAGGCTGAGCAGAGCTATTAAGTAACAGGATCTGAGCGCACGTGCTCCGCAGCGACGTCCTTGGGACGATTTTGGTATGCCGCTGCACGATCTAGCAGCCGTGGCGAGGAGGCCGCAGTTCGGGATTAGCTGTTTTACCATGCGCTGTACCTATCTTGGGAAAATACGTTGCGACTGAGGTCGGCAGCCTGTGCTGTGATCGATATGACATTTGACGGATCCCAGAAGTACCAGGCCTGTTAAGAGAACTGCACTGCAGATTAGGGCTGCCGCTCATCCGTGACCTTGCCCAGTCAGTTGAGCACAGTGAATACTGATATTAGAGGAGAACAGAAAGTAGTTGGCTAGTAGTGGGCTCTTCTGACGTCAAGGCAAGAGGCGAAGACTCGACGGACATTGCAGACTGCTCATGTCGTGGGAGACCCAGGCTCACTGGACATTGGAAAGCAGAAGTGGAGCTCTCTGTTGGCGACAGAAGTCTGCTCCTGCCGGTGGCAATGGTCAGCCGAGAGAACGAGTTAGCCGCAGTGGATAGGCAAGGCGTATCGTGATGATGACTGCCCAGGACCGACTGTAAAATTCGGTGCCAAATTATCGAGTGCGGTGGACGACGTACTGCCAACTTCTTCTGTATTGAGCGTTGCAGCCATCTATCAGCCATCACTGGCATCGCCATCGCTATCGGCTCCTCGCGGCCATTCCTTGTGGCTACTATTGGCCATGGAGTCCTTCTTACTCAGCTTAGCCAGCTTTTAATGGCTGCAGCCTTCCCTCATTCAAGTGCACAGGTGATCTTACTAACGATTGCGGCAACCGTGTTTGTTCCAGACTAGCAGAATACCTGGAGCCAAGTTCTGCTTCAGCCTTCGGCATGGCATCCTTACCAGTCGTCCTGAGCTGGTTCTTCCATGCTACTCACTAACTCAACTGCTCTCCTGACTCTGCTATGCTTTTCACTTTCTCATTGTTGCGTGAGACGAAGTCTGTTGGCTACCGAATGCGTATCGAAAGCTGCTTAGCCTGTGAGTGTGCTATACACAACTCTCCTGCGTAACACCCACGTAGGCCATGTGGCTTTGGAGATACATATTGCAGCCGCTCTTGTTCGCACCCCATTGATCAGGAAGGAGAAATAAAACAGGCCAGGCACCGAGATGTTTTTTTAAATGGAAAATGCTTGAGCTTAAATTGCTGTAATTAAAAGGTTAACAATTTCTGTACATATATATCATCGTAACCATGCCCATGTATCTCCACATTGTTCGATCCATCATTTCTTGTGCTAAGGTCATCACTCATGAGCTGTTTATAGCCCCAGTAGCTGTGGAATATGGTCTCTACCAGGGTGCGTACATTCTTATAGGCCTGGGTGTACATTTTTGCTCATTTATTTTTGATGAATGTGTATGCTTAGCACTGCGGTAGCACACTCACAACCGAAGAAACTCCTCATATTACCCAAATGAAAGAGCTTTCTTGTAATGGTAACCGTATTTCTAGGACCTTTGTGGAGCACTGCGTATGTGCATGTTCTTATATAAGATTCGCGAACCTTTTTGTCACAGCATTAGTCAACCTTTTGATCACAGCATTAATGGGTTCTTGTGATTCGTTTTTTATGTGCTTATTCGTGCTGACATTGTGCATGCTGTCACTAACCGTATTTACATGTTAATACTGTGCATGTCATATCTAATCTTGCTACGCTTGTTGACATTGTGCATGTTGCCAGTAACCATTTGATCATGCTTCCTTTACAGCAAATGTGAAGTGCTTAAAGAAAGAGAGATTAAGTTCTCTGAGGGTGTTATGCACATTTATTATTATTATTATTACCTTTAATCTTGCCATTGATTTTGTTTGAAAACTATGCCATCACGTTTCAACTGTTCAACTCTCTAATCACTCACTTTTCATGCTGTTTATGAGAGCTTTATGGTAGTTTTCACTTGTACACCCCAGAATTTAAATGGTCCCCACGTGTCATTTATAGTTTGAATGGGAGAAATTGACCAGGAATTCTGGCAAAATTGGTTGCCCGTTAATGTACTACCATCATGTAAAGGCTGTTATTTTCACCGGTTGCATTTCTTTCCTGTAAATGATGGCCTTATTCTATTCAAAATGCCTGGATTTTGCTTCATTTTAGTGTAGTACCTTACCTGCCCACTTTATGGCTCGTGCTTTTTTTTAATGGAGATTGGCACACTAGGTAAGGCGGTTGCTTTCACGACCTCGGTCCCGAGGTCGTGGGTTCGATTCCTGCAGTGGGCGATTCTATATCGCCACTGCAAGCGGTGGTGATAGCCGTAAAGGCTCTTCTGTCGCTATACAAAAAGAGGCTGTTTAATCACCCTGATGGAACCCCCCCCTGATGGACTAATGCTGTTATGGGCAACGGCTGACCTTGCCTCTCTGATTACTTATACATACAAGCATTTATGTGTGTGTTTGTATCTGTGTGTGATTTAAAAAGCCGCAAAAACTGAGTGATTGCTGCTTTAGAGAGTATCCTACGGTTTACTAAAAGAAAGTTAGTAGATCAGTGGGATGGACGCAGTTTCGGAAACTGAGCAGCACAGAAGCTGCAGTGAAGGGTAGGAAGTGTCAGAATCGACTGAAGCGAAGCTGTAATTATTGCATAAATTAGGGTGGTATTAAGCCCAGGACTGGATAACAGAGAGTCTGATGAAGGACCTGAGAACGAAAAAGCGCTGATACTGCCAACTGCTGATCCGTTGAATTTTCACGAGCTTTGGCAGGCCTTGCAACGGAAAGGGGGAGCGTGTGGCTAAATTTCTCGGATTAACAGACCAGTCCAGTGGCCGTGTTGGGTGTCACTCAGCGCATGTCGTGGGCGTCTTGCTTGTGAACGCCCACGTGGTCTAACATCGGTGTGATGATTTCGTTGAAGGTGTGGACTTCTACTACTGCCGGAGCCGCGCTCACAGCCAACTTGCCTGCGTTCAGTCATTCACCTCAAGAATATATGACTAAGGTACTCTTACTTTGGTCGTTGCTGCAAACGGTGTGAGAAGGCTTGTGTCGTAGATAGATACTGCAGTGCTTGGACAATTGCTGCATTCTTATAACGTAGCTATCCTCTTTGTCGCCTGCAGCTTTCTTAACAGACAACATTTGGAAGACTACTTTCTATACTTAAAGCTTAAAGCTTGTTATCACGATCGCCCGAATTTCAATATCAACCTGACGGCAGTAGCTAGCTAATGTGCTTACCATCTGTCCATTTAGGAAAGCTGAGACGTTTCTTATAAAACTATTCTGAAGACCAGTCGTACTGCTAGTCAGTCCTAAAATTAAAATAAAAAACTTTGACTAAAGACTGCACTAGCTAGCCTTGGATCTTATTGGCTTGCTTGTGCCACCTAATGGGACATCTGTTGTCTTGACAGGACCGCCGATCTATCTTGACAGCACTGCCAAAAACTCCAATCGTCTGCTGTTAAATCCTCAACTTGGCTACCGAATTGGCCTTTGGATCTAAGAAACTCGTGCTCCCACTGCCACTGGCTGTACACTTTTATATTGTTCCTGCTGCTGTATTGGGGAATGTAGAAATCAGTACTCCCACTCGGACCTTCGTGCCTCGTCACTGATCGGATTCGTCATGCCATTGCTGCACTGCATGCAGCAATGGCACCAATTTCTTGCCGTCGTGCATTCTCAGAACCGCCCGTTATAGAGCTCTTGCATTTGTTTTCTTTTGTTAGAGGCAGTTAGCAACCTTTGATTCTTATGCCCCCAGAGTCGCGGGGCTCGACGTTACAACTTTAGTAAAGTGAAGATGCCACGACTTTACTTGCCTGCTGCTGCAGCCAGCAGCCTGCCAGCTGCCGATCTTGGTGCTTCCCTTTCCTTATCTAGCCATTCCTTGCTATCTCTCTGCTCCTCACTTTTCTGCTCATATCCTACTCAAGCTGTTAGCGTCCGCTGTTGCCTGAGATTTGCATTGGCCCGCCGAAAGTAGCCATGCTTTGACTTGGGTGTGATAACTCTCTACCGTAATAGATGGCGGGTTATCACGCTACTTTCGACTATGTTTCTAAGACCAGTGTGCAAAATGCTGTTTTTGGCACTAAGCATGGCAGATGCTCATGCAGCCTGAGGGAATCTAGTCGTCTAAAGATGACAGCTTGATGACGTCGATGGCCTTATAGTGATCCTTGCTGAAACTAGTTGCAGTGGTCCATAAAGTCTTCTCTCGTGTTTGTCTGTAGGTTGGCCAATATCTTCTCATGTTGCCGCAGCATCTAGAACCGTTCACCACTGAAGACGACCCTGTTATCATTATTGCAACCCGGCGTGGTAAACTGCCCTATACTGGAGAACAAGGTAAATGACACTGCAGCCAAGTGACAGAGATACTCCTGTTCTTCTGCTTAGGTTTGAATGATAGTACCCCCTATACACATGTAGAGTTTAAAAAGAATAATAATAATAATGCATTTGATACAGCGCCCACAGAGAACTCAATCTCGTTCTAGGCACTTTACATTTGCTGCAAAGGAAGCACGATCGAATGGTTGGTACTAGCATGCTCAATAACAACAAGAATAACTTGGTTAGGGTTGACATGCACAGGGTCAGCATGCAAGTATGATTAGTGGCATCATGCACAGTGTCAGCCACAAAAGACGAGTCACGTGGACCCACTAATCCCCATGTATAACCAAGGGCAGTGGCTGGTCAAGCAACGGTGCATGTTACACCAGTACGGGCATAGGCAGGATTGTGGGGTTGAAGGAGGCCAATCCTTGACCTTGAAGGGCGTTGTGCAAGGTCACGGCCTTCATTTAGAAATCTGCTTGGAGGGGCTCTTCAGCCCTTCTAGAAACTTGCTATGTTAGCTGTTTCATAAGTTTAGCTGTTCAATTTACCTGCTATTTTAACTCCTAAAATGTGATGATGAGCTGGAAGCTCGTGATAAAGGCACAGTGATGGAAGCCTCTTTTTGACACTGTAAGGAAAAGTGTATGCCCCCATTTTGAGAGACCAAAGTTGCACTCTGAAGGTGCCAAGCTCAGAAGCGGGCCCTTTAGAACTGTATCATTATACTTACCTCTTTACTAAACCTAAAAATAAGATCGGCTCCTTAAGTCTGATAATACCTTCTGGGCTTTCTTGGGGGAGTCGAATCATAATGAGAATAGTAAGAGTAATAATAGTTATATATTTGTATAGTGCCTTCAGAGCACTTTGTTTCTTTCTAGGCACTTGTCATGTTGCATAGAAAGCTTTACCAGATTATTGGTGCTAACATCCACAAGCTACAGGTGCCGTGTAAGAAGGCATATGGATACGAAAGACGAATCACTAAGACCCACTAAATGCTGTAATAAACAGGTGTGTTTTAAGCTTCTTTTTAAATGTCGTCATGTCAGGGGATGTCGTGCCGTGCGTCGATAGTGAGTTCCAGGCTTTGGGAGCGTACGAACTAAAGGCACGGTCTCCAAAGGTTTTGAGGTTCGTACCAGGTATGGCTAAAGGATTCGAGTCAGAATAGCGGGATGTACTTTGTTGATTCTTGGTCAGGTGGGGGAGTAGTTCTGATAGGTAGGTTGGATCCAGAGAATGAAGGGACCTAAAAGTAGCTGACAGAACCTTGGAGTCGATACTCTGCTCAATTGGGAGCCAGTGCAGGTCGGCCGAGAAGTGGTGTGATGTGGCACCTACTACGCTCACGACAGACGAACCTAGCTGTAGAGTCTAAAGGTGTAAAAGATCTTTCTCATTTGGCTCTACTTTAGTCTTATGCTAGAGCAACCAGGAACAACTTGGCTGTATGTTAGTATCCTTAGGTGACTTTTGCTATGTTGATAACCGTAAGTGGGTTTTACAATTTTAATTTTCATGCAATTCCTTGGTAATTGGTGGCTTCTAGATGCTGTCGGCCCCATCTCAGTAACCGACTCGAAATTATAGCACCGATGGGCCTTTAGGAGACGTAGGATGTTAGTCTTTGTGTCCCAGAGTGCTGAACTTACCGCAATTTTTAAGCTGCGACAGCTTCTTGCCTGCTGTGAACTCGGGTGCATCCTTATCAGTTCCTACCTGCTCTGAAACTTATGTGCTGCCCACTTTATTGACTACGATCAACTGATTCAACTTTGCTTTTCACTTTCTCCTCATTCCGTGAGATAGAGTCTGATGGCCCCCCCACCAAACGTCACCGCTCATGCTTTGAGTGAGAGCCTTCTAGAAGTCTCCACTTGCTTTGCAGCTGCTTCAATCGACGTAGGGTTTTGCACAGCCAGTTAGCCACCTGGTTTAAGCAGTTGATTTTAGGTGCTTCAATTTTTTCGAGCTCAAACATTGCTTTCCTTATAGAGCACTGGAGACGACCATTATTGGGTGGCCCACGTCACCCCTGCTGTAACTCGAGAGCACTCGTGTGGATTCTAAAAGCAAGCCGTTGAATCTCAGTGTCGCGAGTCTCCCAAAACGTGTCTTCGTGCGCTCTCAACAGTCGTGGGCGTTTCTATTTAACCGGCAGCTTCTTGGCACTTTTGGGCGTGCCAATCGAACGGCGCGGTCAATCAGGCCTCGTGCTCTCGTGCTTTCTCCCAGCTGCTTCGAGTTTCTTGTCGGTGGTCAAGGGCTGCCGAGAGATGCCTAGTCAAAAGCGTTTTGCAATCAGTATTTGCTGTGCTTCCTGTTCCGCAGTGGCTGCAAGCGTGCAACATGGGCTTGCTGGTGCTTGCAAGTATCTGTCCCCCCCCCACTGCAGATGAGCATGACCACGTTGCCGACCTGTGGCTTCGTTCTATTGCACGTGGCATGATGCACGTTTACTGCGAGGAAGTGCTGCGCATCCCAGAGATCTCATCCGAAGGGGCTCGGCAGCTGATCACTGACATCGGTACGTGCGATCGATCGGGCACTGTGATCGCGCGCCTGCGCCATCGCGACACGTTACAGGCTGCTTCCACTGGCATGACTTGAGTGTGTCGGGCAGGCGACTTCCAGGCAGACACTGTCGGTCTGAGCGCAGCTGCGTGCTCTCGAAGGCATCGTGAGCGAGTTGACCAGTCGATCCGACCTTACCTCCATCTTCTTCTTTTTTTCTTCTCCTCCTTCAGCATTATGTGCTGTGGAAGAAGCGATTCGAAGCGAAGAAGAATTCTCTGCGCAGATGGTCACAGCTGCTGCCCGCCTTGCCAATCCGACCGTTGGTTCGGCTGGTTCGCCAGCATTTCGTTTGTCGTCGACGTTGCATTTTGAAGCCGCCACCCCCCCCCTCCCCCGGCAGTCAGTCACCCACTTTGAGCTAGATGGTCTGAGCTAGGTGGTGGCGCGAGAGCTCGCGCTGCGAGCTGCTGTGGCGTCGTGCACATCTCGTGTCGCGCACGCCTTTTAAGAGGTGACGTTCGTTCGTTTCGCACTCGGTCGCATGGCTGTCATCCTTACGAGTGTGCGTTCCAAGGCGGTCTCTGCTATTAGCGACTGCGTGCCCGGAAGCCGCCCAGAACCCCCCCCCCCCGAATGGCTTCTAGGCTCTTTCTAAGTAGGATGTCAGGTAACTCCGATAGCTGTTCTCTTTCCCGATCAGTACTCGTTTCTCTCTGCACATTGCTTGCAGGCCTTGCCTTGGTGAGGACTGGCTGCTCCACCACACCCATGGCCAGTCTCCAATCTAAGTGCATTACTTTGACAAGTCGTGACCTGCACTGCACTGGCTTGACTGTCATCGGAAGCCATTGGCTAACAGGTCTGCAGCACAGAGTTTAAGGGGGTTCGACAGATCACGACCCGAGCTGACTAGAGCGGCCGTGTCATGCTGCATCCCGTGCTGCATCACTTGTCCTCTCCACCGCGCAAGCCTTTTGCTTACGCTATGGGGGGCACGCCTCGGGCTCCCGCTGTAACTCGCCGCCCGGCTGGGCACCCGACTGGCGCCTTTTGAGTCGGGTCGGGAGAAGATGCACATTTTCCTGTTTCTCCAGACTACCTGTGCAACGTCTTGGACGACCTCGGTCTGCACGCTTCGGACACGCTCAGGACGATCGAAGCCCTGCTCAAAGTCGCCCCCGAGGCGTTCGCCGAGGCCAGCGTGAGCGCTCCTCAGGGAGTGGCTGCTGCAGTGAGAATGATGCGCAACATCAGGGCGTGACGGCGACGCCGGTGCCGCCGCCATCGTCTTCGTCTTCGTCATCGTGCTCGGCCGAGTTGCTGACAGCAGCAGATCGGGCCGTACTCTAACCTCTGGCTCTCGGCCGGCTCCCCCCATCCCGTCCCACCCACTCCCCGTCGTGCAGCAGCGGCTAGCTGTGCGGCGGCCGGCGGCGCCGGTCACTCGCTGCCATCGAACTGGGCCAAGATTTTCGGGTGCAGCATTCGCGCCACGGGTAACGGCATTGGCGGTCTCGACGTGACGTGAACGTGACGCGAGCCAGCGCTTTTTTTTGGGCTCTGCTCTCCCAGTACATTCGAACCTATCATTCAGCAAGTGTTCCGTTTTCACAATTTTTATATCAAACAGTTGTCGATATTCAAGAAGATCGAAACGGACGATTTAGGAGATTCGATTTAGGGGCCTCGTATTTTACTCTGCACACGTCTGGTCACACATAGCTCGCAGCGATGGTAAGCTCCCGCGCGACTGGGCGAAACGGGAAGCTTGCAGCGCTGGCGGCCTTCATATTCCCAGGAATGTCGTGCAACAATGCAGTCGGTCGGTGCACCTCGATGCATTCGCTCTTGGAGTCGCGCTGCGGCGCAGTCGCTGCCGAGCCAAAGAGCCGACGACCACGGAGCCGCCCGCGTAATACAGAATCGAATGTGTGAAATGTGTTGCCGCAAGCATCTGTAATGAATGGCATAGCTGCTGCCATTGCCTTGTAAAGAAGCTAGTATTTGCTGCTGTTACTGTTGATGTTTCGTCTGTCGTTCATGGCATGCCCTTTACAGGCAATAACTAAAGATGGAATAAGGGTGTTCAAGACACCATCACACTCTGAACAAAGTTTGCCTAGGCATAGAATAAGCCCTCGGAGAAGCAGCATGCATTCCTTCTGCAAATTGATTAGTCCCTGGGAATCTATTTTGCCTAGGCCACTGTGGCTTTCCTTCCGTGATGAAGTTGCTGTAGTTTTGATTCGCACAGCAGAGAGCCCGCCGATGCCCAACACCGACAGTTTATTCCAACGCACGGAGCCCACTCCTTTCGGCCCCTCCTTCGACTCGACTCCTCGGCCACAATCCTTCTGTGAGTCGGCGGGAGGACAAAGGTGGCCTGTGGATAAACAACAGCCGTCAGACCACAGCCGTGCACTGGCCTGTCCCTAGGCTGCTATCGGTCTGCCTGCACTTGCAGTGTGCCGGCGAGCCCAGCGATCTGGGCCATGCGCAGAGAACCACAAACCACAGTTGCGTTTAAAAGAAATTGGCACAATCACTTAAGATGTCAGCCATGGAACGGCTCAGACGTTCTTTGCTAAGCCAAGCTTTCGAGAGACAAGGCATTGTATGTATTGCAAATATTGTTCCTGTCATCCACACGAACAAAGTTGGGTGCTAGCTGTTCAAGTACAAGAAAAACGCTTCAAGTTAAAGAAGTCGCCATATCATGATACAGCTGCCCGATTTCCTAAAAACATCAAGCGACCACTGCAAGCCGTCGTCAAGAGGACGCGGTAACTGGCGAACTCTTTAAGGAGTCTGCGGTTCCCTAGCTTTCCAGCAAACTGACCGCTGGACTCGGGCTCAAGTGCTCGTGGGACCATTTCTATGAGTGAATTTCTCTCACTTAAAAGCAGACACAAACAGGGTCGATCTCTTTAGCAAGAGTGCAGCTTATTGAGAAATTAAGCTTACTTCCTCATGCACCCTCGTGCAATATAATCCAGTGATATATAAAATGTATGGTTGAATTTTTCCAAATAACCTTCCTTTAAACGTCGACGTCAGCTCAGCAGGTAAATCAGCTGAATTTCAGCTACTAAAAATTCTCTTGTGCCGGTCTTAACCCAGGGGTAGGGTGCTCACGCGATGCGTGTTGTGCATTCTAGCCCTGCAGTACGCATTACTTCCTTTCGCTGCTACTCAAGGGAAAGACCCGAGGCGCTTATACCGCAGTATAAAGGAGGCTGCTTGATCGGCAGCCTTTCGTGTTACTCGAGAAGTAGCCGATGCTATGGCACGGTAAACTTGCTCTCAATTCGCCTCTCTTCATAACCCGCAGTCGCTAGAATTGATTCGCGAGTTGCCACCATAGCTTTAGGTCAACGACTTTCCTTGTCGCCTCACACCCCGGAAAAATTAATGCATATTTATTTTTCATAAGGAAATTATTTCGCGACTCTTTCCACTGCACGCTGCTAACGCAGCACCGCTAGAGCGCCAATGAGGCCAAGCCAGGGAGGAGTAGGACTGTCGACCTTGCTTTATTTGGAGACACATCGAGAGCTCGTCGTCAAATAATCGGATCGTCAAATGCTGTGCGCGTCATACTGCATGCACTCAAGCCACCCTTGCTGGATGCATTCATCCTTGCATCTGCGACGTGCAGCAACTTTCTTACCAAGCCCAGCGTCATTCTCTCTTGAGTCCTCTAAGCGACAAGAGATTCGCTAAACTCTACGGACGGCAGTCGCACGACGCTCCTTAGACAGGAAGCAGCCGATAAGAGAGTTAGAGCCAGCATGGAAAAGCTGGCTGTAACGTTGAAAAGCACCGGGCATTCTTTTCAAGCAGATAATTATCTTTTATATGAACATTTGCTTAGTTCCGAAACTCAACTTGACGGTGAGGATATGCTATCTCCTGCCGAATTCAAATCTCAATCTTTCGCCGTCTGCCCATCGACTTAAGCCACTAAACGACCTTATACCGTTTATACAATGTCACTGCATGACCTAACGTTACCACTGATCATTTGGTCATACTTTCTTTACATTATTTGTAAAGTGTCTCGCACTGAGAGTGCTAAACAAATGTATTATTATTATTGTAACGCCCTTAACGAGTCTGCGCCTCGGACTAAATCCGATGTCCGTCCACGCGCCAGACGCCTTTTGTTTACAGCTGGAATAAAGAAAGCACGGAGTAAGAATAATGTGACATTTTCGACCAACCCAAGGGAATTATTGATATATCTTTTTCTAGGTACTTTACATGTACTGCAAAGGCAGCACGACGACTAGTTAGTGCATGCACACTCTCAGCACGCATAAGCACGCGAAGAACAATCTTGCCCGATTCGGAAGTAGTTCGATTTGAAGTTAGTTAAAAGAGTCACCGCTAAGCTACTTGTCAGATTATTGTGCGATGCGATGCCTTGCCTGATTCGAAAGTATTTCGAATATGTCGGTAGGAGCTAGAGAAAGAAGCAACCTATGGCGAGTGAGCAACCTTGAAAGTCGACATGCAGCCCGTAGGGAAGCCAGTCGAGTGACGTCAGAGAGAGGTAGCGTATTGCCGCAGCCGCGATGCTGACGACGGACAAGCCTCGCTGCAGAGTTTTGCATCGACTGTAGGCACCTTATTGCATGCGAGTAGCGAATTACGAAACTAGATGCAGGATATCGTAAATGCATGGACGTGACGGGCTTGAAAAGGCCGCCGCGAAGTCGGGACCCACAGTCCGCCACTTAGCATTTGAGAACTTTTAGAAGGCGCATCAATCCAATTCAGCTGAAGCTAAGTCAACATTTGGTAATAATATAATTCATATAATAAATATAATTCATTTGTATAAGGGAACTCAATCACTATTCAGGCGCTTCACATATCCCTCGGGGCTCGAGCCCACGACCTCAGCCAGATCTTGGTCGGGGCGAGCACCTTAACCGCTGGACCAAACCGGCTCAGTCGAGTGACCTATCAATAACCCAAAGATGTTCATGTCCCACTATTGACCTTATTCGTAAGGGCTCGCAAGCGACAATACCGCCCTATGACCCAAACGGCAACTCAATAGAGCGCTTCAAATTCTTCGCATGTAAGGTAGATTATAACTAGTAACTTTATCCCGACACTTTTGCGTGCTACTTCAGACAGAGTATGACGGCCGAGATATAGTCCGCGGTTCCCGAGTTTTAATGGCTCGGAACTTTTTACGTCCTAATCTACGGTTATGCGGCACACAAGCCGAAGCCAAGGGTCCAGGCGGTCAGTTCAGTTGCACCCTAAAATTGACTGGTGAGTTGTGCTCCGAGTCTCGAGCTTGTTTTTGCTCGCCATTGCTGATTCTGGACACATTTAACCATCTGTGGCTGTCGAATAACCTATTCCGCGTTACTAAGGACAACGACTTGTTATATGCATGTGCGGGCGCAGCTCGCTGCAGCCGCGTTCTGCTACCGTCAGAATGCGTGCGTGCGTTGGCGCGGCACATTCGAGTTGTCAAGAGGTAACTTGAAAGCTCAAAGCTTCACTGCTATTAGCGCCCTGTCAGCGATGACTAGCATAGTTATTAGCACCGTGTTTGTGCCAGATGAACTTACTCGAGAGGGCGCTGCAGCGAGCTCATAACAGGTATGCGATTCTGTGGGCGCGACACCGCTTACCCCGCAGTCCACGCCCCAAACCGAACTTTCCCGCTCGAGGGTCTGGGGAGTCCTTAAATAAAGGGTCTTGATCCTTTCTTTTCCATCTACACTGTCCCGCTGGCCGACGTCATTGCCGTACACAATCTTGGCTTTAATTTCTACGTTAGAGGCACTCAGATGACGGTCAGTTGTACCTTTACTTAGGTGCTCACCCCGACCAACGTCTGTCTGAGGTCGTGGGATCGAGCCCTGAGGCATATGTGAAACGCCTGAATAGAGATTAAGTTCTCTTGGGGTTTTATACAAATGAATTATATTTTTTTCTCCCTCCCAGCCTTCAAGCACATCGAATTCTCTCAACTCCTTTGCTGCATGTATTGATGACATTCACAAAAACATCAGCTCGACCGTCAAGTCTGCCTACTTTCAGCTACATAACATTGCTAAAATTCGGGCTTGTTTAGACAGGGCTGCCACATCTACATTAGTCCGTGCATTTGTGACATCCCGTCTTGACTTCTGTAACTAACTGCTTGCTGGTCTACCGGCCTGAGCAGTCAGAAGCTTACAGCCGGTGCAAAACTCTGCAGCTAAGCTTTTCTGTCGTGAGCGTCGCAGTTGCCACATCTCACCACTTCTCGCCGACCTGCACTCGCTCTCAGTCAAGCAACGCATCGACTTCAAGGTTTTGTCACTCACTTTTAGGTCCCTTCATTCTTTGGCTCCAGCCTACCTATCAGATCTACTTCCCTACATTGTACACCTCGCTTTTCGGAATCCAACTGTTTACCTATACCTCGTACAAATCTCAAATCCTTTGGAGACCGCGCATTTAGTTCGCATGCTCCCTGCTGAAGCCTGGGACTCACTCCCAACTTGCGTCACGACATCTCCTGACTTGTCCACATTTGAAAAAGAAACTAAAACGCATTCATTTATGACAGCATTTATTGGGTCTCGTGATTCATCCTTTATGTGCTCATGCGTGCTGACACTGCATGTTGCCACTAACCAAACATGCATGCTGACCCTGTGCATGTCACCCCTAACCATGTTGTAACTCCGAAGGCTCGGCGGAGTAGGCTTGACCTGCCGCTTACCTAGCGGCGTAACCTAGCGCCTAATACCGTTTGGTGCGCGCCTACGCCCAATAAGCAGGCCGCCACGAAGCAAGCGTTTCTGGCGCTGACTTACTTATCGTTACTTAAAGGGGTCTCGAGTCCACAGCGTGAATTGGAAAGCGAGACACACAAATTGGGGATGTTACTGAGCTTTATTCGCAAGCGCACAAAGTTGTTGCGCGTCTAGCTCAGTTTTATCTCCACACTCCTTACACGCCCTCAACAGCACAAACACTCTTTCGGATGGAATACGTCTCCACACTGAAGCTACTTACGTCTATAGTGGGGAACGACCCAAATAGACGGAGCCCGAACCGGAGCCTAAACCCTAACCGGAGAACTAGGACTCCGTTTCCACCTTGCGGCGGGAATACCCCACACACGCCATCTCAGGCACTCTTGCGGAGGAAACACGTCTCCACACTGAGGCCCCCTGCGTCTCTAGGGGGAACGGCCCAAATAGACAAAGGAGCCCGAACCAACAGAATATCTCACACCATACCAACTACGTTTAGCTCGCACCGGCAAATCCTTATACTGAGACCACGTGCGAGCGCGCACACACAAAACACAAAAGAAACACAAAATGCCAGCTCGGGCGCTATACGACCGTATTCGGTGGAGTCCACCGAATCCTCCTAGCGCGGCCTCGTCCTGTTCCGCCCATCGCCGGCGAACAGCCCGCCCTCCTCCCTCGCTTTCAGAGAAAACGAGTCCGACGGCGTCGAAGCGCAGAGCCGGACAAAAGACCAAAAGACCAAGAGCGAGCGTCGCTCGACTCTTAAATACTTAACTGAGACACTGGGGCAAGAGCTTAGTGGTATTGGGCTCGACACCTTTGCCCATTACGGTAAGGAATTAATACCGTCATTAGGCCACTGAAAGAGCACCTCTGTCCAGCTTGAATGTGCGAATGGGTTCCAGACGATTCTTTTTTGGACAGAGTGAAGGCGGAGGTTGACAGACCAGCCAGCATCAATCAGCAGCTCCCGCGGGTATCGGACCAATTCTAAAGGCCGAATCGCCACAGCTGGTCTCAGAGCTTCCCGGCTCGCTCTTAAGCTCTTGCTCTCTAACCGCACTGGCGCTCCTCTCTGGCTCATTACTCCAGGGCAAAGGAGTTCTTGCCCGCCGCCGAACAGCTCTTGTTCGCGCTAAAATTCAGCCAAGGCGCTAAGATGTTATTCTTGATGTTGAGCATCTTACCACTATCCATTCGAGCGTGCTTCCTTTGTAGCAAATGTAAAGCGCTTAGAAAGAGATTGAGTTCTCTGAGGGCGCTTTATCAAATGTATTATTATTACTATAGCCTGCATCCGCGTAATTCGCACTTAAAAGGCGAGTAGTTTTTTTTGAAGCTGAATGGCAATAAAGCCAAACTAATAGTTACTGGAAAGCCCAGTGTCTCCCTACAGTTGGAAGACCTCACCGTCGAGATGGGTTCGCCCAAGGTCATTCCCGTGTCGGCTGCCGAAGTCTGGACCTGCCAATCCACAATAATTGGCCATTGAATGAACGTGTCACAAATTAGGATCTTCAAAAGTACTACACCCTAAGTAGTTCATGCGTGTGTGACATCGCCAGTAGGTTGCTGCAATTCCCTTTATCCGGGACTTCGTACCCATGCCCTGAATTGACTGCAACTGGTGCAAAACTCAGCAGCTTATGTGGTCTGTCGTCAACGGGGAATCTAGCACATCTCACCATTTCTGTTGGAGCTTTACTTGCTCCCAGTCAAGCATCTAATTGACTTCGAGAGCCTTTCTCTGGCTTAAAGGCTGCTTCGCCCACTTGCACCAGCCGAGCCATCAGGCCGCCTAGCTCGCCCAGCGAGAAACCTCACCATCCGCTCCTCGGTATCAAGTCGTCTCACCATTCTCGCTCGGAATTAGATCTAGAGGCGATTCGGCCTTTAACTAGTATGCACTGAATGCCCAGAGCTCGCTCAGGGCTTCTGTCAACACATGCATTGACTCGGCATAATTTTAGACTCGGCTAAAGGCACGGCTGGTTTGGTCCAGTGGTTAAGGTGCTCGCCCCGACCAAGGCCTGGCTGAGGTCGTGGGCTAGAGCCCCGAGGCACATGTGAAGCGCCTGAATAGAGGTTAAGTTCTCTTGGGGCGCTATACAAATGAATTATATATGTATATATATCTGATCCGCTCAGCTTTCCTTAAGTCTCCTGCTTCCTTCTTGGTTCATTAACGTACCACCAATCAGACCCTGATCTCAATCTGAGCTCAAAATTTACTATCCTTTGCTCCAGAATGCACGTCGTGATCAAAGCTAGCGTGTCAAAGGTGCCTGCAGATCGTCTTTTTGCTGCCTCTTCCCACTCGCCTCGCTCCAAAAAACTCGGCGGCGGAGTAGCCACGTTGCTGTTTCCCTGCTCAGCTGTGGTTTATGAGCTGCCCCATTCGTGGCGAATCTTAGTCGCATCCAAAGGATATTTAGAGTAGAAATGATCACATAGCTCATCGAAGACAGATCGTAAAGCCCCACGCATGGTGGCAAAAAGCGACGGGGAGAAAGCCATTCGTATATTGCCCGGGCGCCAGGGGCGTGGTCTTAATATTCGCTGGTAGACGGTTCTGCGAGAAACGGCTTTTACAGGACGGAATCACTATTATGCGATAAGCTTTTCATCGGGGCTAGTGTATATTTGAGTGGAGTCCTAAGGTAAACATCATTGGATTGAGCGCCGGTCCTAAGTAAACATTATAGGAGGAGGCGTATCCTGCCCCTTAGCCGTCACCTAGGCGTGGTCGACCGGGTGCTGCGGCTGCTGCCTGGCGGCGGCTGTCTCCTTCGCGACGTCACTAGCATGGCGGCCGCCTGAGCTAGGAGTGCCCGGAGAACGGCGCCGTGCTTGGGCTAGCGACAGTGCGCCTTCACCCTCTTTCTCTCTCGCTCGCTCAAGCTTTCTGGCATCCGCTTGAGGGCGCCGCGTGACAGCGCTGCGCTCGTTCGCAGCTTCCTGCGTCGTCAGCATGGTCGCGTCCAACGGGTTCAAGTCGAACCAGTTACACGCCTTCTTTCGGCCGACCAAATTCAACATCGTCACCTGCCTGGTCGTGGTGCTGGCCGTGGTCTACTCGGCGCACAGCTACTGGAGCTTGCGCGGACTTCTCGGCGTTCAGGGTGCGCAGCTGGCCCTCCTCAAGGTTCGGAACGCCGAGCTTCGCACGAGGGAGGCCGAGCTTGATGAGACCGTAAGCAGCCTGAACAGGCGCGTTGACCTGCTGTACGAGAGCGAGCGGAACTGCAAGAGCGGCGTCGCCATATGCAAAGAGGAAAAGAAGACGGCCGTCGATGGCCTGTCGGCCAAGAGTGCCGAGTGTGCCGACAAGGAGCAGCAGCTGTCGTCTTGCGTAACGGAAACAGTTGAGTAGCGTTTGGATGCTGCCGCCGAGCCGCGCTGGCCTGCAGCGGCTGTTTGAGCGTCGGATCTAGGCGTGCCGGTGTGATCGGCGTCGCTGTGTCACGTGCGTTCCTATTAATGTTGCGAGTGTATCCGAGTCGAGTCGGAGTTCATGTCCCAGCGCATAGGCATTGGTGGTGTTTGAGCATCTGATAGCCGGAGCCAGCAGGGGCAGGGGTAGGCTCAGGGCATTTGCATTCTGGCATTAAAAATAATGCATCATTCGTATGACACCACAAGAGAACCGAATCTCTATCCAGGTGCTGTACAGCTCGCTGAGAGAAAAGCATTAGCCAAGGGTTGACGATATGCACGGTATCATGCTTAGAGGAGCAGGCAAAAGCACATAAGAATACTATCAGAGCCACTGGTTAATAGGATCCCGTGTTAGTTAAACACTCTGAATTGTGCAGAAGTGAGCATGCAAAGCACACAGGAACAAAAATACAAGTTCACTGCAGTGCTAGGAAAGCTGAGCGGAACAAATGCGACTTGAGCTGTAACTTTAATGATACCGAGTCATTGCTGGTGGTGACAGAAGCCAGCAGCCGATTTCCGGCTTTCGGTGCATGTTATCCGAAGGCCGAAACACCAAACGATTTCAACTTTCGAAGCAAGTAGAACATGCTTCTGTGCATTGATTCTAGAGTATTGATGTGAATGGACAAAGATCATCCAAGGAGCCTCTGAAATATGGGGTACCTCAGAGCTCTGTGCTTGGTCCTGTTCTTTTCACGGCTTATACTCTTCCTCTTGCCTGTGTGATTGCCTAGCACAATCTAGGTTTTCACTTATATGCTGATGACACTCAGTTTTACCTTTGCTTTGATCCCTCCCAGCCCTCGAGCACGTCGAATTCTCTCAACTCCTTTGCAGCGTGTAGTGATGACATTCGCACATAGACGGCAGCAAATTTTCTTAAATTGAATGATGATTAAAGCAACTTACTAGTTATGGGCAAACCAAGTGTGATTCAGAAATGGGAAAGGCTGACGCTCAAAATTGGCTCTGCCAGCATATCTCCTGTTGAATCTGCACGAAATCTAGGTGTCATGTTCCAACGTGACCTTTTGTTAGACGACCACATCAGGTCCACAATCAAGTCTGCCTACTTTCAGCTACATAACATGCATGTTTAGACAGGTACCCCACATCTAAATTGGTCCATGCATTTGTAACATCCCGTTTTGACTTCTGTAAATCACTGCTTGCAGGTCTACCGGCCTGTGCACCAGCCGCTTACAGCCGGTGCAAAACTCTGCAGCTAAGCTTGTTTGTCGTGAGTGTCGCAGCTGCCACACCACACCACTTCACGCCGACCTGCACTGGCTCCCAGTCAAGCAACGTATCGACTTCAGGGTTTCGTTACTCACTTTTAGGTCTCTTCATTCTTTGGCTCCAGGATGACTATCAGATCTACTGCCCTACAAAGCTAAGCATCGTACCACCTGCTTTTCGGAATTCAATCATTTAGCTGTCCTTGTACAAGCCCCAAATCCTTTGGAGACCGTGCCTTTAGTTCGTATGCTCCCAAAGCTTGGAGCCCACTCCTGACTTGTGTCACATCCCCGGACTTGACGACGTTTAAAAAGAACTTGAAAACACACCTATTTATGACAGCATTTAGTTGGTCCCTGTGATTCGACCTTGATGTGCTGACACTGCATGCTGCCACTAACCACACTTGCATGCTGACCCTGTGCATGTCACCCTAACCATGTTGTTTTGATGAACATGCTGCCAATAACCACTCGATCGTATTTCCTTTGCAGCAAATGTAAAGCGCCTAGAAAGAGATTGAGTTTTCTGGGGGCACATTATCAGATGTGTTATTAATAATAATAATATTGTTTAATCGGTTCACGATTAACCAATCATTAGTGCATCTTGCCAGTTGTGACTGCCTCCAACAAAACTGGCTACTACCATCCGGTACTGCTCATACAGTTATCTTCTATCCACGGTTATAGATGATAATGGTAATAGTAAAAATACATTTATACAGTGACACAGCGAGTTGGATTTGATGTCATGTCGGTAGGAAAAGTTGACCTTGTAGCCTGATCTAAAACCGTGGGGCCATAGGAATCTATGACAACTGCTTAAAAGATGTTGGTTGTCAAGGAAGGTGGAGGGGGGCTAATTTGCTATGGTTAAACCTGGTCGGAGCGCCTACTGTGTATTAGTGCCACATAGGCACCCACTCATTGGTTTCACTTCTTTCTGTTTCTTGGCCGTGAATCGACGTCCAAGGTTGAACCCGGCAAATCAGTGACCTCACCTGCCCACGAGAGCCCCTTTGGATTGGCTCCTTTGGGGTCTGTTGGGGACAGGGTTGAATACTATATTGACCATAACTCGGAAAATAACAGTTATTACCCTCTTATGCAGAAAGATGCAACATGGGATAGCTGGGCTTACAGGCGCGGCACAAGCATGGCTTGTGAGTCTCTAGGTCCTAACCGACCCCGAGGGGGGCAGTTGACTGGGAGCACCAGGGGCTGGGGAAGGGGTGCGTGAGGCTACACTTGAGGGACTTGATGCCCGTAGCCTTATTTTGCCTACCCGACCTCTTCTTGGCAAACCTGCAAATAGCTTCACGATATGTGTTGTGCTCTATGTCTGTCGCAGAGCTTGGTCTGCTTGCCTACCGCCACAGCAGACAGTGGCCTAAAGCTACTAAAAAGGTGCATTGCACCCGTGGCTAACTAGTGGCTAAATAGTTCACCGACGAATGCTATTGCCCCTCTGACTGTCTCACCGGAAGACGATCATCCGTCGGATGTGCTGACTGAAAGTTTAGTGGCAACTGGGGGTGTGGCAGGAGGATGAGGGCAGGTGGCTTCAGCTGAAGCAAAGCTTAGCTGCTGCAGCTGCTGAGTTTTGCTATGCAGTCGGTAAGTAAACAAAGCAGCAAAACATTATTCAAGGGTCAATAGTTGCGAACTGGCAGAGAAACTAGCAGTCCAGTCACAGCCTATGCTCGTGTGGCCCTTTGTGGAATATGGGGCCAGGCTAGCAACAGATGGTGGTGACCTTAGTATGCCTACCGCATAGTGTATGAAGCCTGGTGGCATAATTCGTGTGTCTTCCATAATGGAGAGCTAGATGTCGTGTTCAAGACAGCAGCTACCCGGAGAATGTCACTTTAGCGGTGTATGTTCTGCCTCTGTGTGCATACTGTTGGGTGGGCTGTACCACGATTGCATGCTACATAGGCGGAAGTCGACATAGAAGAACAGCAAACCCATTAATAGACTCTCGGAAAAAATCTCTAAGAACATGCTTTGCAGCCTACTAAGATTTCAAAGACCTTGATGACACGTTCAAGCATTCTGCTTGTCTGCTGCTGGTTGAATCAATTTTAAGCTCTTAATTAGTGGTGATTTTAATAGCAGCCACTTGGATTGATTGTATCTTCGTCTGTAACCACAAAGCCATAAAGACTATGTGGGTGTTAGGCAGGAGAGTTTTATATAGCTCACTCTCAACCTGAGCAGCTTTTGGTACCATTCGGTAGCCAACAGACTTCGTCTCATGCAACAAAGAGACAGTGGGAAGCATAGCAGAGTCAGAGAGCAGTTGAAGTAGTGAGTAGCCTGGAAGTAGCAGCTCAGGACCGCTGAAAAGGACAGGCCGTAGTCGGCAGCAGGAGAGTAGTTGTCATTGCATAAGAATTGTGGAAGCGAGCTCCACAGTCTAGGACCTTCAGAGCTAAAGCTTCTGTCGCCAACGGTCTTTAAGCAGAGGAATGGAACAGCTAATTTATTGTCCATACTGGACCTGAGGGCGTGAAGAGGCCAAAACTGGTGCAGCAATTCAGCTAGGTATGGAGGAGCCAAGCCGTGGCAGGCTTTGTGGGTCAGCGTAAGAACTTTGCTCTGTATCCTTTGCTCAACCGGCATCCACCTTAGCTCTTGCAGCAAAGTAGATACGTGCTTAAACCTCTGGGACTTGAAGACTAGCCTTGCAGCCATATTCATAGCCAGCTATTGCTGGCTGCAGTTGCCTAGTTGCTTTCATTGGTAGCCCAGCCAAAAGGGAATTATAATAATAAAGCCGAGACAGAACTAAGGAGCTAGTTAAATCTTTTGCAAGCCACTGTGGAAGACAGCTCCTAATCTCGGATAGGGATCGGGCGTGATGGCTAGCTGTAGAAGCAGTCTTCTGAATGAAGCTTTTAAATTTAGGCAGCTGTCGAAAACGACACCTAAATTTCGAGCACATGGTGATGGTCGCACGACAGCATCACCTGTTAGAAGAGCAAAGCCTTTTCATCCAGCCACATGCTTAGGGTGTCCTATGAGCAGCAGTCCGGTTTTATCGTCATTTAGCTTTAAGAAGTTTTCCGACATCCAGGATCGAATGTCGGCAAGGCAAGCATTCAGTTTCTCAGTTGCTACAGCAGATTCCAACGGTTAGAATGACAAATACAACTGAGTATCGTCAGCATTGAAGTGATATCTTATTCCATTGGCCTTAATCATTTTCCCCAGAGGTTGTGTATAAATGGAGAACAGCAAGGGACCGAGCACAGACCCTTGAGGGACTCCACAGGTGACCCTTCTCATGTCTGAGACCTGACACCCACACGACACTGATTGAACACGATCAAACCAGTACGATTTGAACCATGCCAGTGCTTTGTCTGCAAGACCGATCGTTGTTCTCAATCCTTCAAGAAGAACGTCGTGATGAATGGTGTCGAAGGCAGCTGACAGATCTAGCAGAGCTAGGACAGTGACATTCCCGTCATCGTTGCCACGTAGAATGTCATTGTTAACATGGAGGAGAGCAGTTTCAGTGGAGTGCTGCCTCTTGAACCCTGACTGAAATTTCATTCTTTTCAAAATGTGCAACCAGCTGCTTAGCGAAAATTTTTCGAGAATCTTTGACAGAAACCAAGAAGGGAAACTGGGCGATAGTTTGCAAGGACCTCTGTATCTAATCCAGGCTTTTTAAGTATGGGTCTAACGATTGCCGATTTGAAGGACTTGGGGACGACCCCTTTTCCCAAGGAAGCATTAAAAATCTTGGTTATGGCAGGGCTAAGTTGGTCTGCCAGTGAAGACCACAGAGATGATGGTATAGGGTCTTCATGGAGACGAGCTCTTTTGGCTAGACCTTACTAAGGTAGCCACATATCATGCAGAAACATCGGAAAACCTTTTAAGCAAGGTCACAGGTTGTGATTCCACAATTGCTTTACTTAGAGGGGGCTTTATGGAGGCACGAATGTGCACAATTTTTTCATTAAAGAAGGCTGAAAACTGTTAAGCTGAGCCGTTAATATCTAGGGAGTCAGACCTCTCAGCATTGGCCAGTGAATTTCTTACTGTCTTATAAATCTGTTTAGTGTCTGACTTGCAGGAATTCAGCTTTCGAGTGAAAAAAGAAGCCCTGGCTTTTTTAAACTTCCGGGTGTAAACTCGAAGGAAGTCTTAGAAATTGACTAGATCTTCATCAGACCCAGATTTCTTAAAACGACATTCAAGCCTGCACTTAACATGGCACATCTTTTGAAGCTTTTTGGAAATTGAAAGGAATCTCTATGACTCTGTACACGGATAGAATGAACGGGAGCATGCTTGTCAAGAGCACTCCTGAGTGTCATGTTCACTGCATCAGTGAGGGCATCGAGGCTGTCGGTCGAGTCTGGATGCATGATCTGTTTGTGGTGCAGATCAAGAAGATCTGCACTACAAACAGATTTCAAAAATTTGTCTATGTCAGTGCTTTGTAACTTTGTAAGTTACATCGCTTGACAAGTTCAACATTACCCTGTACATACTAGGGAGCAGGAACAGTAAACGAGACCGAACAATTATCTGTGAGGTTGAGTGGGCACACCACAAGCTTATAGTTTTGTCGGGTACGGGCATTTCAAGTTGCCAAGGCCCAGCTTAAGATGGCCTTACATTCTAGCTATCGGCCCAAGGCTTTGCTGCTTTTCTCTTATGAAACTCCTTCGAAACCGGCCTCCATCTCTCTCTCTCTCTCACTCTTTCTCTCTCTCTCTCTCTCTCTCTCTCTCTCTCTCTCTCTCTCTCTCTCGAGCTTCAGCTTCTCGAGCTGCTGATGGATTCGGGAGTGTGCAGGACTTTATCGTCCAGTGGTCCAGTGATCTTTTCCAAGTGTCCGAATTAGACTCGTCACTATCTCTATGTCTCGAAGCACACCCATCCTCTGCCTTAGCCCTGACGGTTGTGGCTCGTAGTGATGCACACAGACGTGCAAATGCGTGCGTGTGTGCATGAGTGGGGCTCAAAGGCAGCACAGTGAACATTGAAGAGCCGACGTCACGCCGTGACTAACAATACCGTGCGAGTTACCTGTCCTGGTGGTGAGCGATTTAGTTAATTTGAATACGTAGGTTGGCTGATGATAGTAGCAATAGAGTGAGCTGCAGGTCTGTGGAGGCAGCCACGAGTGAGCGGTGTGTGCCGTTGGCAGTGGCCGTTGCTCTCCGAGTGTCCCAGGCTAGCCATGATCTGCTGTAGCTGGGTAGCAGCTGGTCTGGACCGATTTTGGCCAGCAAAGGGTCGTTCGTCGACCTGCTGCCTTGCAGGCCACCGTGTGCACCAGCTGCAGCCGATAGGCGGCACCCTGCGAAGTCGCTCGGAGAGAGAGAGAGAGAGGAGTGGAAAGGCAGGCGAACTTGATTGGTCATTGCTTAAAGGCCACCAGATCGTGATGGCGGCTGTCAGCGGCTTTCCACTTGGGAGTGGGGATGGGACGGCTGCCCGATGGTTTAGCTAATACTGACATCGTTTGATCGTGCAGCAATCTCACGCTCTGCTGTGGACGAAGCCGCACTGATTTGGCCCGGTGGTTCAGGTGCTCACCCTGACCAAGGTCTGGCCGAGGTCGTGGGCTCGAGCCCCGAGGCACATGTGAAGCTCCTGAATAGAGATTAAGTTCTCTTGGGGCGCTGTACAGATGAACTGAATATTTGTTTAGCAGGCTGCTCAACATATATTTATGTTAAATAAGCACTATTTGTAGCTATCTTTTTAGCTTAGGGTTTATGATTTTGGGTTTAGTAGTTAAGTGTTGTATGTTTTAGAGTTTATGGTTTACCGAATGCGTACCGAAAAAGCCGCTTAGGCTGTGAGTGCGCTATACAAAACTCTCCTGCGTAACACCCACATGGTCTTTATGACTTTGTGGAGTTACTGACGGAGATACATTACATTACATTACTGGTTAGATTTTGTATTTTTACTTGGGTTTGAGTATTTGGGTTACAATTTAGGTCTTCGGGCTTAGTACTTAGGCATTATAGAGGGACTTTGAATCGAAAAGATAACTAAAAAAACGTGTTTATTTAAAGTAAATATAAACATAAGCTGGCGACCATGTTGAACAGCTTGCTATGAGCACTGTGCCCGTAGCAAAATTCGACATTGCCGTATGGCGAGGCGACACTGTATGAGCTATTTGGTTAGGCCCTGGCATCTTCTCGTCTGGGCAGCAAGGGCTTTCTTCACAGGCGATATTGCCAAAGTACCTATCCTGCTTTGCTTGGACCCTGACCTGGTGCTCTACTTAGTGCCACGGAGGAGCATCGTGGCACGTGGCCAGGGAGAATTTGGGCACAGTTTAAATAGTGCTCCTTGGCTCCTCTGTGTACGTGTATGCCTGCCATGGCGCCCGTCTTCTGTGGTCGTGTCGCGAGGATGGAATTCGACTTCTCGTGGAATGCCGGCATAACCTTCAAAGGATCCGACCCGTATTGCTAGGTTTGTGATTTTGCAGTACAACAAGGGTGCTTACCGTGTCTTCCGGCTAGCATTGTTTCTCGTGGGTTAGTGCCTCAGAGAAAAGCAACTGCTCTCCTGACTCTGCTATGCTTCCCACTTTCTTTTTGTTGCGTGAGATGAAGTCTGTTGGCTACCGAATGCGCACCGAAAGCCGCTCAGGCTGCAAGTGCGCTGTACACAACTCACCTGCGAAACACCCATAAAGTCTTTATGGCTTTGTGGAGTTACAGACGGAGATACATTGCATTACATTGCGAAAAGGTGCTAGCTTTCTAGGACCGAGCTCGTGAGCTCGAGCCCTTCGGCATAGCCCGCAAAGAGTTTAAGGTCTCTTAAGGTGCTATAAGATGAATTATTATCGTAGTACATGTCTGCCTAGATTGCAATGTGAATCCAAGATTTACGTCGACATTACTCTTTCCAATGGTCAAGCTCATGGATTTCGCATCGAGGGGTCAGCACGAAGGAAAACGTAGCGCTGCAGCGCAGCTGTATATGAATCCGACGGCTGTTGCTGCTGCTGCTGCTGTGGTCGTTGCTGCTGCCGCCGCTTACTTGCTCGCTTGCTTGCTCGCTCGCTCGCCTTTGCAAAGTCCAGCGCCCAAGCGACCAAGATGAAGCATCGCCGAGCAACTGCTCACAGTCAGCTGCTGCACCTGTTGCTGTGCCTGTCGTGTGCACCGCCTTGCTGCGATGCGCCAGTCTGACCTGCCAGTCTGACCTGACCTGCGCCTGCATCTGACCTGCATCTGCGAGGACTCTCGCTCGGATCGTTTGTAGTCGAACCTGCGCCAGCAAGACGAGGCATGCTCGACGCAGCTTCAAGCCTGCAGTGGTGAGCTCCGTCGCCGTTCCCACCCCGTGCACAAATGGCTGCAGATTTGACCAAATTTCATTGGGCATACAGGCGAAGGCCGATAGCACGTGCTTTACCGATGCCACATCCCTTGAACCAGTCTGCATTGCCTGAGCTCTTTCTCACCTTGTGGCCATAGCACCGCTCTCCACCTTATTGCTCGTTTGCTATATTTGGTAACTCTTAATAACGATCATTATAATAGTATTGGATTATTCTGAATAATTATTAATACCAATACATATATTATTTATTGTTATTAATTCGTCTTTATAGTAGCCTATGGGAATCTAATCTCTTTCTAGGTGCTCTGCATAGACCGGGAAGAAGGCATGTAGACTGATTAAGGATAGTACAGTAATGAGTACAATTGCAGCATGCATGAACTCATAAAGGGCGATTTACAGAACAGAGAACCAAATGCTTTGAGGAACAGGGTGGTTTTTGGGTTTGACTTAAATATTGTTTACTCATAAGATCGTCACTCATGAAAACAGCAGACCCCAATCCGTAGCACAGAGGTCATCACCCAGCTCACGGGGGGGGGGGGCAGCAAGAGAGACTCGTGCCGGCTAAAGGTCGATGTAGGCAAAATGTATCATGTCAGCCAGCAGAAAGATTTCCAGTATCGGTGCGTAGCAGTTCAAGAAACGATATCGGAAAGATTTGAGGTTGGTTAAGAGGTTCAGCAAAACGACTAGTGTCAAAAAAGGTTAGCGATTCAACAGTCTCATTTGTATAGAGGCAGAAGAGCCTTAACGGCTGTCACCACCGCAAGCGAGGTGGTGACAGCCGTTAAGGCTCTTCTGCCTCTATACAATAAAGGATTGCCCATTGCAGGGCTCGAACCCACGACTTGGATCATAAAGAGCGAGAACATGTTCCGTGTGCTAAGACCCAGGTCAAGAGAGCAGATGGAGCTGAGGGAATATCCCTCAGCTCCATCAGGGAGTTAACATTTTTGGACAAGAGAGGAATGACCCATAAATGCGAATTTTGAGTGACCACAGAAGACCCGCGTGCAGGTCAGAGAGAAGGGGTGTAATGTGGCAGCTATGCCGTTCACAGAAGTCAAGCCCAGCAGTCGAGTTGGACACCATCCATAAGGGTCTCATTGCAGAGGCAAGCAGATATGCTAGGAGTGAGTTACAGTAGTCGTTATTTGGTGTCAAATAGATCTTAGCCCACGTGTTAGGCGCTGGCATACACTTTGACGCTCGGGTCGTCGGATTCGACTCCTGCGGAGCAGGCAATTGTATATTGCCTGCTCTGCAGGGGAAGGAGGTGCTTGCCTCTGAGGCTGTTCGGCTGCTCTGTAAAGTGATTCCCCGAGGCCTGGAGAGGGGTTGGATAAGTGGGGCGAGAGGTTCACTGAAATTGCCTAGATCGGTAGCACTTCATAAGCAGAATGGCACCAAGGCTGCGGCCACGGTTGCCGGCTGTGTCGGTCGACTGTGTGTCTATGCAAATAAAGAAAGAGAGAAAGAGAGAGAGAGAGAGAAAGAAAGAGAGGGAGAGAAAGAGGGAGAGAGAGGGAGGGAGGGAGGGAGGGAGGGAGGGAGGGAGGGAGGGAGGGAGGGAGGGGGAGAGAGAGAGAGAGAGAGAGAGAGAGAGAGAGAGAGAGAGAGAGAGAGAGAGAGAGAGAGAGAGGGTCGTGGCCAACTGCTTCCATTGTCTTGCCTTGTTCAAATAGTTGCTCACCTCCCATTGTTGCCTTGCTGCTGCACTGTTTGCCTTTCTTGTAGCTCGGGTGGCAGAGCTGAGCACAAACCTGAGGTACGTCTGTCCAGCTCCCCAGCCCAGCTGCCCGGCCTACTTCCGAGCAGCCGGCAGCGCCACATGCCGGTCTGACAAGAACTGCAAAGTGGCCTGCAGTGCTTTCTGTTGCAGCCGTGTTGATTCGTAAGGCTTGGCTCGCTGTATGACTTTCGAGCTCCTTACTGCACCGTTGCTTGATGCGCTGCCACCACCGGTGTGTGTGCTTCAGAGGCCGATGGCCCGTGCTTGCTCCTGCCCCAAACCACTCCATCGGCCACCGTTGCTGTCGCGACGTCAAGTAGGATCGTGTACCTTCTTTTTCTTTCATGCTATGCAGCTTCGTTGAACAGCAAGTCTCTCGGCCAGTTTGCTGGCTGACCTGCTGGCTGACCTGCTGCATGTCGCTGTGATCCTTGCATCCTCGAGAGGCCATTGTCCAAATCCAGCTGTCAGTGCCAAGATGGCGAGTATTCACCTCGTTCTGGCTCTAAAGCCGTGAGTCACCGATGCTGCTTGAATTAGCAGCATAACCAAGACTCGTTTGTGGCCGGCCGCATAGCTGTCTATGTGTAGGAAGCTAGTAGCAGCAGTGAAGTGGCCGAGAGGTGTACCACACTAAGCACACGACGGAGTCCGTGGTCGCAGCAATTAGCTGCAAAGTACTAAAAATAGATACAAGACTAGCAGCGGCTCAAGGGGCAAGCAGGTTGGAGCTTGGCGATATGTAAGGGTCACGACGACGTCATGCAGACCCCAGGGATCTATGTGCACGATGAGCGCCATCCTTGCACTACTGGCATGCCTGAGACTATTTGAAGCGGTGCCGTGTAAATGGCAAGACCAAGCTAATGCGAAGTAGTTAGTACAAATCAAGTGTGGCTACAGGAGCATCAGCCACATACATCTGTAGTCGATCTCCTTCCCTTGTTTTCTACGCATCCAGCTATGAAACAGCATTACCTTGCCTCTGCAAATGACAAGCATTTGCTGTCTAAATCATTTTCAAACCCCTCTTGTCTATCCTGACTATTAGCAAGGCATTTTGGAAAACGTGCACAGTCGACTAAGCTAAGCTAAGTGTCTAAGTTGTATGTCGATAACGTAATACCATTTTGCTTCTAATAGCTCGTGCCTGCACGGGACTGTGTTGGGGCTAACAATTATTAAAATTTATTGTGTAATTAATCCCCCTCTCTCTATCTTTCTCTATTTTTCTCTGTCTGTGTGTCTGTCTGTCTCCCTCTATCTCTTTGTCTGTCTGTCCGTCTCTCTTGCTCTCTCTCCCAAAGCCCGAGAATAGGCTACCAGGCCGGGAGAGTTATTATCGAAGGTTTTTGGGTGACAAGCCTTAGTTGCTTAGGTGCAAGGTTTTTCTTCAGAAGGGTAGACTACCCTTGTCTTTTTAGATGGGGTTAGTAGGGCTGCTAGTTCGGTAGGGCCACGGTCCCTCGGCATGTGCTGTCCTGCTTTCGGAGGGGGCTTTATTTTGTTATTGTAAAGAAGACGATTTTCACCGGTCTGAAAGGCTTGGCCAAGCTGGGTGCCTCCAGTGCAAAACTGGAGGCTCTCAAAAAATGGGACTAAACTCTATTTTAGTGTGCCGAAAGAGGTTTCTGGCACGTTGCTCTCAATGCAGAGCTCCGAGCTCTATAGAAACGTTTTAAGAGCTCAGTCAATTGCTGAAATGAACAGGTGAAAATAACAAAAAAGATTTAAACAAATGATATTTTTTGGAGACGTCAATGAGACTTTCTGAGCAGGCTCAGTCTGTGTCTCCTCTGTCTCCTTAGTCTCCTCTGAGCAGGCTTAGTCTCCTCTGCCATTAGCATCTCGGCCGAATGCCCTTGGATGTCAGCTGAGGCAAGTGGCTGTTGGAGGCAGAGTTGCGAGTACCACAAAAGATCGCTTGTTAGTTTTACTAACAGGACGCGGATGGCTGATAAGGTTGCAATTGCCATATTTAACACCGATGCCGCTGTTGGAGTTGCTCTGGCTGGTTAATAGCCAGTGGCAGAGCCAGGATTTTAATCTATGGAGGTAAGACCAGCAGCAGTTTTATGTAGGGGCAAGATCCGCAAGATTTTCAAGTAGGGGTAGAGATAATGCCACAATTAATGAAAATTGTATTGCATACAATCTTAATGTTTACTTGAATCAAACTCGCTGGTTGCTCACTGAGTGGAATTCTGGCGGTTGCTCTTCACGACCTTCAGTCCCGAGGTCGTAGGTTCGAATCCTGCTGTGGGTGATCGCTTATTGCCGCAGCAAGCGTTGGTGATAGCCCTTGAGGGTCTTCTGCTGCTATACAAAAGGAGCCTGTTAAATCAGGCAGTGTTTTTTTATGTCTTCGTTGGTGACGGTCTCGGGACGCACGAATAGGGATGCCCAGTTTTCTGCGCCGATTTAAGGGGGCAAATGCCACGAGTGGCCTGCCACTGCCATTAGCATTAGGGTGTATTATTTGCTGCAGCACTGCGACTTCACAAATCGCCGAGCTACATGGCAAGCTGAAGCAGCAGGAGCAGTCATTAGCTGACGCAAACCGTGAGCTCGTGACGCTCAAAGAAGCCGATCATGCCGAAGAGGCTAAGACGTGTGAAGAGGAACTGATTGCCAAGATGGGCGACCTGCTTAAGTCGGGCCAGAGTCCGATTGACGTGATGCTGGCACTCGGTTTCCGCCGGTCCGAGTAAGTCGCATCATCGGCCCGCGCCTGGCGGCCCCCTCCCCCCCCTGCTGCAGCTATTCATCTGCAAAGATGTGCCAGCGCTCGGCAAAGATGCGCCCGGGCTCGGCAAAGATGTGCCAGCGCTCGGCAAAGATGCGCCCGCGCCAGCGCTCGGCATCGCTGCCGCCGCGGGCGGGGTTCTGAGCACATCTTGTGACCGACTGCAGACGTGATGTTGCAGCCACGCGAGCGTGCGAGAGCGAATCCCGAGAGTTCGTTCTGCTTGGCCAGCTGCTTTAAGAGGTGAGCTGGCCAAGTGGCGCCTGATAGGCCTGCGTGTGGAGCACTGTTTGCACTCTGCCATGTACATTTAATTGCAGCCTATTGGGCTGGGTGCAACATCAGCCCTCGCCTCTGCGCTCGGGCTTCGGAGCCGACAGCATTCCCGCAATCGACGCCGGCAGTCAGGAGTTGCGCGACCGCATCCAGAGCCTCAGGAGCCGTGCACAGAATGGGAGTCGCCAGCCGGCTGCCGAAGCAGTGCTCCAGGGTGCTGCCGACCAGCGGCGAGCAGATGCACCGGGGGACCAGAGGCAGCCGAGTCAGTCGGATTCAGATCGCTCGCGAGAGCAGTCGGAGCCACAACCGCTCGAGCAGCAGCAAGCACAGCAGCCGACATCAGACCAGTGGCAGCAGGATCAGGCACAGCACCCGCAAAACGATCAGCAACAACCGTCGCCACAGGGCCAGCACCTGACACTGCAGGAGCAGCAGCAGCAGCAACTGCCCCAGGATCAACAACAGGTGCAGGCTCCACAGGTGCAGCTGCAGCAGCCACAATCACAAGGGAATCAGCAGCAGCCACAATCACAAGAGAATCAGCAGCAGCAACAATCACAAGTGGATCAGCAACAATCACAAGTGGATCAGCAACAATCACAAGAGAATCAGCAACAATCACAAGGGAATCAGCAACAATCACAAGTGGATCAGCAACAATCACAAGTGGATCAGCAACAATCACAAGGGGTAAGGTGGTTGCTTTCACGACCTCGGTCCCGAGGTCGTGGGTTCGATTCCTGCGGTGGGCGATTCTATATCGCCACTGCAAGCGGTGGTGATACCCGTAAAGGCTCTACTGTCGCTATACAAAAAGAGGCTGTTTAATCAACTAGGATTTATTTATTTATTTATCAGCAGCAACAACAATCACCAGGGGATCAGCAGCAGCAACAACAATCACCAGGGGATCAGCAGCAGCAACAATCACCAGGGGATCAGCAGCAGCAACAATCACCAGGGGATCAGCAGCAGCAACAATCACCAGGGGATCAGCAGCAGCAACAACAATCACCAGGGGATCAGCAGCAGCAACAATCACCAGGGGATCAGCAGCAGCAACAATCACCAGGGGATCAGCAGCAGCAACAATCACAAGGGGATCAGCAGCAGCAACAGCAGTCACATGGGGATCAGCAGCCGCCGGAGCAGCCCCATCTAGAGCAGCTACCGCCGCTGCAAGAACAGCAGCAGCAGCAGGTGCAAGTACAGCAGAACCAGGTGCCTAATGCTGATGTACCTGGACCACAGAATGATGGCGTCGGCGATCGAAGCCAAGTGAACAACCTGCCGCCAAAAGCTGCTGACGCCAATCTCAAGCCGGCTCTAGAGGGCAAGGGGGATTTGGACAATGGTGAGGAGGAGGCTGGGCAAAATCAAGGTAACGTGTGGCCATAATCTGAGTGCTCCCTTGCTTGGCAGCGGCTTCTCTGCACTCGAGGCACACGGAACAAGAAGTGGGCGGGGTGAAGGAGCAGATGCCCCTTTTGAGTCGACCCCGATGAAGCTTCTGCCATGCATGCTGATTGGGTGGCCACGGGCGATGTCGAGACTCAAACCCTTCGCTCAAAATATTGTCAGGCTGCCCAATGGAAGAGAGTGTTCCTGTCGTCTGCCGTAACTTCCAAAGAACTTACTGGGTATGAAGACTGTTAGCAAGAATATTTCATTTGTGTTGAAACTAAATCATGTGAGGACTTTTCGAAGTTCTATTATTTTAGATCGCGATTTGTGCTAGTAGTCATGGGTCAGCTGATCCCCCTGTGGTAGCTGCTTGCACCCACCCGATGTGCCCCCCCTTCTATCTTCCTCTCCTTCCCTCTCCTCATCTGCTTCCCCGCCTCCTCCTCCGAGGCCCCTTTTTGGTGCATACAACGGTTCGAAAACCTTATGTGTATATTATGTGAATAGAAAGATAAGAAATTAGCTTTAATTATTGATTTACTATTACAATTGATAATTTATGATTAGCTATTATGTAGTGTTTATGGGGGCTCTTTAGTACAGTAGACCTAGTGTCCGCCATCTCACTTATGTCTTTCCTCACTCCACTCAGCAACCGGAGAATGTCTGTGCCGTGGAGCTGTGCACCGAACAAGAATTTCTCCTTGAGCAGGAGTCGATTTTGTAACCTCTGGGTTTTATGGGTCCCCAGCACTCCACCGATTGAGCTATCAAGACTACTCCTCAATCTGAACCCAACTTAGGCCTCTAGGGTAAATGTTGAGAATGCTGGTCCAGCAATCGACTAATTGTTTAGGCGACCTTAAAAAGTCAAACGTGTTAGAAGTGGGATCTGGCAGTTTTTTAATCCGGAGCACATCGAACTTGTTCTTTTTTGTATTTCTTCCAATACCACAGTCAGCATAATGCACACACAGATTAAGAAGATTGTAAGATTTGACAAAGTCATAAGGTATTTTTAGTGAACATATAACGTATTTTTAGCTTCACCAGCTGTGCTGGTCTTGTTGTGTGGGCAGCTGATGTATTTAATGACCTCAGATGTTGGTTTGGCCCAGTGGTTAAGGTACTGGCCCCAACCAAAGTCTGGCCGAGGTCGTGGGCTCGAGCCCGTGGCATATGTGAAGCGCCAGAATAGAGATTTAAGTTCTCTTAGGGTGCTTTACAAATGAATTATATTTATATTTATTATATTTATATATTTCCATCATCTCACATTTCATAGGCTAGGAGCATGCAAAGTATGTTTACTGAAGTTGATTTTATGGCGATTGATCCGACTGCAGTTTCAATGTCAACCATATTACAACTGTTTTGTGCATAGCCTTGTTTGTTGTATTGTGATTCAAGGGTATGAAGATGCAAATAACGACCCGGCTGACGATGGGGAAGAAGAAGACATCGAGTTGCCGAAAGGTGCTAACGATGACGATGTGGACCCGAACGCATATCAGAATGATGAAGATGAGGATGCTGCCAACAATAAAGCCGACGAGGTCGGTCTCGAAGGCGACGAACAAGCAGGCGTAGGAGACCGTGGCGATGCCGACGCTGACGCTGATCAAGGCGCCGATGATGAGGGTGCAGATGATGACAACGTTCGCGATCGAGGAGACGACAATGACCTGGCAAATGACGACGGTCCGCCTGCGGAGCAGGATGCTGACGCGCCTCCAGATGACAATAAGTAGACCTTACTGTTGTAGGCAGACTGTTGGCGTCCTCTTTGACCAGATTCATACTCACCACTACGTGCAAAGTCGGGTTCGGATATCTTCGTGCCGAATCGCTTTCTTTTAATGCTTCTTTCAATCTCTATTTAGTCTTTTCTGCTGCCTAAAACAATCATGAAAGATCTATCAGCGCCCACTGTGTTACTGCTGCCCGACTCGAATCTGTCACAAGCTATGCTCTTGCAGCTCTCGTGTCTCCAGTGGCTGCCCAGGTTGTGGTCTGTCATTGCAAATAACTTTGGTTTGGCTTTGACGACCAGGAGAGCAATGGTCGCTTCACTTCACTTGCACTTTTTTCCGATTGCTGCCGTGCCCCAGAATCTCATGCGCTAGGCCTTCATCAAAAAACAAGGCCAGTAAAACTTCGCAGCCATGAGACACTGCTACTATGACATTCCATTCTTTATCATCACCGCAGGGTTTCTACGTTTTTACTACTTGCTCTCGTGTGTGTACATTCCATTTTAATAGTCAAGCTTGATTTGAAATGATTACCCTTGCACAGGGCAATGTCAATAAATTTGTGCTAAGCGTACTCACGGCTAGACAAAACTGTTAGGAATGCTCGGCTTCAGGGATCGCTGGTCACGCCCACTTGTCGTCAGTAGTGCCCACACCTGGCAACAGCTGCATGAACTTGCTGCTCTACCGCATAACCATGAAACGCGGGTGCTGACACTTTCTGCTCTGGTAGATTAAGGAAATAATATTGCTGTTCAAGCTGAGGCAGCCGTGAAACAAAGCGGAAGTGCAGGCAGTACTCAGGATGGGATCGCGTGACTTCTGTCTGATCAAGATCAGATTCCTCGATACCTGGTTTCAGCCAAATGGCTCGATGGCAAAACAAGTGCTCGGAAAACCGTGTAATCCATGCAGCTAAAATGAGTTCTCTCGAGACTCGACAAGTATACTTACGATACTGCCGATTGGTTAGCAGGTAAGACAAGTGCACAGATTGTAAAGCAGGCGTTCAAAAGGCTCCTCAGGTATCTTTAGTGAGCAAATGGTCCAAAGTGAATTCTTGGTAGGTCCGGAGCGGATTAAATTAATCGGTCGGAAATTAGGCGTTTATCAATTCCTCTCGAGCATATTTACGAAACCGCATAACCTTGAAGGCAAGAGAAGGATTGGGGCGATGTTGTCATTAGACGATTCCAATATATTTTGATGTTCAAGACGCTAGCGAGCTGCAGCAGCCTTCTCAGGTGATTAAGGTATGCCTAGCAATTCGGGAAGCCTGCCATCGGTAGCCATGTCTGAGGCTGGTTATTATGAGTTCGGTGATGTAGGCAAAAGTGGGTCGGTACCGCGAAGAAACGGCAGAAAGTCTTCAGATGGGTTCTGACTTTTAGGTTTCATCCGAAAAAATGAATTTAGCTGGACAAATGAGTGCAGTGTTTTGACAATGGATAACCTAGTGGAACGACATGTAAGATCACTGATGGCTCCAACAAAGCTGGTGTAACAGTGTCTTTATATAACGTGCTGAAGAGCCGTTGGTACCACCATTCCGGCTTGCAGTAGGCAATTCAAAACGTACTGCTTCAGGGCTCGAACCCACGACCTGGGTCATAAACTGGGAGCATCTTACCCCCAAGTGTGTGCCGTGAGGTCTCAAGCTTGCTGGTCAGCAAACGTAGAGCCGTTGCTGTAAGAGTATCAATTTTTAACTTTTTGTGACTGACGAATACAAATAATCGCTGTCCTTGAAACATTTGCTTGTTTAACGTGAGTCGGCTACGCTATGGCCAGGCTGCTGGAAACACATTTTTCGACAAGTGGTAGTGAAGAGCAGCCGGTGTTGGAGAATCTGCTTCTAGGAATTCAAAAATTTGCGATGGTTTCCAAAAAATTGTAACAGCATTATGTACGTCTAACTTTATAATAAGGAGCGACAGTCGAGTGTGGTTTCTTTTTCGGTGGAGAAGTCGGGGACTTCAAGGGCGAACTCTATTTGCTAACTGAATATAATCAACGTAAGCATGACTTTCTTTGTGATTTTGCGCAGGCAAATTTTAGAAAACACTCATTAGGTTTGATGGAATAAAATGATCAAACTTTCTCATGTTCATCATGGCACAAATGGCCGTGAGATTTCTGAGCACTGACCACAATTTGCCCTAGCATTGCAAATACAAAAAAATGCAAGCTGATTTAACAGCCTCTTTTGTATAGCGACAGAAGAGCCTTTGCGGCTGCCGCCACCGCTTGCAGTGGCATTATAGGATCGCCCACTGCAGGATTCAAACCCGCGACCTCGGGACCGAGGCCGTGAAAAGAATGCGCATTACCTAGGGTGCCATCGCGGCTCAAATGAGCACTCATATCCAACCGGTGGCTGCACTTTCGGCGTCTGATCGTCCCCACTGTTTCTTTACACTCAACGTTCAGAACAGAAGGAAGCTAACGAATACATCTTCATACAATTAATCAATTGACGAATGCATTACCAAACTCACGACTGCCGATGCAGACTAGCGGGCTGGAGGCTTACAAAAACTCGACTAGTCCTCTAGCTGTGCCCCCCCCCTTGTACCCCGTGACCGCAACTTGCCGAAGACCCGACGCTTCCGCTAAAAAAAGTTTCCTAACGGCAAGCCGTAACAAAGACTGCATCGTGCAGGCGGTAAGTAGCCTCAGGCTCTTACTATCCAGCGGGCGTGTCTCGCTCGCAGTCAGTCGCAGGTGCGAGAGATGACGTGGTGCCACTTCCGCCTGCTCCAAGCCAAACGTCTGCCACTTTCATTTGCCTGCGCCTCGACTAGTACAAATAGGGGGTACATCAAGCGGCACGCCTGCAAATGGCGGGCGGCTTTTCGAAACTGCTTCCCCATTCTCATTTCTCTTCCTGCCGGCCTTCCTCTGCCGTGTCCTACATGATCAGCTTAAAGCTGACGAAAAGTGCCCGCGCCTGTCGCTCTTTCGCTTCTTGACCAATCAATTTAGTTTTGAATGTGAGCGTATGGAGACCGTGCCTTTAGTTCGTATTCATTCGTATGCTCACAAAGCCTGGAATTCACTCACGACTCGTGTCGCGAAAGAAACTAAAAACGCATCTTTATCGCAGCATTTAGTGGGTCCACGTGATTCGTCCTTTGCGTGCTTATGCGTGCTGACGCGGTGCATGCTGCGACTGACCACGCTTGCATGCTGACTCTGTGCATGTCCACCTAACGATGTTATTCTGGTTGTTTATTGAGCATGCTACCACTAACCATTCAATCGAACTTTCTTTGCAGCAATGTAAAGCACCTAGAAGGAGATTGGGTTCTGAGGGCGCTATATCAAATGCATTATTATTATTATTGTACCCAGGCTGGGTTCGGTTGGCTGGAACCGGGCGGCTATAATGAGGGTAAGGGTCACCGGCTAGGCCGGGGTCGGACCTACGGCATGGCCGGATGTGCGGTGACGCGAGGTCACCGGGGCTCTTGGGTAAGAGAGGTTGGCCGAGTAAGTCGTGGTGATGGAGGCTCCCTGTCTCGCCGAGTTATGCACCTCAATGGTTGCAGGCGTGCTCCGGCGATGCGGCCACGCACGCAAGGTGACGAGTAGCCAAGGCCCGAGCGGGGCTGGATAGCACGCTCGTTGTTGAGACTTGTATATTCCGCGTTCCCCGTGTAGCATGTTCGCGACCCCCAGTGTTATGGCGTCTTTCGGCAGAAGCTCTCGACTGTCGTGGACGTCTGCTCCGTCTATCCCAGAATACTCAGCTAGCCGGGTCTTGTGCGGCGTATGCTTGTACTGGTGAGGCGGAGGCCGGCGATGGTGTGACGGTGGAAGCCGACTGACCAACTGACACGTTTGTTCGCGCTTGCTGCGTCGTCTTGCGCCCCTATAGTGTACTTTGCTTAGGACCCTCTCCGTAGAATTGTTTAGTTCGCCTGTTGTTGTTGGCGCATGCGTTATTATAAAGAGGTCTAACCTGACTGCCGCTCGTCTTACCCTAGCTCCGCGGCATGGCGAGCGGCAGCGTGGCCGGAGTATGGTGGGGTTTGGCGGGAAATAGCCTCTGACCCCTGGAACTCGGCTACATTATTATATAGCAGCGACGTATTGCGACAACGTACAGCGACAATGCGCAAAAGCAAACTGTTGGTCAGTATGTAAATGCACCATGCATTGTGTGCAAGACTACCCGTGACATAATGTAATGTAATGTATCTCCGTCAGTAACTCCTCAAAGTAATAAAGACCATGTGGGTGTTACGCAGGAGAGTTTTGTATAGCGCACTCACAGCCTAAGCGGCTTTCGGTACGCATTCGGTAGCCAACAGACTTCGTCTCACGCAACAAAGAGAAAGTGGGAAGCATAGCAGAGTCAGGAGAGCAGTTGAGGTAGTGAGTAGCATAGAAGTAGCAGTTCAGGACCGCTGAAAAAGATGTGCCATAGTCGGCAGTTGGAGAGTAGATGTCGTTGCGTAAGAATTGTGGAAGCGAGTTCCACATTCTAGGACCTGCAGAGCTAAAGCTTCTGTCGCACTATGTCTTTAAGCGGAGGAATGGGACAGCTAATTTATTGTCCACACAGGACCTGAGGGCGCGAACAGGCTGAAACTGATGCCGCAGTTCAGCTAGGTACGAAGGAGCCAAGCCGTGGCGAGCCTTGTGGGTCAGCGTAAGAACTTTCAAAGCACTCTTTTTTCTTTTATTTTTTACTGCAAAGCGGCGCATTTTTGACAGATAGCTCTAGGGCTTTTGGCAGCAGTGTCCGAGACAGCATTTCCGGTACCCTAGGCTTCGTGGCGGTGCGTCCGCACTTTCCCCGCAAGTTGCATTCTTCGGCTGACGGTAGCTCAATCGTGAGCAGGTTTCATGCTGCATCCGAGCAAATCCATTTTTTCATGAGCTCGGAGTGCAATTTGTTGGGAAAATGCCGATGATTCTAATTAATCAATCGCCAATACCAAACGCAAGAGCATCTAGCCGCCGTGTCCAGTCGCGACCAACCATGTGCTGTGACTTTCGAACTCCGATCGGAGAAATGCTGGCCGCAGCACGTGCGTCGTCGGCGCCACTGTCCCTTCTGTCAATGGATATCGAAGTTCGCGTGCTCAGCGCTGCATCGAAGCTCATTGGTCTCGCGGCCCGAGCCGTTGAGCAGAGGCGTTGGCTGATACGTGGCAATCGGTGAAATCAGTTCGTGACGGATTCAATGAATTCCTGAATGTGCAATCGCGAATTTTGTTTGCTATCGCTGCCCGATGTCCTTCTAATTCGGTTGTGCTATCGCGAGTATAGTGACCCCATCTGGTCATTTAGGTGAATTCAAGCACCTGTCTCTATCTTGGATAATTTTAGCAGGACTATTCTATAGCACATTCAAAACTGCATCGGATGTATGAAGCCAACGGAAACATACCTTACCGGTTGCATAGATACAGTTTGCCTAACGTCCACGATTGAAGTGTAATTATGCTAACGATGTCCGGTAATGTTGGATTCCAGTCATAGAGGTCAAGAACTGACTTTAATCACATGATAATAATATATTTTTATCGCGCCCTCAGAGAGCTTATTTTCTCTTTCTAGTCACTTTTCATGCGCTGTAAAGAACGCATGATCTAATGGTTAGTAATAAAATGCTCAATGTTAATAAGCACAAGATGGTTAGAGGTGACAAGCACAGGGTCAGCATGCAAATATGGCTAGTGGCAACATATACAGTGTCAGCACGCATAAGCACAGTAAGAACGAATCCCACGGACTCACTAAATGCTGCGATTAATAGGTGTTTTAGCTTCTTTTTAACAGTCAAGTCAGGAGACGTCGCTACGTCAGTCGGGAGTGAGGTCAAGACTTTAGAAGCACACAAACTAAAGGCACGGTCTCTAAAGGATTTGAAGTTGTTACTTAAGTAGCTAAGCGGTTTCATTCAAAAAATTTGTCACCGATCCTAATGCCTCGCTGTCTGTTTTCCCCGATCTTATCGTAAGGCACTCGTCACTCCGACCTGCCTCGTCTTTTCTACAAAATGCTTCTTAATTCGGAAAGTTGGCTACCGTCTTCTCGCCGAATGCCCTTGGGATCTGTGTACGCTGTAGAAAACTCTTCAGCGAAGCGATGCGCCTAGTCATTGTGAATCTGCGCCGTTACTGAATGCAAAACATGTACACACTTCGCAATTGCGAGCGGACCTCGATTGAATAAGGAATCTTGAATACCCGGGATTCACTTTACGGTTGTAAGGGAGGCCTCCCGTGTCACCTTCTGATGCGGGATTTTCACTGATCGGCTTTAAATCCACAAACCACAAGCTGTTTTCAAATTTTTCTTCCTTTTTTATTCATCTCGTATCTGTTGGCTTAATTCGAGTTATAAGTGCGTCGCGTATTTCAAATTGAAGACAATCGGCGATCGACACTTTCTTGTCAGTAGGACCGAGGCTCTGGAACTAGCTGTCACACTCTCGTCCAAGCAGACACCCTAGCCTGTAACGATGCCGCTTCTGGCCATGTTAATGACGACAGTAAGTTCACGCTTTCTTACAGCAGCAGGCGCAGAGCACAGGCTAGCAGGAGAAGGGCGAGAAGCAGAGGCTGCAGATCTAAGGAGCAGTTAAGTGAGGGCGGCGGCCTCTGGCTGTCTGCTGCTATGACCTCAGTATCGATCGCTGATATGATTGCTGCGTCGCACAACTTCCTCGCACAGAAAACTGCTTCAATTGATCGGAATGAAAAATCTCACGTTCATTTATCCGCTTTTTAGATATCGGCGCGAGTTCTTTGTCGAATATCAGCGGACATTTTTTGCGAATGTTCCCTCTTTGGATAATTGCCACTGAGCAATAAAAAAAATATTAAAAGAGTTAAATGAGCAATAAATAATTAAAAAGAATTAAGTTTGAGTTAAAAATATTGTGATCTTGATCATTTTTCAGACGGGATTCAGGCATGAAAGGGGTATAGCTTGGCCTAGCGTATTCTACACCCAGGGTATAAAGTGGCCTAGGCCGTTTAACCCCGGAGTAGAAAGTCGCTGAGGCCATTTTAACCCCTGGTATTCTCTGGGCGGGGTATAATACTCTGGCTTATTACATCAGGACAGTATTAGCCCTCATCTGGCTTTGATTTCTGAGTGAAGGCTTAGAGTGCGGTGATGTTTCGTCGCACGTCGAGACTTTCTGCGACTTCCAGCTCAGCATCACTTCGCGAAGTAAATGCAGTCCTGTTCGGAGATGGCAGCGATGTTCTGTATAGTTTCCGGAGCTTTCTCAAACACCAAAGCGAATTTTTGTATTACGAAAATTGCCCGATGACTTCAAAATTGTCCCCTTCTTGGAAATTTGCATGAGAAAGCCTGAAATCCCAAAAAAGAACTGAAGGATTTGAGCAAGATTGAGAATCTGACAGAATATGCGAGAAGCTGAAGTATTTTGGCTAGAAGAAAAAAGCGAGGCAGCACTCGAACATGGTTAGATTCGGACGCTTTTATAAGATCTCGGTCTATCCGCGCTATTTTTCTAGGGTACTTGTGCACACCTAATCGCACGGCCTCAGATAATCTCGCTTAGTCAACATTGCGGCCCCCACGGGGCGTTTTCATTCTAGTAACCTGAGCTTGTTGGGTTCGGAGACTAATGGCGCTTTGCATCGGGCTAAACAATTTTGCTTTGCTTTTGTATCTCATTGCCCGGAGTCAATATGTGGCTAGCTCGTGTCCCACGGGCCTAATGACGTTCGAAGGGAAACGCTCCGTCCGACGGGCCGTAGATTCCGGTGCCGAATGCGAGCGGCAGATCCACACGAAAAGCGGAGCTCAGTGGTTGCCGGAGGTTGCAACCCCGGCATACGCCGACTGCCGTTCGTCAAATTCCCGCTCAGAATTATTGCGCGACTCACTAGTTGTCAGTACCAGTCGTTTGTAGTTGCTTACTAAGAACTTGCTTTTAGTTCGCATGCTACGAAAGTCTGAAGCTCACTCCCGACAGACATAACGAGATCCACCAGAGTTGACATGGATATTGAAAGAAGCTAAAGCCCACATGTTCCTCGACGCATTTTCTGGCTTCGTGTGAATTAGAATTGTCTTAGAGTGCTTATGCATGCTGATTCGGTGCGTGCTATCGCTGACCAATAGATATGCTTCCTTTCCAGCATACTGTGAGTTAAGTGCCTAGACAGAGATTTAGTTAAATTACTCTAGGCCCGATCCAAACATCGTGTCGTATTATTATTATTACTTCCTAAGTAATGGCTGTTAATGCGCACGGTCTTACACGTAATCCTAACTGGTTTACAATACAAATTTGTACTTTGGCATTTATGCGTTCCATGCATTGCTCATCGTTTTTATGGGTTGTGTACTAGCGATGTTTTGCAATATCCATACGTACCTGCTAATGGTCGTTTATGTGCGTGGGCTGTGTTCGCTCGCGTCTTTCGGCAGAGGAAGAACTTACTTATCTGGCTCGGAGTCAGTCCTCACCCATGTTATGCTGGGTCGATTCGAAACCGGTACTCTTAGTCAGCCTTCGCGACGATACGGCGGTTGACGTCGGAGCAAATGAAGCTCGGACAAAAGTGGTGGAAGATGTGGCAACTAGGCCGCCGAGTAGCGTATCTGACACTGCGTCTCGACGGGCTACAGGTGTCTAGCACCAGGCGTTGAGTATGAAAACTGTCGAACGACGCCTAGAACAGAACCGAGCTGCCTGGCCAATAGCCCGAAAGGCTGCTCAGCCGCCGAAATCGGGATCTAGAGTAACAATCCAATTAATATGTAGTTTACGCCTTTGGCTTATACGCTCGACAGCTATGTACTATTACGTAATGGATTCCAAGCCATTATCATTCAGGAACCGCGAATGATATCTCCACTGTCATAATCTAATACTAATAGAGAGCACCTACCTACATTACAGTTTATTCCGAATCCATTGAGAGCTACCCGTTCGAAGAGCCCGCCACAGACATCGTGCACTGCTACACTAACCGCCACAGACGGCTTTCTCCTTTCAGATGGCTTTCTATGCGGTCTCGACTGCAGATTGCTACTTACCCGGGCCATATTGATTAACTCAGGAACTGTGGAACTTTCATACCTCAAAATAGCCTGGAAACTATCAGCAACCACTGACGCCTGACTGTTTTTGATAGCGGGCCGCGGCGCTGCCCATCCCAGTTGCCCACCCTACCGGCCATCCTTGCAGTCGCTATGCATCGCCGGTCTCGAGCGGCTGAGCCCATCATTTTCCGCCACGCTCCACGCTCCAGCGAACTCGGCAGCGGCCGGCCGACCGGGCGACGCCCAGGCAAGGCTGCGGCTACGGCGGATGCTGGTAGCTTCCCGTTGGCACGAACCGCCACGTTAGCAGCGCTGCCACCTCCGCCTCGCGCCATTGCAGCAGCTACTCGATGGCAGTGTACAGCGCAACGTTTTATTTCGCGATCGTCGTCTCAGCCAGCCTGATCTACATCTGCTTCCGGTATCATGCTGCCGTACGCGCCAACGGCGAGCTGGCTGCCCAGAGAGTCGACCTCGAGTTGCAGCGGCAGCAGCGCGAAGCCGAGATGGTGCAGCTGCAAAGGAACGTGGATATACTGACGCACGATCGCGAGGACTGCAAGTCCAAGCAGGAGGCCAGCGACGCCAGCCTTCGCCAGAGCGGCGACGCCGCAGCCAAGTGCAAGGTCGACCTGGTGAGCCTGGCGTGGCGGGCGGACTGCGCTGCCGGCGGGAAGCCGTAAAGTTGCCAGCCCGCCGGGGCTGGGGCGCGGGCGGCGGCAGCGCTGAAATGATGATCTAGGATTGCGGCTGCACCTACCGAAGCGGGCACTATAGGGGGCAGGCTCAGCAATTTGCCATGCAGTTCATGCGAAAGCCTGTCCGATGTCGCCACGATTGGGTCGAGTGGCCGCTGCATGGGCTGCAGTGAGTGATGCTTCGAGTCGACTGGGTACAGACCGTAAGGATTTGCTTGCATCCCCCCCCCGCCGACTTTCCTTCTCATCGACGCCGACTTTTCTCCAATCCGACTTTTCAGAGCAATTCAGCTCGTTTGTCGTTCGACCAATACTCTAGGGCTTAATTGAGTTATTTTTTCCTAGCTAGTTATCGCCCAGTCTCAGTTCTTCGTTTTCCATCTAGGATTCTCAACAGAAACTTGTCACTAAACAGCTTTTGGGCTACATTGACAGGAATGATATGTCGGCAGAATTTAAGTCGGAATTTAAGCGACACCATTTCAGTTATACGGCTCTCCTCCGAATGACAAACGGAATTCTAGGCAGCAACGATGGCGTTAAATCGGCAACATTTGACAGGAGGGATCAGAATCCTCGATTGAGACCAGCAGTCGGCTCGCTGTTGGTGCTCTGGTGTGGTTTAATTTTTAGCTGTCAGATCGTATCCAGCCCATGTCTCGTATCATGTGGCGGCCGAGTCTTATTCAACAGACCCGATTTCTCTATAGATTTCCAAAATGTTCTGATCTCATTCATTTTCTGTTTTTTATTCGCGGGGAGCCTCTAGTGAAGGTAACTCATGCTCACAACATATATATGGTAATACAACTAGTAGGCGTGGAGAGAAAGAGAGAGAAGAGAGAAGAAAGAGAGAGAGAAAGAGAGAGAGAAAGAGAGAGAGAGAGAGAGAGAGAGAGAGAGAGAGAGAGAGAGAGAGAGAGAGAGAGAGAGAGAGAGAGAGAGAGAGAGAGAGAGAGAGAGAGAGAGAGAGAGAGAGAGAGAGAGAGAGAGAGAGAGAGAGAGAGAGAAAGAAGAGAGAGAGAGAGAGAGAGAGAGAGAGAGAGAGAGAGAGAGGAGAGAAATTGATTAGTGTGTTCACGCCGATGCAAAAGCAGACGGTAGCTGGATGCCTGGATCAAATGACCTGCCTTGCTCTGGGAAATTAAATGTAACCGATCTTAGTCACAGCCGATACGGCCCGACTTAAGTGCCTATTGAGCTGACGCACAGCGAACTTCGGTCGGCTGGGGAACCGAACAACATTTCGGCGAGGCCACGCCCCCACTAGCTCACTGGATCTCTCTTGCCAGGCTTTACTGCTGCAACCCAGGGTCGTAAAGGGGGGCTGTAGAAATAAGCCATTAAAAATTTGCGGCTCGTGTTGATTACGGCCGCAGGATTGCTAAATAAATCCAATGAATTCAGCCTCAAGTCTCATTTGCTGAAGGAAGCTCAACGGATTGTATTGGTCGAGTGGTGCAGAGAGAACAGTTCCTACCGACTTAACGCCGGCTACGCTCGAGTCCATCGTGAAGCCGAATGGCAGCACCGGTTTTAGCCTTCTCGGGTCATCAGGTTCTATCAGGTCAATTGATTAGTAGTACGAGTCTTTCAGTTGGAAACTGCTGACAACAGAGGCTGTTGCTCAGGGGGTCCCAGTTAAGTGACTGATCGCTGGCGGCACTCCTGCCTATAACAGCTAATATAGCAGCTGCCAAAGCAATGCCTGTTAGGTCCGCATTTGCAACGTACATACGACGGCTGCTTGCCAAAATAAAAGTTCTCGAGCCGTGCCCCGCCACATCCAGTGCCCTGCGCCGGATCCAGTACGTACGGCAGTACGGCAACCAGCTGATGAGCACAGGGATGAGCTGAGGCAACCAAAGCCCGCTACGGCCTCGCCTTGAGGTTGACCACGATTCCTCGGTCATCGTCGTCGGTCACTCCGCTTGACAACGGCCGCAGACCACGAGATGTGTGTGTGTGTGTGTGTGAGTGTGTGAGTGTGTATGTGTGTGTGTGTGTGCGTGTGTGTGTGTGTGTGTGCGCGCGCGTGTGTGTGTGTTTGAGTGCGTGCGTGAGAGTGTGTGTGTGCGCCTGCACGAACGTGTGCTCGTGAGCGAGTGGTTTAAGCATCCGCGCCGGCGACCGCAGCCGGCGTCGTTCGGCAAGCCCAGCACAGCACAGCAGAAGCTTCCAGCTCCGGCTGCTGCTCTGTAAATGCTATATATGCATATATATCCATAATGAAAATATGTTCAATGTTTGCTGTTAAGCTACGAGTCTACGAGAGTCAATTGCTAGACTGTGTAGCTCCCTGGGACTCACGAATCCTGTACCGCCACCGTTATCTGCTACTTCAATGATAGTTAACTCGTACTACTGACCTCATGACTTAACTACGCTTCCCACTTTCTCGTTTGTGAACCCTGTGTCTTAGCATAGGGGTAAGGCGCTTGAACTTCACGACCCAAGTCTTCGGCTCGAATCCTACAGAGGGAATCCCTTATTGCCTACTGCAAGGGGTGGTGATAGCCATTAAGGCGTTTCTGCTGCTGTATAAGTGTTGCGGTTAAATCAGCTAGCCTATACTTTTTCTTTACTTGTTGCGTGTGAGCAAGTCAGTTGGTTGCGACCCTGGTTTGGCTCAGGGGATAAGGTGCAAGCTTTTGAGCACCAAGGTCTTGAAGGTCACCAGAGGTCACCAAGGCTCGAGCCCTGCGGCGTATGTAAAGCCCCGGGATAGAGATTAGATTCTCTAAGGGTGCTATACAAATTGTATGTATATATATATGTATATGTATGCAATTTGTATAATAGATATAATATGCATAATAGATATCTATAGTATAATATATATATATATATATATATATATATATATATATATATATATATATATATAAAATACCGAAGGTTCACTGAAAACCACCGCTCTGGTTTTGAGTATGCTACAGACCGCTCTCCAGCGTATATCTCCCAACGTATCCATTTGGTCCTTGTGGCTTTGTGGAGTGACAGAAGTTCGGCTATGAATGCCCCATGAAGAGTGCTCCTCCTTGTGGCTTTAGCGAGTCGCAGTCAGAGACGCATGCATAAGTAAATTCGCTGCTTGTTCGCTGATTCGATCCGGGAGCCGGAAGACAGTCTTAATGATCGCATGTTGTGTGAAACATTCCGCTTCAATCCCCCTAGTGGCAATCCTAGGGTATTGTGCGCCAGGTGACGAACTACACAGACGGCTTCCCTTCAGTATTAGGCACTTACTTTTTCGCCCCCTGATCCAGCGTCCCCTGATCCAGCGCCTGGGGACATACAGTATGTCCCCTTGCCCCCTTCGGTACTCTACTGATCCCTACATCTCTGTCGATTTGTAGTAGCGGGTATCCTGGTCAATCCTGTACAATTCTCTTTGGGCATGCTTACTTTTTGGCTGGGCGCGAATCCAGTTTGAATTGCACACGCAGGGGGCGGGTTTGCTCCGATTAAATTCCATTCGGTGGTGGCGGTCGTGGTGGGTGGCAGTATGGCGATTTTCACTCTACTCTCCCTTCCAAAATGTGTCGCTAGCATGCGTTATAGGAAATTAGGCATTGCTTTCAGAAGTCGATTTTATAGATTCCCAGTCGTTGTAATTTAGAACCGCGAACACTATTTCGGCGGTCTTGCCGATTTCGCATGCCACCGTTTCAAGGCAGAGCGACGACTGCTGAGCAACCCCGAGTGGCGCAAAAAGGCCGCCCCCCCCGAGTCGGATACCGAGACGATTGGAAAAGCCCTATTGCGTCACGATAGCGACTCCTTCAGCCGCCGTTCGATGGAGTAGCGTGGGTTACAATGCTGCAGTGGGCGATACGAATTTTTGCCAACTGGAAGCGATGGTGATGGCCGTTTATGCTCTTCTGCCGCTCTAAAAAGAGGCGGTTAAATCAGCTAATATTAAAGATCTATTATTTATTTTATCGGCGATAGTGCACCTTTCGCTGGCAACTCACCAATTGGCTTTGACGTCTTTCAGGAGAAAGCAGCAAGCGGGAAGGCCGAAGCTGATAAACAGGTTCGAGCATGCGAAGGTACGTACTCGGTGCACACCGTTACCACGGAAAACCCCGTGACGCTATCGTGGAACGCCGAATGACCTACACCTCGTCTCGATCCCGATACCGGCCAAATGCAACCGGTGCTCTTACCGCACGAGCTCCGATATACATTCCAGTGCCGTCGCATGTTCTCTTATAGTCCTACCAGCAGATACAATATTCCGGTTTTTAAATTTCCTTGGAACCGTTGAAAACACAGGTGAATGATTATATTATTAATGTCTATTAATTTGACCAAAGGAAGCAGAATCTCTATCCAGGCGCTTTACCACTCACTGCAAGAGAAGCAGTAACCAAAAGTTAATGACACGCAAGTAAGATATTTAGACAAGCGCTCGAAAGCACGAAACAAGACTTTCACGACCTCTCGTACGTAGGCCCCACGGTAAGTAGCGTGCATCTCAAGAGCTTGCAGGTAAAAATATGACGACTTCTCCGGGGCTCTATAGGAAACAATGTCGCTCTTACGACGATGTTTAGTGAAGTCAATATGCTGGTTCGTAATAAGTTTCCGATTCTTACTAATGTAGGAATCACAAATCAGGTCGTCTGAAGAGTGCGGTGAGAAGTTAATGGAAACATCGGAGGTGTTTCATTTTGATATTTTCTTGAGACGAGCGTATTATACAAGCGATATTGTATTTTTTTTTACTCGAAACGTGAACGGAACACCTTGAAGACGAGCCCGAACGATGTCGCCCCAATGTCGCCCGCGCTTCGCGTGCGATCCGCAGCAAGCGAGTGCAGCGAGTCAATTCGAGCCGCAATTTACCGCCGGTTGGCGCTGCAGTCGACTTCGGTGATTTTGTGGCCCGTGTTTTTGCGAGGCATTTTCATAAAACGCGTGAGCGCAGTGACGCGAAAATTTGTGGGCAAATGCAAACGACTGCGTGCTACAATATTCACTCAAAAATGTTTGCTTCGATTTTCCGCTCGATTTTAGCTTTATTGGAATGACCTTAGATTGCGAAACGTGGATTTCGCTAGACTACGGTAATTCGTTTCGCCTACAGATAGACTGAGCCGGCTGCAGCTGGGAGAGTAATCTGGTTGGTTGGGTTTGTGTTGCAGCATCGCTGGAAACTGCCCACTCTCACCGAAGCGGCAGGCGTGGCTTCAGCAGGCACTGTTCTAATGTTCCAATCCGGTTTTTGTTCCTGGCTCAACTTGGGCCTATATAGTTCAAAAAAGGTTTTTAACGTTGAACGATATCGAAATTACAGGGCGCCGAATCGCAGGTTCGCAGATCCGGGTAATGTCTGCCGCAAAATGAAAAGCTTCAAGTTCGACAAAGAGTCATGTACGTTGGGAAAAGTCTATTTATTCAGTCTAGCTCGAGGAGTAGTATACAATGCTAAGCATGTTTGCTGGAAATACTTATGGGTATCCCCAACCGTCGGTTTGAATAGGTGCCTAATTTGGCCGGATTTCTGCGTAATGAGTGGCTGTCCGTCTGGTGAGTCAGTCGCTGAAACGCAAACGGAGATCACGTGACCCCACTTCTTATGCAGTGCTTGAAGCCAAATGGACTGCCTTCTTCTCAACCATGATACAGACAGAATGCGCGCTGAATAAAAATAATACTAATAGTAATAATGGTAGTTTTTTTTTTACCTCGAATGAAGCTGGTCAAACCCGCAGCTGCATTCCTCGGCAGCTACACGCCTTACTGCCACAATGAACTGCTTTTTGAAAGCAATGTTGACCTGTCTTTGTAAAGCAAGTGTCAGCATTTGAGCCGTTCGCTTCTGTTGCGCTGAGGCTTGCTGACTGCATCGTGTCTTCTTTGTCGTCCATAGTCTTATAGAGAGACCAGCTGGAGCCTCTGGCTTTGACTCTGGCTGTAATACTGATGACGGCTACTAGAGATGCTTGGAGACCCCAATCAGTCAGTTATGATGACTTCCAAATTTGAGCTCATTGTAACTATTTTAAACAACAATCCGCTTCATTTGCATGGTTGCTTATGCTTTTCAGACCATGGGATGGATGCCGAGTTTACGCTTTTCATGTTTTATTGTGATATGCAAACAATTTTCGCATCACTACCTTTGTGCCTTGTAAATATCACAGCATGGCTTTCAGGCCGAAACAAACCGAACTAAAGTTTTAAATTCAGGTTTTCATTTGCCCTTAAATCTGAATCTAAACCAAATTTCAGGCGTAAACGACCCATCTGAATTGAGACCTGTACTTTTACATCGCAATTCCGGGGTCTAAAGTCAATTCGATTAATGCCGTGTATGCACTCAAAGATTGCTCTTGCTGCCAGTGCCATGTTCCATTTTTATTTTTAAATTTAGTTTGCTTCTGTTAATGATTTCTAAATAACGGTAAACGAGTCGCATTTTGGAGTTCCAAACGCCGTACCTATCGAACCCCTGCGAGGAGTGGTCGAATCAGGAACTCGCATCGTTCTTCCCGCCCCATCTCTCCCCTTCCCCGCTCGAAGCTCGGCATGTTCAACTTAGCAGAGGAGCACTGTTCAGCCACATTAAGGGAGCGACGTTCCTAATTGTTCTGTGGCTGGTGAAATTTAGCCGGGCGAGCTCTCCGACATGGCCTTGCTGTAGTAATGAGGGCACGCCAACTCGTCGCGTTCTTCTTTGCCGACGGCGGCGTTCTCGAGAGTGCAGCGAGAGCCCACGATAAGCGCAGTAAGCGTTTGGCTACGCGAATTCGGCGAGGTGGTTTCAGACGGCGCGAGATGCGGCGACATTTTCAGAGAGCCGCGACGAGCAAATAGAGTTGGCATCGGAAAAGACAAACGAGCTGAAAGAATCCGAGACATCGCTGCGGCTGCAGCTCACGTGAGTGACTGCGATCGAACGACGCTTCGCGCGATGCGTACACTGCTGCTCGCTGCGCGAACGCGTCCAAGCTCATGGCGGCTGCCGCCGCCGCCGCCGAATTGTCGGATTTTGCTGTTCAGAGTATTTTTCCGTCGAAGTGTGACAGAGCGCGACAGAGCGCGATGAACGCGATGCCCGCGCGAACTCATGCACACAACCGCAAAGAAATATCTACGAGCTGGACGCAGCCGTGTAGGCGAGCGGGTTTGCGAAATGACTAATAAAGCTAGGGGTTTGTCACCTAGTGGAATTTGGGACCCTATTTGGCCCACCATATTGAAGTAAAACCGGGGGCTCCAGCAACCGTAGGTGTGGAACCAGGTTCACGGTTTCGGCTCATTAGGTCATCGCTGCGCCGGTTTGGCCCAGTGGGTAATGTGCTCACCCCGACCGAGGTCGTGGGCTCGAGCCCCGTCGCATATGCGAAGCGCCCGAATAGAGATTAAGTTCCATCAGGGTGCTATGCAAATTAATTATATTTTTATATTTTATTGATGTGCGTTTTTGCTGCCCCGCTCATGTCGAGTCTTTAGTAGCGATGGAAGGAAGCGAAACAATTTCCGGTCGCATTTAGTGACGCCAGTAGATTTCAATTCGCAGGGAATTCTAGCTGTCGCTCAGCAGCTGCCGAAGGAGCAGGGGCGTGGCCTCACAATACAGCCGCAGTAGGCATAGACTCGTCGAACAAAGTTTCTTACCGAAAAGTAAAAATACAGCGAGTGTTTCCATTACCACTGCCGCGGCTCTTGGAAAAAGAACAACGGCTTCAGCTGTCTTGAGTCTTTTGTCCGGTAGTTAAGCCTGCTTTGAGGGATCATGTGAAAGTGTAAGAGAAATATTTTACAGCGCCACCTGTGAGGATAGATATGCTAATAACAAAGGATCACCAACTTTCAATTATTACCCCTTGCAGAAGCTTTGTTCAAACCTCTGTAGCTCCAGTGGGCGTGGTGCGTAATGAAAAGGCCCCCCCCGGCAGTCCACTGCCAGGAGTAGGGCCAAATGCACAGCACTGATTACGTGAGTATAACTTAATATGACATCGATAGTAAGTGCTTATTATAATGACAATAATGAGCAGTTCGCGTTTATGACAAGAATAATAATTGTTCAAATAATTCAATATTAATAGTAATAACTACAGTAAATAATAATAATAAATATTTAGTATTATAACGTTAATAATGATTAAAATTTATGAAATAATAAGTATGCCTTTATGATAACAATTTTAATTATTCAAACAATTCAATATTAAATAATAATGACTACAATGATTATTAATAACTAATAATTAATAGCGCTACAATTAATAATAATAGTTACAATTAAAAAAATTATCAGTAGTTCACGTTCAGCTCGCAACCGCGAGCAGCGGATCGCTTCGATTCGGCAGACATTGCACGTGCACTCGCTGGTCGCTTCAGGATCGCACGTTTATTCAAACTGTTCTCGATTCGCCCGACGCTTTCTAATAGCGCTGTGGAAGCACGTGTGAGTGAGTAAACTCGATGCCAGATTAGAAGACGGCGGGCGCTTCTTTGAGTGTTGCATTTATCAGTTTTTTCTGATTGCCTTGCCGTTACAGAAATTTGCAGAGTGAAATGAACACAACACTTTCAAGGATGGTAAGTTGCAAGAGCCTCGCTTACATGAGAGACACGCCGCACTGTCTTCCCTTTATTCCTCGATCATCTCGAGGCTGGTGCTCTTGAATACTGTCGCTCCATTCTTGCTTGATCAATTACTTGGCCAATCAACGCTTACGGCGATAAGTCAGCTGGTAGACAACTCAAGATGATCCGTATGTATCGAATCGCGCTCTCTGGCCGATTCTTTTTTTTCTTCCGTCGCTTATGTGCAAGAACAAGTCACTTCACAGGCCACCATCTCGATCAGAGATTGTAAGCTTTCCACTAGTGCCTTGTACCAAGTTACTGCGCATCTCGTATCTCTCTGCAGTGTGTATCCTCCAGTCTCTATTCTGACACTTGTCGATTGGTTGCGCCACTTACTAGTTTCAAGTTCATTAAAGACCAAGCCCTCAGAACTGTACTCGTTTGTCCCGTGCCCCAGTCAACTTGTCTTGTCCTTCTGTGTGCTTGGAGTGCTTGCCGATGCACGATCCGGTCCATGTTACAAGCCAGTGCTCCTATTAATGGGAGGCTCCGAGTGTCATCTTGAATACGTGTCATTTGTTATTGTTATGGTTTCCCTTGCAGCTAAATGTAAAGCGTGTGGATGCGAATTCGGTTCCCTAAGGGAGCTATATAAAAGACATTATTATTGCTGAGCTGGATTGGTCCTGTGGTTAAGGTGCTCGCTTCGACCTAGGCCTGGCTGAGGTCATGGGGTTGAGCCCTGAGGCATATGTGAAGCGCCTGAATAGAGATTAAGTTCTCTTGGGGCGCTATACGAATGAATCATATTGTTATGATATTGGCCTTGGTTGCGGCCGGCGCTTTTAGTGCATTATCAAGGTCAAGCCATACCTTCCAGAAACTGGGCAAGAGCCCGCATTTGTAGTTATTCATCTTTCTAATTTGGTGAGTGCGACAGCCCTCCCTACGACCTGTTGTCGGGCTGGATAGCTCAACCGAGCAACACGTCTCCAACGCGAAGCACTTTACTATTAGAAACCACGGCGGCCAAGCCCAGTCTTCGCACTCTAGACGACTGCCGACGTCGAGGTATCTTGATGTTGTGTGACAGTGACTCCAGCGTCGGCTGTTCTAGTGAGAGGCTCATTGAGACACAGCAGCCACACGTTCGCGGTAAACGAGACTCTCCTTTATTCCTCTCAACGGGCACATATATGAGAGCTCGACAAATCGCAGCAGACGACACGAAATATAACCTGCATTACTGGCCCGACGCTTCTTCAATGGCTTAACTAATGGCCACAGATGAGGCGTGTGCATTAGTGTCGGGCGCTTCGCTAATTACAGCAGAAGCAGCAGGCACACTCAACATAGACCGTCATGTTTACAGTAAGAAACACAGGCAATGTACTGCGACATTATTTTAGTGAACAAAGTACCGAAAAGGACAAGATTATTCGATTAGTGACGTGTGGCCTTATCAAACAAGTTCACATCTGGCCAGAGTAGCAACAGTTGCACGGCAATCCTCAAATCTCGTGCACCATTTGTTTTTATCGAGGGGACAGAGATCTTGCTAGTCGAAGCACAATATCACGTCAGTAATCTATGACTATTAGTGTTTTAGAATTTCACTTGACGCTCGATGGCCGCCACTGTATAGCACATTTTCTTGGCACCACGTCACTGCTGTTGGTGTTCGTTGTTGTTGTTCGAGCTCTTGTGCTGCGGCTACCGCAGGTTTCAAATAGCCGTGCTTCATGCAAAGAGTATCAACTTCTTGAGAAGGTGATATGCTGTCAAGCAGTGCTATGATAATCGATCCTTTTTGGGTGTTTGAAAGCATGATATAGACAGTTATGTCTCTTTGCAGAAAGATGCCGAAGCCGATGTGCAGAAGCTAAAGCAACAACTGCAAACATGCGAAGGTGAGATACCTAGCGAACGCCCGACTGTCTCCAGTTGCTGTGGTCAGTAGGGCCAGTGCCGCCGATTCTGCTCGTGAAAGCTTAACGTTATATCATAAATGCAGTGGGATTTCGTCAGTCATACGGGACCGTAGGGAGCGGTAAGGGGTCGCTCGCTGTACTTGGCAACCTGCAGGGTTCCATCACGATCCATCCACGTGACCTCTGTAAAGCTCCCGGAGCCTTTTCTCGCTAAGACAGCAGGAGGACTTCTATCAAGTGGTGCAATACGTGGCAGTCAAACGAGTGATCTCTTAATGATTCATGAGCCGCATCCAATTTTGGCTCCAGTTTTTTGTGAGAGCCCGAAGCAGCTGCCCATAGTTTTCAGCCCCGTGACGTGCCTAGAAAGCCGTAAGCGAAACTGCTGCCGCAAACCGCTTTCTCCGTCCCGTTTAGCCTCTTGAAAACCATGCGCTCTCTTTGATTCTCTTTATCTGTGGTCCGGCGAAGGTACGAGCTTTGAATTTTGCCTCCGACAGCTGCGGAAAGATACAGTGGAGGTACCGGAAAGCTGCTGACTCATTTTCTAGAACCGTGACAAAGTGCTCGATGAGGTCTAAATTGATATGTTGAGTATAGGTGACACCAGCACTTTCCGAGCGTCTACCAGCCGTTCCCAATTTATGTTGTCAGCTCCCACTTTATATGGTGTCGGCTCTCACTTACTGCTGTCTTTCCCTACAGAGAACTCGTTTCACCATGACCAGTCAGTCCCTTGTGCGTTAGTGCATCTTAGAATCCCGGCTGGCCCATAGTTAAAGAAAATGTGAAAACGTCGCAAAATCGCCTTGGAGCCCTCAGAAATGATGCTATTTTAAAGTCTCTGATAACCTCTTAACGCTAGTTGCTATACTTCAAGGCACTCAGTGACATCTTGACATTGGTGTAGTCTTCTTTGAGTTGCACGGAGTGAGCCGCAGAGAAAGAGAGAGAGCGAGCGAGAGAGAGAGAGAGAGAGAGAGAGAGAGAGAGAGAGAGAGAGAGAGAGAGAGAGAGAGAGAGAGAGAGCGAGCGAGAGCGAGAGAGAGAGAGAGAGAGAGAGAGAGAGAGAGAGAGAGAGAGAGAGAGAGAGAGAGACGGGCACTTGTTACCTACGTGAAGAAGCATGGCTTTGAGGCTTCTGGATGAATCATTAACGAATAGGCGTCATTCACATTGGCTTACAGATGATTTGTATAGCCTGTAATAGGCCGGTCATTGTTGAACGAGCACAGCTCGTCTTGCCGACTAAGGAAGTTGGATACAATTGGTGCCGGTTTCTCTGTTATGTTACTTTCACACAAGAAATGTGTGGATTCATGATGAGAGGCAAGCTTTTGCCAATTCAATGCTCGGAAGGGTCCAACAGGCAGTAATAGTAGCACTTTCGTGAGTGGTCCGTCGGCTCCCGCCAAAGGGGTTGGATAAAAAAAATCCCAGCTGTATTTTCTCCCCTAAAAAGAACTATAGAAAGTTAGCTGATTCAACAGCTTCATTTATATAGTGGTAGGGTAATCTTTGTGGCTATCACAAGTGGTGCAGGCAGGATTTTCACATGGGGAAAGACCTGCAAAATAATAATGTGGTGGTAAGACCTGCAAGTTTTCACGTAGGCGGGGCTAGAACCACAAATAATGAAAAATGGTAGTGCAAAATTAAAGTGCTCATTCGAAAAAACTCGATGTTATTTAATCAAGTGGAATGAAGATATAATTTTTCGTCAGTGACGGTAGGGGCGTAGTAATACGGGGTGGCCCAGGTCGCTGCCCGCTGGCTCTGTCACTGGCTATCACCCGGCTTGCAGCAGGCAATTAAGGATTTTCTTCTGCAAGACTCGAACCCACGATCTGAGCTATGATGCTCATCTTTATTCCCGACAGACATCCCAAAGTATGTAGCTTTTCAGGCTTTGAACAGTATCTTAGCAGATAATATCTAAGCAAATACACTAGGTAAGTCGGTTGCTTTTCACGACCTCGGTCCCGAAGTCAAGGGTTCGAATCCTGCAGTGGGCGATCCTTTATTGCCACTGCAAGCGGTGGTGATGACCGTAAAGGTTCTCCTGTCACTTTACAAAGAGGCTGTAAAATCAGCTTGTATAGGTTCACGGAGTACTTTTCCGCTCTTGTGTCGATAAATTGTCCACACGCGTAGCAAAATGCATATGTTGGGAGCAAGAAAATGCGATTATCAAATATGGTTATTCACTGTTCTCTCACTTAGCAACAACATAAACTAAAACATTCAATTAAGATATCTGTACTGTTACACTTCCATGGATACTACTCTTTAGTGTTATGTTAGCTCAACTCTCATTAGTTGGTGTAGTGACACAACCCGTGTTATATGTTCGGGCGTGACGACTTCGCCACCCCACCAGCTAAATCAGAGAATTTTGAACTATCATGGTCCCGACCATAGATCCAAAGTTTTTGTGAGAAAATAACTATTTTATATAGTACACCGGCTTGCTAAATTTTACTTAACTTATTGATTCGACTGGGTTAGAAATTATTTCAGATTCCATTTTAGAAATCTCAGATTGCCCTAGCAAGCCTCAACAGTCAGTCCTGCACAAGTCTGACAAACTTGTCTACAATCCTAAATGAGCAGCCGCCGTTTTCGAAGTTGCTTAACTAACTGCTCCAGGTCGAGCAGCAGAAACGCGAAAGAGCTTTACGTGGCCTGTTAGTAATTTCCTTCATATCAAAAGAGTGCTCAGGGCAGTTGCTTTTGCTCTCTCATATGTCCAAAAAGATTGCAAAATTTTAAAATCTTTTCTTAGAAATAACGCTGCACGTATAAGTTTAAGATTAATTATTTTGTCACCACCTTATTTTTGCCCCGTCAGCCAGTTAATCCTTAAGAGTGTCCTTGCATATTTACGTTTGAAGACTTCGTTTGTATTCTTAAGCCATAGCATATATTTCTCGTGACTGAAAACCGAGTTGACCATAGCAGTTACCGCTGTCATTCAAAAGAGAAAAAAATCACGATTTGCATAATCTAAAAATGGTACACAAATATACATAACAAATATATATTTTATTTATCTGATAATAATTCCACCCGCCTGGTTTGCTTATACTCTCTGTCAGGATCTTTCATGCTCAGAAATGTCAAGTGGACCGTTGCCATTATTTTTCCGAACCAGTCTTTTACTTGTATAATGGTGGTAGCATCAAGCTTCAGCTAAAAGAAGCAAATGGTTGATTTCAACCACTGTACTATTGATATGCCGGGGATCCATATATTTTAGCCGCCGCCATCGCGTTGAGAGCTACCACAGCTTCTACGAAGCAGATGACTAATGTGGATAAACTGACGCCATCGGTTTTACAGATTCAACCGTCTACAGCCAAGCCAGGCGAACCTAATCTTTTAAATCAGAATGATGAACTTAAAATTAATGCTGACAAAACCACCCAGCTTGATCCCGTCCAGAATAAGCTGGCCGCAGCGACATAGATGCAGCTTCTAGATATCGACTGTTTGGCAGCGCTGGCTTCATCCTTGATTGCAAAAACTCGGCCTAGCCAATCGCAGAGCCTACGCAGATTTCTTTGGATCGGCTTATAAGAGCTTTTTACTATTTGGTGGACCCAGAGTAACTGACGCCATGGTATGATCTAAAAATTATCGCTGAAAATAATTTTCATCGTGATCTTGGCGATGCACTATCTTAGGGGCATCACGTTGTACGCTTGGCAAGCTGTGTGAAGATATAATTCGATCGATCGATCGCACGGTTTCTGTTAACATATTTTCAAATTAAAGGACTCGAATAGTTACGTCATATTTCTACCATTTCCCGGTGGAGTTGGAAAACTCTCAACGGGAATTAATTTTTAATCGTGATGACGGCTGGAGTTCATTGTAGTTAGTAGTTAAAGCGATTGAAATAGGGAGCATGTCTCTTGTATGGAATTAACCGTTCATCAGAATAGTATATTAATAATAAAAAAGGACCATATACATTGCTACTTAAAAAGTGCTTCACTGTTCGCTGCAAGGGAAGTAATCTAATAACAATAATACACTTGATAAAGCGCTCTAAGAGAACTCAATCTCTTTCTAGGCGCTTTACGTTTGCTGCAAAGAAAGCACGATCAAATGGTTAGTGGTAGCTTGCTCTATACACAAAATGAATAACTGGTTAGGGGTGACATGCAAAGGGTCAGCGTGCAAGTGTTGTTAGTGGCAGCATGCAACAGTGTCAGCACGCTTAAGCACATAAAGGACGAGTCGCAGGGACCCACTAAATGCTGTCATAATTTGGAGCGTTTTAAATTTCCTTTTGAATGTGGTCAAGTCAGGGGATGTCGTGACGGAAGTCGGGAGTGAATGAATGGCTTTGTGAGCATACAAACTAAATGCACGGTCTCAAAAGGACTTGAGGTTTGTACGAGGTATAGGTAAACAGTTAAATTCCGAAAAGCGGGTGGTGCGATGCTTAGTCTGGTGGGTTAGTGGATCTGATAGGTAGGCAGGAGCCAAATATTGAAGGGACCTAAAAGTGAGCGACAAAGCCTTAAAGTCGATCCGTTGCGTGACTGGCAGCCAGTGCAGGTCAACGAAAAGTGATGCGATGTGGCAACTGTGACGCTCACGACAGACAAGCCTAGCGCCAGAGTTTTTCACCGGCTGTAAGCGCCTGATTGCATATGCCGGTAGGCCAGCAAGCAGTGAGCTACACAAATCAAGACCACGCTTAATGAAATATCAGGTGTCTAGACCAGACTGCAAAAGCGCTCAAGAAGACACCGAGCATCACTGGGTGTTCGAAGGAGCCCTGCTTAGTCCGGTGCATTGAATCTTGTACAGTTAAGGACGCAAAGCGCACAGACGGAAAAAAAAAGTTAACCGGGGCGCAGACGTAAATTCAGTGCAAGGAGCCGCGCGAGACGACCGGAAGGCGAGGATTGGGCGGGTGCTAGAGCACCCGCCCGGAAGGCGAGGATTGGGTGGGTGCTAGAGCGCCCGCCCGGAAGCCGAGGATTGGGTGGGTGCTAGAGCGCCCGCCCGGAAGCCGAGGATTGGGTGGGTGCTAGAGCGCCCGCCCGGAAGGAGCAAGGAGATCAGACAGATCGATAAGTAGAGATGCAGCCGAGTGAATCGACCTGTACGCCAGACAGGGGACCCTGTAGCCGATTGTGAGACAGTAAAGTCCTGAAGGACACGGCGAGTTACGTAGCAGCTATGCCGTTAACTAAAGAGCCGTCGCGCTGCTCAGGTTTGGGCCAGCTGCGGACGACAAGAGACAATGCGGCGAGTCATGAATAAAGGGAATGGCAGTAATTTATTCGATGTCACAACCACCCGAGTAAGCTTAGCAGTTTTACTATTGTCTTAAGTAGGCCCTCATCTTAGAGATTTTCCTCAGCTGGCAGTAGATCGACCGTGGAGGCATTGTGCAGTGACAAATCATCATGGAACAGCACGCCCGGACCGCAGGCTGACGACACTGGAGCGATGCTAGATGAACCAATCTCGAGTGTTGAGGTCTTTCAACTTGAGGGTGACACTAAGCTTTCCCACTAGCTCTGTCTTAACTTCGCTAAGCTTCACGGAGTTAGTTGCCATCGTTTGAGAATATCAATTATGAATCGAGAAACGACTGGACGCATCTTATGCGTGAAGCAGTTGTGCGTGTTACCACGCTTTTGAAGTCTTGCTTCACCAGCTTCGTCTTGTCGACAATGAGGCTGATCCAAAGCAAGGTCTCTAGCAATCCATGCAATGCATCGAAAGCAAGTTAGTGTAGAGATCGGATGATTTAGCAGCCTTATTATTGCAATGGCCGCAAGAGCCCTGGCGGCTCAACCGCTTGCTTCAGGACTCACCTGAATTAGTGCAATTAGACAAGTTTGCACCCTACCGATAGACTTATTGTCACGAAGCAAAAGAAGTGATTACGAAGTATATTTAAATTATTGGTGGGGACATTCTGCTTTCTGTTTTGTGGAATAGTTCAAAGTCCTCTAGGGTCTTGGTGCAACATGAATCCTACTCTCAGTATTAAGTAATAATAAGACCTATTTTGTATTGCAGCCAGAGTGAAACAAATCCGTCCACACACTTTACAGCTAGCTGCAAGATAAACAATGCGCTTAAAGACCGCCGGGGGACAGAGTCATTTGCTCTGCAGTTCCTAGACTGTTGAGCTCACTTTCACAATTCTTATGCAACAGCATATACTCTCCGCTGCTGACCGAGGTCCTGATCCTTTCAAGCCATCCTGAGCTGCTCACTCCGCGCCAATCACTTCTCCGACAGCCTTCCTGACTCAGCTTCCTGATTCCGATTCTTCCTTTCTGGGTGAGATCAAGTCTGTCGGCTGCAGAATAGGTACCGAAAGCTGCTTAGGCTTTGAGTAGGCTATAGAAAACTATCCTGCATGACATTCGCTTCGTCTGTATAGCTTTTGTAGAGTTACAGACGGAGATAATTACACAACTAAGAATGACAAGCAAAGCATCACGCTTACATATGCATGCATGCAAGAACTGAAGTGTCGCGAATGCTTAGACAAGCATGCAAAAGCACGCAAGAAGTAAAACTCAGATAGTAAAGTGCTCTGAAATCTGCACCGGTAAACAGCCAAGATAAAGACACATCTACCTGTTCGGAGGACAAGTTCTTGGTTTGAGTGACAATTTTGAAAAATAATATATACCGGAAGTAGTAGTGGCTCAGCTAGTAGTTAAAAAAGCCAGGTTGGGTTATTGATAAATTTGATAAAAAAAGCCTTGCCAAACTAGTCAGCAATGTTTTACTGTAGGCGGGTTGTAAATTTGCAAAGCTTTAGGTGCTGTAGAAAATATCGGATGCACTATCTCAGCACTAATACGCAGTGGCAATTTCTTCAGGTAAAATAGCGATGGCATGAGCCCATGCGTGCTGCACGTGCCAAAGCGGGAGACGCTCTCCAGCAATTGGAATGTAGTCTGGCATGGCCCATGTCAACACCGCAGCAGCGCAGTAAGTCAAAGTTGACGTAGAGAGACCTGCTCGGACCCATTTGATCGGTCGGTAAGCTCTTGATGGTGAGAATGAGAGTGGCACAAGTCAACAGAGATTTTATTGAGAATCGGCTTGTATTGGCTATTCTGATGTCGTCATGGTATCACCACGGTGTATTGCTAGTTTTATTTATTTATTGAAATCTACGAAGCTTGGCCAAAGATGAAAGTTTGCTCTTAAAAGAACGAAATAAGTTAAAGCGAAAAGAGGAAAAGAAAGTGAGTGCGTACCACACTTTAAGCGTACGCGCAGCGACAGAGCAAGATGAAAGCGGCCATAAGTTTAACTGCGTAATAGACGTTAGCTATCTGCAGGTATGGTGTCGCAGTAAATCTGAACTGGCAGTATCGCAAAATCAGACTAAGCTTGCTGCAAGTTGTGCAACTTTATTCCGTACGCGTGAGTAGTCATTTTCCACTGTACATAGCGCTTAAATGCCCCTGGTTTGTAATACAGTTATCGCTACGTCAGTAGCATCGCCAAATCATAAGGACAAGAGCTCACAGGTTCGCTGGGTATGAAGGTTTGACAGGAAATGCACTGCTGCACAGCTTTCGCATAGCGCATATGGCGCACACGAGTGGCAGTAGTAGTGGCCGGCAATTCACTTCAGCTCAGGCAAAGAGCTGCGTAGGAAGTGAGTAGCGTAGAGGTCATCGGTCAGTGGAAGGGTCATCGGTCAGTGGAAGCCAGGATCACTGCAGGAGCCTTGGCTGGCTGCAATCGCACCCGCTGCCGCAGTGGACGATAAAGGCTGCAGGACTCGAGCCAAGGACCTGGGTCGTTAAATGCCTTTCCACCTTTCCACTGTGCGAAGACCTACGGGTACGGGTTTCTTGCGGAAGCTAGTTACTCCGTCTGGCAATAGCCGTCTGTCGCATCAAAACCGTGAAATCTAGGAGGGTACGGACAAGAGGAGAGACGACTTATAGGCTAAGGTGACAGAATGCAACACAATGCAACTTGGCCTCAACTTTTGCAGCAACGGATTGGCTCGTTAAGGAGAAAGGGAGCAATATTCCAACTGCATCCAGAACTTTTTTCCATGTCCGAGTTTACAACAAGGAGCCATGACAGTTACTTAAAAAATATAATTAATCTGTATAGCGCCCTAAGAGAACATAGTCTGTATTCAGGCACGTCACATTTTAAATGCATTAATAATTCATTTATATAGCGCTCCAAGAGAACTTAATCTCTATTCAGGCGCTTCACATATGCCTCGGGGCTCAAGCCCACGACCTCAGTCAGACCTAGGTCGGGGTGAGCACCTTAACCGCTAGACCAAACCAGCTCGGCGTTAACAAGTATTATCCATATTATGGAATATATATATATATATATATATATATATATATATATATATTGTATACTAAATCTGTAATATATATATATATATATTATATAACATATTATAAAAAATATACAGTTTCTGCTGAACTGGCTGCAAGACACATGTGTGGCTATTCGGATGTGTAAAGATCTGCACGCGGCATTCACGCAGCGACCGAGAGACCGAGGGCACGTCTTGCCGTCTTATGGAGTTAAACTCACAACCGTAGACACCAGAGGATGAAGTTCAACAAGCTTACCAATTTTGAAGCGCAAATTAAAGTTGCGCATAAAACAATTCCGTAGTTGTAAATACCTGCCGCAGGCAATACTGAGGACCAACTCTGAACTCTGAGCTTGGAACTTTACTGGGATTTTTTCGAAAACAATTCAGAGGAAGGAAGGTGGTGCCTAAATGTAGAAGTTTTTGTCAATTAGCAATCAGAGGCAATTGTCGACAGAAAATGCATCGCGAAACACCACGAAGTTCGGGAAGTAAACACGAGGGAATATCACTAAAGAAAAGGTAATGCTAGGCGTAGCCAGCAAAAGCACCCCCATGTTGCATAGCTCAGCTACTTTTTTTTAAAGTTCAACCATTTTACTGCTGGCATTGGACATTTCAGGCGGAGATACATTACATTCAGTAGCTGGCAAAAAGCTGGCAAAAATTTCGTAGCTGGCAAAAAAGAACCATCAACCCTATGGATAGGGACCTTTTGTATTAATGTTCGAACACTCTCTATCGCTGAAATGCCCAGCTACTTTCGCGAGTACCTGCATGCGGACTTAAGCGGCACCTTCGCGGCGCTAGCCGCTGATCGAGTCTCAGGCTTCGTCGGTATTTCTTTACGCGTCGGAAAAGACTGGCAGCACAACGCGTGATACGTTTGCGGATACCTAAGCAGAGGGCGCAGAGCTCGCAGGAGGCGCTGCAGTACGCTTGCGACAGTAGCTAGGATTTTGACACATTAGATCCATACGTCGAAGTGGTATCAAAGGTCACCTGGTGGCGCACAGCGCCGTCCTCAACGGTGCCTATAGTCAACTCAGTGACCCTCGCGTGCGCTACGTACCGTCCGGCAGCACGAGCTCTGCATCTCTCCTCGGCCAGCTCTTTGGCCAGTGGCTGCGTCCATGGCCGTCCCCTCCTCCGGCATCCGTGGCCGGTCAGCCATTCGCTGCTCCAAGAGCAGCGAATGGCCAACTTGACCGCACGGCACAGGGCCAACGGCCAGTCGTTGGTTCGAGTAGCAAGCCGTGTCATTCTAGCCGCAGTAGTCCGCTCTTCTCTTGTCGGTTCTGTCGCTTTTGGCGGTGTCAGCTCCGATGTTGTGGCATTAAAAGCGTGTTCAGGGAAAAGCTTGTCACGTACGCTTCGCAGTCCTTCCCTGTCTAAAGTGTCGCAGCTCTTCCGTGGCGGCGCGCGTCCCAGTGAGATGTCAAGCTCAAAGGCCTCCATCAAAGATCTCCAGATTGGTTCATCTAGTATCACCGCAATGCAGTCTGAATCTAAAGAATCTGCGCGTGCAATTCCAAATAGACTCGCCAATGTACAACCAGTGCTTGCCTGCACTGTCGATTTTGCCTAATTTTAGCTGAGCACCGTTGTCAACGTCAGGGCCTGCCCAGACGCGAGTACGAGGTCAGTCGCGATACTATGCTCGCGCACTCTCGACGTCGCGTTTTTTTGGTTGTAGCCTTTCCCTTTATTCTGGCCGGCACGAGCTCTTCTTAATCAACCAACGAAACTGGTGCATACTCAGCAGTCTGTCGTCTGGTTTGTCACCAACAGCGTAGCGAACGCGTAGCGCCATTTCTGCCAGTGGCTTCAGTGGCTGCTCCCTGCAAAGAAGGCTCTCTCTACAGGTCGCTTCACTCGCCTGCTGCACCGGCGCAACTATCAGGCACTTCCTTGCCTCTTCAGTCAATTGGTCCTCTCGCACCGCTCGCTCCTCCGCTTTCATTCGTCTCGCATACCTAGCACTAAATTGAAATCTCTTGGTGATTAATAATGATAATAATACACTTGATAAAGCGTTCTCAGAGAACTCAATCTCTTTCTAGGCACTTTACATTGGCTGCAGAGGAAACACGATCGAGTGGTGAGTGATATCATGCTCGCTAAACAACATGAATAGCATGGTTAGGGGTGACATGCACAGCGTCAGCATGCAAGTGTGGTTAGTGGCAGCATGCAATAGTGTCAGCACGCACAAGCACATGAAGGACGAATCACAGGGACCCACTAAATGCTGTCCTAAATAGGTGCGTTTTTAGTTTCTTTTTAAATGTCAGGGGAGTTCGTCACGGAAGTCGGTCGTAAGTTCCAGGCTTTGGGAGGATACGAACTACAGACATGGTCTCTAAAGGATTTGAGGTTCGGACGAGCTGTAGGTAAACAGTTAAATTCCGAAAAGCAGGTGGTACGATGCTTAGCCTGATGGGGGAGTAGATCTGAGAGATAGGCTGGAGCCAACGAATGAAGAGACCTAAAAGTGAGCGACACAACCTTGAAGTCGATCCGTTGCTTGACTGGTAGCCAGTGCAGGCCGGCGAGAAGTGGTGTGATGTGGCAACTGTGACGCTCACGACAGACAGGCCAAGCTGCAGAGTTTTGCACCAGCTGTAAGCGCCTGATTGGGCCTTCAGTTCGTCCGCACCGTAGGCCTGCACCTACCTTTTGGCGTTACCACCTGCATTGACTTTGCATCATTTTAGGATCCTGCTAAAGAAGCATATTTTCCTCTCAGCTTTCTCTGAGCCCTAGTGAACTTGTCTTTTATGTTCCTTTGTGCCACATAGTTTGAGCCCACGACCTCGGATAGACCTTGGTCGGGGCGAGCACCTAATCATGTTTTTGCACATTTACTAGTGCATTGTTTGCGGCATGCTATTAGCCGGGCATTCCATTACTATGCAAAGGCCTGGAGTGTTTTCTTGAGTGCCTTTACACGCTGGTCTAAGATAACACAGGAGTGCTTTTGCAGGCTTGTTTAATGAAACGGTAGCATTATAAATAGGCCAGAATAGCACTGCATAGATATTTATTATTCGCGGTTGCTGAATTATAATGGCCTGGAACCGGTTATGTGATGATCCGAGGTTAGGCAGGATAAAAACTAAGCCATTCGAATGAGCAGTGAGCTGCGCTTGAGCTGTAGGCTTTGAGCCAAGCTTAGCTCTAGACCACTCGGGGTCAGGGTCAGGTCCTAGGGAGCAGCTAGGGCTTGACTCCTCTATACCTAGCTGAACTGCGGCACCAGTTTCAGCCTCCTCGTGCACCAACAGGTCTTGTACCGACAATAAATTAGCTGTTTCATGCCTCCACTTAAAGACCGCTGGCGACAGAAGCTTTGGCTCTGCAGGTCTTAGGCTGCGGAACTCACTTCCGCGATTCTCCAGCAGCGACAACTACTTTCCTGCTGCCGACTACGTCACATCCTTTCCGACAGTCCTGAACTGCTGCTTCCATATTACTAATTACCTCAACTGCTCTATTGACTCTGCTATGCTTCCCACTTACTCTCTGTTGCGTAAGTGGAAGTCGGTCGGCTACCGAATGCATACCAAATGCCGCCCAGGCTGTGAGTGCGCCATACAAAACTCCCCTGCGTAATGCCCACATAGCCTTTGTGGTGTTACTGATTGAGGTAGATAACATAGCAAAACAGAACAGAACATAACATAACATAACATAACATAACGTAACATAACACAACACAACACAACACAACACAACACAACACAACACAACACAACACAACATAACATAACACAACATAACACAACATAACATAACATAACATATGAATGCCGTACGTGGGTTGTCGTCCGCCACGGCGGCTTGCGTATGCTGGTAACCATACGGCGCTGCCGAAAGGATTTCTCTACGCTAGGTGCGTGAACTTGCTATCTTAAGGTATGAGCAATATTCTTTTCTGCCGTATTCCGCAACAGTCGGCGCATTTGCGTGCATTGGGTCTGCACCTATAAGTCGCTAGCTGCGATCCATATCTGAAGGGCTACGCCACCATTTGTCGCTCATCGGCTGGGACTAGCACCGTTATGAACGTGTTGCTGCGGGCTAGTAATTTTAGGATGTGGAAGCATCTAAACTCAGTTTTAACACGAGTATGATGTCGAGTAATTTAAGCATGATGTCCTGCATGCCAATGATTCTCCACCACTGATTCTCTGGCAGCGAGATTTCAACGTTTTTGGGCAGAGATTGTTTTCTCAAAGGGCGCAATACAAGCGACTTCCTGCTAGCATTAATATACTCGTTAACGACAGTTAATTCTCGGCGCCGGTCACAAATATTATTTGAGAGACTCGTTGAAGGTACACTCGTTAAAAGCCAAACATAGTGAGATGGCTGGGGCGTCTAATATCTGTTGGGCTCGGTGTAGCCGCTGCCTCGGCGCGTGACGCTTGCCGAAGCGCATATGCAAGAGGACATGGACTTGGGATGAAGGTACGGCTGCTTATGCATGGTGACACTGTGCATGCTACCACTAACCTTATTTGCATGCTCACCATGTTATGCTTGTTGACATTGAGCATTAGACATTCCATCGTGCTTCCTTTAAAGCATATGTTAAGCGCCTAAAAGAGATTAAGTTCTCTGGGGGCGCCATATAAATGTATTATTTTTTTTATTAATTGTAAGTATTCTATTATAGAGGCCAGAATACCTGCAAGAAGCGAGTGAATAAAGTCGAGACGGGATGACAAAAATGCACCAACCAACTTGGATTGGGAAACAGGGTTAAGCAGACCTGAATTTTTGCAACGTTACGCAGCCGAAAGGAGGCACACTTGGCTGTCGAGCTAATGTAGTTGTCTGGTGTTTAGATAGGTTGAGACGCGCTACAGTTGAGGATCTTGCAATCCCCGAGTCTAGTTCGTTTGCCTAGAAAGAGATTTACTTAGCTTAGGAAGATAAACAAATTATTCAAATTAGTAATTTTTTATTTCTAATATTATTTAACCTGTACATCACGAATTAGCCTAAACACATCTAGACGAGAGGGCGCTGGAAAATATAGCAAGCAAGTTTAGAAATAGTCTATGCTGACGCATGACAGCAAATTTGTTTCGCTCTTTTTTTAGGTTGCTGATAATCTGACTTGCGTGTTCGTACTCGTAAAATAAATAAGCCATTTGCTGCTTAATTTTGAACTAACGCTTCAGGTCACGTGAATATTTTTCCATCCAATGTCTGTGGCCGCTGCCCTTAATAGCCGTTTAGTATTTCGGTGCATGCACTTCGAATTGCTCAAAATTTGTCACAACTGTCGTGTTTTTACGAAACTCGTGTAGTTTGTTCGCACAGCAGAGAGACAGCCGATTCCCAACACCGACAGTTTATTACTAACGCACGGAGCCGAAGAGCGCACGGCTCCCCTCGGCCCCTGCTCTCACATGACTCCCGTCCCCTGGTCGACTCCGATGACTCATCGACTACCACCGTTCACCGGCCGACCCTGATGGCGAATCCACCATCTGGTCACCAGCTGGTCCATGCCACATCAAAGGCGGACCACAGCAGTGCACTGGCCGACCCTGATGGTGAATCCTCCACCTGGCCACCAGCTGGTTACCGGCCTGTGTCCATACCATATCACAGGCGGACCACAGCTGTGCACCGGCCCCTCTCGGTGGTGCTTCTAACCGCTCACCAGTGGCTTATCAGGAGCCTGCATACAATACATAAATACGAACTACACGCTCCCTTGACCTTAAGGTCACAAATCAGGAGCCGGCATACAATACATACACACATACGTACATACGAACTACAACTCGCTCAAACTTTGCTAATATTTTAATTTTTCACAGAATTTCTACAGAGCGCAAAGTGCAAAAGTTGCCCAGCCTGCTCGAGAAGTTTAACCTTCTTCCTTCACACAGGAAGCGTGGCGTAACGTAAAAAAAGGGGCTTTAAAGCGTCCTACGCAGCAGTAATTTCACTCGGTCGGGGCATACACAGCTGTAGGGTGCGCCTATCTTCGCAATCGGCTATTATAACAACGGCCAAGTCAAACAAAGGTACGGCTGTCGTGGCGAGAAGGCCCACTTGCGACGTCGTAAGACAGGCACGGTCCACTTGTCAACGCCGAGCTGGGTTGGTCCAGCGGACAAAGTGCTCGCCCCGAATAAGGTCTGGCTGAGGTCGTGGGCTCGAGCCCTGAGGCATATGTGAAGCGCCTGAATAGAGATTTAGTTCTCTTGGGGCGCTATACAAATGAATTATATGTAATTATATATAACGAACGCTTTGCGTTGGAATGCAACTCCGGAGACACTCAGCGGGCGAGGCTGCGGCGAGGTGGGTGGGGGCGGGGCAATGCTCCGCTATAGGTCGGGCTCAAGCGGCTAGGACGGGCTGCCCTTACACCAAAATGACAGCCATCTAAGCCAGATGTTCGCAAAAGAGTCTGCCGCTCTCACTTTGGTTCCCATCAGCTTACCGATTTCCCTTTCCAACGTGCTTCTGGCGCAGGGCTGCCAGGCTGAGAGAGCGGTTGCAGAGATTTGTCATACGGCGAGCATTCGGCTTCAAGTTTCAAGTTATGGGTCCTGCAGGCGAAATCTATCGTTTTTTCTTATTGCTAAATGAACCTAAGAAGCGTGCCACAGCAGCTCGCGTCTCGCCCGCGCGTACAGCTTCAGTACCCGCAAGACAGGGCGATCGCTATTTTTCCAGTTAGAAAACGTCCTTTGAAGTTCCCGAGAAGGTAAGCTCTTGAAAGAAGAGTCTAAAGAGGCCTGTCTTGTTGCGCATCTCCGACGCGCAACTTGAAGCTCGTCGCTCACCTCCAGAGGCTTCGAGAGCTTTCGAGAGCTTTCGAGAGCTTTCGAGCCAGAGGCTTCGCCTAAGCTTTTTGCACAATGCCTTCGCAGAGCGGCTAGCCATAGTAACGGCTAGTGATGCGAGAACGCCTAGGTAAAATTTTGCTTTGCAATAGCTCACTCTCTGTAACCTCACTTCGGTTATCGAACGCAGCTGTCGCCAGCCTTGTCGGTCAACGTGAAGACGTAAATGTACGAAACCGGGAGTAGATATACGTCGCGCTACATGAAAGGAGGGCTCTCGCGAAGGTGAAGGTGACAATGCTTCCTGTCGGTTAGCCCCCCGTTGGCTTCTGCGAACCCGCATGTCTTCCAAAGTATTCGCGGCGCGCAGTAGCCTATTTATTTGGAACCGTGAGTACAACAGTGCGAGAACCTGAAGATTGCTGCGTCTTTAAAATTGGCAGCGTTGTGAGAATGGGTATGAAATACGCGGTCTGTCTGCCGTTTAGCGGCGCTGTTGAGAGACGATGTCAGCAGACTCCCGTCGACCGTTTGGTCGGCGCCCGTTCGTTGACCAAGCGCGGAGAGTGCGGCTCGCATCTCGGCTTCTGTCTTGTTAATGGAATTAAATGAATTAGGCTGAATGCTGTGCATCCGGCAGTTGGATCGGAAGCGCGGTGCTTCGGGGTGGCTGGCTCATAATTGCGTAATTCGTTCGTCCACGAATTCTCGCAGCTCGCACTGTTGCAGCCGAACCCGCCGCTGCCTTGAGCCACATGTCTGTCTGTGCATGACGCTATGTCTGTGCATGAAGCTCCAGATCTCTACACAGCGGAGAGGATAGACAAGCCTGTCGTTTGTCATCCGTGTGCACAGGACTTGGAATGCCGGTGGAAGCGTTAATCACGACGTTGCCTGTTTTTAATTAGTGCAGCTACTCGCTGCGTGCGCTCGTAGCTTCTGATCTCATTGTGTCCGCTTCGCTTATTTTAAAAGATTTTTCATTAAAATGCCGCCGTGGTTGATGAGACGTCAAAGCGCTGATGTTCCTAATGAAGGATTCTGCTTGTGCGGTTTTTATACGTGACTTTTGCACTCTACGCTTGTTGGTTTTCTGATTGTGTGCTTTGGCTTAGCTTTTTTTTTTTACTTTCATAGCACGTTTTCTCATTTACGGGCCTGCCTGCCTTCTAGGGCTGCCATAACGTGCTGGACCCCATAGGCGTGCGACCTTATAGAAGTCTTCAGGCAAGTCCTGAAGAAATGCAAGGTGCTAACTCAGCCACACGTTCTCTGCCACTAAAGGAACTCAGCAAGATTTAGACTCCCTCTAGAACAAGGCTAGCTATCTAGTACTGAACCTGACCACTGCAACTCACACGCACGACAGTGTCCAGAACTGAATTCACTGTGCGACGAAAGCGTTTTCTAATGGGTTTTTGTCAGTGGTCGATGCCTCAGCTAGCCATTCATTTATGTCTCGGAGTGATCCCGACAGAGATGCTGCGGTGATGCTAAAAGGCGTATCTATTTGTATCAAAGCTTAGAATAGTCTCAGTCAAAATAGTCTTTGAGCAGACTGCTTGGCAGTTAGATGGGACAAAGCACGGAATTCTGCTTAAGATAATAGTCTCCATGCAAAATTATCCGAGGGCCTTTTGGCTTGCTTTTCATTTGTGCTTATGCGTGCTGACACTGTGCATGCTGCCACTGCCACTCTTGCATGCTGATCCTGTGCATGTCACCCCTAACCATGTTATTCATTTTGTTCGTTTATCAAGCGTGATATTACTCACCATTCAATTGCATTTCCCTTTTGCAGCAAATGTAAAGTGCCTAGAGAGAGATGGGAGTTCTCTGAGGGCACTTTATCAAGTGCATTATTATAATTATTATTTCAAGAGAAGTAGAGGTGTACTGTGCTGTTCACTAATGCCAATGTCACCCAAGGTAGGCAGCAAGTGTCAGTCAAGAAGGGTAGCCATTAATTTGCTCTTTTGCTTCGTACTTAGATAAGTAAAACATCCAATTTGGTCACTGCAGTTGTGACATCACGTCTATATTTCTGTAGCTTACTCCTTGCAGGTCTTCCTGCATGAGCAACAGGCCGCTAAAGTTGGTGCAAATCTTGGCAGCTAGGCTTGTCTGTCATAAACGTCACAACTGCCACGTTGCAATAATCCGATCTGCACTGGCTCAACAGCAAGCAGTATATCGACACCAATTCTGGAGCCTACCTGCCTTAAATACATTCGATTCGCGGAATCCAGCAGTTTACCAATACCTCGTACAAACCTCAAATCCTTTGGAGACCGTGTATTTAGTTCGTATGCTCCCAAAGCCTGGAACTCACTCCCAACTTGCGTCACGACATCCCCTGACTTGACCACATTTAAAAAGAAATTAAAAACCTATTTAGGACAGCATTTAGTGGGTCCCTTTAATTTGTCCTATGTGCCTATGCGTGCTGACACTGTGCATGCTGCCACTGCCACACTTGCATGCTGACCTTGTGCATGTCACCCCTAACTGTGTTATTCATGTTGTTCATCAAGCATGATATTACTCACCATTCAATCGCGTTTCCCATGCAGCAAATGTAAAGCACCTAGAAAGAGATTGAGTTCTCCGAGGGCACTTTATCAAGTGCATTATTATTATTATATTCAGGTGTTCCATCCCACCACAAGCTCCTCTGACTTTGGTCCATTGCATGTGCCTCTAACGAATTATATGTATGCCCTCAAAGTCTATAACTCACTGCTAAAGGACATTACGACATCCCACGGCTTGAATATATTTAAAAAGAACCCCAAAATCTTACCCTTTTTAAAGTATTTGGTCAGTCTGTGTGAATTGTTCTTGGTGTACGTGTGTTTGCTGAAATTATGTTATGATAACCAATTGACATGCTTCCATTCCAGCACATCTAGCACAAAGTGCACAGAAAGAGATTCAGTTCTCTTAAAGTGCTATATAAATCTCATACGTTTTTGTTCATATTATTGCCATCAATGGATAATTTAACACGCTTTCCAGTAATATATCGTTTTTGTAGCTTCTGAGAGTTTTGATCCACCCTAATCCTACCTTCAGTGTTTAACTTTAAGTTGATGCATTTTTAGAGGATACTCCATCTGCTATAATGTTCTCACCAATTTTGTCATATACAGACCATGCCAGTTTGAAGCGCTGTTAAGTTGAAAGGTAGTACCGAGGCTTGCACGTTTCTTTTTTCAAATGAACAGTTTTTTCATTAATGCTGACAATGCAGTATACAGAGATTAATTAACTTGGTGTGGTGTGTATGTTATGCTATTGTTCTCTACACAGCCCCGATGAATGCCTTATGTACGCTGGTTCTTTTTCAACTGCTGTCATCACGTGTAAGGTCTGCGCTGCCTTTGACAGTAGTGGCATCACTGCATATCGCTTAGTTGACTGGCCCATTTCAGCTTTTTCTTAATTTCTCCCCTATTTCTCTGTGGTTGTTAGTATTTAGTCTACACCTTTTCATCTTGTATGCTAATGTTCGATGAGCTTCACGTAGAATTATCTCTCACGTCGTGTTATAACTTTATGCAGGGCTCCGTGCATTCACACCAAATTCTACACTTCTTCGAGCCCGATCAAGTGCCAAGGCAGCATCGGATGAACCGCCGAAGCAATCGGCTCCACTGCGCAAAGCTCGCACGCCCGTCGGAAAATTAGACGACGAGATACAGACTCCGACTGCTTTTCAGAAACACCCGAACGCTGAAAAGGAGCCGCTCGAGGCATACCCTGATGACCGAAATCCGGCTACCGGCGAGATCGGCGGGCCGCGTGGCCCCGAACCGACACGCTTTGGAGATTGGGAACGAAAAGGCCGGGTTACAGACTTCTAGTGTTTGTCATCACATGCTTGATTTAACATATGGTGCGGCGTCGAGTGCAGAGCAACTTCTTCGGAATTATTCGTGGTGCTTGCACCGTTAGTGAGCTGTTTCTGCACGATTAAGGAGAGTGCTTTTTACGAAACTTTGTTTGCTCGCCAGCATCTTGTGTTCTTCAGTTACCATTGGATACCATTCCATCACTACAGCAGCTCCAGTGCTGTGACAGCATCTTGTACTGCCGATTGGTGGCTTTATCTGCACTACAACTTTCGTGTACAGATTGAAGGATTGGCACGAAATACTCGAGTGTACATTAACCTGAGCTTTGAACGCCTAGGCTCATGTATGCTAATACTTGCTAACGTTGCTCATAGCATCGCACCTGACTGTGGATATAAGCCTGAATGCAGCAATATGTTTGTGAGTGCCCTGTGACTCTTATTATACACGTGCACTACTTTAGACACTGTTAGAATCGATGCCCGTAAACCTAAACCTTAGAGATTGAGTTCTCTGAGGGTGCTTTATCAAGTATATTATTATTATTATTATTATTAACCTGCACAGATAGTTGCTTAGTATTGTCGTACCTTGATTTTCCTATGCTAACAAACCTGCAATCGATGCGGCGATTCTTTGAATGGGGCAAGGAACTTTCTACTTTGTCTCGTTATACTTAGTCTGCAGTCAGTATTTCTGACTTAACCTACATTAGCATGTAACATGAAGGGGTCAAGTAAGATATTCCTATACATCTGAATTATCTGCCCTTGTCTTTCTTGGTGAAGTATTATGCCTTCGTAAATGACTTAATACAAGACGGGCTGGGTTGGCCTGGGTTGGGGAGGGGGTAATAGGCAAGGGGGTAACACAGGCAGGTGGGTCTTTGCCTAATAAGGCACTAACATCCCCACATAAGTGAACTGAGACTGCTCCGAAGTACAGAAGATGGCTGTTAACTGGTGAAGTAAAGTAAAGTGGGTGAGTGACCCACCGCATGGTCAGCTGAAAGCTGAAGCTCAGCGAAGGTGCTCCTATATAACACCCATAGACTAGCAGCCTGTTGCAGCCGATTCTTTAGTGTCTGCTGCAAGTAGGATAATATTATCAGCCTGTTGCAGCCGATTCTTTAGTGTCTGCTGCAAGTAGGATAATAATAAGGATGCATTTGATATAGCGCCCTCAGAGAACTTAATCTCTTTCTAAGCACTTTACATATGCTGGAAAGGAAGCATGGTCGAATGGTGAATGTAGGACATTGCCCCCCCCATATTAACCACCGGACTATTCCCTCCTGGTGGACCCTAGGACATTCCCCCCCCCGTAGGACATTGCCCCCTATGTTACTGAATGTATAATTAAGAATACACACACACACACACACACACACACACACACACACACACACACACACACACACACACACACACACACACACACACACACACACACATACATACATATATATATATATATATAATGAAGTTGACCCTCTATTGAAATAAAATCAACAGTATAATTAGACGTTTTGTTAATTCCGTATGACATATTTACTGGTTGGCCTTGCACTACACAGTCCATTTGAGTAATCTAATCACAAAAACTGTGCTTTGGTGTTTTGTTCAATGAACTTCTGATAGGCTAATCAGATAAATCACGCAAACCCTAAACAGGGGGAACATCCCGGGGGATGTCCGTTCATCTCGAATGGTTAATGATAGTATGCTCAATGACAAAAAAGCATAACATGGTTAGGGGTGGCATGCACGGGTCCGCATGCAAATATGGCTAGTGGCAGCATGCAGTGTCAGCATGCATAAGCATTCAAAGGACGTTACACGGACCCACAAAATGCTGTCATACATAGGTGCGTTTTTGGCTTCTTTTAGATGTCGATAAGTCAGGGGAGGATGTCGTGATGCCATCGGAAGTGAGCTCCAGGCTTTGGAAGCATACGAGCTGGTGGCACGGGATGAAAGCCACCTTGGCCATTCTCCCGCTATGTAAACGAAACAATAAGGTGCGCTTTTATTTTACCCTTGTACATGCAGGCTCACCAAAATGTCAGCACCAGACTGACTACTCTGGTTTAGGTGAGACCTTATTACAGAAATTTCAGATCTCGAAGTAGCATTTTTTAAATTTTTGGGTGCAGTGTTTTCCGAATTGCTATGCCTAAAATGAATGGAAACTAGCTATTGCCAACAAAAAGTTTGCTTCCGTTGCCAGAGCTGACATTTTAAAATTCAGATGTTGCTATTAGGTACGGTCACATTTAACTGACGACATGATGACATCAAGAGGTCGCTTGCACTCAATAGATTTTACTTTGCTAGCTGTGTGGACAATTTTATCAAGCCTAAAATGATTAGTGGTAACATGTGAAGTGCCAGCACGCATAAGTACTCAAAAGCGCGAAAAACACAAGGACTCAGCTGTGAGAAACCGGTGCGTTTTTAGATTACTTTTAAATGTCAAGTAGGGGATGTGACATCAGTTGAGAGTTCCAGGCTTTGGTAGCATACCAACTAAAGGCACGGTCTCCAAAGAATTTGAGGTTGGTTCGAATTGTGGCTAAACGACTCGAGTCATAAAGGCAGTGGTAAGATGCATAGCCTGACGGGTGAGTAGATCTGATAGGTAGGCCTGAGCCAGAGAATGGAGGGACCTAAAAGTGAAGTGATATAACCTTGAAGTCGATACGTTGCTTGACTGGGAGCAAGTGCAGGGTGGCTTGATATGGCAACCTCGATGCTCAAGATTCCGCAGTGTTACTTAACTGAAAGTATTCAGACACTAGCTGATGTGATTATCTAGTGAAAGGTTACTTTGGGACGGGACACATACATGTTGTGTAGATGCTGCGAGAGATGTGCTGGCTGAGTCAGTTGTGAGTGGTTTACTTTCCAGTTTTCGGATCGCACTCTTGCCCAAAAGTAATAATTTGGCTTTATCGTCAATTAGAGAAAATTTGCTGACATTGCGGTGTACATTTTAGCAATACATTTATTTAGTAATGAAGTTCATCTGAGTTTGACGTGCTTGAGGCATGGATGGATCACAGCATAGGTACGGTACAGATGTGTGTCATTGGCATAGAAGTGAAAGCCCAGATTGTGCTTGGCGAGTACATCGAGGCAAGAGGGAGAATAAAAATTGTGAAAAGAAGTAGACCACACGCAGTACGCCCTGGGCTATCCCGTACTGTAGTGGTTCCAATCATCATTGTTGCCCGTTGACATCAATGCACTGGAGTCTTCCACTGGGAAATGATCTAAACCAGTGGTTCTCAACCGTCCTAATGCAGCAACCTTTTAATACGGTTCCTCATGCTGTGGCGATCCCTACCATAAAATTATTACGTGCAAAATGTGGAAACGCGTGTTTTCCGATGATTTTAGGCCACCCCTGTGAAAGGGTCGTTCAACCCTTAAAGAGGTCGCGACCCGCAGTTTGAGAACCACTGATCTAAACCATTGCAGTGCGTTGCCAGTGATGTTCAGGCGAGATGAGAGGCACCTGAGAAGGTCTCGGTAGTCAATACTATCAAACACTGCCAAAAGATAGTCATAAGCAGAGAGGCTTTACCCAAGTCTGCATCCCTGAGAAGGTCACTATGTACACTAAGCAAAGCCAACTCCGTGGAGTGATTAGCTCGGAAACCAGACTGGAATTACTAGCTAGGTTTGAATTTCAATATACGAGTTCAGCTGATCTGACAAAACTCTTGTCCCAGGAACGGCAGATGGCAAACTCTGCAGCTTAACGCCCATTTAGTATTTGTGGTTTTGTAAAGTTACGGAAGATGAAACACTTCAACACGCTGTTGGATGAAAGGGACGGATAAGAAATAGCTTCAAGTTTTTTTAAACTTCCTATTAGTCGATGAAGTTCACGACACAAATCTATCAACATCAGTGCTGCTAATTGCTTGCACTCCCAGCATCTCGCTGTAGTTTCTTATCTTCCCTCGTTATCTTGTTAAAGGAATATGTGCTCCTAAATACTATTAAAAAATACGTTTTGCATTACAAGAGTTACAATCTATCAGATAAACAGGAGCAACTTAGTCGTTGCTGGTAAGTCAGTTGGATAAAGGTGGTGTAACTTGAAAATAGTAGAGTGTCACTGGCCTACGTTTAGCGGAATCAAGTTATTGAAATTGGAGGTGCAAAATCAAAGGGGGTATACTAATTCAAGTTTTTCCATAGCGTGGGCATTTTGTGTGCGGTAGCTCCTAACCATTGGCTGCTGGCCGTCCGTTCACCAAATGCCACTGAAGCACTGGCAGTTGCAAACGTAGGTAGACAAGATGGCCAGATAAATGCGAAATCTAGGTGTTCTTTTTCAGAGTGACCTTTCATTAGACGACCACATTAGCTCCACAGTCAAGTCTGCCTACTTTCAACTACATAGCATTACTAAAATTTGGGCTTTTTAGACAGGAATATCACATCTACATCGGTCCGTGCATTTGTGACATCCTATCTCGACTTCTGTAACTTACTGCTTACTGGTCTACTGGCCTGTGCAATCAGGCGTTTACAGTTAGTGCAAAACTGCAGCTAGGCTTGTCTATCATGAGCGTCGCAGTAGCCATATCTCACCACTTCTTGCCGACCTGCACTGGCTTCCGGTCAATCTGCGAATCGACTTCAAGGTCCTGTCACCCATTTTAGTATCTTTCACATTTTGGCTACAGCCTACCTATCAGATCTACTCCCCACGAGGCTAAGCATAGTACCGCCCGCTTTTCGGAATCTAACCGTTAACCTATACCTCGTACGAACCTCAGATCCTTCGGAGACCTGATAAATGCTGCCAGATAAATGCTTGACTCTCGAGGCAAGATGTTCACGCTCCTCAGCACATTACCATTTGGAGCATGCATAAAAGGTTGCCAAGCACGTGAGCGGTTACACTCAGCGTCCGACGTCGCGAGCTCAACGGAAAAGTACATTCGTTACGAGATTTGAATTTCGCGAGGTGAAATGGAAAAGAAGTTTTCGCAGCTGGAACCACGCTACGAGATCGTATCACTTTCAAATGCCCACGGCTGCATTGCTGCGTGAGTCACGTCGCAGTGGGCCGACTGACAGCTTAGCCCATTGCTGCCGCCTTGCACGTTTTAGCAGGAACGTCTTTTACTCTCCACGTTTTTGTCGTATCGTCTCAGTCAAAATTTCAACTCGGCATCTTGGCTAGGCGGAGCAGTCAACTTCCATTTTGCAGGCAAGCCGTCGAAAGTGCAAACGACAGTCCAGTGATGATCAAATACGTTCCTCTAAGAGAGCGTCGCCTGCACTATCGTGGCAGTTTGGTCGAGGAGGGCGAGGCGCGTCTGATCATAATACGAGAGATACTTATGCTCAGACAGCTGATGCATTCTCATGTTAGTACATGCACTGCCGAGGCTGCGGACGAAAAGTTGAGATTTGGTCGATCGTGGTTCCCGACTTGCTCGCTCTAGTGGCAGCGATTGGTTTTTACAAGCTTGCTACTTGTGCCGTGCGTAGCATGGGTCAAGGGGCATTCAACTCGCTATTTCTCGGCTAAAGTGATTCGTGCTAAACTGATTCAGGCCTACATAGCGACTAAACAAATAAACCCTGGAAGTCCAACAATCCTGTAAGACTAGACGTGTCATATCACTCTGTTCATTTCCGGAAGCCCATAGTAGCGATGTGCATGTTGTAGGTGTCTACAGGCAAGCTATTACGACTAATGTGCACAATCCTCGGTTAAATGTTAAAATTGCGTGTGATTTCATTCCAATGATTGCTCGCATGGATCCGCAAGTATACTCCATTAAACCTAGCCAATGTGCAACATAAATACTCGAGAGCGAGATTAGAACTCATGCATCATTTGACTGGTAACCTCAATCTTCGCCGTAGGTGCGATGACCAGCTCTGATGAGGAAGAATAATGACATTTGTATAGCAAGCTAAAAGAGCTTATGCTCTATCCAGGCGCTATCTATGACTCACAGAAAGAAAATCCTTACGCAAGGTTTAGCGAAATGTACAATATAACGCATGCAAAAGCAAAAAGAGCACCTAGGCCAGTATGCTGAAGCAAACGTAAATGCACTCGTCGCCTTGGGTTAGAAAGACCAATGACTGGTGAAACCCCTTGACGCATGTACAGGTACGCAAGAAAAGCGAACCCATACAAAAGAGACAAGTTTAGTGGGGCGGAAGTAATTAAATTGTACATTACAATTCATTTGTATAGCGATGATCCTTAAAAATGCAAAAGTCGAACGAAATCATTGAAAGACTGAGCGCTGCAGGCAGATAATTACAAACGAGTTCGTTCAGCCAGGTCTGCGTTCAGCCGGGTCTGTCGCCCGACCCCAATGCAGTCGCTTACGTTGTGCTCGCTGCGCCAAGTCAGCTCTGGCCGCTTGGACTTCGCACGATAGGTTGAAAGCTGTGCATGCACTGCTGTGACGTAACTGCTCCAAACGGTCGACCTTGGTCTTAGGCCTAAGCATTAGTCTAGAGTTTTGGGAGCCTCGGCGTTCTATTTCAGGTTGCTGCCCTTAAGGCCGTGCTCGCTACAGATCAGCCGCCGCCTTTGTCAGAAATGTATCCTTTTGGCAGGCTTTACACGCCTTTTGCAAGCGGTTGTTTAGCAGCAGAAACTTCGGCGACGGCAGCAGCAGCGTCATAAGCGGCGGCGGTGGTGGGAGCAGCAGTATCAATCAGCTTGGCTGTGAGATAAGTCACCTTGACTTCTGCACATCTAGATATCTGGTTATTGAGCACGGCTCAATATCTTTGGCGAGCATCTGTAGAGATCGAGAACTCAGAAATGACGCCGTCAAGCAGTACACTTACCAGCTTTTTTGCGGACTGCATTACTTGCATTCGGCTCGCGTCATTCATGGCCACATATATTCCGGAAATATCTTTCTCGACGAAAGCGAGAATCTGAAGGTGAGGTGAGCCAAGACGAGTGTAAACACTTAAGGTAGCTGACACGCTACCCTTCCTATTGTTTGGCAGCTTCGAAAGAGATGATTCGGTTCGAGAAACGCCGCTTTGTTAGTGCAATTTTACTCAACAAAAATGCTAGAGAAAAATTACCGTAAATTTTCTCCGTTAAGGCCGAGCAACAAAATTCAGCCTGAATTGATCGCATGCTGGGATGTTGAAAACTGACTTTTCAGATAAAAGACTTTTTTGGACACGCCATCAGGCAAACACTAAAAGAAGTGTAAAGACGAACATGCAAGAAGAAAAGCAAACTATAAAGAATGTCGTTTGCCGAAATTTTGACAACTGTATTCCACTCTACCTAAAAATTCTAATCGCCTAAATCGCTAAAGTGCTACGTTTTTATCCGTTCCAACTATATCCTCGGCGGCATACAGTGACGGGCAATTAAATTTTTTCGATTAAGTTGCTAGTACAGGCAAAGCTTACAAGAGGTCAGCACTATCTGCCACGCATAAGCGTAAACATTAGCTTCTTCACTGACCGCAATGCTACCTGTTTTCGCCTTATCGTTCCAATCTATAGTTAGCTGCATTGGAAATACCGAAAGCCTTATTTATACTGGTTTCACGTCGCGGGGCACCGACGCTGAGCTATCATATACTAAATTGTATTCGTAAAAATAAGCTTTATTTTAAGTGGATTATAATCAGTGAAGCTGGCCTCCTGTTCTTTGTGATCTCGGCACCTTGGTTTGACTAAAATGAGATAATTATAAAACGGTGGATACATGATATACTTATTTATACCTAAGTATGTACTAGCATATACAGTATATAAGCCAGGTAATACGCCGGCATTTGTTCATAGAGCCAGCGAACTTTTGGCTATGTGCATAGTGCCCAGAGCAGCAGCCCAAGAGGGAAGTAAGCTGGCTATGTGCCAAAACGATCATGTAATGGTGCCGAATCAGCTGCTACGCGCATTTTGCTCGTTGCCGAAAGTTCGCTCAATGTATAAATAGATGACGCCGTATTAGTTGTATAATTTGGTACATATTGTATATGATATATGATATATGATATACTTAAGGCAGAATATAAACGAATTTATGGCTGAAGGAAGCACGAAGAGAGCATAGGCACAAAACCTTAAAGTCCGTCCGTTGCTTGACTGTTAGCCATTTTGCACCACCTGTAATCACCTGATTGCACATGCCGGTAGGCCAGCAAGCAGTGAGTCACAGAAGTCAAGATGGGATGTCACAAAAGCACGGACCAACTTAGACGTGGTATCCTTATCTAAACAAGCCCAAATTTTAGCAATATTATGTAGGTGAAAGTAGGCAGACTTGATTGTGGAGCTGATGTGGTCGTTTAACGAGAGGTCACTTTGGAATATGACACCTAGTTTTTCGAGCTGATTCAACGGGAGATATGCTGGTAGAGCCAACTTTGAGCGTCAGCCTTTCCAATTTCTAAATCGCACTGGGTTTGCCCATAACTAGTAAGTTAGTTTTATCATCGTTTAATTTTAGAAAATTTGCTGCAATCCATGTGCGGATGTCATCAATACATGCAGCAAGTGAGATGAGAGAATTCGAGGTGCTCGAATGCTGGGAGGGATCAAAGCAAAGGTACAACTGAGTGTCATCCGCATAGAAGTGAAAGCCTCGATTGTGCGTGGCAATCACATTGTCAAGAGGGAGAGTATAAAGCATGAAAAGAACCGGATCTAGCACGGAGCCCTGAGGTACGCCATATTTCAGAGGTACCTCGGATGGTCTTTGTCCATTCACGTCAATACTCTGGAGTCCCACTGAGATAGGACCTGAACCACTGCAGAGCAGTGCCAGTGATGCCCAGGCGAGATGAGAGGCGCTCTAGAAGAACTTTGTGATCGGTGGTATCAAGAGCTGCCGAAAGATCGAGCAAAACAAACAGAGATACTCTACCCGTGTCTGCATTCCGAAGTAGGTTGGTGTGTACCCTAAGCAATGCTGACTCTGTGGAGCGATTAGCTCTGAAGCCAGACTGGAACTTACTAGCAGGGTTTGAAGTATCGATATATGAGTTCAGCTGGTCCGCCACGACCCGTTCCAGTGTCTTTGATAGGAATGGTAGAAGGGAGACTGGGCGGTAGTTGCTCAAGTTCTCTCGGTCTAGTGTCGCTTTCTTGAGAAGTGGCCTGGCTACAGCTTGTTGCACCGAGCACCTGAGGTACCCCATATTTCACAATGCAATGGCAATCACATCAGCAAGAGGGGAAGAGTATAAGCAGCAAAGGCTGCTCTTCTTCCGTTTCACTTAAAACGGAGCTGAACTTCGTAAACTGAAACTCATTGAGTCATTGAACCGTTTTTATCCTTACATGTTCGCCGCCACAGATAACGGACTTTGGACTTGCCCAGTACAATCAGCATGGCAGTACGGATTGCCCGCAGGAGTTGCTCCCGAGCTTCCATTACAGCGCACCAGAGATTCTTCTCGCTCCAAAGCGCTACTCTTACGCGCTCGACGTCTTCTCGTGCGGCTGCGTGCTCGCCGAAATGCTCGGATCATCTCAGCTATTCAAGTCGAACAGCTGTATCCGTTTGTCCTTGCTTCTCGTTAGCTGCCTAGCTAGCTCGCTGCCTAGCCTGCGGTGCCGCCGCCGCATCTCCGGTGGCTTCTAAGCGTTCATCAACGCTCGGTCATGTGATTGGCACGCGCCTCTAGCGCTAGAAAAATAAAAAGAAAAGTTCGCTGGGGCGAAGGGAATGCTTAGCGGGGACAGAGTAGCATTTTTGAGACTAAACGATGCGCGGTAATTGCAATTTGTGACCTTATATTTTTATCAAAATGTGCGTTATGATAGCTTTACGTGATCGGCAATTTAGATGGCGACTGAATCAACTTAATAGCTGCGGGCAAGCTACTTCACGACTGGTATAACTTTGCTTCAAAATCGGGCTCCATCAGAATAATAATAATAATAATAATAATTCACTTGATAAAACGTCTTCAGAGACCTCAATCTCTTTCTAGGCGCTCTGCCTATTAACCTCTAATACATGGAATCTGAGATTCACATGCCAAAATAATTTTCCGTAGATTATTGTAAAAGCTTCAGTCAAGTCTGCCTAACTTAATCTAAATAGCATTGCACAAAACTAGACATGCATAGATGAGGAAACTCCGGTCAATTGGTCTGTAATTTTGAGACATACCGTCGAGTCTTCTCAGACTCGCCAGCTTATTACCCAATTTGCTATCAGTTTAAACTTACAAATTTAACTACTAGCTCTACATTTAGTTACTCTATGCTTCACGCCTTCCCTTCTTATGTGACATGAGGGGCTATCTATCGGCATCTGGCTGCTCACTGATAGCCACTTTGCGTACGAGTGCATTATAGCAACTGTAAAACTCACCATTGTCGCAACCACTTAGTCCATATGCATTTTCGCAGTTAATTTTGGTGACACATAACGTAATTCATATGGGGAGTGGTTAACGAAGAGGATACTTAGCATAGTAACAGACACGGATGGGCATAATTGCATTCCCTAGGCACTCACGATAATTTAAGGTGTTCACTTGCATGTACACGTGCACTTATAATACACCTAATCATTGCATTCAAACTTAGTCGTACTTGTCCAACAATTTTCTGTGGGCCAAAAAAGCTCCAGACTTTTACTTCACTCTTTAATGCATCAAGAAAGCGAAACTCGAGGGCAAATTCATTCATTGTCCTTGACCTCATTCAAAGACGCATTCCACCTCACTGCCATTGTGGACGTACTAGGAACCCCCGACGACGACGATCTTGTCTGGTGTACAAATGAAGAGGTACGGGACTATGAAAACATAACAACAAAAACTCAAGTGCTGCTGCAGTACAGTTAATGGGATCCTGAACTTTAAATTTGCTAAATTGTAATAATAGTTTACTGCGTTTGTTAAATGCTTCGTGCTTTGCATTGAATATTTGTCCTATTGTGTTTGTTATTTTGTTGCAAAGACAATTTTTTATTCATCTCTACTGTTGGTTTTTGTTCCTTTTTCATCGGTCTTCGTGGCCCAAGTCACCAATTAGAGTGGCCATGACGTGCTGCGAATCTCGTACGGCTTAGATCTGAACTCAGCGTAACTACAGGAGCACCGACTCCTTGCTTATTACACGACTTCGGCGTTCATGCTGCCTTGACAGTAGATTGATTATTGCATAATCGTTTAATAGCAGCTATAATTCAATAACAAGCAGCAGAAGCTATTTCATTGTTCCTCTAGATAAGAGGTCGGCAAACTATTCGGACTGCGAGGCCATTTTTCAGGAGATCAATAAGGCACACTAGGCCAGAAGAAACCGCACCCACTCTGCCCGGCCGGGAGTGGGCGTAGCCCAGAGGACGGCAAACTTTTTGAACTGTTAAGCCATTTCAGGAGCTCAAGTAGGTGCACTAGGGTCAGAAGGAACAATGTGTCCAAGGAAAGGTTTTTTATTCAAAAGTATAGTTTGCTCAATAGGAAACATGACGGTGCATGTTCTTAGAAAGGGCGACAGTATCAAGTTCTAATGATGAGTTCAGCAGCAGAATGTCATTAAGGTGATTGTCGGTGAGCTGAGAGCGCAGCTTGTTCTTACAAAACTTACTCGTGGAGAACAGATGCTCGCAGGAATAAGTGCTGCCAAGCATTTCGATCGCACGCTTGGCGCAAGGGCTAACAACATTGGAAACTGAGCTTGTTGCAGCTTACAGTAGAAGTAAACAAGAGCAGTGCAAGAAGTAAACTTGGACACGAGAACGTCCGAAGCCTGTAGCTCAGTCAACTCAGTCAACTCAGTCAAAGGAGGGCATTGAGCATATCTCTGCCGGTTTTCATTCCATTCATTGGGACGATATTCATTGGGACGATGCTGAGAAACTCCTCGAATACATCAAGGTCTTGTGTGACGCCACGCACAAAGATGGCCAGCTACACAGTGCTCTTGATATCACAGCTCTCGTCCAAGATGATGGAGAACATCTCGAGAATTTTGAACTTCGTGCATATCGAAGATCGGACATCAGCGGCTAAGTCCTCCACGCGTCAAGTCACTGTGTGGGCAGACAATGGGATTGCCTTGAAAGCGACGTATAGCTCGGGACAAATGACGTCGGCAGCAGCAAGTATACATTTTATTACAAAGTCTGCTTCAGTGAAGGGATGCATTTTCTTCGCCTTGTGATCAACAAGGACACTTCGCAGGAGGCACGAGTGCACCGCTCAGCAGCCTCGGAAGCTTTGGTGGCCAGCTTCTTGAAGAGGGACAATCGTCGATCCAACCATGACTGCAAGCGAGTAGCTGCCTCAGTCTTTCGCCTTCTGTTCCTCGGTGAAGTGTCTGTACGTGTACGCGTGCTTGGCATCGAAATGCCCTTTGAGATACAACTGCTTGAAAGTGCCGTTGGTGTCGTTGCACACTAAACACAGGGCTACTTAAAGACGACGGTACTGTCTAAGTAAAGTACTTACTACAACGGTTCCTGCCGTAGTCGGTCTCAACCCCGAAGGCTCGCTCGAGTCGGTCGTGGTGGGAACAACCAGGCATGGCGTGAAGAGCTAGCACCTGACCTACTGGGCTATCACAGCTCCTTGTATAAGGAAACGATATTACACTAATCTCATTTTAAAGCGATCTCAGCAAGTGTCCATCGAAACTTTAGCGTCTGCAGATGGTTCCATTCAGTGACAGAAATGCACCATTAATTGCGCCCACAATCAGTGAGATGATAGGCACGCTGCTTACTTTCAGAAATTCTTAATGCGTTTAAGATTACGAAAGTGTGCTGATCAGCCGCCCTGGCTCAGGGATTAAGGTGCTCACCTTTAGCGACAGAGTCAAGGTCCTTGAATTTGACCACTGAGGTCATGGGCTCGAGCTCTGAGGCATACGTGAAGCGCCTGGATAGATATGAAGTTCTCTTAGGGCATTAATCATAATAATAATACACTTGATAAATCGTCCTCAGAGAACTCAATCTCTTTCTATGCGCTTTACATTTTCTGCAAAGGAAACGCGATCGAATGATGAGGGGTATGATGCTCGATAAACAACATGATTAATATAGTTAGGGGTGACATGCACAGGCTCAACATGCAAGAGTAGTTTGTTGCGGCGTGTACTGTGTAACCCCCCTAAGCACATAAAGAACGAATCACAGGGACCCACTAAATTCTGTCATAAATAGGTTCGTTTTTAAGGTCTTTTCAAATGTGGTCAAGCCAGGGGATGTTGTGATGCAAGTTGGGAGTGAGTTCCTGGCTTTGGAAGCATACGAACTAAATGCACGGTCTCCAGAGGATTTGAGGTTTGTACAAAGTATTGGTAGTTTGATTCCAAAAAGCAGGTGGTATGGTGCGATCCTTAGCCTGGTGAGGGAGTAGATCTGGTAGATAGGCTGGAGCCAAAGAATGAAGGGACCTAAAAGTGATTGACTAAACCTTGAAGTCGATCAATTGCTTGACTTGTAACCAGTGCAGGTCGGAATGAAGTGGTGTGATGCGGCAACGACGATCCCGTCTTAACTTCTTTACACTGCTTGCTGGTCTACCGGTCTGTGCAATCAGGCGCTTACAGCTGGTGCAAAACTCTGCAGCTTGTCTGTCGCGAGCGTTGCAGTTGCCAGAAGCAGTGCGATCCATTCTTTTCAGCTTTGCAGACGTTTATCCATTGTAGGCTCTGGCCTTTCTTGGCAAGCTTCCGTTGAAGTACAGAACTCTGTGGCGGTCACGCTTTCCCAGTCGCGAGGATTGTGGTAAGAAGACGCCGGTGCGCTTTCTAAGCATGAAACGAGAGCACGCAGCGAAAGAATGCATAATGCCATCATGCGTACGTATAGTGAAAACTGCCTACCAGCACCGCCCAACGGATCAGCCAAAATTGGCGCTTATGGACAGCTGGCTTTTCGACAGTAGTTGCCACAGCTAACAGCTGTGGCATTATGCTCACGCCCAGCATCGAAATGGCCCACATTTGTTTCGCAAAAAGTAGACAAAAATAAGACACGTAGATTTCGAGAGATTAAACAGAAAGTTTGCTGATGAAGAGAAGAAACTCTGTGATGGAACATGACTCTGCAGCCTGCGAGCACTGGGCGGAGACCCTAAGAGAGCTCAGACTGCTTAAGCAGCCAAAGGCTCACGAGAAGGGCAGAAGAAGACAGCTCGGAAGTTCTGCCCAAATTCATGCATCTGAGGCGGCATCTGAAGGGCGCATCCATCTACCACAAATTGCCGCCAGCTGTTGGTTCGGAACGAACAATAGCAGTGCGAAAAACAACGCAAACATAGAATATAAGGGCTGCAGGAAGAGCGAAACGGGAAGGAGGGCTCGATCCCTCTACGCCGGCAGCCGTCTAGAGTTTGTAGACTGGGCTTAGCCAGGCTCGGTTTTGGAGGATAAAGTGCTCGGTGTTGGAGCCAGCAGGCTGGTCGCTCGGTCCCGCTACCCACTCAGCCCGACGACAGGTGGTGCGGAGGGCTATCACAAAAGTTCTGTAGCGGGATGGACAGTCCTACATTCCTACAGTCCAAGTTATTAGTCTTCGCGATACAAATTCGCTTGTTAAAGCAGCAAAAGTCAATTGCTGGACTGGAACGACGATTGTTACCTATTCGGACTGTACTAGCGACGGGCGCTTCGTAGAAGTTTGGAAGTCTCTCGATAGGCCAGCGTCGCGCAGGATAATAATGGTTTGCCTCTTTGAAAGTACCGTAACTCATTGGGGTATCCATGTTTACGACTACAAGTACGACAACTACTCTCCTGCTGCCGATTATGGCACATCCTTTGCAGCCATCCTGAGCTGCTACTTCAATGCTTCTCACTACCTAAAATGCTCTCTTGACTCACTTACGCTTCTCGCTTTCTCTTTGCTTCGAGAGATAAAGTCTGTTGGCTGACGAATACGTACCGAAAGCCACTTAGGCTGTGAGTGCGATATACAAGACTCTTCTGTGTACTATCCACACAGTATTTGTGGCTTTGTGGAGTTATAGGCGGAAATACGTTACATTACATTACATTATGTCAGAATGGGTTTGGAATAAGCTTGCCTGTATAGGTCGACACTCGCATAGCAATGGGTTCAGGTGACTTTTGGTTTCTGAACAAACAGCGCTCTACACGTTTTCGCCGCACGTTTTTTGCGCCTCTAGAATGATCGCCGAGACTTCAAGTTTGACCTTACATTGCGGACAAAGAGCGATAGTGTTGGTCATTCTGCTGTCTACTGGCAGCTTGTATAAAAACAAGCTCAAAACAGAGGTAGTCTTTAGCTGCAATTGTAAGCGGATCTGTGCGTGCGTGGCTTCATCAGTGTCGCTGGCAGGTGCTTCATCTGCTACCCCCAATGCTTTCTCAATGCCTTCAGTTCTCTCCGCGTTGGGAAAATGCTCGACAGATCGACTCATTGGCAGATTACTCATAGGGCCAATCGCGTCTGTCAATCGTTTTTTATTTATCGCTTTCCTTCTCCAGCGCTCGAACTGCTTGACGGATGCCTAAAGTTCAACCCGAAGCAGCGAATCAGCGCCCACAACGCTCTCATACACAGTCTATTCGACAGCATTCGAGACAAAGGAAAGGAGGTGAGTGCAAAGTTAGTTTTAATCAACGTGACCAGAGTTGACTTACGCACCGCAGATTAGCCATCGCTCTATTCAGAATTTCACTTTTGAGCTCAGGAGCTATCTGACTCTTCATTTTCAAATTAGTAAAGGAATTGTGCTACAGCTTTCTGCTGGGCTGTAGCGACGAGACGAAAGCAAGTATGACTGCAGTATGACACGTTTACAATTCTCGCTTGTCAGTAGGAGCTGAGCGAAAATTGCGTTCCAGTGTGCGCACTGACCGATAAATCATTTTAGCTCGGCGCAGAAGCAGACTGTTTCTACAGAGATTCTGCATTCGAGGCTTTTAGATGGTGTAACCTGAGCCAGAAAGACAGCCTTCATAGCGCAGCTTTAGGCTCCACAGCTGGCAGTGCTATTTTATTTCAGACTGCACCTAAAAATGCTGCCAGGCGGCGCCATTTGCTGATATTCAGACTTTCCCATGATAGAGTGCAAATCATTCAGTCAGCCCTGGGTCCTCTAAGGCTGATAAGTTAGCTGCTCCATTCCTTCGCTTAAAGATCGTTTGCTACAGAAGATTTCAATCTGCAGGCCCTAGGCTGTGGAATTCATTTCCAAAATTCTTATGCAACGACACATACTGTTATGCTGCCGACTGCGAAACGTTCTTTCTAGCGGTCCTGAGCTGCTACTTGCATGCTATTCACTACCTCAAATGCTCTCCTGACTCTGCCATGCTTCTCACTTTCCCTTTGTTGCGTGAGCCGAAGTCTGTTGGCTACCGAATGCGTACCGAAAGCCGCCGCTAAAGCCTTGGAGGGTTCTATAAAAAACCCCACTGCGTAACACCCGCTTAAGCTTTATGAAATTGCGGTGTTACGCACGTACGCTAAGTTTGTAAAAAAAAGAAGCCCACCTTATCGGCCCTTCGTAGGCTGGCGGAATCAGAGTCTGTTTCCAGTAAAAGCTAACGTCATTTTTTAAAGCTGCATTATTGTTTACATATCTAGAGGTTATCGATGCCAGCGTCACCTTAGGCGAAAAGCCTCTCAAAGCGTCTGCACCCGGGCGTGAATATTGTGGGATGCGAAAAAAGGGTTCTATTAGCGGCCCCTTTCAGTGGCTCCAGCTCAACTCAAAGGAGCGACCGTCTGTTTAAGAAGTTGCTAGAAATTTTAACTTTCTTTAAAATTCTTTCCTTTTAACTTTCTACACAAGCTCTGCTGACTGATAAATAATGACGACCTAATGGTTACCATCCGAACGACAACCTGTGGGTGGTAACCAGAGTAACTAGTACCAGAGTGTTAGCCAGGTCGTTCGGCGGCTGCTCTGAGACCGCATGGAGACCAGATGACTTGTACCTGTTGAGCCTTTTGCCATCTAACAGCGAAAAGTAGGTAATCATTTTTTCTTAGAAAATCCCAAGGATGTATTCCTAGCGCTGCCTCAGGATATCTTAATGTAGGGCGTGAATTTATGTTAGTTTTTCAAAAGAGTTAACAAGTGTCGCAACAAAATCGCGAAGCTGTAGGCTTTCCAGATCCATTTTGAGACAAACTAATGGCTAAAGTTAACTGTCAAAATAAAGGTAGGAGTTTAAATACAAAAACTGTATAGGTCTCGAGGAGCTTTTTGGAGTAGATTTCGAAGAAAAAGTCATTGAACTAATGCCAATTCCCTCAGGATCGAGGTTAAGTCTGGCTACGAGGCAATTCTTCTTGATGCAACTATAAAGACACCGATGCCAAACAATCTTGCACATTCTCGCAAAGTTAGCACACGAATTTGAGCTGTGCCAGCATTCACTATGATTCGATGAGAGCTTCCTTTAACTTCACAGTGCTTACAACATGGGTTCTCTTGCTTGTAGGCACCGATGCCCGTTGAAACGTACGTTGTCGTCCAAGCGGAGGCCAATTTGAAATGCACTAATACAATGGACCAAATTGAGGAGTTAGTTGATGACTTCATCTGATCTTGTCATCTTGTCAGTGAAACCTCAGAGGCACGTACACCGTGGGACGGGAAGGGGAACGTAACACTTGAATCCGCCATCTCATTCGTTATTTTATCCACTTGTCAGGCTACGGTGAGAACATTTAAAATAAAGGCAGCGAAAGCAAGCAAAATATTTCCTGCCCAAGAATATTTTTTTCTGCTTTTAAATCTGTCCATCATTTTTGAAAAATCTCATGACAGGTAGCGATACTGCTTGTCTTGGCAGTCCCGATCTATCCGTTACACTAGGGATAAGCCGAAGAGCCTGATCTGCGTTTGCACATGATAGACAAGAGAGGTGAAATCGAGCTGGAGGCGCAAATAAAATATATTTTAGGAATTCTATAATATGACGATCACACATAATAAAACACTCTTTCTCATTCAAACCTAGCACTTTAATTTACAAGCGAACGAACATCGTTATCGGCGAGAGGGTCCTGAAACGTTTGCTATATTGGTCATGTAAGGGCATCGAAGCCTAGATGCGTCCAAGTATGCTATAGCGCCCGATCGAATATGATTATGATACAAGGTTTTTAAGTTCTCCTAGGGAGCTGTCCAAATGAATTATATTTTGTTTTTATTTTTAACACATCTAATCTAACTGATGACTTAATCATTGTGGCAAGCGTGACGTCACAGGAGCAAAAACAGTACATTTGACAAGTGTTCATCTTTATGGTGATATTTAGTAACAACCAGATAAACGATATAAAACGGTTCTTCTGTCAAAGCATTATATTTCTGGGTATCGATAAGATTTACAACATATTTGCAGATGGTGTAAACATGGCCACGTCATTTACGCAGCATTCAGTTAAAAACGGCAGAAGACGCCAAGCCCAATTCCGTGGATCAGTATTCATACACGCTGACTCAACAGTTGAGACATATTCCGCAAGGTCACACCCTTCTCTCGGCGCCTCTGCCGCGTGTGGGCAGCGCTTGCAAGACGTAGTCACCCACGTAAGACACGATGGCGACGATCGGAAACAATAATAATAGTAATAGTAAAAAGGGAATAATCAAGGGCGCCGAGGCGACCGGTCGCTCGCATGACCTCCCAGCTGAAGGTGTGGATCAGAGCCGCAGACAAGAAATCTCGGTCTTCGGTCTTTTGTGTGTGCTTCAAAATCAAGCCGAGCAAGTGGCACGTATTACCGAACGTAGCCCGTGGTGTCAGTGGTGGTGGTGTATGGCCTTTCGCTGGCTTTCGTGTGCGTGCGCTCGCGTGGGTACGTGTGTGTGTGTGGGGGGGGTGTGTGTATGCGGTGTGCATGTATAAGCGCGAGAGCGTTCGTGAACAAGCGAGAGAGCCAGCTGGCGAAAGAGAAAGCGAGAGAGAGAGAGAGAACGAGAAAAAACAGCGAGAGAGAGAGTGTGTGTGTGTGAGAGAGAGAGTGTGTGCATGTGTATGTGTGCTTTTTTCGTTTATCTTCTCGTGTCTTTCTATCGCTGTACCTGGCACATTAACACGGCAGAATTTGTTATAGGCACGAATGGTGAAGCGGTATTGCATTTAGCACCAAAAGAACACTTCTCGGGAGGAATCACAAATAATTCACTCGTAACATCCACCGCAACTTTGTGAGGTCTCTGGGGGGCATGGAGTCGGCATGTCTAAAACATGAGCGTCGAAAACTTTTGAAAATATTATTTGGTTACTCTGGGGTGATGGCTACTGCATCCGAGGTATTTTTTGATAAGCGGGTTGAACACATCAAAGAATATCTCAGGACAAACCTCACTGTAGCGCTACCACGTACATTAAATAATCCCGAATCTCAAGAATTGTGTCTTGTCAGGGGTTTCTCAGCGATGCGAATGCGTAACGGATATAATGTTATTTTTTTATTGATGGTCCAATATGAACGCGAAATCCACGAGCCACGTGCTCATGCACGTTACAGAACGAAATACCGGATCGTTGCTTGAATTGATGGAAAAGCTGGATACCAATGTTCAGTAAGAGAACTTAAATTGACGGTCATTTGTAGGGGCAGCTGGTGCCTGGCTGAAGGCTACTAGTAATTTCATGTGAATACGAACCGGATCGTAGTTATGATAACGCACGAGCAGGTGCATACGGAATCTAGTTCTACAGGGTCCGAACCAAGCAAGCGTAGCAGGTTCAAGGGATAGAGCTCTGATTGTGGCCAGAACCCGGGTGCTGGTAGGAAACCAAGCCAATATTACGGAATTGAGACATACAGGATAATCGTTCATTGCAAGACTCGAACACACGATCTGAGTTGTGAAGATCGAGCACCTTACAGCTGGGCAGGGAAATATAGTTACTAACAATAATATATATAAGCAAACCTTGAAGAATTAATTTTCGATACAAGGCTTTATAAATAGCTGCAACGGAAGCAAAAATAAAGAGGGATACAAAGAAAGTTTTTATCCTTTTACATGTATGCAAGAACACACGAGGGCAATCCCGACAACCGCTTTTCCGGACAACAGATCAGTAGCACACACTTAATCTTGCTCTGAGAATCAAGCGAAACACACGGGAAAAAACGATTTCAATGGGGTGCAGTGAAGGCTGAGTGGAACAGATGCAAAGAACAATGAGGCAATGAGCTGGTGACAGAAGCCCGGAGCGACCTCTGGGCTTTTGGTGCACACGTAATGAATGCCAAATCAATCAAATTTAGTGTGAGAAATTTCGAGAGGTCTGGACGACGAGTTCTGGATGATGGTGCGAATCCACACTTAAGGGGAAAGAATTGCGAATCGTTAGGCTAACGCCAGCAAGTAAAGTGAACTCAAGATCAGAGCCAATTTGATCCAAGTGGAGCAGATGGTGGAGTCTTGACAGAAGTAGTGTGGTGCTGTAGCTACACCCTAGTTGACACCAGACCAAACGAGCTGCTTAGTTGTGCACCAGTTTCAGACGATCATAGGCATAATTACCTAGTGACGATTAAAGAGAATTGCAGGAATCTAGTAGCGGTGTATCGGAAGCGTAACATGGTGTGGTTGTCTTGCTTTTGTCCGAGCTGGCAATTCAAGTTTAGCAAAGTTTCTCAGCTGACTGCAGGTCTATTTGACATCGGAGGTAATGTGCTCATCTAATTACAAATCATTATGGGACAGTACGCCCAGATTGAGGGTAGATATCGCTGGCGTGAGGCCGAATAAACACCTTTTGAAGGTGAAGTCTTCCAGCTTGATGGCGACAATTTACTTGTCCATAACTATTAGGATCATTATCGTTTTATCATCGTTAAGCTCTAGGAAGTTAGGGCCATCCAAGTGTGAATGTCGTCCACTCAGGTCCTATAGGTGGTCAGTGAGTCTGAAGTAGAGTGATAGGACAGAGACGAGTCGTAGGATAGGAGCAGCAGATTTCGCAATCTGCTCTTCCTATCCTGCGACTCATTCATTCGGTATTAAAAGCAAAGATTATGTTTTTCAATGACCTCGGCAAAAATGAAAGTAAAGATAGCGAAAAGAAAGCGCCTAATACTAATCTTGAAGGTAAGCCGTACTTTACTGGCTCCCTGCAAGAGCGATAGCTATTTACATCCACACTTTGAAATCTCCCAAGCGCGCACGGTGAACAAGCCGCCAGGTCCGGAATGACAGGCCAAGAACCGTAATCTGAAAGTGGTTGTTGGCGATGAACCTGTCCGTGGCCAAGCAACGGCTGACCCTGCCCCGAGCCAGCCTTCAGCAAGGTGGCGAACTCCCGCAGCTTGGAAAGGGTGACTCGAGGCACGAAGGAGTGCTCCGCCTCGCCGGGGTTGGTTGATACCACCAGGACGTCGGAGCCGACCAGCGAGATGCAGCAGGAAAGACTCTCTAGGCATCTTTGCCCAGCCGCCCACAGCGAGACTGGGCCGACCCTGTTCCAATGCCGAAGGCGCCTGCGCTCCAGTACCGCCAGTGCTAGTCGTCTGATGCCGTCGGGCCGACCCTGATGTCCGGCCCGGTTAGTCAGGGGAGCACAGCATGCGGCAGGCTTGGATAACCCCGAGGCCCCGAGGATCTACGAGTTGTTCGCAAAGCCTACGAGGCCGAGGCCTCGGACTGACGCGTTGAGAACGAGAAATGTGTCTGACTGAAGCCACGTGGACTGGCAGAACTCAGCGAGGGTATTCTCAGCTGGCAGCAGGGCAGCCTTAGGCGCAAGCCACACCCGACAGTGGTCATCAAGCCGTGGTAGAAGGAGAATCCGCTAGGCATCGAGTTTTTGCCAGGGGGCAAGAAGGCTTGCCGGCAGTTAGCTAGACGGTCCCTGTCAAGGGAAGAGCAGGCCCGCTCAATCTCGGCGCTAGGCGAGAATTCCCGAGAACCTTCGTGGCTCCATCGTAGGTCACGGACTCGTTCTCCGGCAGCTCGAGAATCTGTCGGCCGTGCAAATGGATGGCAGCAGGCATGGCCTTCGTGACTCGGTGGGCAACCACGCTGCACTTTTGCGGGTGGAACTGCATTCCAAGTGTCAGGACGGACCACTTGGCCGCCCATTCCAGGGCCTGCAGGCCGGTGGACGTGTCCGAGAATAAAGTGAGGTCGTCCGTCAGGACGCAGACGGACAGAGTGGTGCCGCCCAGCATGAAGCTGGAGCCCGGGGAGCTGCCGCTGAGCCTGATGACCGCCTCCATTGCCAGATCGAATAAGATGGGCTAGAGAGGGTCGCACCGTCGGACGCCAGCCGTCGTCGGTAAATATGCCAACAATTCGCGAACCAGCAGCTCCAGGAGCGAGCCGGCGTAGAGACGAACCCGCGGAAGTCCTTGTCTACCCCGGCGTGCCGGAGAGCACGGAGCAGAGAGACTGGGCAAGGCTGCCGAAGGCGTTCTGCAGGTCGAGGAACGCCGAGTAGACCTCGCCGGCTCCCCTTACCGATCTCTGGCCTCGTCAAAGGAGCTCTTCACTAAGAAAGACTGTTCGTTGCAGCCTCCCGCACGCTCAGCGCTAAGCCCTTCTGCTGGTGAGACAACAGCCCACAGCCACCCGAAAGCTTGCTCAGCCTTGAGGTCAGGCAGCCGAGAGCAGTTTAAAGAGCGTGGGCAACAACGTGATAGGTCGAAAGTTGCCAGATAGACTGGGGTCACCTTTCTTGTGGATAAGGATCGTCAGGTCCGTCTTCCACGCTGAAGGGACTTATCCAAAGTGAAGGCAACCATTCAGGATGCAGGCGATAAGCGTGCACCTAGGGTCAACGAGGTGCAGGTAGCGGTGTTCCAGACGGTCAGCTCACGGAGAGGTGTTTTGGGCTCTGCGAAAGTGTTCGGTGACGTCGTCCTCGGACTGTGGCGACATTTTGCTGGTATATATATACATATACATACATATATTCACATATATATATATTATATATGTATGGACGTTTGTACAGTAATTTCAAAATACAAAGCGACTGAGCGCCACCTGCCGTGGGCTCCGAGATCACCGACCGAGGAATTAGCCTAAGCATTTGAAAGTGAGCTTGAGTGTTCGTGAGTGTGCATTCATTTATTCATGTGAAAGACATAGAGAGTGTGTGTGAGAGAGAGAGAGAGAGAGAGAGTTCGCGCGGTTGAGAATGTACTTCCAAACTGCAGGGCACACGATATGCTCTCTCCCTAGCCTTCAAGCCCCAACCACCTTCTAGCTTCTTCTAGTCCCCCTCCTGCTTTCAAAGCATCATCCAACGCCCCCTCGCCGTTGGAACGCTACAACACGGTGCTCTTCAATTTTTTGAATGAGTTTGCTCCTCTTGCCAAGTGTATTATATGATCTTGTTAAGGTGGCCTGTGACATCAAACTGGCTCGACTACTACGCCTACGCTTATCCTGAGCATTCAAATGATCAGGACATCGGCTGGTATGATTGAATTAAGATTATGAAGAATGATATGATGGAGATTATTGAAGTTCAAATCAATTCGTCTTAGCTACAGCCAAGTCTCACTTCTTTCAATAATTTAGTGGAATTATAGAAGCCTACATCCACTAATAAATGCCGATTTCGACTAGCTATCTTCCAAGCATACTGGCATCTCAATAAAAATTTTACCCACGAATCCTTACTGGGGTCTAGCATGTTTCTTTTCTGACTTCATTGCCAGAAAAATAGATACAGAATCAGCAAAATATCAGTGAATCCATACCCAAGAGAGCGTCAGCACTAGGCACTTTAACCTCTGTTCTATGCTGTCCTGCCTCAATGATGGCCGTCAAGCCTCAAGCCCAAAATCACGTACCTCTCCGTCATTTCCTAAGAGCTGAGCTCGCACATCTCTGCTACCACTCCACTACCCAGATGTCTGGAAGAGTACTATCTTAGGCCACAACCACACTCTTTATCAGGGGGCGGCTATTTCCATTTGTTCCGTGCACTAAATATTAGCGTTCAGTGACAGCAGCTCACCGCCGAGGTCAGCAGCCGTCACGACGAGTGCTGGACTCGAGGAACTCTATTGATCTACCCGAGCATCACTCTTCCCGTGAGCACCTTCAGCTAATCAATCTTTAATCTCAGCTTTAGACGACAAAACTAGCGTATTTGTGCATAGCCTTGAGAGAAAAAACTCTTTTTGGCACCTAGCAAGTGTTGTAAGTGAATCGTCTGAACTTGTTAGTGACACAAGGCAGGTGAAGCATGAGTAAGCGAACTGCAGCAACAGACGAAGCATGAAAAATAGAGCACCTACTAGTGCACCCAGATGGTCTTGAAAGCTATAGAACACGCTCTTGCTTACAATCGGTTGGCATTCTGCTTCTTGAAGGTCGACCTCACTGCTCAGCGCACGAGTCGACCACCTGGACAGAGCGACACGTGAACAGATGGCGTTTCCAATGCCACGGGTACCCTCTCGCACTCGCGTCCAGGTCAAAGCTCGCGACATCAAGTGAAATAATGCACAGCGACTTGAGCGCTCTGGCAATTAAATTTATTGGGCAGCGAGCCGCAGCATTTCGACCTGTAAGAATTTTCAATTATTCGAACAATCGACAAGCAAAATGCAAATCTGGGAGCCATTCACACAAGTGAGCTGCACAGTTGTTGCTTGTCATTGGAATGTGCAGCCACGAGCTGTACCACTCGCTCTGCTCTGCTTGTATGTCACAGGTCTGTGAGCAGGACGTACGCCCGCTAGTTCACCTGTGGCAGCGACATCCTCGCTTGATTTACAGCTAGTTTATGCGGGGAATGGACGACTAAGTTTGTTGCAATTATGCTTTGGCCTCATCGGCCAAAAGAATAATTGAGAAGCTGCTGGCAATCTGGCCTGCTAATGAGACATAGTTGACAGGGCATGCAGTGCCAGCCGAGCTAGCCCAGTCGCAGCAAGGTCGCATGTCACTACTGTTGATTGACTCCGTGGCTCTTAGCTCTTCGATTCCTTAAATGCAGCAGATTTCAAGTTAAAACTAGTCATATCTTCACACATGTTTGCTTGTCATCAGTAGGAAAACAGTTGACGTGCCAAAGTGCTAAATCAAACAAAGTCAACGAATGCCCTAAACTAAACTTCTGTTCCCGGTAATGATCAAACTGCTTTGTCGAAGGATATGTTCCCTTATTGAATGGCAAAGTCCTACAGCAAAAAACTAAGCAGAGACCAAGCAAACAGAGGCGTAATACATGAATCAAACACTGTGATTATTAGGAAAATAATCGCAAACAGCTCCATAAGCAGAACTTTAACATAAAATTAAAATTGGTGCCAATTTGACGACCATCGATACAGAAACGTCGATTCTTGTATATCTTTGTGTGGGAAAACTTCCAGGTCAATCAAATGTTCACGAAACTGAAAAAACACTATTACATTGAATCTCACTACATCTCAAGGAAGTTATTTCTTATACCCTCATTGGTCTACAAATTGGTCGTGGGTTGGATAAGTCATTCGTAAAATGCCCTAAGAGACCGTTATCTCTATTTAGGCGCTTCGCATATGCCAAGGGCCTCGAGCCGACACCTTTGGTCATCAAAAACATGCACTTTGACCAATGGGTGAAGCCGGCATTCAATTGTACTTCTAAGTCCTTTTGAAGCTTTAACGTTTGAGCACCAAGGTCTATGCAGAATGTGGTGGGATTGATGCTTTGAGCACCCTTAGTCGTGATCACCTGGGTAAAAAACCGGCAGAGTTTTTTCGCTTCATTTTGGAATCCAATTTAAACAATCAAGATGCCGTGGCCAAAGTTGCACCCGAGCTGTTGCTTCTGCAGCAGCAAGATGCGACAGGGTAATAAGCCGTCCGGTGGAGCAGAAACACCAGGAAGGTCTGACTGCGTCAGAAGATCATCAATTATACACAATAAGTATACACTTTCTTGTCAGATGGACTTTTGTGTGATCAGAAATGAACTGCAACCAATCACCAGGAGCGTCTCGATGAGTTCAAACACGAAGCGACCCACAATAAAATAATATTAAATGCATTATTGCTTCTATTCTGTCACTGCAGCAGAGACCGATAACTGAGCCATTCACTGTTCTTGGTCGAACGATCAGCTAAGCTGTCAATGCAGGCTACCCAGCAGCCATTGCTGTGAAACTCATACAAACAACTCACACACTCAACAAACAGCGTTACCTCGGTAAACTCAACTTGGTATTAATGATCTGAAACCTCGAATCTTTTGGAAACCGTGCCTTCAGTTTGTATGCCTCCAACGCTTGGATATCATTACCGACTTGCGTCAGGACATCCCCTGACATTTAAAAAGAAACTAAATACGCACCTAGTTATCACATCAGTTAGTGGGTCCCTGCGATTCGACCTTATATGCTTATGCGTGCTAGCACTATGCATGTTGCCACTAACCATACTTGGATGCTGACCCTGTGCATATCACCCCTAACCATGTCTTGTTGTTTATTGAGCATGTTACCACTGACCATTCGATCGTGTTTCCTTTGCAGCAAATGTAAAGTGCCTATAAATAAATAAATAAATAAACAAGTAAATAAATATATATATATATATATATGTATATATCTATATATATAGAGAGAGAAAGATTGAGTTATGTGAGGGCACTTTATCGAGTGTTTTATTATCATTATTAACAAAAAAGAGTCAAACCAAGATAAGATCGAGACGATCTGGCTGAAAATGGTCACCCAGCGCTGGCATGGGTTTCACCGAACTTGACAAAGTTTTCTACAATAACGAGGCTTTGTTACCAGCTTTATTATTGTTAGGTTTATTATTATTATTATATTATCATTATTATGTTATCATTATTAGGTTAGCCGCGTTTAGAATTTATTGCATTCAATTCTTCGTATATTATGTCGCAGAGATACTGGCTTTGATCTTCGCCCTGCACTACTCAGGGTAGATATTTTGAAGGTACTTTACTTGACGCTACCTATTTCTTAGCTAGTGCTCAGATAAATGGTTTTGTAGGGCCCATTTTGATTTGCAGTGGTGACATCAGTAAATTCCATGGGTTTACAATTTGCTCCCAAACGGCCCAAAGTTGCTCCACACAGAGAACCCTGCCCACTGCGGCCAATACTGCCGCGAGCTGGTGCCTGGCGGTCCCTGCTCTCTCAAAAAAAATAAAATAAAAAAGACACGTTTACCGACCGCTCGGCAACTTTGCGCCTTAGACTAGAACACATGAAATGTTTTAGCTGCGAGCACGGCCGACCGTCAGCACAGAACGTCACGGTCTCGCGTCATAATGGCAGCCGGCTGCCCGATCCGCTGCACGTCTGCATTGCGAGTAGGATTTCTATTTAATGGAAGGGAGTAAAGATCGTGACGGTCGAGTGGAGGCGGTAGACTTTGACTTGGGCAAGTTTCACGTGGGTTCTCGGTTCGCTATCAAACAGTTGCTGGGAGCCGGCTCCACTGGCGTAGTCGCGTGAGTAACCGCAGAGTTGCCGAATAGGAATGGCTGCCTGTCTCGCCTTGCGGCGGCCGCTCCATTCTGGGTAGCGTGCGGAACTCTGCTTAGAGATGGGCTTGCTGTGCTGCTGAGCTTCGCGTAGCCGGACGATGCCGTCTAGGCATCTTTTATCGGCGTAACTAGCCTATCTTTACTCTTGTCAGATTCTCCTATTTCCTTCAAACCAGCCACTTTCTGCAGAAGGAGCATAGCGGTATCCGTAAGAAGGTAGATAGGGAGTGGGTGGGCTCAGATCTTGACGGTCTCAGATCTTGACGGGAGCAGAGTTTGATGGGCGCTGACCTTGATGGGCGCTGAGCTTGATGGGCGCTGAGCTTGATGGGCGCAGAGCTGCGCCGCGGAGCTTGATGGGCGCTGAGCTGCAGGCGCGAAGCTTTTCGGGCGCAGAGTTTAATGGGCGCTGAGTTTAATGGGCGGGGAGCTTGATGGGCGGGAGCTGCGGACGCAGAGTTAGATGGGGGCGGAGCTTGATGGGCGCAGAGCTTGATGGGCGCAGAGTTTGATGGGTGCGGAGCTCAAGCGACTGCTTTCGCTGGAGACCATACGTGAAATAAAGCTTGGCAGTAGTTTTAAAAGTACTGCAAGTATATGGCGTCGTTTCACTGATGCGCGCGCAAATCGATGAGAAATAAGGCAGCGTTCGCGGCTGCGGAGGATCGCAGCCGCCGGCCAAGCGGGTCCACTATTGCCAGGAGCGAGGGCATGAATAAGCTGCGCCTGAAATAAATGGGGCAGCTCAGGCAGAATATTCAAAGTAATCGAACGAGCTGCTTCCAATTTGCGGCTGCGCCCAACCTAGCGGCAGCCCATGATGAGAAGTCAGTTAAAAGGGGAATCTAGAAAGACGAACGCTTCCGGCAGCGTTTGTTCCGTCCGCGCGAAAAGACTTTTTGTGGCTTGCGCCGCGTGCAGCAACTGGGCATGCTATTGTCACCAATCGGCTCATATACTCCCCCTCGTGCACCGCGTCCCTACCGTCGCGATGAGCGGCACTTCTGGCCCGGCCATTTCCTTCCCAGCTAGGTAGGGCGGTCGCCTCTTTTTTTTTCAGGCCAGCATTTCTCTCTCTAGCGGCGACGCGGGGCCCTCGCAAGCTTGCCACGACGCCCGCACGCCGGGCGAGAAGCGCGGGCTTCGCCCGCTAGCTCCGGCCGGTCGGAAGCGGTGCAGGCAACCACGAGTGCACATACGCGAGTTCGCGCCAGGAGTAGGCGTGGCGCACTGGCTGCCCTCTCGACGTGCCGCTTTGCGGCGCCGACGCGGCCGCGCTGCAGCTGGGCCTCTGCTACGAGGAGGGGCGCTTGCCACCGCCGACGCTTTATTAAACGTCGCGAGTGGCGGCGGCGGCTGGTAGGAGCGAGCGCATCTCCAGGCTCCGAGGTTTTCTAGATTAGCCATCGACAATGAGAAGCTGGACAGAGTCGCCATCAAAAAGGAGTCGCTGCTCGGCTGCAAGAGCCGCTGCGTCAAGGCCTACCGCGAAATATCCTGCCTGCGGACTTTCAAGCACGCTAACGTAGGTACATGGAGCGAATGCCGCCGCCGCCGCCTCGTTAGCGGCGGAACCGTCGACGCGCGCCGGCTCGCAGCCTCGACCGGCTGGTCGCGCGCCTCGCTTGAGACGACCGCAACGAATTCCCTAGGTTATCGAGCTGAAAGGGGTGCTCGCCGCCAAACAAGTGGAGGACATGGACGCGGCGTATCCTTTTACTCGGCCGCGCTCGAGGCCGCAGCGGACGCGGAGCGCCGGCGGCTTCGCTGGTGGCTTCGGCGGCGGCGTCGTGTTTTGGCTGTGAGTCCTTTCGGGCCGCGTTGCTCCTTTACTGCGGGGCGTCAGATACATCATTCTAGAAGCGATGGACACGGACTTGGCTATGTATCTCAAGCAGACGCCCGTGCCGACCCCGTCGGAAGCGAGAAGAATAGCGTACCAGATACTCGCAGGTCTCAAATACGTTCATTCAGCCAACATTGTTCACAAGCACTTGAAACCAGCAAACGTACTGCTTAATTCCGATCTCACCGTGAAGGTGAAGGACGCTGCATGCTAGCTTCGCGGGCTGCGTACATCAGCGGTAGTTGATTTCGTGACGATTTTATCGCAGTTTACTCAGTCCAAGCCCGTGGAGCAGTTACTGTAAAGGCTGGCAGAACACCACTCTGAATTCAACATTGCCGCAGACGCTGCATTTGCGGCCATTGCACTAATGTCATCGCTCCGAGCGCAGCGCTCGTAGCGGTGCTGGTCCTCGAGCCGACGCTCGACGAATGCTGCTCAAGTCGGCTCTCGTCGACTCGTAGGGGGCCGCACCGATGCACGAAGGTCGCTTGTCGTGACGGTCGCCGGGCACGGCAGCTACAAAGAGCGCCCCCTACCGCGATAGCGAATTCCAATCCGCAGTGTCGAGCAGAACGTTTGTCAGCCGCGAAGCGCGAGAGGTGTCCAGGAACGAACAGCCATTGCGTACTACTCCCCCCCCCCGTTCAATGCCCCGAGCAAAGCTCGGCACCGCCCGGCATGAATCCGCGGACACGACTGCTCGGCACCGCCGCCCGGCACGATGCTTCGTCGCTCGACAGCCCGACCGCTATCCGACTTCGGCTTTACGCTGCCTAGCCGTAGTTAATCGGCTCGCAGTCAGTCAAATTTTAGAATCGTGAATCTCTGGCAGTCATAGCCTGGCTGACCGTGGCGCGAGAGGGTTTTAAGACGCCGGCTATTAGGAGAGTTCACTGGGCACAGGCCAAGCTGAGCGGAATCAGCTGATAAGCACTTGGAGTTTACTTTGCGCTGCGATTCTCGCATCGCTAGACGACGGAAAGAAAGAGCAACCCAAACTACAACTGCCTAATGCACAGAAAGATGGTGCTGCTGTCGTCGGTCAGTCCATGTTGGCTGGATATATAAGCGACAAACGGAGCGTCCGGCCAAGCGCGAACAGCAGAACTCCTCTACCGATCGGACAACCCTTGGGCCTGTGCTTAGGGCTATTTTTCGTTTCATTTCCTAGCTCTGGAGTGGCATATTTAATCCACGATGCAGTTACTTGCGAGCTCAGCGATGACGAGAAACTCGTGCGTAATTAACTTTTTCTAAAAGTGGTTTGGAAAAACAAGTCGCAATCGAGTCTGCATGTGGCCGACGTACAGCAGTAGAGAGCCGGCCTTTGCTCGACGCGAGAGCGTCGGCGCGCCACAGACTGTAAGACTGTCAGCTGTGATTTCGTTAATCTGCTAATGGCCAACAGTTACGAATGGCTCACTTCCGTCAGCTCTTCTCACAGACGCCTCTTTTTCTGCCGTGCATAGGATGCTGTTCGCGCGCGCGCGAGCTTTTGGAGGCACTGCGGTGCACCTGGTGGCGTTGCAGTTGAGCGACTTCGGTTACCTGGGTCCGGTTCGTCCCGAACCCGTTCCCTTTAGCAAAGCTCATTATCGACCACCGGAAGTGCTGCTGTCTGGCGAATACAGCCCGTCGTCGGACATGTGGGCTGTAGGCTGCATTCTAGGCGAGATGCTGCAAGGATCGCCCATGTTTACGGACTCGGCAGGTTCGTGACGCGACTGTTTCGGTAGCTGCCGCGACGCCTGCCACGTTGCGAGAGCTGTGAATCTAGACGCCGAATATTCCAGGCAAGGCCGGAATTCCAACTATCGTAAATGTCATCGGACGGCCATCAATGATGGAAACGTCGTTCGTGACTTCGGCACCCGTGAGTATTGATGAGTGCCTGATTAGCAGCGAATGGTCGGGCCTCGCTCCACTGAGAAATGGCAGGCCAGGAACATGACCTAATAGTAACAATGATACACACTTGTATAGCACCATCAGACAATTTGATCTCTTTCTAGGCAAATGTGCACTAAAGAAAGCATCATCGAATGGTTAATAGTAACATGCTCAATGTCAAGAAGCAAAACATGATGAGAGGTGACATGCACAGGGCCAGCATGCAAATATGGTTAGTGGCAGCATGCACAGCGTCAGCACGAATAAGCACACAAAGGACGAATCACAGGGACCCATAAAATGCTGTCATAAATAGGTGCGTTTTTAGTTTCGTTTTAAATGTGGTTAAGTCAGGGGATATCGTGACGCGAGTTGGGAGTGAATTTCAGGCTTTGTGAGCATGCAAACTAAAAGCGTGGTCTCAAAAAGAAAGATTTGAGGTTTGAGCGAGGTATAGGCCAACGATTAGAATCCGAAAAGTTGGCGGTGCGATGCTTAGCCTGGTGGGGGTGTAGATCTAATAGGTAGGCCGGAGCCAAAGAATGAAGGGACGTAAAAGTGAGTGACAGAACTTGAAATTGACGCGCTGCTTGTCTGGGAGCCAATGCAGGTCGCGACTTTGTAATGTATCTGAGTCGGCATCATGCTTTTATTCGACATGGAATGGCTTCGAAATGATGCATAAATCGGCAGGACATACACATTGAGTTCTTTTCACTAGCACTAGATACAGATGAAAACCAGTCAAAATGAGAGATAATAAAAATAGTAATAGTAACTCACTTGATACAGCGCCATCAGAGAGCTCAATCTCTTTGTAGGCACTTTAAATTTGCTGCAAAGGAACCGCGATCGAATGGTTAGAGGTAGCATGCTCGATAAACAATAATTAAATGGTTAGGGATGACATGCACAGGGAGATGAGCAATCGTGGGCAATGATTCGAAAGAATGGACCTCATGAGCAGATTCGGCCATGTCAGGATGATGTGTAGACCTGGTTTGACTCTACTTCAACATGCTCGTGAGCTCAATGCCCCACCGGAAACAATCTGGAGCCAGCTTTGGGGAAGCTTCGAGAGAAAGAGAACCTCAGCTGAGAACCCCATCGACTTCAGCGATATTCTCCCGAAACAGGTTGGTTTCGAAACTTCACCCGTTGAGATAAATATCGTCTCCATCAAGAGCTTTTCTACAGGAGACTAAACAGATGTGCAATTAGATCTCAGGAAAGCTACCTTTCCTAGATGCCAAGCTGTGCTTCGGTTTCTTAAAGAACTCGCGATGCAATGCAATAGACTACTCACACATCAATATTACAGTTTTGATAATATTAGTGTAAATTTTAATGATGAACGCGGAACCACGGTTCCGTAGCCCCATTGCCTATGCAAATGTTGAGCATGACAGCCCTCTCATGGCTGCAGCGATGTTGTAGGAGAGGCGAAGGATCTTATCTCTACCTGATGTCGATAAACCAAATTGGCCAACCTGGTTTCCAGAAGCTGAACCGAAAGGTATGCGTGCAGTGGCTTCTCGCTAATGCACTTGTGTACCTCTAATTAGTGATCCAAAATGACTACAAAATTGTAAAGAAGCGAACGGTTTTTTTAACCGAACAAATTATCTTTTTTGCACATTACCAAGAACAAGTTTACGAATTAGCCTATTCAACGCTTTTGGTCATTTCTCATAATTCGCTTCCGGCGATTGACATTTCCTGCAATGACCTTGCGTCGTTTTAGTCTCAGCAAAAATGCATCTGGTCAGCTTTCTCCTAGACACCAGCAGAGTTGCCTATGTTGTTCCTATGTGCTTGTGTGTTGACCTATGTTCTCTTTCTATGCGCTTTGTATGCTCAACTGTGCAGGATTAAGGGCATGTTACCAGCCTGAGGTCCTACAAACCGGAGGCTGCTAGGGTCTCCTTTAGAATGCAGGCAATATGCTTGCTTCTGCTTGCTTGACTCCGTGCCTGTCACAAATACTTAGGTATTGATATCTTACATCGAGTTTTAAAGTACCTGGATAAAAGATTTTTTTTTTATTAGGGTGGTTGAAGTATGACCAATTACTATTATTATTGTAATAAAAAAAGCTACACATGCGTTCCATTTGACACCACAGTTTTCATGTGTGTATTTTTAGTTTCTCAGTAGTCTTTATTAAGTTCATAGTTTATAGTTTTAATTGTCCCTGTTATTTGACAAATTGCCTGGAACAGGTGACGGGAACTCATCTTTCGTGTCAACCAATTGTCAGACCAATAAACAAAAAAGCAGTTAGGTTAATGTACTTCACGAGGAGTGTAGGTTGGAGGCCTGCAGCGAGAAATTTGTTTTAGCCTGCTCCGAGCAGGTTGACAGAAAGAAATACTGGCTGATTTTGCAGCCTCTTTTGTTTAGCGACAGAAGAGCTTTAACGGCTATCACCGTCGTTTGAATCGCAACAAAGGATCGTCCACCGCAGGATTCCGGTGAAAGAAGCCACCTTACCTAATGTGTTATCATGGCTCACTAAAAGCAGCCGATGCATTTCTGCCGCCACAGGAATGAGACTGTTCAGTCGGCCGATCGTTACAGTGACTCTAGTTTAGGTGCCCGTTGGTCACTCTCCGGAATTCCACATGAGTGCTGACAAATAATGCATTTTCAGGAGTTTTTTAAAGCCTAATCAGCATCAAGATCTCATGAAGTACACATTTTTTGTCGTTATTTGATTAAAGCTATATTGACATTCACAATCGCATTGCAAATTATAAGCGAGGTGTACGAGAGCTATTAGAGCTTGAGATATTAAAATGCAGGTCAGGATTAAAGTGCAAGTAAAGGTGGTGTCAACTGCATAAAAATAATAGCAATTAATGTTCTTTGCAATTATTTTGTTTGGAAGGAGAGTATAAATTGTGAAATGAAGAAGACATAGGGAACACCCATAGGGCTTTGGGAGCATACGAACTAAATGCACGGTCTCCAAAGGATTTGAGGTTTGTACGAGGTATTTCTAGACTGTTGGATTCCGAAAAGCGGGTGGTACGATGCTTGGCCTGATGGGGAAGTATGTCGGAGAGATAGGCTGGAGCCATAGAATGAAGGGACCTAAAAGTGAGCGACAAAACCTTGAAGTCAATCCGTTGCTTGACTGGTGGCCAGTGCAGGTCGGTGAGAAATGGAGTAATGTGGCAACTGCGATGCTCACGACAGACAAGCCTAGCTGCAGAGTTTTGCACCAGCTGCAATCGCGTGATCGCACATGCTGGTAGGCCAGTAAGCAGTGAGTTGCAGAAGTCGAGACGGGATGTCACGAATGCATGGACCAACTTGGACGTGGTATTTTTATCTAAACAGGCCCGAATTTTAGCAATGTTATGAAGCTGAAAATAGGCGGATTTGACTGTGGAGCTGATGTGGTCGTCTAACGAGAGGTCGCTTTGGAATATGACACCTAGATTTCGAGCTGATTCAACTGGAGATATGCTGGCAGAGCCAATTTTGAGAGTCAGCCTTTCCAACCTCTGGATCACACTGGGTTTGCCTATAACTAGTAAGTTAGTTTTATCATCGTTAAGTTTTAGAAAATTTGCTGTCATCCATGTGCGGATGTCATCAATGCATGCAGCAAGTGAGTTTAGAGACTTTGAGGTGCTCGAAGGCTGGGAGGGATCAAAGCAAAGGTACAACTGAGTGTCATCCGCATAGAAGTGAAAGCCTAGATTGTGCTTGGCAATCACATCAGCAAGAGGGAGAGTATAAACCGTGAAAAGAACCGGATCTAGCACAGAGCCCCGAGGTACTCCATATTTCAGAGGTACTTCAGATGATCGTTGTCCATTCACGTCAATACTCTGGAGTCTCCCACTGAGATAGGACCTGAACCACTGCAGAGCACTTTTTTTTAAGCTTGCACCTTTGCATTACTACATAGTTTGGCGTCTGCAATAAACCATAGGCTATTGTGGCGTACGCGTACGCGTGTGGTTAGTTGGAGGAGCGAAGTCCAGAACATCAGCAAGCGTAATTTTAGAGCATTCAGCAATGAGTATAGATCAGGGATCAGGGATTAAGGATAAAGCCGAAGTAGTGAGCACAATATTGTTTCAGATTGAATCCGTGAAAGAGATTCGAAGAGCTTCTTTTACGGGGACTACAAATGGCTTAAAATTCAGTGAGAAACAGTAGGCAATTGTTATTCCACCAAGGCTTTAAATACGGTCACCAGTCTTCGGATCAAATTGTGCAAAGTCTGGCCTGATATCTGATTGAAGCCCGCCGTTTTCAATCGCCAAGGTTTTGCCATCAACCGCATGGTACTTCCATAATTATCGGCAGCGCTTGGTCCCTCGTGGAGGAACGCAAGAGAGTCGAGGGCAGTGGCGTACCGAAGGGGGCAGAGGCATATATCGGAGGGGGGCTGGATAAGGGATGCCAACATGGGCGCCTACTACTGCGGAGCCCCATCTATGTAGTTTGTCCCACGGCATACAATATCATAGGATTACATTGGTCGAGAGAGAGAGAGAGAGATAGATAGATAGATAGAGAGAGAGAGAGAGAGAGAGAGAGAGAGAGAGAGAGAGAGAGAGAGAGAGAGAGAGAGAGAGAGAGAGAGAGAGAGAGAGAGAGAGAGAGACCTTGCCAGGGCCTTAAAGCACGCAAGTGCTCGATGCACTTGAGTACCCATAGGCGGTTGACTTCGCATTAAGTGCACGCATCGTATTGGTCCCCCGCAAGGCGGGGCTCATTCGAGATTGACTCAAGTTACACGCGCGTCTCTGCGCATGCAACTGGTGCGGCTGCTCAGTTGAACTAACAACAGTATCAAAGCAGCAACTTCACGCTGCGTGTGTTTTTCTTCTTCTCCTACGTACGTATAATATACATGAGCTAGGAAGAGATTAATTTCCAACGCAAAAATTTAGCAAAAAGATTGGCTCTCGTCTAGGGTAATTTCTGAAAAGCAACACGCTGCTAACGCACCAGTCCAAGCATGGTACCACCCACTTTTCGGAATCCAACAGTCTACCAATACCTCGTACAAACCTCAAACAATTTGGAGACCATGCATTTAGTTCGTATGCTCCCAAAGCCTGGAACTCACTCCCGGCTTACGCCAGAACATCCTCCGACTTGACCACATTTAAAAAGAACTTAAAAAACCACCTATTTAGGACAGCATTTAGGGGATCCCTGTGATTCGTCCTTCATGTGCTTATGCGTGCTGACACTGTGCATGCTGCCACTAACCACATTTGCATGCTGACCCTGTGCATTTCACCCCTAACCATGTTATTCATGTTGTTTGTTTATCAAACATGATATTACTCACCATTCAATTGCATTTCCCTTTGCAGCAAATGTAAAGCGCCTAGAGAGAGATTGAGTTCTCTGAGGGCGCTTTATCAAGTGGATTATTATTATTAAACTCGTTGACACATTGCTCGTGATTACCCCCACAGTCATTCGCAGTTGATTAGTTAGCCACGGGCCAAAGCGTAAGAGGGTTACGCATCTACGAGGTTTGCACGATAATCGTAGCTTAACTTTGCGCAAGCGCACGAACTCGGGGGGGGGGCGGCGACTTTTCCTTCCGGTAGAGGAAAGAACGCTCTCGCCCCCAGGCGGCCGCTCTGTTCGCTCGCTGTGCTAGCCACTCTCTTCCGCCGCCGCAGCCGTGCAGCTTGTGGAGAGCATCCTTAAGTTCAACCCTCGCGATCGACCAACGGCCAGGCAGGCGCTCGAGAGCTCGTACTTCCGGAGCTGCCGGGACAAGGACGCGGAGGTACATTTGCTCCGACCGCTCGGTCACCGCCGCCATTTCCTACCGGCAGCAGCGACGGGCCAGCCGGCGCCCAGCACGCTGCCTCCCGGCTGGCAGAGCTAAGGCGTTAAATCGCTAGCGTTCCCGCACCGGCTGCTTGCCGAAGGGAGCTGCTTCGACGCGACCTTCGTGTCTGCAGTGCTTCTCGTCACTCGACGCTTTGCAGACCGTCTGCCAGCAAGTGTTCACTTACGACAAGGAGCCGACGGAAGACGTTCCCTTTGAAAAAGTCAGAGAGCTCCTCTTCCGGCTCGTCGACATATTTGCTTGAGCGTCGAGAGGCTGCTAGCAAGTGAAGTCGCGGGCGAGACAGCGACAGTGGGCAGATGTGGACGACGCGACAGGGGACAAAGCTATGGATGCACCGCATCCCACCGCGACGCTTTATCTGTCACCATTTTTTTATTACTAGCCGCGCGAGCTCTTGTGTCCGACGACGAGCGGGAAATGCACGCGTACTCGCGCACAGTGCCACTCTCGGCCTACTGCCTACTTAGAGAGTGCGCCGAGCGCTCCCGCGTCCCGCGGCAGCCGCAACGGCCTGCGAAAGCGGCGCTACCCGGCGCTTCGCGAGCCAGCCACAAGGACAGGGGAGGTAATTCGATTCAATACGGCGGCTCATCCGGCCGGCTGCAGAGTCGGCGCATCGACGCTAACCGGCTAGGAACCGTGGCGCGAAAGACAAGTCGCGAATTACCTCCCCTGACCGATTAGCGCGTGCTCCGCAATCAGCTTTCGCAGGCTGCGGTGCATCGCGTGCTAGCTCCTCAGCTACGATGCACCGATTTCCCGTTTACAGGCGGCTAAGAGGGAGCCTGCTGTATGAGCGATCGCTTCAGTGATTGCGAGCACCAGCCTAGCGGGTGGTTTCGGCGATTGGTCTTGCCGTGCCGCGATTTAGGCTAAATTCATAACAGCTGGAACGCCAGCGGATAAATGCTACGTTTCAGCGGCTTCATAAAAAAAATCGGCACGTTGTGTAGGGCGCATGCACCTTCGACTTGGAATGACTTGGTATCTGTAGATTTAGCTTCAAGATGAAGTCGCATACAAGATGGAAGTATACAATAATAATGCATTTGATACAACTCCCTCGGAGAACTAAATCTCTTTCTATGCACTCTAAATTTGCTGCAAAGGAAGCAGGATCAAATAGTTAGTAGTAATATGCTCAATAAATGACACGAATAACATGGTTAGGGGTGACATGCACAAGGTCAGCATGCACAGTTTCAGCACGCACAAGCGCATTTACGGCGAATCGCAGGGACTGAATGACTAAAGCACTAAATTAAATTTAGAAAATTTAGAATTAGATTAAATTTAGAATTAATGCTAATAAATTTAGAATTAGAATTCAATTTAGAAAAGTTACAGCACTAAATGCTGTGATACATGGATGCGTGAAGTATCAAGGCTACCGCTAAACGTTTACTTATTTCAAACGAGTGCCACAATTCGTAACATTCTGATGGGTTTGGCTATCTGCAATGCACGAGATAATGCAAATTTTAGGGTAGTGAAATCTAGTCCGATCAGCGGCTGCTCGTTTAGCGTCACACGAGCGACCGTCGAGGACATCTAACAGCACACGTCAAATACGCTCCTTGGCTCGTGAAGGGCAGCAGCTCCCGCTTCTCGGGGCAGCGAGAGACGCGCAGCGTCGGACGGCGCGGCTTACCGTTCAATACGCAATGCACGGGCGCACGTCGAGACAGGCGCGCGCACGCGCGTACGCTTGCGGTCGCGACGCCAAGCTGGTTTGGTCTAGCAGTTAAGGTGCTCGCCCCGACCAAGGTCTAATTGAGGTTGTGGGCTCGAGCCCCGAGGCATATGTGAAGCGCCTGAATAGAGATTAAGTTCTCTTGGGGCGTTATATAAATGAATTATATTGTTATATTATAGCGGGCCCGCGCGGGCGCGACAGCGAAGGGGAACGAACCTCCGCGCGCCAGGACTGTCGTCACCTCCGGCCGACGGTAGCTAGCGCGCCCTCACCGCCCTCCCCACGTGGTCAAGCGAGAGAGCACGTGCTGCTGCTACCCGTGGAAGGGGAGGGGTCGTCTGCGTGCTACCCGATCATCGCCTCCGAGATGGCTGGTTCGCGATTCGACTCTCCCCCTCTGCTGCTGCTACTGCTGCTGTGCCTTGGGCCAGCGACATTCTCCGACGGCCTCCTGTATCCGAGAGACAGCGAGTCCAGAGAGACGAAAGAGCTGAACGGAGTGTGGAACTTCCGAGCCGACGACTCGGCTGACCGGAACGCCGGCTTCGAGCAGAAATGGTACTTGAACTGGCTGGTCTCGGTAAGCGCGTCCGCCGCAGCGCCATCTGCCGGTTGTACTCCGCTGCACGTTCGGCAGCGCGGCGCTCCTCTCCGGTCAGCGACGCAGTACTGGCGGTAGGCGGGTGTCGGAGGCCGGCCCGGCGCCGCCGCCGCAGCAGGTGCCGTAACGGAATGGACCTAACGGAATGGCTGGCTATCCGGGAGACAAAGAATGGCATGGCTCGTCGGCCCTGGCCCCCCCCCCCCCGCCGCCGCCTTCGCGCCCGCGCGAGACCTGCATCGTCGGAGGACGCGCCGCAGCGAGCTGGAGCTGCATTTCCGTCGCCGCGCGGCGAAGCCAGCGGCGTGGCTCGCGGTTTGGAGAGGTCGCGTCGGTCGCCTGCTGCGGCTTGGCTCGAACGGAGCCCGCGCGGCCGTCCGGCGGGCGGGCTTCGTGCGGCCGTTGCGACACTAATAGATTGGCTTCGGCTGCCAACTACCAACCGCCCCGTCGGGCTTGCCGTGGAAAACGTGGCAGCAGGTGCCAGCTTCGGCAACCGCCAGGGTTCGCTGGCCGAGCGGAGTTAGCAGCAGGGGCAGCAGCCAGGGCCGCGCCGGCACTCGTGGTGCTAGCTCATTACACCTCGGCGGTGTGTGTCGGTGCGGTCAAGCAGCTGGCAGTGCACGGCCGTGCGTAATTGCCCATCCGCCAGAAAGGACACCGACGCCGGCTTTGCCGAAAGCTGCCAGGCAACAGCTTCTGTGATGCCAACTTTTTCGTTTGGCTGCCAGCCGTTCTCTTAAGTCCAGCCGTATTCCCATACCGGATGCTGCCGGTCTTTCTTTCTCCTCTCCACTCTCCCTCACTGTCTTTTCTTCCTCTCTCTCTCTCTCTCTCTCTCTCTCTCTCTCTCTCTCTCTCTCTCTCTCTCTCTTTCTCCTTCCTCTCTCTCTCTCTCTCTCCTCCCTCTCCCTCTCTCTCCTTCCTCTCCCTCTCTCTTCTTCCTCTCTCTCCCTCTCTGTGTCTCTCTCTGTGTCTCTCTCTGTGTCTCTCTTGTCTCTCTCTCTGTCTCTCCCTGTCTCTCTCTCTGTCTCTCTCTCTCCGTGTCTCTCCTTGTCTCTCCCTGTCTCTCTGGCTCTCCCTGTCTCTCTGTCTCTCCCTATCTCTCTATCTGTCTCTGTCTCCTTCCTCCCCCACTGTCTCTCTCTCTCTCGTGTTTCTGTCTGCCTTTATATCTTGGCTCTTTTTTTGTTCGAAGGCACGCTCCTTCTGCCCATCCGAGATGCTCAGGACATATGCTGGTGGCCGTCTGTCTATTTTGCTTTCCTTTTTTTCTTTTTACGTGCACCACCCCTTAGCTAATTTAACAGCCTCATTTGTGTAGCGACAGAAAAGTATCATCCGCTGTCACCACTGCTTGCAGTCGGCGGTAAAGAATCACCTAACTACAGGATTCGAACCCACGACGTCGGTCGTGAAAGGCGAGCACCTTACCTCCTCGTTTATCACGGTTCTTGCATGGTAGATGGTAGTCGAAAGTGTGAGATGTCACTTGAGGTCACGTGAGATGCCACAGCAGGCAGCTGCTGCCCATTGCCCACGTGCGTCCGCTTAAGAGGTAACATTAAGCAGGCATTCTGTGACGTTTGGCTGCAGCTGAGGAGCAAATGGGCAGCGGTCAACTCGCAAGCAAAGGGGGTTTCAAGAAGGAGTGTGCACATTTGCTAGGCCAATGTCATGCATCGATTTGCACAACTTTCTGCAGTGGACCTATGTCGTTGATGTCTGGCCAGCAACCCATGCCTCGTAGATTGCAAAAAAGGGGTGGTGTGAGCCAGCAGAGCTTCGGCTGCGTCTGCTCGGCGGCCGGTTCCCACCGGCAGCTATCTCAAGTCTCATAGATAGATAGCAGCTTGACCACAGGTTGCATGTCCCTTTGATTGTCACCACTGTGGTAGCTGTTATCTGCGGTTCCTCCTCAAATCATGTCGGGCCCCGAGTTCGTTGCTTGTGTTGCTCTGGGAGCCTGAAACAAAGACATGAAACTCGAGATGGCCTGTGTGAATACATCAGCCTTACCAGCTGCATGCAGCTGCTGTCGCCTGCACACAGACTGTCTGGATAGGGCAGCAGAGCTGGTGCAGGATGCGATGCAGGATCCGATGCAGGATCTAAGCTGTGCTAGAAGAGTCTCGCACCCAGGCCCAGGCTTTCCATTCCCCGGATATCAAAAATAAACCCAGCATCAATCTGAGCAAACATTTGCTCTAAAGAATGGAGGTGCCTGGGAAATCAGTGTTTCTTGCCTGGCTCCTACAGTGTTACAGATACCTGATAAACTGAATGTGCCTGCCAAACGCAGAGTTTCGATTGTGAATGTAAGACCAGTTTTCTTAAGCTAAACTATGATACAACCGAGCTCCTACTCTTATGCCACCGAAGTCTGAACTAGGAGACTTTGCTCTTCTAATCGGTGGCCCTGCAGTGCGATGATAATCATGTGCCAGCAATTTAAGTGTCCTTTTGATAGCTGCTTGACGCTTAAAAGCTTCATTAAGAAGACCGCTTCCACAGCTAGATCCCTGTCATTACGTCAGATACATCATCACATTAGATCCCTATTCAAGACTAGGGACTGTCAACCGCGGTGAATGGCCAAATATCTTACTAGATCCCTACATCTTTCTTGGCTGGACTATTGTCATTCAGTTTTGGCCGAGTTATCCAAAAAACCATTAAGAATATACAGGTGTTTTTTTTAAGCAGCTGCAAATTAAGTTCACCGACCAACATTTTAGCCCTGTTTCTCATTTTTCTTACCCTCAAGTCTTCCATGGACAATGAATTAGCTGTTGATTGTTTCATTTGATAAACCCTTAAATGCAGAAGCTTTTGCTCCGAAGGTCGTAGGCTATGCAACTCACTGCCACGGTCCCTTTTGGCTGGGCTACCAAAGAAAGCTATTATGCCACTACAGCGGACTATGAATATGGCTGCAAGGCTGGTCTTCAAGTCCCAGTGGTTTGAGCACGTGTCACCTCTGCTGAAAGAGCTAGGATGGTTGCCGGTTGAGCAAAGGATACAGAGCAAAGCTCTGACGCTGACCCACAAGGCCCGCCACGGCTTGGCTCCTTCGTACCTAGCTGAACTGCTGCATCAGTTTCAGCCCGTTCGCGCCCTCAGGTCCTGTGTGGACAATAAATTAGCTGTCCCATTCCTCCGCTTAAAGACCGTTGGCGACAGAAGCTTTAGCTCTGCAGGTCCTAGACTGTGGAACTCGCTTCCACAATTCCTACGCAACGACATCTACTCTCCAACTGCCTACTATGGCACATCTTTTTCAGCGGTCCTGAACTGCTATTTCTATGCTACTCACTACCTCAACTGCTCTCCTGACTCTGCTATGCTTTCCACTTTCTCTTTGTTGCATGAGACGAAGTCTGTTGGCCACCGAATGCGTACCGAAAGCCGCTTAGGCTGTGAGTGCGCTATACAAAACTCTCCTGCGTAACACCCACATGGTCTTTATGACTTTGTGGAGTTACAGACGGAGATACATTACATTACATTCTTGCAAAACGACGGCTTCTCTCCTGATGAAGGTTCCGACACAGACAACAAATCAAGCGAGGGACAAGATGTTAGCCATGAGTCCTGCCCCCCTCCCTGCAGCTACCATACCGACCTCTTGCTACCACTGACAGAGACGTTGCTACGTTGCTCTGGTCACCTAGTCAATCATTGTAGAAGTCATTAAGTGATAAAGAGAGTGAACACGAGAGAGAAAGAGAGAGTATAGCGCACGTGCCCGAAGCAGACACCTTTCATATTGCTAAATCAATGAAAGCGCTGTGGGAAAGGGCATGAACAACAGAGCATACTGGCTCCTTTGCAGAGGTGCACTCCCTAAAGCACACGGGCAGCCTTGCCAGATCAACTGAATGTCGATCTAGATGATTCTTTTTCATCGGTCATCGGTCGGCTGTTTCCTTCTTCCCGCGAATGTCGTGGCATTCACAATCATATTGCTTTTGTCATCTCTGAAACGTTCAACTTTTTGTTCCTCTTTGTTATTACTCAAACCTGTTCTCAGCGTTTTGCTTTCGTTCCTACCGTAAACAGACTGCGGTTGCTCCATGTTGTCTTATTATCCAATTACTTTTAAACTTGCTACACTTTCCTGCAATTTTCTGCCAGTTTCAAACGTTTGTGAACGAAAAACCTTACCAGCCCATAGATCAGATAAGAATACCATAGGATGATACAACATAAAGTTTGGAGTCTCTGTTGTCAGGCCAAGCACAATTCTCAGAAGCCTGTACAACTATAGACCTTCTGAAGTAGGCACTTCGAAACAATTGCAAGGATTTGATCGGTTCCCTGTGCATACTTTCTAAGCTACTGCATTATAGCTGGACACTGCAGTTACACTCAATATTAACTATTCCCTTAAAATGCATTTTGCAGGGTGCCTTTAGCGGTTGACCCATTTGCCAAAATCTGCATTTAGCTTTATACCATAATATTTCAAGAATTATTGTGTTGACTTCCTGCTAAAACAAATCACTTAATCATCTCTGCTTAAGGATAGTACAGGAAATTATTAAATTATTTCGCGATTTAATTTGCTTTCATTTGCTGGTGAGACATGCATTGTACCGAGTCTGCACCGTTATAAGATCCTGGAGTGGGAATTGGCAAGCATTTCCTTGCACTGCTGTTCGAATGCACAGCTGATGGAGAGCATAATTGACGATCAGTTACCCATACTATATAGCCAATATTATAAGAATTATATGATCACACAATTTTTAATTTATTTCGGTTTCTTGCATATTTATTACACATTAAACCTGCCCCCCCCCCGTGCTTTGCTATTATCCTTGGGGAAGATGAGCCACGGCACGTACCTCTTGTTGCCGTGGCTTCCACAGGCAGCACTTGCCAGCACTAAGCAGATTAAAAAACACAGACAAAGGTGATCCTTATCAAGCCAATCTCGTATCGCTCTCTGCACTGGCAAACCAGTGGACTACTTTGTAAGCAGACTTCACAGAATCTCGCCATTTTCATACAGGATGTTGTGCACGTGATTTGATTATTGTTGCTCCCTGTCTGAAAACAAGTACAGACTCTTATAAGCCTACGCACTGCTACTACTGCCTTATTGAGCTTCGACTAAGTGCTAGTTCTTGATTTATTTTCCAGACTGGACCTGTAATGCCCATGCCCGTGCCAGCAAGCTACAACGACATAACCACAGACCGTAACATGAGAGACTTCGTCGGATGGGTTTGGTACGACCGGGAGTTCTTCGTGTCCTCTGACTGGAGCACCAAACGAGTGGTGTTGCGTTTTGACAGCGCACACTACAATGCTGTCGTTGTAGGTTCCTGCTTAGCTTATAGTACGCTTAGCATGCATTGGCAGGGCTGTTTTGCTGCCCTCTGGTGTATTTTGCATACTGCGGCGGGCGTGTACGCACATTCAAGCGTTTTTGCACACTCTAGTTGGTATGTGCAGTCAATGCAGGCGCTCTGAGTATATAGATTACTAATGCGTTTTCGAGTGCCTCAATTCATGTAAGAGTGGCTTTTCTGGTGGGATTGATTCCTGTGTCTAACCAATCTCTGCTTTAGGTTTGCCTGTTCTCTCTCTGTCAATTTGTCTGTCTCTTCTCTCTATATCTCTTAGTCTCTCTCTGACACGATCAATTGAGAACTGTTGCAGCTGGCTGCTGGTGCTTAAATAGAACTGGCCGATGTTTAGTCATGTATCTCAAAGTCCTCGGATATTCATCGTGGTTGATTGACTTCGTCTGACCTAGAAGCAGACGTTGGTTGCTGCTCCATTTCAAGCTGCATGCTTATGTCGCTTGACAGTCAGCCGACTACAGAAAGCACCTGTAAATTAGCTGGTTTCGCCAGCCTGACACGAGTGTGTAGTACGAATGAATCCTTACGACAATAATCGCCAGCTGCTGAATGTAGAAAACGTGAGAAATCTCATATTCCAACAGACGGATGTGCACAAGAAAGTTGGCGTTTGCCCGAACTCAGTCTGTTCACCCTATTTTCCTTCCCTCTGCGCAATTGTGATCTATTGTGACCCTTTTTAGGCTCTTCTTATGGCCGATCTATGCTAGATAATCGTCTCTCTTATTAATTCTGCTTTAGGCTGTCGCATTTGCTATGTCTATGTCTCACTCATTCCCCACCACTCCCTGTCATCACTCAAAAACTATATGACCTGATCCACGTGAAGGGCACCTTAAGCTGACTCGGTGACCTGGTGTTGGCAGTTTGTGTGACACCTCTCAGGCTTCTGCAGCAGCTTGGTGGCCATGTGAGCAGCACCGGGTACTATCAGGTTTTTGTTGGCATCAGCTGACTATTGTAAAAACTGTGCACCAGAAGGATTCAAACCTGAGACCGATCGCAGGGCCCAGATGCTACAATTCCTGCCATTAGGCCACCACTTTGCTACCTCCTCACCCAACCGTAACTAGGATAGTGCCTGTGGCCACATATCTACTCGGTCCACACACACACCCGGATCATTAGCACAGACTGGCATCAGCTGTGAAGGTCATGGTTTGCATTGACTCGATGCAGAAATGTCGAGGTGCACTCCATTCCCCTGCCTGCAAGGATGCTTTTGCTCCCTTCTTGTTTCTGTCCATCTCTTGCTTGACTCTTTCATTAGGATGGCTAAATATATTCTCAGGCAGCAGTACTTATTGTGTTTCCAATTTTTTCTCGTTGACACCACTTGTTATTCACGGTGAACTTGCCTTGGTTAGCGCACTCGCATTCCTTCATAAATCTTGTCCATGGTCGGTGACTGCAGACGGCATTGACTCATGAGCCATTGTGCTCGAGAAGTTTGCCGCTTCTTACCTGATTTTTTCTAGTTAAAGCTGGTCTTTGCAAGTGCAGGCTGGTTTGCTCCATGAGTTAATAGTAGCCATGTACACTGCTCGTGCGATTTGCTTGTAACAAGATTAGGAACATCTCTGTTCAAGTAGTGCTGAAGAACAAATACTTGATTTTTTACTGGAATGCCCAATGAACCGCGTTTGGCAAGAAAGCCAACTGGCTCCCCGAGCCGCAAGGATGTCGATGTCTTCGATTGACCTCGGCTCTGCCCTTGATCGACTCGATAGTCAGCGTGACAGATTGCCTCGGCCTTTTCGCTGGGTCCTCTAGAAGGAACTGCAGTCAGTGCAGCTTCGTGATGCTGAATCGCTAAAGAGCAGAAAGCAAAAGCGAGAACATTATCGGGCCAGTTGCTCCAGCCAGCCAGCCAGCCGTTTCTTGCTGCCAGAGTTGCTGCAAGGTTGTCGATGCGTTCGTGTTGCTTGCAAACGCCGAGCTCTGCGCTGCCGTTCTGCCGGCATGCAGGCAGAGAGCGCGGCGAAGCAGCAGCAGCTGCTTGGGCAGAGCTGTCGCTCTGCACTCGCTCGCTCTGCTCTGCTGCTCTTTCAGTGGGTCAACGGTCAGCTGGCGATGGGCCACAGCGGAGGGCACCTGCCGTTCGAGGCTGCCGTTAACGACATGGTGGCCTTTGGCAGCAGCAATCGCGTGACGGTGGCCGTCAACAACACTCTGCTGCCGACCACTCTGCCGCCCGGCTCGCTCAGCTTTCATCTCAACTCGACCAAGTTAGTCGACTGCTTGCGAGGCGCTCGCGAGCGATCGTCGGCTCGAGCCCCCCCCCCCCGGCTCTTCCTGCTCCCAGGCTCTTCCTGCTAATGCTGCACGTGCGCAAGAACCCCGTGTGGCTGCTCTGTATTGTCGCAGGGTGCCCTACTCCGTCCACCCAAAAAGTGGCAAGTACGCATCATCTGTGCGTGTGTGTGAATGAATAAGGCACTTTGTATAGGAGTCTAGCTGCGTAGCAGGAGCAGCAGCCGCGCTTGCATGCGGACATTCATGCCAGCAATTTTCGGCAGCAAGAGCTCTGCACTCCATTTGTTCAAGCTTCAGTCAATGTGCATCGAACGAAGACGGAGCTTCTCATTTTTTTTTTACAGATATCCGGCTGGATACTTCACTCAGAATCTCCAGATGGACTTCTTTAACTATGCTGGTATTCACCGATCTGTGAGACTGTATACGACTCCTAAAGCATACGTTGCTGACATAACAATCAACACAGCAATATTGCCCGATGACACTACAGGTTAGTTGTATGGGAGGAGAGGGCAGAGAGAGGAGGAAGGAGAGGATGAGAATGGGGAGGAAGTAGAGGAGCAGGAAGTAAAGGAGAAGGGGTGCGGGCTAAAGGAGCTGTTTGGCAGTTTTTTTTCAAAAATGGCATGACATTGCTGCCCTTTGCAGCAGCGTAGTTAGTTAGTTCATGTGACCTTTCTCTTCTCTTTGCTGAGCTATCTTAAATTCATGCATAGCAACGAATTCTTAGTAAAGCCGTCTTACCTTTTGCTTCGCAGTTCATTCGAGCTATTCATTAGCTTTACTTTCTGTATCTAGCACAATGATCTGCTTTAATTCTCTTCAATAAAGAAGATAGCAGAGGGGCTGTTAATATATCTGGTCTGTCATGTGCTGTCACTTACATGGCAGACCAGTGAAACAGTTAGATGTTCTTTCTACTCAACTACTTTAATAACTGATGACATGTTGAGGTCCCGTTTCTAGGATATTAAGAATAAAATCTGGTCGATCACTTTTTGTCGTTCTCATTTACAGTAAAAACGATGTCATAACAACGATGTTAATACCGATCCGACTTATTAAGCTTCTTGGGTGCAAAGTTTGTAAGATGTTTGTATAAAAGGATAAAAATAATAATGTATATAAAATATCTATATAACACCACAACAGGAGCAAATATTTTTCTGAGCAATATAATATGCAGAAAAAGAAGCATGTCAATTGGTTAGTCATGAAATTTACAATTTCAGAATGGACAGTCACACTAATAACAATAAGCTTGGACAGAGCACATGCTGTTAGGAGCACGTAGGTGTTCTGCATCTGGTTGAATGTCAAATCGGGGGTGTCGTGACGTCGGCACTCTGTTCCAGGCTGTGGAAGCATAATAACTAAAGGTACAGATTTGAGTCCTAGGATTTGTTTGTTTCGAGAGGCACAGGCTTGAGTCAGAAGGGCAAGTGAGTGATTCGCTGCCGTCGCTTGATTGGGGAAGAGTTCGGAGATGATTGATTGGGGAAGAGTTCGGAGATTTAGGCTTGAGAAAGATAGTGAAGGGACCTTAGTTGTGAGTGAAAAAATCGTGAAGTCGATACGCTGCTTGATTGGGAGCCAGCGTCGGTCGACGAAAAGTGGTGTAATGTGGCAACTGTGACACTCACAACAGACCAGTCTGGCTGAAGAGCTCCGTGCCAACTTCAAGCCCCTAATTTCGCAAGTCGGAACACTTGCAAATGGTGAGTTTCAAAAATCAAAACGAGATTTTAAAAAGGTATGGATGAACCAACTTCGATGTGGTACTTCTGCCTAAACATGCACGAATTTTCGCAATGCTACTTGGATGAAAGTAGGCAGACATAGCGATGGAGCTGATGTTGTATTCTAGTGAAAGGTCGCTGTGGAACAGGACTTCCAAATTTCTTGCAGATACAGGTAGAATGCTGGCCAAGCCCATCTTGAGAACAAAGTTTTCTAACCTCTGAATTTACCCATGACTAATAAGTTGGCGTTATCGTCATTTAATTTTAGAAAGCTTGTTGCCTTCTACATTCAAACGTCAGCAACACATACAGCAATAGAGTTAAGAGAGTTTGATGTGCTGTAAGATGGATAGGGATCAAAGCACAGGTACAGCTGTATGTCGTCAGCATAGAAATGAAAGTCTAGACTGTACTTGATGATTACATAGGCTAAAGAGAGAGAGAGAGAGAGAGAGAGAGAGAGAGAGAGAGAGAGAGAGAGAGAGAGAGAGAGAGAGAGAGAGAGAGAGTACACATTGTAAAAAGAAGTGGAACAAGCACAGATCCCTCGGGCACTACCCTTTTCTTTAGAGGCTCATTGGACGACTGTTGCCAATAGACCTTAATAATCTTTAGATACTCTCTTAGCCCACGGGTAAGGTGCTCACTCTATACTAATCCAGGTCATGGGTTTGAGTCGTATAGTGGACGATCCTTTATTATCCACTGAAAGCAGTGATGGTAGCCATTAAGTGTCCTCTGCTGCTACATAAATGAGGTTGTTGAATCAGCTAACCTTATCAACTGCATTTTTGTATTTGACCTAACCCATTATGGTTCAATGCCAGTGATTCTCAGGCTTGATGTTAGGCACTAAATAAGGACTGGATGATCAATAATATTTACATAAAACTCTAGCAGGGCATGCAGAGAGACTCTAAGTCTGCATTCCTGAGATAGCCGTTATAGAGTGACAGTAGTTATGACTCGGTGGAGGGATAACCTCAAAACCTGATTGTAATTTACTTGCTGGATTTGCGGTTCTTATATAAAGGTATAGCTAGTCTGCCACTACTCGTTCCAGAGTCTTTGATATAGACGGAAGTGAGGAGACGAGGCAGAGGTTGCTGAAGCTCTTCTGGTCTAGGTTATCATGAAGTCTACCATCTGTTTTCTCCCACTGAAATATGAACTAAATTATCGTAGCACAGTGCTTGTGATGTGGTAGGTAAAACGATAGGCATCCAAAGGATTTTGTGATTATTGCTATCAAAAGTTGCCGATAAAAAAGCTGGACTATCCAAAATATTCTATCTCAATCAGCATTCTTGAGAAGGTCACTAAACACTTGCAGCAGTGTCGACTCTGCGAAGTGATTTGCCCCTAAACCCAAGTGGAATTTACTTGCTGGGTTTGGAGATTCGCTATAACGTTTGAACTGGCCATCGTAGCTTCGCCCGTGATCTGTCGGAGCAGCTGAGCCTAGCCTCATGCTAATGCTGTCGCAGTGGGCACTTGCTGCTGAAATTCCGTTTACTACCCGAACCACTGTCGCAACGGGTGACTTCCCAGACAGAGCAGCAGTCGTCGTCTGTTCTGGTGCCCCGACTTACAGCCGTGCGGACGATCTGCACTTTCTTATCGATTGCCATTGTCGATCTTCCATCCCTTCCAGCCGATAGAACACCTGAGTTTGAACGGCAACGAGCAGCCCTCAGATGAGGCATAGAATAAATGTGCATTGCATGTGGCTTAGCTTGAAACTGTAGCCATACTGCTCCGAATTCTTCGCCGCATGTGTTAACGGCCTGCCGCCATAGTGGTGTTGGCCAACTGTGTGGCAATCAATTTTATTTGCTTGAACCGTGGCCTTATTTTGCACGCTCTAATTACCTACTCCTGGCAGGGGGGTGGTAGTGACGAAAAGTAGCAATACGGGACTCTAATGAGGCCCCGTAATTGGAATGAGTACACTTTAAATCCTTTAACGAGGCTCCATGGAGGGCAAGTCTGGTGCCAGCAGCCGCAGCAATTCCAGCTCCAATAGCGTATATTAAAGTTGTTGCAGTTAAAAAGCTAGTAGTTGGATCTCGGCTCTAGGCTGGCAGTCCGCCTCGAGGTGGTCACTGCCTGTCCTGGGCTACCTGCCGGTTTTCCCTCGGTGATCTTAACTGAGTGTCTCGGGTGGCCGGAACGTTCACTTGAAAAAAATAGATTATTATTAGATTATTATAAATTATTAGTTCAAAGCGGGCTTTTCGCCTGAATATCTGAGCGTGGAATAATGGAATAGGACCCTGGTTCTATTTTGTTGGTTTTCGGAACTCGAGGTAATGGTTAAGAGGGACTAATACATTTTGGGTAAACCCGAATTCTTCCTATCAAGCATAACGTTCTGTTATAACCTGAAAGTGCATAATTGTTGGGCTTATACATGCGATGACTTACAGTCAAGGGAGTGCGTTTGCAAGTGCCTTTTTGTTACTGAAGTTCGGTTTTTGCTGACGAACCTTTGGCCGATTGATACTTCATTTTTCAGCAGTTGCAGCCAGAGCAATGGCATGCAGTGTAACTAACTTTTTCTGAAGGACTCGTCGACTACGAAGTGACGGTGGATGGCGACATTTCATCTGAGATTGACGTGTCTATCGACATCGAGGATAGGAGCAGTTCGCAAGTGGCTCGGAGTTCTCTGCTGGCTGCCAATGTCCAGATACCCTACGCCCACCTTTGGTGGCCTTATACGATGACCGATGAGGACCCTGGCTACCAATACACATTCAAGGTGCCTACTTACAACTGTACCTGCTGTCTGCCGCCGTGCTTTGACGTTATGTAGAGCCTTCCTGGTTCTAGTTGAAGTTTTTTTCGGTGCTTTCTTGCTAATGACATTGGAGGCTTAATTCACATGGGTGATTAATGCCATGTATTAAAACCCTGACTTAAGCCGTGTTTGCCATTCTGTTCTTTGCGACCCACCACTAAGCATTGCATGTGGAACATTAATAGAAATCAAACCGATACTGCTGAGACATAGAATGGAAAGGCAATTATGAAGCAAACTTTTGGCGTGACTTCCAGGTCAGAATGTTGACACGGGCATAGATCGAATTGATAAGTAAGTCATGGAAAAACAAGAGGCAGCAATGATGTATTAAAGCATTGGCGAAAATACTTTTTGCTGGGTGCCCATGAACTTCTTTGAGTTACTTTGGTTTGAAACTAATCGGGACCCATAGCTATTTATAGATTCGTTTGAAATTATGAGACAGTCTAAAATAAGCTTCCTTTGTTTAGATATCATGATATCCTAAACCATTATTGACTTGCAACCAAATCAAGGTGTGCAATTTTCTATGCAGAATTGTTCAGGTACCTGCGAAGACAAAGGTATAAAGAGAATGCAATAGCATATGGGAAAGTTGCAGTATTTTGTTAATTGTGGGTTTTGGCGTGTGAGCTCTATCTAGGTCAGACTTACTCTCCACAGCCTCCCTTGACGAAGGAAGCCAATGGCAGCAGCAGAAGCTCGAATAGGCATCACCTGGTGTAAACTGCAGCCATCAAAGTGCCAAATAGGCTCAAAGAGTTAATTAAGCTGATTGATCCCACCATTCTGAGATATTCTTAGTGTCGGTACTTTGTTGTATAGCAGTGATTGCACTTTTCTTCACAGCAAGGGATTTCTGGAGAGTAGTCTCACTGTGTAAGCCGTTCATGCCAATATTCATACCATGAAGCAAAATGAAATTACTAGGAGAGCTTAATGAAAGGTCAGGCTGAGGTAAGAGATCAACATCCAACAGAAGGAATGATTTGCATTGGTTCACCTGTGACTTTACCTGAACATGACTGGTGTGTAAAAAATGATGATAACTCGACTTGTGTTACCACGGGTAGCTTAGCCGGTTAAGTAGATTCATTTACAGCTATGTTACAGCAAAGAGCGTACTAGGCCTTTACCTTGTGTGCAGTGGACGATGAAGCATTGTCTGTTGCATGACTTGTGTCCACTGCTTTGGCCACGAAGTGAGCCGTTATGACACACTAGGTAAGGCGGTTGCTTTTCACGACCTCGGTCCCGAGGTCGTGGGCTCCAATCCTGCAGTGGGTGATTCTTTATTGCCGCTGCAAGCGGTAGTGATAGCCGTAAAGCTCTTCTATTGCTCTACAAAAGAGGCTGTTAAATCAGCTAGTATTTATTTATGTATTAGTATAAGTGCATGCATCTTACCACTTTGCTAAGATCTAATACAGTGGTTCTCAACCTTCTTAATGCCGCGACCCTTTAATACAGTTCCTCATGTTGTGGCGACCTCCAAACATACAATTATTGTGTGCGAAATGTGGAAATACGAGTTTTTTATGGTTTTAGGCAACCCCTGTGAAAGGGTCGTTCGACCCACAAAGGGCCGGCGGCCCACAAGCTCAGAACTGCTGATCTAGTGCCTAATAAAGGTCGTGTGCACGACATAAGAGGCAATAAAGGCTAGCTAACCAAGACATTTTGTCTAGCTAGGATAGTGCTGGTTATGAAGCACTTTCAGTGGTGTCACACGTGTCGAGACGGTTTTTTGTATGATAATATGCGCTTACTATAATATAAAAAGTCACAGAGGAAACGAGTAGGTTTGATTAGGGTAGCTGATTGCGGGGTTTGCTATCGAAGGCCCGTGCTCAACTACCAAGACCAAAGACGATTATCCATCATTTGTCGAACAAATGTGAACTTTATCATTTATGTGTGCTGTAAAATGCTGTTTGATCAGCTGTATTTACCTTTTTTATTCATTATGCCAGATGGCAACTTAGAGACATCAAGTATCAAATGCAGTTGATTCTCTATAAATCATCTAGTAAGGTTTATGTAAGGGGCCTTCCTATCACGGTCCTGATTTGGTGGCCTGGAGAAAAGTAAATGACTGCTTGCTGGTAGGAAGACTGCTGCAGCTCACTTGTATTATAAGCATTATGACAACGAACCAAGAGGGGTTTGAAGCACCTGTTGCTTGGGTCGAAGCAGCTGTCCAATGGACAATATTCACAAAAAGCACGACTTAAAGAGGGCCATTACCACACTATCATCAAGCACAGGTGACAGCACAGTAGTGTGCTATCACGTGTATATGAGTATGTGCAAATCGCTTGTAGCACTCTGACATTACCAGGCTATATGGTATTACCAGGCATTATTATATTATGATGCACTTCTCGTGTAACCTGCATTGCTAATTCTTCGCTGTAACCGGCAGGTCACGATTACCTCGGTTTATGGCACGGATGTCTACAGACAGAAGTTTGGCATCCGTACGGTGAAAGTGACAAACACGGCTTGGCTGATCAACAATAAACCATTCTACTGTCATGGAGTGGACAAGCATGAAGACTCAATCGTGAGTAACTAAACAGTCATTACGGTTGCCTGAAGTGCCTGTCATCGATAGTTCGATAGATGGGGGTAATTTTCTCTGCCACCACAGCTCTGTATAGTCATAATTTTATAATGTCTTTTATATAGCGTCCACAGAGAACCGAATCTCTATTCAGGGGCTTTATAACTCAGTGCAAGAGGAGCAGTAACCAACAGTTAGTGACGAGCAATGGATCTTTCTTAGGCAAGCATGCTCAGACGCACAAGAATTCTCTGGGCATCTGGTCAGTAAGGCTCGTATGGTTAGTTACCTTCACTAAATCATGCATAGGTAAGCGCTCAAAACACACAGGAAAATGAAAAAGGACAAGCTAATGCAGGTGGGGCTTTAAAAAGGCATTTTGCTCTTGCCCTTAGTCACAAAGTGCTCTGTGACGTTTCACACAAGTACGCACAGGATAAATCACTCTGACAGAGGTAGTGTTTTGAGGAACAGGTATGGTGTTGCCTTCTTTTTGAGTCTGTCAAATCAGAGAATGACGTGATGTAAGTCTGTATTAAGTTCCAAGCTGTGGCAGTATGGCGAGTACAGGTGCGGTGTCCAAGAGATTTGAAGTTAGTGAGGGCAGAACCAATATCGGCCCGACTAGCAAGAGCAGGTGGTATAACGGCAGGCTTGATGTGAAATCTATTCAGATAGGTCGGCCAGAGCGAGAAAATTGGGGAACCTTGAGGTGAATGACAGAATCATGAAGTCGATATACAGCTTGATAGGCAGCTAGTGCAGATTGGCATGGAGTAGAGTAATGTGACAGTTGTTTATGACAGTCAAGCCAAGCTGCCGAGTTTTGCACCGACTGTAAATGCCTCATTGTGAAGGCCGGAAGACTTACAAGTAGTGAGTTGCAGTAGTCTAGTTGCGATGTCACGAATATGTGGACCAGCTTGGCTGTCGTGTCCTCACCTAAGCAAGCCCAAAGTTTTGCAGTATTGAAAGTATTGATTTTCTAAAATTGCAAATTTGAGTTTTGCAATAGTGATGGGCAGACTTGGCTGTGGAACTGAAGTGTGACCATTTAGTGAAAAGTCATTTGAAAGACGATAAACAGATTGCATGCATAGAGACTGCCAGGGAAATGCTGGCTTGTCCTATTAATCGTAGGGAAGAGGGAGCTTGAGGTTTCCTTGCTCTTAGTAACACTTGGTTTTCCCCTAATTAGCAAGCTGGTTTTGTCGTCATTCAACTTTCACGATAGCTTGCTGCCATCCAAGTAAGATCGAGCGGCAGCAATAAGCCTTGTATGGTAGCTGGGAATGTTTGGGATGCTGGAAGGCAGGAAAGGGTTGCAACTGCACCTGTACAGCTTCTGATTATCTGCATACAAATGAAAGCACAGATTATGCATTAAGATTACATCGACAAGATGTAGTGTGTGAATTGCGAAAAGAACTGGACCTCAAGATGGATCCCTAGGCCCTATAGTTTTTGAAGGCTTTCTGGATGACCGTTGACCTTTGACATGTACTCTCAGAATGTTCCTGCTGATAAAATGCCCTAAAGAATGTAGCGTAGTACCTGCGACGCCTGGGCTTGACGGCAGGAAGCTCGAGAAAGATTTGGTGATCAGTGAAGTCAATGCTGCCATGATCCACCAGCAGAACTAGTTGAGAGACTCTAGCCAAGTGAGCACTCTCTCTGCTTGGTTTGCTCGATCTTCCTGCTACCTTGAATGCTATCGATCACCAGAGTCCTTCTCGAGCGCCTCACATATCGCCTGGGCATCACTGGCACTGAACTGCAATGGTTCAGATCCTATCTCAGTGGGAGACTCCAGAGTATTGATGGGGACTGACAAAGATCATCCCAGGAACCCCTGAAGTCTGGGGTACCTCAGGGCTCTGGGCTTGGTCTGGTTATTTTTACGGTCTATACTCTCCCTAGTGCCGACTTGATTGCCAGGCACAACCTAGGCTTCAATTTCCATGCAAATGACACTCAGTTGACAGACTATAGCCAAGTCAGCATTCCAGAGAAGATCGTTCCACAGTCCCAGAAGTGGTAACTTAGCGGAGTGATTTGCTCAGAAACTCGAGTGGAACTTAATTGCCATTAATTTGAAGTTTGAATATGTAAGAGTTGAGCTCGTCTGACAGTGCTCTCATAGTAGCAGGTGCAGCACAAGTAAGTTTTGCTGGATTTCTGTAGTGTGTCATGCATTTTTTAAATTTCCACAGTGTTTGCCGATCGAGTTGAACTTTATTGCAATGTTGTTGGACAGTGCCATACCATGCCTTACAGACCGTGCCTTTAGTTCGTATGCTCCAAAGCCTTGAACTCACTCCTGACTTTCGTCACGACATCTCCTGACTTGTCCACATATAAAAAGAAACTAAAAACGCATCTATTTATTACTGCGTTTAGTGGGTCCCTGTGATTCGTCCTTCATGTGCTTATGCGTGCTGACACTATGCATGTTGCCACTAGCCATACTTGCATGCTGACCCTGTGCATGTCGCTCCTAACCATGTTATTCTTGTTGTTTATTGAGCACGCTACCACTAACCATTTGATCGTGCTTCCTTCGCAGCAAACGTAAAGTGCCTAGAAAAAATTGAGTTCTCTGAGGTTGCTATAAAAAACATATTATTGTTATTATTATAGTCGGTTTGCATGATCGTAACTGACATGTAAAATACAACACAGGGATCACGTTGGGGGCCTCGAGTAAGCTATGGTGCTTATCTGGGCTCTAACTGCATTTTAATTTACCTTACACGTCTAGGTCTATTTTTGTAAATGCTCTCAATGTATCGTTTCATTATATCCTCCTACCAAGTTACGAAATCTCGAATTAGTAGAAGCTGAGCAATAAGAGGACCATGAAAGTACACTCCAAAAGACCATAACTTTTGGAACTGTTTGCTTGTCGAAACTGGTGTATTGTCACACAAACAAATGTTATACTATTGGTGCTGTTCAGGACTCATTAAACTCAGCAATTTTACAAAAAATGGTATCTAACTGTGCATGCTATTTAAAGCGAATTTTATTGATTCAGTTGCAATTTGGGCCAGCATAGATTAAAGTAATAATGACTTTGTTTTTGAACATTCGAAAGGTTAGTTGGCCAACGCTATAATTTATGTTCACACTTCAGGATTGCAGAGGTTTTTTCTTTTTACTAAATGGTGGTAAACGCTGGTTTATGTAGTGGGTCAGGTGCCATCTGACGGCTATTGTCGTTCAGAAAAGATCCTGGCTGTCTAAACGTTAAGCAAAATATTGAAAGAACCTCATGTGTGGAATCGCTGTTTCCAACATTATAATATTTGTTAACCAAAGATAAATCTCTGGAGCGAGCCTGATGGGAATCTGATTGCCCTTTTAGCTGGGAGTGCCTGTACAAGGGTCCCGCGACTAACTGCTATACTAATCAGCAGCCAGCAGCTCGTAGGGCGTGTCTACGAAATTTTTTGGCCTTCTACTTGTTTGTTCTCCATGATATGAATTCCAAAGTTTTGCCCAGCCACGACCTGCCACTGGACGGGGCTGCAGAGTACTTTGCAGACTATTTTCTGCAGAGCATGCAATATGAATACATGCTCAAAATATAGTGCTGTGTAACGTGCGATCGTTAGTTGAGCTTCACGTGCCGATATTTAACTCAGTATGTGGATACTAGTTACCATCGATTGGATTGGGTTGACTATTGATTGAGCAGAACTTGATATTTCACTTTTTGAGAATGCAAAAGCCTAGTGTCCTGAAATTTGGCAAATAATAATAAGACGCTTTTATTGCACTCTAACAGAAAACTCTCTTTCCATGCACTTTAAGTATACCGGAAAGAAAGTTTGTCAATTGTTTAGGTATAACTTACACAAATTCAGAATGCAACGGCAAGCAAAGGGCAATCAACAGGGCTGAAGGAAATGCTGTGAAGATCGTGTGTTCTAAGCTTCTCTTTAATAGGGTATACTCAATCACAGTATTTTGAAGTATGCAATTGTTATTTGAATTTATTGGAGCTGAGTTTTATTGGATTTCATTATTCCTAGGACACTGCAGGTGCCTCTGCTTCCTGCGTAAGCGGGTAAAGTTGTAACTACTCCAGTGCTTGGTTTGCATCTCAGCATGTGGTTGCTAAAACACTGCTGGTTTGAGACTAAAAGCCTAAGCTTCGGTGCACATTCATGTTGCTCTGCTTTGACCTCGTTATGCCTGCCTATATCAGAGCCTTTTAGCACACCAGAAAACCTGTTACATCAAATGGTGAGCTTGTCTTTTTGAGCAGGTATGCCTTTTCATTACTTGCATTGTCGCAAAGCAGTTTCGTGATAACCCTGATATTTGCGGGAAAATATTTATTTTAAAATATTATTCGGTGGCAAGTACTTTCTATTCGCTCAATCTCTCTATGCCCTGGTATTATTCGATATAGTCTAATGAGTTTGCACTGCACTTCTTTTGTACTTGCTTTATCGGCATACTGATTAAGGCTCTTGAGATTTGGAAATTCTAGCTAGGAAAGCAGTCGACAAAGCATCCGTTGTCGTGGGCATGGTTACTACCGTTGGATACCTGATGAGAGATGTAGTCATGACAACGGCTTTTGCTTGTCTTACAGACCATGAGACTGGGGCTTGGCTCCTTGCTGTGCTCGAGCAACGGCCCCTGCTTGCAGCTTCATCCGGAAGCTGCTGTTTCACGTAGATTTAAATAGCCTGAGTCTTGCTCGTGTTTGAGGTTTACAAGAATGTAGCTGGGTTGTCTTACGTTTAGATTCGAGGCAAAGGGCTGGATTATCCCCTGATCGTTCGCGACTTCAGCCTTCTTAAATGGCTCGGCGTGAACTGCTTCAGAACGTCCCATTACCCTTATGCAGAGGAGCTAATGGATCTGGCCGACGACATGGGCATAGCTGTCATCGACGAGTCGCCTGGAGTGGGCATTCAGTAAGCTTGCTCGGTGCCCAAAAGCATGCTTGGCTTTTCGATACGTTGAGCTGTTCCGCAATGCTTTGCTTTTTTTCTTAACCGGAAGGACAACAGGTTGCTTACATGCCGAGCGAAGGAAAGGGCGGCTGATTTTACTGCTTCGTTGCATATAGCCGAAAAAGAGCTGCAACGAATATATACCACACTCGAAAGTTTCACCACACCTGGTCCATCGATCTGAGTTCGGTTGTTGCTAATGGCAGTTTTTGAGTGAGTCATTAAGCTACACTAATTATTAAAGTGTGACAATCTGTCAATTTAATGTTGCACTAAGTTTCAGTTTGCCACGCTAGGCTTAGTAAATAGCTGCATTCGTCGGCAACCGAGTCAACGGTTTCCATGTAAACAGATTAGGGGATGTGTGGTCACGTGACTATCTGCCTTCTCTTGTATGCCATCCAACAGATCCCATTTTTGGCCCATTTTGTCACCGACGATGCCTCGGCCAGTGATGAGCTAAGGTATCTGGATGTCTCCTTGACTTGTTAAGGCAAGCCCCTGTCATAGAGATGCACGAACTAGAACATGCCACCAGTTGCACATCTTTCTGAAGTTACAAGAGCAGTTTTGATGTAACTGCACAGAGAGGGCCATTAAAACCTGGAATTCCTGAGACGGCTGAAGATCTCATATGGTACGGTTAGGAACATATTAGAAGCTTCTGGACTACGGTAGCACAGAGGCACTGCCGTGATCAGGACATCCAAGAAGTTCAGGTCTCAGTGGGAGACGCTAGAGTATTTATGTGAATGGACAAAGATTATCTGAAGAACCACTGAAGTATGCAGCACCTCAGGGGTCTGTGCTTGGTCCGGTTCTTTTCACAGTTTATACTCTCCCTCTTGCTGATGTGATTTCGAGCATCCCAGTTGCCACATCACACCACTTCTCGTTGACCTGCACTGGCTATCAGTCAAGCAACGGGTCGACTTCAAGGTTCTGTCGCTCACTTTTAGGTCACTTCATTCTTTGGCTCCAGCCTATCTCTCCGACATACTTCCCCATCAGGCCAAGCATCGTACCACCCGCTATTCGGAATCCAACAGTCTACAAATACCTCGTTTAAACCTCAAATCCTTTGGAGACCGTGCATTTAGTTCGTATGCTCCCACAGCCTGGAACTCCCTCCCGACCTGCGTCAGAACATCCCCTGACTTGACCAAAATTAAAAAGAACTTAAAAACACACCTATTTAGGACAGCATTTAGTGGGTCCCTGTGATTCGTCCTTGATGTGCTTATGCGTGCTGACACTGTGCATGCTGCCACTGTGCATGCTGCCACTAACCACATTTGCATGCTGACCCTGTGTATGTCACCCCTTACCCTATTACTCATTTTGTTTATCAAGCATGATATTACTCACCATTCAATTGCATTTCCCTTTGCAGCAAATGTAAAGTGCCTAGAAAGAGATTGAGTTCTCTGAGAACGCTTTATCAAGTGCATTATTACTATTATTCTTAGATTTAGATTGCCAAGCACAATCTAGGCTTTCACTTCTATGCGGATGACACTCAGTTGTGCCTTTGCTTTGATCCCTCCCAGCCTTCGAGCACTTCGAATTCTCTCAACTTCCTTGCTGCATGTATTGATGACATCCATACATGGATGGCAGCAAACTTTCCTAAATTGAATTATGATAAAACAAACCTAATAGTTGTGGGCTAACCAAATGTGTCAGAAATTTGAAAACCTATTTCTCAAAATCAGCTCTGCCAGCATATCTTCTGATGAATGTGCACGAAATCTAGGTATCCTATTCCTAAGTGACCTCATTAGACTACCCCATCAGCGCCACCGTCAAGTCTGATCACTTCCGGCTACATAAGATTGCTATAATTTCGAGCTTGTTTAGACTGGGGTACCACATATAAGTTATTCCATACATTTGTGACATCCCGTCTTGACTTCTGTAACTCACTGCTTGCTGGCCTACCGGCATGTGCAATCAGGCGATTACAACTTGTGCAAAACTCCGCAGCAAGGCTTGTCTGTCGTGAGCATCTCAGTTGCCACATCTTACCACTTCTAGCCGACCTGCACTGGCTACCAGTCAAGTAGCGCATCGACTTCAAGGTTTTGTCGTTCACTTTTAGGTCACTTCATTCTTTGGCTCCAGCCTACATATCAGATCTCCTCCCTCACCAGGCCAAGCATCGTACCACCTGCTTTTTGAAATCTAGCTGTTTACCTATACATCGTACAAGCCTCTAATCCTCTGGAGACAGTGCATTTAGTTTGTATGCTCCCAAAGCCTGGAACTCACTCCTGACTTGTGTCGTGACGTCTCCTGACTTGACCACATTTAAAAAGAAACTAAAAAGGCATCTATCACAGCATTTAGTGGGTCCACGTGAGTCGTCTTGCGTGTGCTTATGCATGCTGGCACTGTGCATGCTGCCAGTAACCATGTTAGGCTTGTTGTCATCGAGCATGATACCACTAACAATTCGATCGTGCTTCCTTTGCAGCAAATGTAAAGAAAGAAAGAAAGAAAGTGCCTAGAAAGAGACTGGTTTTTCTGAGGGGGGCTATAACAGATGCATTGTTTGCTACTATTAGATTATATGCTTCGAGACGTTTGCCTGCAAAGAAAACAGAACGAAAGGAGCTTGAAGCTCGGAGCAGTCGCCCTCTTCCTTGGCTGCGACTTTGCTATTGCCAGCTTTGCTAGCTCCATCACAGCAAAGCTGTTGTCGATGCCATGCTGGCAAGCTGGAATCGGTTGAGGAAATTAGATTAACGAGACAATATCAATTAAGCTTGCATGGCACCTGCTCATGCAATATTCGTTCAAGGTTAACTCTGGCGTGGTTAAGAGAACTAAGTTCTGCTTGTTGACCTTGTGCATGTTTCAAATGTAAAGTGCTTAGAAAGAGATCAAGTTCTCAGAGGGTGCTATGCAAATGTGTTGATATTATTATTAATATTATGAAGTTGCATAGGATATGTTTCTTTGTCTGCAGCTTAGCCTGTTATATTTGCATCTCTGTTTGATGGCCAGGCCATACACGTGGTAAAAAGAACCAAGTTATGCTTGTTGACATTGCGTGTGTTTTCACTACTCATTTGATCACGTTTCCTTTACAGCATATGTAAATTGCATAAAAAGAGATCAAGTTCTCAGAGGGTGGTGCTATGCATATGTATTATGGTTATTACTATTATTAAGTCGCAGAGGGTATGTTTCTCTGCCAGCAGCTTAGCATTTTATGCAGGCATCCCTATTTAATGGCCAGGCAATACACTCGTGCATATGTGCATCTGTGTCTTTAATGCCACAAGTCATGATAAGTGCCCCTCTAGCCAGATGGACGAAGTGGTTGCTAAATGACCCTACAGCTCGTTATATTTTTTTCTTTTTCGGCATATGTAAAGTGCCTAGAAATAGAATTGGTTCTCATGGGGTGCTTTACAAATGTCCTCTTCTCATTGTTGGAGTTTTGGAAGGCTTCGATCTGATCCATATCAGTTTTTTAATCAAGGAGCTTCGGTTGGAACTTAGCAGTAAGAGTGTGTATTGTGTTGATTTTGTGCAAGCGATGACATCGGTTTTTGAATGACTTAATCTTACTACTGCTCTCCATTATGAAAGTTAAAATGATTTTGTTATTGACTGCTGGGGTATGAGCTATGCATTGAATAACTGCTATGCAGTGTTTTTTCACAGGGATGTTAACCTTGGGCCAGACAGTCTGCAGCACCACCTCACTGTCATGGGTGAGATGATTACTCGAGACAAGAACAGACCATCTGTGATTATGTGGTCATTGGCAAACGAACCACAGACTGTCTCTAGTAAGGCACCTGCTTACTTCAAGTAAGTCTCGTCTATCTTATATCTGCCTGTTTATCCGTGTGCACATCCACAGGTATGCATCTGTTTCTTCATATGCAAGTGTATAGCTGTCTCTTTGTGTACACTTGAGCTCTGTAACGAAATGATACGTTAATCTAAAAATGTGTGCTATTTTTAAAAGGTTGCCTAATTTCTGATAGATTGTTTTTTGTTACAACTCCTTCACGATAATAAATATGCTGTCTTGTGGCACGATTGCCATCAGGATTTTTCAAAGGCTGCAAATCAATCTCTACAAGATCGACAATTATTTGGTTCACTGTGTGGTAGCAACGTTTAAAAAACAGATTGTGCTCACATTCTTTTTTAGATGCTGTCATTTGCATGCAGGCAGCCATGATGGTGGCCCTGGGCACCTGGCTGCAGGCACAGGGGTGGTTTTGATTTCACTACATGCTTTCTTGTCTTTAGCATTGCATGCTACACTTGCCTTGAACTGAGTTCTTGCGGGAGCTGTGCTGCTTTCCAAAGAACTGAGGAATGTTCACACGCAACGAATGCTCAGTAGCGGTTGCTTTGCAGCTCCGCGGAAAAGCTGAGAGTCGGCCAATCAAATCGATCGCACTAGACAACGCAGGCATGCAAGCAGCCTGCCTGCATCTGCCATGGGTAGCGATGGGGTGTTCACAGTGCCTGCCACTTTTCTTGCTTCTTCGCCACCGATGGCGCAAGATCGAAAGATTCACGTGCCAATTTCCAATAGCCTGTCATGTTCTAGATCATGCTGTCATTAGACGGACTACACAAGCAAGCCTCGGCAAAGGTTGATTCTGGCCCTCCCATTGGTACCCCTATGTCAAGAGTACGTATTATTGCAGTCCGAAATGTACTAGTCAGTTGCATTTGTGCGAGTCAAAAAAGTCCACCGCATGTAAGGTATCAGACCATTCTTGAATGTGAGCTGATTCGAATGCCTCATTTACATAGCACCAAACCAAGCACCAAACAACTCTGCCCGGCTGCCGAGCCTGTGCCATGTGTACATTTAATGATTCCTGCGTCCAAATTTTTCCCTCCAGCAGCACAAGTCGATGCAAATTGAGCTCATTTTAATCAGCAGTCGATGTTAACCAAGTTATGTTATTGTGGGAGTGTCAATTAGTTTTGTTTCTCTACAAATACCGTATTCAGTTTATGATTTCTTGCAGGCTCTCTAACTTTATTTTTCTCATCTTTCTTTCTCTCCTCGGGTCTCTTTTTTTTAGTCTATCTCTTCACCATCTAGCCACCATGTTGGGCCACTTACGCCAGCATACAATGCCGAACGGCAGCCATTACTCAGGTAATAATTGTGTGTATGCCTGCTTGCATACTAGATTTGTTGAGAATATCACTTGCAAGCACTTAGAGCCTAGCAGAGGCTTACCTAGGATTAAACAAGGAAGAGACCAAATATTGATAAGGACATTTGGATCTGTCCTAGGGAAGCCTTCCCACCAGTTCCTGCTTCCACCTTCTGGCTAAAAGCCTACTGCTGCAACGCGGTTTGTTACTACTCCCTTTGCAGCAAATGTAAAGTGCCTAGGAAGAGATTGAGTTCTCTGAGGGCGCTTTATCAAGTGCATGATTATTATTACTTGTTGCCAGTTGCTGGTAATAGGTAGCCGTGCTGACTTCTTGCTGCAGTGATCGCTAGTCAACTGCTGTGCGACTATTTCTTGCTCTAGGACTCTCGCCGACTTCGTCCGCAAGACAGACAGCTCAAGGCCCCTGACCGTGGTGATAGGACCCCCAGTCAATCCAAGTGTGGTGAGCAAAGTTTTCCCTTTATTTATTATCATGCTATCTGTGCGTGTGCCTTGTTTATGACAGTATCAACATGATTGTAGCTGCTTAGCCAGTTTGACTCACCGTGCAAGCCATTTAGGCTGGGCAGCCCATGTGTTCTACTTCTCATAGTTAGTACACACAACCTTTGTGATACTCCAGTGCAACCTAACAACGTGCTATCGAGTAATCGTACCTATACTCGCTGCTGCTTATTTCTACCATGGCTCTTAATGAACAACATGAATCTTGATCCATTGAATTTATTGCATTGATTCATTGATTCATGAATGATTTGGCCTTGCTCTCTCTCTCACACACACATCACTGTGTCCTTTCATATGTCTCTTTTTTACTGCTTCTCACTATGTCTTGATTGATGTATCTTGACCAACTCTTTATTCTGAAATTGTTCTAGTGGCTCGTGTAAGCAGGAGTGAGCATTTGCGTTCATATGTGTTTTTGACTCTAGGAATTGATCTTTTTATTATTACTTTTGAATCACGTTTTCTATTATTTATAATTTTCTATCTACTATTATTCTTCCCTCATCGCCACCAGTCTTTGTTAGCATAAGCTTCAAGCTAATCGTGTTTATAGGATGATGCCATAGCTTTGTCATGCACACTTGTCCGGAACTTCTCTGCAACACTTTCTTGCTGTTTAATCACCAGTGTCAAGATGTATAAAAAGGCTGCATGTATGGAGACACATGAGAAGCTGCTCAAAACTCAAAAGATATAAGGAAGAGAGAAACATACGTGTGCATGATAAATATATAATACCTCAGTAGCAAAGCCTCTGATGGTCAGTATTGAGCCGATGAGTGAACACGTCTGGCAGCTTTTAAGTGCTTTAGGATGGCATTCTTACGTCAATGATGGTCTAATCCTACTGTCATTGTGAGATGTGTAACATTTAACAGCTCAAAATAAGTGTAACTTATTTACAGATCAAACTTGTGTCAGCCCCTTGTCAGACTCGGCAAACTCACAGCGTTAAATGTGTTGGGGTACGTGTTCTTTCTATATCTTGCTGGCACTTAACCACATGTTTTCAATTTGCAGCCTGTCTTTGTCGACATTGTCTGCTTGAACCGCTACTATGGCTGGTACTCTGACATTGGTCACACAGAGGTCATCACACAGCAGCTGCTTGTGGAGATGGCACAGTGGTTTGCAAACTATTCCAAGCCCATACTGATTAGCGAATATGGAGCAGAAACCATACCTGGTCTGCACTCGGTGAGTGGCTGCCCTGTACTTTTGCCGAAGCTTATCTTTTTTCTCTGCCTGGCAGAAGAGTCTGTCGTGGCAGGCACTGCCCAAGTCAGTCAGGAGATCCCTGCAAAGGATGCTCCAAGGAGACACATCCGATTTGAAGAAGGCCAAGCAGAATGTGCACACTGGGATTATAAATAAATAAATACATATATATATATATATGCGTGTGTTTATGTATGATATATACTTCATCTGTATAGTGCTTTAAGAAAACTTAATCTCTATTTAGGCGCTTCACGTATGCCACAGGGCTCGTGCCCATGACCTCGGCCAGACCTTGGTCGAGGGGAGCACCTTAATCTATGGGCCAAACAAGCTATAGCTATGATATGATATGATATGATATGATCTAGGTGTCATATTCCAAAGCGACCTCTCGTTAGACGACCATATCAGCTCCACAGTCAAATCCGCCTATTTTCAGCTTCATAACATTGCTAAAATTCGGGCTTGTTTAGATAAAGATACCACATCTAAGTTGGTCCATGCATTCGTGACATCCCGTCTCGACTTCTGCAACTCACTGCTTACTGGCCTACCAGCATGTGCGATTGCAGCTGGTGCAAAACTCTCCAGCTAGGCTTGTCTGTCGTGAGCGTCGCAGTTGCCACATTACTGCACTTCTCGCCGACCTGCACTGGCTACCAGTCAAGCAACGGATTGACTTCAAGGTTTTGTCGCTCACTTTTAGGTCACTTCATTCTATGGCTCCAGCCTATCTGTCAGATATACTACCCCATCAGGCCAAGCATCGTACCACCCGCTTTTTGGAATCCAACAGTCTAGAAATACCTCATACAAACCTTAAATCCTTTGGAGACCGTGCATTTAGTTCATATGCTCCCAAAGCCTGGAACTCCCTCCCGACCTGCGTCAAAACATCCCCTGACCTGACCACATTTAAAAGAAACCTAAAAACACACCTATTTAGGACAGCATGTAGTGGGTCCCTGTGATTCGTCCTTGATGTGCTTATGCGTGCTGACACTGTGCATGCTGCCACTAACCACATTTGCATGCTGACCTGTGCATGTCACCCCTAACCATATTATTCATTTCGTTTGTTTTTCAAGCATGATTTTACTTACCATTCAATTGCATTTCACTTTACAGCAAATGTAAAGCGCCTAGCGAGAGATTAAGTTCTCTGAGGGCGCTTTATCAAGTGAATTAATATTAGTATTATTATTATATGATTATGCAAAGTATAGCTATGATTATGCAAAGGAGACGCCCGATCTTGTGACAGAGATAGCCAATCCTAGGAAAGGAGAAATTATGTTGGGCAGCTTGCCACCTTTCTGCCCACCTATCTGCACACCTGGCATTCATTGGTCGGTCCTAGGAGGGTGGTGGGGGCAAGCCAGGGTCTGTTGGTTCCTGCTTCTGTGAGCCCGTGGTTAAAGGAGATTAGATGCCAATATCGCATAGTGTCTCGGATTAAAGTCTCTGTGATTTAGTCGGTATGCAGATTATAATTGTGCAGCAAGGTGCCTTGACAGTCAAGGTTGCGTCAGTCAAGATCAAAGAGAAGTGTTCCAATAAAAGCGCCCCTTTGCATAAGCAATCGCCACCGATTCTAGAATAGAATGTGCTGTTGGTCGTCTTTGGTCGCATAAGTCAGTTGCTTATACAGTCAGCCCTCGACTTACGAAATAGATAGGGACCGGAAAATCTGTCGAAAGTCGAATTTTTGTAAGTCTAGAATAGTATAATATGTTCTACTACGATACGTTTTGACGAATACATAGAGAGGTAAACGAATTGAATTTGATAAAAACATAACAAATAAGAGGTAAATCAGAAGTAAATTTTTAAATTTTTCATCGATAAATGTTGATTTTCAATTTTTTGCATGACCGTGGCCATTTTTATATCTCCGAATTTTTGTAAGTCGAACCATCTTAAGTTTGGGGTTGACTATGCACAATTGCTGTGAGAATATTGTTCTGTTGGAGCTTTTGAGATCTATGTGGAATATATTTTTTTATTTGAGCAGAGGGCAGCCTTTTTTCTGTGCTCAAATGTGACAGAATAGCTTGTAGACATTGCTCTCACTACTTCTTGTGCAACGTCCATCCCAAACGAGAAAGGAGTGACTGATTTATACTGGATCACCACCATATCCAAGAGCTGCCCTGGCCCTTTGCCACCATCCTACTCAGGAACCGCAGAGCTCCATGCTGTCTTGTTTGTTGCACCCATTAAATTAAATTGAAATTAAAAAATTCCCTTTTCACCTAGATGCACAATGATTTTCAGCTACCTTGGTGTCATACAACTAATGTTATGGCGATGCTACTCATTTCCTTCATACAGGATTCTTTCATTTATTGCATTCGAATGCAATGTTAATTATGTCTCCAGTCTCTGATAATTTGAATGTAAAATTACAATTTTCCATGCCACCACTGTATATATATATATATATATATATGATATATATATATATATACCATATATATATATATATATATATATATATATATATATATATATATATATATATATATATATATATATATATATATATATATATATATATATATATATATATTAGTCGACTCTGCTTGTTGTAAGAATAAGTTCGGGCAGGTAAATAGGCATTTCTATTTGCAGAGAATTCCCAAATGTGGAGTAAGACTGATATTTGATATTGCGTAAAATCTGTGGTGCGGAATTGCTATTCTTATAAGCTGACTGTTCATATATCCGATATTCTTATATACAAAGTTGATTATATATATATATATATATATATATATATATATATATATATCAGGTGCTGATCATAAATTCCAAGTATTGCGACACACACACACACACACACACACACACACACACACACACACACACACACATATATATATTAGTGCCATCGAAATACTCGGAATGCAGATATATATATATATAATATAATGTATAATAAGATAATATATATATAATATATATATATATAATATAATATATAATAAGATATATATATATATATATATATATATATATATATCTGCATTCCGAGTATTTCGATGGCACTAATATATATATGTGTGTGTGTGTGTGTGTGTGTGTGTGTGTGTGTGTGTGTGTGTGTGTGTGTGTGTGTGTGTGTGTGTGTGTGTGTGTGTGTGTGTGTGTGTGTGTATTAGTGCCATCGCAATACTTGGAATTTATGATCAGCACCTGAGCCTCCTTTGCTCACCATAAGTTATTCGGGACTCGGACTAGCAGCAGGCCCTCTCCAGTGGATCGCTTGCCATGCACTCAGTTATTCTAGCACCTGTCTTCTGCAGATAAATAAAACGTGTCCGTCAGATCGCGTTGTGTGAGCAGGGTCAATCTTTCTTAAGGTGATCGCTTTCCAGTCCCCACTGGACCTTGACTTGCTTATTGAGCTCATGATTACTGCAGAGAAGCTTCTCACCAGAAAATACGTGGCAGCGGCACTGCAAGATCTGACCAGATAAATTTTCTGTCAACATCTTTTACTGTTGCTCCGAAATATTGGTTTGACTATTAATTGTGTGGCGCTTCGTCATTTTTCCGAACACGCAGGCAGCAAATTGTACCTTTGCGTTATAGCTGCCATCCTTAACATTCACCGAAGAATACCAGACTGAGTTCATGAGCGAGTATCACAAAGGATTTGACCTGCTGATACCACAGTATTTGGTAGGAGAGCTGGTTTGGAATTTTGCAGACTTTATGACCGTACAGGGTATGGACAGCAGCTGGCGCTGATGCTATTGCTCTGGGTTTTACATGCTCGGTATATATTTGCCTGTATGTATGCATATGTGATTCCACAACTCTATGAAGACCAAGTAGCTGTCAAGCTGCCAAAGTTTACTCTAGTGCATTCAGGACCTAAGCATCTTGCAATGCACATTTGGTAACCAACAACTGTCGTTGCAAGCAACCATCTAATCGTTTGCCTATACCTCTTACGAACCTCAAGACCTTTGAAGACCGTGCCTTTAGTTTGTATGCTCCCAAAGCCTGGAACTCACTTCCGACTTGTGTTACGATATGATTTGACCACATTTAAAAGGAAACTAAAAACCTATCTATTTATTACAGCACTTAGTGGGTCCGTGTGATTCGTCCTTTGTGCGTATGCGTGCTGACACTGTGCATGCTGCCTCTAACCATATTTGCATGCTGAACCTATGCATGCGACTCCTAACCACGTCATGCTTGTTGTCATTGTGCATGCTACAACTAACCCTACGATCATGATGCTTCCTTTGCAGCAAATGTAAAGTGCCCAGAAAGAGATTGGGTCTTCTGTGGGGACTGTAGCGAATGTATTCTTATTATTGTTGTTATTATGTTAACTAAAGAAAAAGCAGCTTGCTTGCAAGCTTAGCAGCCTTGGAGTAGCACTGAACTAGAGAGCCAAAAGTAGCAGCGCTGGGTGGCTGGAGGTAATCTGCCCAAGTCTGCAGCAGGAGGAAAACTAGCATCGTTGCATCATAATTTTGGACGTGAAATCCAGGGTACGTGATCTTTTGAGCAGGCCACTGCTAAGCTGGCTCGTTTGCCCTTAGCATCTGCATCAAATCTGGGCGGACTGTCGTACAGTGGCCTCTCATTAGACGACTATATTAGAGCTCCACTGTCAAGTCTGCATATTTTCAGCTACATAGCATTACAAAAATTTCGGTCTGCTTAGACAAGGTTATTGCATCCAAGTTGGTCCATGCTCTTGTGACATGCTATCTCGACTTCTGTAACATACATCTTGCTGGTCTCTTGGCCTATGCAATCAGGCACTTACAGTTGGTGAATAATTCTGCAGCCAGGCTTGTCTGTCATGAGCATCGCAGTAGCCTCATCACGTATTTGGTTCTGACCTGAGCTGGCTTCCAAACAAGCACCGTATCAGCTTCAAGGTTCTATCTCACTTTTAGATCCCTTCATTCTCTGGCTCCAGCCTACCTATCAGAACTACTTCCCAGCCAGGTTAGGCATCTTACCAGCCTCTCTTCTGACTAAAATTGTTTAGCTGTGCCTCGAACCAACCTCAAACCCTATGGAGACCGTGCCATAACTCATATACTCCCAAAGCCTGGAACTCATGCCCGACTGACGTCATGACATCCTTTGACTTAACGATATTTAAAAAGAAGATCAACGAAGCTATTTCTAACAACATTTGGGTCCTTGTGATCTTTCCTTTCTATGCTGTGTGCTACGTGTGCTGACACTGTGCATGCTACCGTTAACCATATTATGCACGTTGACAACGTACAGGTTACCACTAGCCATACCATAGCCACGGTCATGCTTTCTTTACAGCGTATATACAGTGCACAGGAAGAGATAAAGTTCTCTTAGGGCACTGTACAAATGTATTGTTATCATCTTATGCGTGAAATCACCCCAGGGTTACTGGGCCGTTATGAGGTGTTTACATCTGGCGACACCCGGGTTGTAGGTTCGACTCCTGTAGCAGGCAATTCTATATTTCCCACTGCAAGTTTCGTGACAACCGCTGCAAAAGGCTCGTCTGCAGCCTGTACGAGTGTATTCGGCCGTTCTTTCATTCCTAGCTAGTCGCCCGTGTAGGCGGGTCCCTAGGTAAAACAAATTGGTCGTTGGAATATCAGCCGACATAATAAGAGTAGTGCAGGATCCACGGGCGATTAGGGAACGGAATCGCAGGCCGTTGCGGAATGTAGCAGCATCAGGCGGCAGTAGTGGCTGAACGCACATGGCACACGGTCTTGGCCTCCGACCGGCACAAGCTGCAGCAAGTGTCTATTCCGAGCTCTAGTGACTGACTTCTAGCGGCCGCCAGCCACCTGACGGCAGCACGTCCAGGCGTGCTTTACGGACGAGCAGATGGACCTGGAATGGCCAAAGGCCGAAGCCGGGCATCTGGAAGTAACTACGGGTCGCGAAGCTGCCAGGCAAACTCGTGTGCAAGTTTCTCGGTGACCGTACGCGAGGCACGATGGAATGCTCTAGACCATCGCAGGGGTTGGCTGGGTCGACACTGCCAAGACTTTGCAGCCGGCCACCAGCAAGAGGCGCAGGAGCAAGAGGCGCTTGGGGCACCTCCGTGTGTCCGATGTACAGCGATGCCGAACCAGCGATGCCTGTTGCCAGGGCCGAAGGGGCTTGCCGAGCTCAAGTACGGGAACCCCCTCCCCCCCCAAACATTCGTCGGGCGAGCTCAGCTTGCTGCAGGCCTGTGCAGAGCTGAGGATAGCTGAATGTTTGTCGTGAGCTGGGCTAAACCCAGACCACCGCAAGAGCTCGGCCCGAAAGGGAAATGAGCCGATGCAAACTGCATGGCAAATCGCATACGGTTCGGCAGCAGTCCACTTGGGCCTTCTCCGCCGGCTGCAGGGCCGACTTGTAGACCGGCAGAGGACCCGGCAGATCGGTAGTCGAGCGATTGAGAGAAGGAAAGCCCTTAGGGCATCAAGCTCCTGCCGCGGGCAAGAAGGCTGGCCTTGAGCAAGTTAATGTTCGTCGTGAGAGAAGAGCAGGCCTGCTCTATCCGTCTGAGGCCCCGGCGTAACCGCCATAGTTGCTAACTAGAATACCGTTGGTCACACGGAGCAGAGCAGTTTCGGTGGAGTAGTATTGCTTGAATCGTGATTAAAACTTTCCTAGTCATTCGTATATGCTTCACGAGTGGTTTAGCGATATCTTTTCGAGAATATGGGGCACAAGAAGAAGAAAAAGAAGAGAATCTGAACGATAATTTGCCATGACCTGAAAATCCAGTTCAGGCCCTTCAAAGTGTTGACGAACGATGAACGATTCAGAAGGCTTCGGAACGATCCGCTTATCCAGTGAAGCATTAGCAACTTGAGTTGTGGCAGGACTAGGTTTATCTGGGCATGCTATTCTAAAACGACTTATCACCGAATGAGCACATTGTCTCCACTGTCGATTCGGTCTACTTTCAACTGAGGGAAATTTCAAAGCTAGCGCCTGCTTTAAACAGGGGTAAGACAGCGAAACTAGCTCGGGCGTTTATTTTATCGCTGCTAGATTACTGCAGTCTCTTTGTTCTGGACTCTCGGCTTCTGCTGTTAATTCGTCTCCAACTGGTGCATGCTCAGCAGCTCAATGGGTCTGCAGCATCATCCTACTTCTGTCTGAGCTTTTCTGGTTCCCTATCAAGCATCGAATAGATTTAAAGATGTATTACTAATGGAGTTGCCCGAGGCCACTCTCTAGGTCCGGAACGAAGGATGTATGCTGATGTTACTGCTTTATTCTCTTATTCTCTTGAGATATCTCATGTTAGTGTGTTCACAGTGTCTTTAGTGCATTTTAAACTCCATAGTGCATTTGCAATATAACAGGCATGAACTAAGAGCCTCTCCATGTGGTCCTATGCTTCTCAGAAGTAATTCGAGAGTTATCTTAATGTAAATCTTGATATAGCCGTAACCTAAGTCCTAGGTAGTCTTTCAGTACTGCTGAGGGCAAGTGAAAGCGCGACCACTGACATTTTTTGAAAGATCAAGTGGTAGGACGATGCAGCATGTACTGGTGGATGTAGTTACTGGCTGCCACTTGATTGACGCAACTCTATCTGCAGACAAGAGCCGAGTTTTGGGCAATCACAAGGGACTGTTCACACGAGAGCGCCAGCCGAAGCCTTCTGCTTTCCTAATAAAGGAGCGCTATTCCATCCTTCAGGACCGATTCAGGTACAACGCCAGTAAAATCCAATCTTAACCAATGCGGCTGAGAGCACCCTGCAAACAACTCACTAAGCTAAGTGTATTTGCATGTTTTAGGCAGCAGAGACCATAGCTCTACCATCATGTCGCTCTACACGGTGGCCAATGGCAATCGACTGCAGTGGAAGGGTGCTGCTGCTGAATCAGGCAGTCGGCCTTGGTCAAAAGTAAAGATCGATACGAGCTCGGATTATTGTGTGTGTCACTCAATTTGTACATGTTATCTGGTTTGAGTGTTGGGGACAGCTGCAGCAATCAAGATATCCGTGCATATTTTTTAAAGGTGCAATCTGCCACTGGAACCATAATATTCATAGTATTCATAATATTCATTCAGCCCTGTGTATGTTAGACGCCTACTACCAGTGTGACAATGTGCACGAAACTTGACGAAGAATTGTGACGAAGCATGTGGCTGAAGCTGTCTACTGTCCTTTAGTAAACCTGTCCTATGCTGATTGCGATTCTGTTAGTAAATATATGCAAACTCGTTTCTAGCAGTTTTTTAGATGGGCTGGATTGTGAAAGCATGTGCATGCAGAGTCCAGCAAGGATTCCATGATAATAGCTATATTTATAGTATTAGCCATTAGTTTTTCTAAGTGCAATCTTTCCCGTGATCTTGCTGCTCCGGCCGTGTTCTTCTTATGCCCTTTTTGGGTTTGTCGAATAATTTTGGTAGCATCTAGTAGCATCTCTCAGTGAGCAGTTTTAACTTATAGGAAAGCATTTTGAACTACACTTTTCCAAACACGGCTGTTCAATGTCCCTCAGAAAAGCTGTTTCATGGGATTAAACCAGTTTAATCTACTTCTTCATGTTGACTCTAAGAAGTAAAGTGCTAACAACAGATCGACATTTCAGTGGTTTCGATCTGAATGCCACCATTAAATGAATCTGCCGACACTGGTGTTAGGATGACAACTAATTTTCTTCAACTGAATAATGATAAAATGAGCCTAATTATAGTTTCTTATGACGATGTCTGTAACTTCACAAAGCCTTAAGGACTAATTTAGAGTTAAGCTCGAGAGTTTTCTATATCCCACTTAAAGCCTAAGAAGCTTTCTGTGTGCATAAGGTTGCCAACTCACTTCATCTTAGGCAACCGAGAGTAAGTGAGACGTATAGTCAGGAGGGCAGTCGTGGAAGAGAGTTGCATGGAAGTAACAGCTTAGGAAGATTGAAAAGACGTTCCACATAGAAAATGTGTCTGTCGCCGACGATCATTTAACCGTAGGAATGGAACAGCATTGGAACGATTCATTTTCCATAGAGAGGACCTTAGGGCAAGAAGGGGCTGAAACTAGGGCAGCAGTTCAGCTAGGTATGCAGGAGCCAGGCGGCAGTGGGCCTTGTGGGTCAGAATAAGATTTTTACTCTGGATTTTGATCGACCGGAAGCCATAGCAGCAGGAGATGCATGTCTGAAGCTCTGGGATTTGTTGTCAATCTTTCAGTCGTATTCATTACCGCCTGGAGACAATTTATGGCTTTTCGGGTAGCCCAGCCAAAACAGAATTGTTGTAGTCCAGCCGAAACAGGGAGCTATCAAAGTTTTTAGCCAGCCACTGTGGTAGACAGTCCCTAATGTAAGACATGGATCGAACGTGATTGTAAGCTGCCGAAGCATTCTGCTTAATGAAGCTTTTAAACCTTTAGCAGTTTTAAGTTATCAAAGATTATACCTAAATTCCAAGCACACGATGAAGGTCGCACTATACTATCACCAATAATGTGCGAATCTTGTCACTCGGAAACTGGAAAGTCCTACCCTTCAAAGTTGGCCCGCCGGCTTCTGTGGCCTTCTTTACAGAATGCATTCAAAATGACAGTTTGCTTAATGATCATATCAGCTTCACGGTCAACTTGCTGTACTTTCAGCTTTTCACTAATTCAAAAAATTGCTCGTGCTGCTGGTACCACAGCCTAATGAGTCTATTAGTCCCGTCTAGACTCAGGTAGTGCTCTCCCTAAAGGTATTCATACCTGAGTAATGAGATGATCTCACAGATGGTGCAAAACTTTTCGGCTTGCCGAGTTTGCTGTGAACGTCACAACTGCCCTAGGTAAGTGACACCTCTGGATAGTAACATGCACTGAATCACACAAGGTTAAGTACGAAAAGCACACCGAAACAAAAAGTCAAGTTCTATATAATAATAATAATAATAATTCACTTGATAAAGCGCCCTCAGAGAACTTAATCTCTCTCTAGGCGCTTTACATTTGCTGTAAAGTGAAATGCAATTGAATGGTAAGTAAAATCATGCTTGAAAAACAAACGAAATATATATATAGCGATGGGACAGCTTAACGGGATGCATCTTTAGCTGGGACTTAAAAAGCACATGGTCATCGAAAGTCGTGACTATAGCAGGAAGCGAGTTCCAAAATTCCGGTGAATGCTAGCTGAAGGCTCGATCACCTAAGGATTTCAATTTAGTATGAGGGACAGCTTGATGCTCGATGCTGATGAGCTGGTGGTGCAAGAGAAAAACCCCGAGGAGCTAGAAAGTCGCATCTTTGGTGCAAGCGAGTGAAGTGACCTGTAAGCCAGATTGAGAATCTTGAACTCGGTTCGGTGCTTAACTGTGAGCTATTGAAGCTCAGACAGAAGTGGTCTGATGTGGCAGCTATGCCTTTGACGAATGGCCAACCAAGCTGCTGAGTTTTGCTAGGGAGCTGACAGTTTAGGTCGCAGGCCGACATAAGAAAAAATGGTAAGTTCACGAGGGTGATAGGCAAGATAAGTGAACAGACGAGTCTTAAACTACGATGTAAATACATTACTATAATTCATTTGTATAGCTCCCTGAGAGAACTGAATCTCAACCCAGATGCTTCACATTTAGCCGCCGGGCTACAACTCACGACCTCGGTCGTCAATGACAGTAAGTCATTGCATGTGGTGACAAAAGCCTGAAGGGATTTCTACTCTTTCATCGTATGCGAACTAGAGGCTCGATCGCTGAAAGATTTTTTAGTTGGGGTTGATAACTTGACGCCACAAGGGGTTGTGAAGATAACATTGGAGGACCAAGGAGGTCGGGTAGATAGCCTGTTGCAAGCGAGTAAAGCGACCTTCATGCCAGACATGGGATCTCACAGTCGATTAGATTATTGATAGGGAGTCAGTGAAGCTCAGACAGACGTGTTGTGATGTAGCAGCTAAGCCGTTGACGACAGACCAGATGTGCAGCTAAATTTTACACCAGGTGCAAATGGTTAAGGACACAGGTAAGAGATTTGAATACTGGCAACTGCAATAATCTTGAGACGATGGTTCAAGTGAGCAATTGAGGTCTATTATATTTATATTAGTACAACAATGCTAATATCATTTTTCATTTTGGATTGTGCTGTTACTAGGGACTGCACTCAAACTCAGAAAGTGAATTTCTGGGTCAGAACTGTACGTGCACAGAGAATACTTAAATATTGGCGATCTTATAATAAATATCCACGACCAAGTTATTCGCTTGACTGAAAACGATACAGATGAGTAAATATTCCCACATATTTTTAAGAAAGAACATTGAGTGAGCTTCATCAACAAGAATGTAAAGCACCCGAGAAGAGATCTAAAGTTACAAATGATTTAAATTGAAAGACTCACGCTCAAACTGTTAAAGAAATTGAGCTTTTATCCCTGCATATTTATGAGCAGATATGTGGTCCATTTACAGTATATCTATGGTGAATACACCTGTTTTGTCAGATGTAACCATTCCAACTGTTTAACTTATGAATTATGCTAATTTAAAAACAATATATAAATAAAATATATCGCAAATTCCACAATAAGCTGGCAACAGTCGGCATAAGGACGGCCTACTTATGGCCTCACAGCGATACTTCCGGTGTTTCCCTTCATTCTGAAGTTGCTTGCGGACCGTTGCTGAAAGCGCTCGCTGGCCGCACGTGATCAGTCCATTACTGGTATAAAGCTAAATATAGTTTACATCGTCAGAAACATGCCAGCAAAATTTTCTGGTGATGAAGTGGATGTACAGATACAAACTGCTGAGCGCAGCCGCTGCCGCAAGATTTGCTTATCCATTTATGCGCTGGCACTCTTGGTATGTACTTTTGCTTGCAATCATACCGTTCTTTAGTTAGATTGTATCTCAGTTCAATAGCCTTCGTTATGGACGAGTTTTCTTGATGGGCTTGCTGTGTAGTTATCACGTAGTCTACGTTTAGTCACCAACAGCCTAAGAACAGATGTGACCAAGCCCAATCCGATGGAAGGGCCTGATAAGTGTCTTTGCAAAAACCTTCCATTTCGCATATGAAATGAGTAAATAAATTTTGAAAAAGCAGCTCTTTTGGAGCTTTCCCTCTTCCGGAATGTTTAGTGATACCGTTAGGCGGTCAATATCATCGCTATCCAATTGCCTACACCGTTCGCACTGTTACTGTGTGTCCTCATAACGTTCGCTAGTTCAGGTAGTTACAAAACTGTGCAATTCGTGCAGGCGTGATGGTCGTAACATGTCAAACTGTAAAGACGGGTCACTCAAAATTTTGCAGGTAAGAGCTATCAACAACGCAAACCTTGCAAAAGTACAGAGAATTGCCAGTAGACTACAGCTAGCACAGCAGGTGACTGTAGCCAGTTCTTTACATGCCTAAGCAGCTAACGCTTGGGGCGATGACTCACCGAACGGCAGATCGTCACCGTAGAGACTGCTGCGGTCAGGCTCTTGCCATGTAGGCCAGTCGGGTCCGAAGGTATACCTAAATCGAGTTTCATACATAAATATCGCTCAGCTTATGCTTATGTGGCTTTTTGTATGCAGTCTCAACATCAAGGTCTATGGCCCTTGCTCAAAGTTCATAATTTCTGGGCATGGCAGTAATTTTACTGACAAATCGGCCGTACCAAACAAGCCACTACTCGATTGCTGCCAGCAGAAGCCATCGGGTCACTGGCAGTGCTGTGGTAGAGTTTACTAGTAGGATGAAGACTTGGGCAACCCCTGGGAAAGCATGCGGACAGCTCGGCAGTTCCTCTGGTCAGTCATTTTCGCGATCGTGTTCTCTCAAACGTCTGAAAGCCTGCACGTGAGATGGGGCTCATGTGTGAGCCGAGTGTCTGCATAGTTTTGGCATGTTCGCCTTATGCAGCCAGGGAGCCGCAGAGAAGCATCGATAAGCAGCCGACGGCTCCAGAGATCCCAGTGGCTGGTAGGCTGCCTGATTGATTGGATCGGCAAGTGCGATGGGCACCTGCTAACTGGCTCTTACGATCTGAGATCTGAGACTGGGACTGAGCTCGGTTTGGCTCGGGCTTATTTGAGTCTTCTCTTGCAGTGGTCTGCAGTGTGGCTGTACTAACTGCAGAGTTTTCATTGCAATTCCTAGATTTTAATTTGTCAACGCTCTCAAGAAGCTCCGATTTTCCGGTGATGCATGCAGGAATGTGCTGTTGTTTGTTTACAGTTTTTTCGGTGGCTGACGCAGTGGTAAGCCGTTTGAATTGCACTTAGGAATACCCGTGCCCGTTTTCGTATGAGTGAGTGCAGCTCTTTGATGAACGTACTGTGTTTGCAGATACAAAGAGCCAGGCTTCATGTAGTTCATTCATTAGTTGCTAGGCTGTCACGCCTGCTTCCTGTGCGCAATCAGCTGGATACCATTTACACAATGACTGGTTGGATTGGGTTTGGGTGGGCAGCGATTGAACTGTAGTTCAGCTCCCTGCATATGTCGTCTCTTTCAGTCGCCAGCGTCTTTTTTCTTGCTTAGTGGTTTCCTTCTCTGGTCTCTCGCGAGCCACGCAGTTCGATAAAATTGTTTCTGCTGCCGTACCATGCCGGCGGCAATGTAGAACAGCCAGGTGGTGCCTGCATTTGCCGCTGTCTCACACTCTTTTTGTACATTCGTGGCAGCCTGGTGGCTCTAGCTGGTGATGGGCTATGCGAGCAGCTTCTGGCAGTTCATCTCGGCTTGCTTATCGATACATTCATTTTTTGCTCGACGTCAGCTGGCTTCAGCAGTGGCCACTGCCGGCGGCGTGTGGAGCGTCGCCGACCCGCGCATCGTCGGTCTGCAGCTCTACCAGGTGTACGGCGACCAGCCGGCCACCATACCCGCCGTGATGATCACGTGTGGCCTGCTGAGCATCATGGCGAGCATCATTGCTATGACCGGAGTCGTGAGAGGAGACAAAAAGCTGCTCGGCATGGTATGTAGCTGCTCGGCGTGGTATGTAGCTGCTCGGCTGCCGAGGTCTGCCTCCCCTCCCAGCGCCAGCAGTCACCTTCTCAGAGCCGCTGGGCTGAAGCAGATTCGAGAGCTGAGCACAGCTCAAGGTGTCGCTAGTGTGTGGGGGGGTTCCTGCCTGCCGTTGTGTGTGGCTGTGTGTGTGTGCGTGTGTGTGTGCGTGTGTGTGCGTGTGTGTGTGTGTGTGTGTGTGTGTGTGTGTGTGTGTGTGTGTGTGTGTGTGTGTGTGTGTGTGTGTGCGCGCGCGCTCGCGCATAAGTGCGCATGCACGTGTGTGTGTCTCCGTGTGTGCGTGCGTGTGTGTCTGGGTGAATTTTCACTAAGCAGTCACCTTGCCAACTGAGGTTGTCCTCATTTGAGACCTTTACACAGCTGACTGAAGTAGCATGATCAGCTTTTCCATTTTCAGTCATCAGCAAGCAAGAATTGACTAGTGACTCCGAGTGCCACCGACTAGGCAGGCTCAGCTTTGGTTGCACAAAGATTGCATGTAATACCGGTCGCTTCTGATACGTTGCAGTTTCTCTGTTTCATCGCTTTCTTGCTGATCGCATGGCTTGGCATCGGTGGATACTGCGCTTCTTTGCATGACACGGTAAGAGTAGGACTTTAGCAGTAGTGTCTGCTGTTGTTTTGCAAAATTCTCCATTTCTGTTGCAGAACCTGCTGGTTGACATTGCTGTGCACTTGCAGCGTGCATACTTTATCACGCGCTTGGTCATTTTCTTGACCTTGGGCAGAGCTTAAATTAAAACTGGTGCGCTATAGTTGAATATATTGAGCTATTTTGTACTGTTTTAAAAGTTTATTGAATTTGCATACAGCTTAATTTCTTTATTTTATTTTTGCTTGCATGTTTGACAGTGCCCTCTGATAAAAAAAATACTGCATCCTCTATCTGCCGAGCTGGTTTGGTCTAGCGGTTGAGGTGCCTCGAGCCCCGAGGCATGTGTGAAGCGCCTGAATAGAGATTAAGTTCTCTTGGGGCGCTATATAAATGAATTATATTCTTCTAATCTGAAAGCGGAATGCTGAAAATAGCTGATACTGTTATACTGGCCGGCTTGGTTCCTTGCTGATCAAATGCAAGCCAAAGTTACTGTCTAACTGAGAGACCAGGCTTGGCGTGCCAAAGCCACGTGTCAGTCACGTGTTGCCCTTCAGCTCTGCTACGGACGCTGTTTGAGGTCTGTCGGTTTCTTTGCCAAAAGCCATTTGGCTGCATCTGCTTTTGTCCTGCAGGTCGTCGAGAGTGTCAAAACCGCTGTGGCAGTCCTACCTCATTTCCAGCTGCTCTGCCGCTGCTGCGGCAGCGGCGGCACCTCTCTATCCTCGTAGGTCTTGTCGAGTCGAGTCTTCTCGTCCGCTTTACTCTCGTGCATGAGACCTCTGTGGTTGGTGCTTGTGCATAACTACCCTAGCTATGAGTTCATTCGAGCGAGTAGACCTCCCCCATAACTCTGAGTGATTATTTGTAGATACGCAACATAAGATTTACATACCATCTTGGTAACGTGATATTTAGTGTCACGGATTCAGGATCCCGAGGTCCCAAGCTCAGGGGGTAGGGGGCAACCCTGCTGCTCTGTTGAATTTCCTTTGCCAGTTGAATGAGACCTGTCATTTCTAGGCTGAGTGCAGTCCTCTGCTGCACTTGGAGACAGCAGCTTTAATAGTGACACCAAAATGCACTAGTGAGATCACAAGGTCGCACACACGCTGGTCGGATGAAAAGATCAGGTAAATTACTCACAGGGGAACTGTGAGCAGTGTTAGAATACACTTTCATCCAGCGACCCACCTGAGTCTCACCCATCAAAGTCTCAGCTGTCGCCTATTTATCCGGACTCGTCGCTGGTTTCAGCCTGCTCACTCTCCTAGCCAGCAGCACTCACTGTTTGCTAGGCCTGCAGTGAACCTTTCGGACCCGTGAAAGGTCGGGAGCTTGCAAAGGGCTGGCTGAAGGTCGTTATCCACTCGCTCGTGCCTGGGGGCGTCGACGGTCGGCACAAAAAAAGATTTCTAAGGCTTCATATTGTTAACTGCCCACCGTGTGTCATTTAGTGTCTTGCTTAGTGTCTTGCTTCAGCCTGAATCTGTTAGTTTAGCTTTAATTATTTCTAACGCTGAAATGCAGTGCCACCCTCAATTCGGCTATTGTTCTCTGTGATCTAATGACATGACAATCGTGAAGTGCCTAGAGAGTGAGAGAGAGAGAGAGAGAGAGAGAGAGAGAGAGAGAGAGAGAGAGAGAGAGAGAGAGAGAGAGAGAGAGATTGAGTGCTTTGAGATTTGTGAGGAGTGATAGTGAAAAAGCATTGCATGGAGAAAAATGAAAGATTGCAATGCTAGGCTAGTAATGCATGAGCTGTAGGCAGCTGTGTTGTGTGCAGATTTGAAAACATTTTGCAACCATTTCAAAGTTGGGCATCGTGCGTTGAGCAAGCACTTTGATGTCCGGGTCGTTTAGATAGATTGCCTAGCAGAACAGCTGCTTGTTTAACGTTAGCATAGCAGCTGCTGCTGCCAAGTTTGCTTTGGGGACATCGGGATTAGTTGTTTTGTGACCGACTTTCTGTCGCAATGCATCCGAGGGCCGACATTATGCAGGGTGGTGCACTTCTGCCCCTTCCACTTCACTTCACTACCAATTCTAGGAATGCAGCCTTGTACCACTGTCACCCGACCTGCACACCCACCGGGACTACAGGTCGATAGAAAGAGAGGGGGAGAGAGAGACACACACACATTGAGAGTAGGGTAGAGAACCGGGCAACAGCTGAGTTTTCTAGCAGCACCCTCTCACTCTAGCTTTTTTGTAGCGTGATGGGACGTGAGGATGTAGCGTGTAGCGTGATGTTGCATTGTGGGGCTTCGTTGGTGGCTATAGCCAGCCAATGCTACTTGAGTCGGTGAGACACACCCCTGTTCAAGCCTTTGCCTTGGGATTGTTTTGGCGAAGAGTGGTTTGGTCGTGATGGCTGGCGTACATCATTGGCCGGCGGTGTCAAAGGTAGTCATGTTGGCAATGGCAGAAATTGCCTGCAATCTAAATCCTGCCCTGTACGGAATGAAATGCGTGTAGCTATACTGTGTGGACTTTGCTCTTTTTTTTTACTCGTGTGCTATCCTAAGATCCTATTATTTCTTATTTAAAACAAGGCTTTTCATGCTGACCCTGTGCATGTCACCCCTAGCCATGTTATTCATGTTGTTTATCAAGCATGATATCTATCACTCACCATTCGATCGCATTTTTTCTTTCCAGCAAATGTAAAGCACCTATAAAGAGATTGAGTTCTCTGGGGGGGCTTTATCAAGTGTATTATTATTATTGTAATTATTATTATTATTACTATGGTAGCCTGGGCATCTGCTGCCTGTCAACCTGCCTGACGGCATCTACTCCGGGGACTTGTGTAGTCAGTCACCTTGGGTATGCTTTGCTTTCATTTAGTTGCTGTTAGTGAATGCTTCTGATCGCATGCTCGTCTTTACTCCTGTCACTGAGGGGTAATATAATAATATAATAATAATAATGCACCTGATAAAGTGCCCTCAGATAACTCAATCTATCTCTAGGAGCTTTACATTTGCTGCAAAGGGAAATGCAATTGAATGGTGAGTAATATCATGCTTGATAAACAAACAACATGAACAACATGGTTAGGGGTGACATGCACAGGGTCAGCATGCAAATGTGGTTAGTGGCAGCATGCACAGTGTCAGCACGTATAAGCACATGAAGGACTAATCACAGGGACCCACTGAATGCTGTCATAAATAGGTGTGTTTTTAAGTTCTTTTTAAACGTGGTCAGGTCAGGGGATGTTCTGACGCAGGTCGGAAGGGAGTTCCAGGGTAATCTTTACTTAGTTGTAATCGTTACTTTGGTGTAATCTCGGCACTGTATACTTGCAAGGTGACTCGGCTCGACGTCTAGTTGGCCATGGAGCCGTTGTTGCTCTGTCGCTTTCACACGATGTGCTTGCTTTTTTAATTTAGAGGCACATTGTTCTTTTTGCATTGCGTTCAATACTGCATTATTTTGCTGTAGCTCAAGGCCACGATTAACTCACGCTTCAGCCAGGCCGCTAAGTACGTCGATTCAGCCGACCCCAGCACTCCGTACAGGTCGTGGATGCTGGCCATACAGCAGTACATGCCTCGTTGCTGTACTGTCAGTCAGCTTTCGCTGTGTGCCCGGGTAAGGTGCCTTTAGGGTTTAGCATCACGTGGGTGCATGTCTCCGTGCACTCAAACGCAATAGTTTTTTAACGACTGGGGCAGCCGCCAAGGCTGCTGCCTACTCGCCCGCATTTTGTGTAAATAGTGAGCATTGCTGTCACCAATAGTATTCGTACTGCTCGCAATTCGATAAGGCAACATGTTCCCCGCAATTATCACGTATCGCGTTTTATTTATTTAGTTAACATGACGTTCATCTCCCCTTATTTTCAACGACTTGTCAGACCCTCCCAGGTATAGAGCTGATCGAACGCTGTCGAACGCCGTTTGTTATGCTACCCTAGGCTCGTTGCAAGTGCTCAAGAGCATTAGCTGATGTAGTATGGACTGTCAGTTGCCATAGCTGTCACCTAAGCTCGTTCCACAAATGCTCGAATGGGTCAAGTTTAGGGGGGTGACTCGGCCAGTCCATAATTGGCACAGGCGAGTAACCTAACTCGGATTAATAAAAAAATACTTTGTATTTTGGTTGCTGTCGTGATGGAAAATATAATAATAGTACACATTCGTGTAGCGCCCTCACTCAGAGAACTTACTCTCTCTAGGCACTTTACATTTGCTGCAAAGGGAAATTCATTCCACGAAGTGCCATCGCACCTGAGATGGCCAGTGTTCTAAATAAGGTAGAAATAAATGTCTTGGTTCATGATGCCTGGTATTTAATGCAGGACTCCGATGCCATAGTTGCTGGAGTGCCTCTACGATATGACACCTTTTCCATCGAATTCGATCGTTGGCTGGAGGCATGTGAGTGAGCAGGCTTTGTTGGGTTGCCTGTGCATGTATAGCCTTTTCTTTCAATTCGATAAGAGTGTAAATTTGCTTTCGCTTCTTCATAGACCTAGTCTTCAGCACTCCATTGGATCCGAGCCTTGTGCGATTGTCAACGGCTACTATATTCATTGCGGACATAAGTAGTTTCCTCATTTCTACTCAAGAAAGCAGACCAGCCCAATCTAATTGCATTCTGACTGTATCACTGCTTACTTACCAGCCAAAGCATGCAGACTTAAAACACGAGCTTATGTCTCTGACCAGAGCAGACACTGCTCTGCACGAATGTGCATTATTGTCGAGCTGGTTTGCACCGGTGGTTAATCTGCTTACCCCTACCAAAGTTAAGGTGAATCTATTTGATGGTAGCGGTCATGGGCTCTAGCCCGGTGGCACTTGTGAACCGCCCGAGTAGAGATTAAGTTCTCTTAGGGCGCTATACAAGTGAGTTATTTTACTGTCAGTTGCAGTGGAAGGTGACTAGGTGGGTTTACCATGTTTTTGATACCTTGGATTGCTTTGTACATCCAAGGTCTGTTTGATGACATAAGATAAGTGCAAATTGTCTCAGTATAGAGTTAAGGTGCTTCGACTTCGCGACCGAGATTGGTGTGCTGGGCGTTTTGCGGTTCGAATCGTGCAGCAGGCAACTCATTGTTGTTCATTGCAAGCAGAAGTGATAGCCGCCGAGCTACGGCTCCTCTGCCACTGTATAGAAATGAGGCTGCTGAGGCGGTTAACCATTACTCTAGTGGCTAAAAGCAGAGAAAAGATGGATCCAGCAATAGCCAAGCAACAGAATGAGCTTGTGCAGACAGCCATTGTGCCCGTGCTGCTGCTGCTAATTAGCTGTAGGCGCAGTTACAACAGGAAAAGACACAACAAATCTCTACCTGCTTCACGGTTCATTGGAATTTGTGCCCTGGCTGATAAATCAAGTCATCGTCTTTTAATCGCCGAGCACCCAGAATGGTGGCATTCTCACGTTGCCTAGATATGCACATTGATCCTTAGGATTGAGAGTACAGGGTAGTGCTTCCGTGGAAGCACCAGAAAATGTCTCCGACTATGGCTCTGCCACCTGCGCACGTAACTGTGCAGGGGGGGGGGCATCAAGCTGCAGTCACAGTTCTCTGCACCTTACTTTGGCTGACTTGAAGCTGGCATGTGATATTCTCGCTTGTGAGAATTTACTCTTGTCGTCCAGTAGACCAAGAGCCAGTCTTCAAGCAACCAACAGATTTGGTCCTGGGCCCGGCTCAGCTTTTTTGTTTTTGCTTCAAACTCACCCGAAGCACTGTCTTCCCACTTTGCCCTGACATGCGGCTATGCAAGTGCATGCCTCATGGTTTACCTAGTGCTGTGGTGTCAGTGATGGAATCTAATTAGCATGGTAGCTTGTTTGAGATTGCCATCCCAACTCCTTGTGCATCTGCACTGTAGAGGTCTTTTCGGAGTGTCGATATTTTCATATGGCGGCCTAGTAGGAGGCTGTTGGCCATTGACGTTCTGAAGTACTCAGCTAGGTTAAACCAGGTACTTTGCTCTGCGTCTGGTATGTGAGAAACCTTCATATTACTGTAGTCCTGATTGTGAAGATCAGCAGAACCTCCTAAGCAAAGTTGCTATGCTCCTTAATATTTGGCTTGCTGCAGAGGCACTAGTTCCCGTCCACATTGCCAAAAAAAGGAACAAGATTGGGTGTGAAATTCGTGCACATTACGATCGATCACTTGTGCAAGCAGTCACCCAATCGACTTTATATTGTCTTACAATGCGTAGATTTAGGCATTGAAATTGGTTGATTGTGTACATATTTCATGGTTACCCCGGCGATTTCGCGGGAGTGTCGAAATCCATTAAGGCACGAAGGTCGTTTCCCGTGTGACTGTGTGCCAAAAATGTTTTGTCTTGAGTGGGTGCTAATGTCACAAGATCGCGCTTCCTTTGCAGCAGATGTTAAGTGCCTAGACAGAGATTTAGTGCTCTGGGGGTGGTATATCAAATATATTATTATTAGTAGTAGTAGTAGCAGTAGCAGTAGCAGCAGCAGCAGTAGTAGTATTACTTGACCGAATGTGCTATTCAATCTACCGTTTTATGCCCTCGTCTTTGTGGGCTTTAAGCCTTGGCAATAATGTATCCCTTTTTAGCCCAGTCCCTGATATGGTTCCTGTATCCCATATATACAGTACACGTTACTTTCAGACTGCCATGTATCGATATTCATTATATCCATTGCTAAGCATCAATTCACTGAGCTGATTTGGGCCCTGTGTAGATACTTAAACACTGCCTACTCTGTCTCTTCACTTGCTCTTTGCTATGCTTCATTATCCTCAAGCTGTGAGCACGTGTCGAGCTGTATGCACTTGGGTCCGAACTGATGATACTGTTGACAAAGTACATTAGATTGTGTATAGATTTATAGCACTGCAGCTTTATTCTGCCCTAAAGTAAACCTCATTTGTGTAAGTTCTGACCGTATATGTGCAATCCCTTCTTTTTTGGATTGCCTTAGACAACTGTTCTCTTTTTGAATTTGCTGTTAAATTTGTTTGGCCATATGCTTTGACCGGTTGTTGCTTCAGTAGCTTTGCTTGTGAATAAATATTTGTATGATGATTGAGTGCGCAAGTGTGTGAAAACGGTTTACATTTTTGTGAAAATGAAAAATATCAACTTGTAAATGCCCAGGAATGTCTGAATGCGGACTCACTACCGATTGGTTGTCTTGATTTTCAGTCCTGTCCTCCCGATTATACCGAACTAGTGTGGAGCTATCTGATGCCGTCAATGTACGGACTGAATTTTGGAATGGCACTTTTTTCGGTAAGTTTACTTTTTCTGTGAGGGTTGAGCTTCACATAGAGTGGCTTTTTTTAAGGCTTCCCGGAATAAAAACTTACATCATTGTATGGTGACCGGCTATGGCAAAGTTCCAGCGTCATCTGCTTATCACAGCCAGTGCATACAGACATTTCCCTTGATAGTTGGCTCTGTATAGATGGGTGCCATCCATCTATTTGCCAGCACTCGCCTGAGCAGTTGCCACCATCACAGCAGCTGTGCCAGCTTTTGATGGCGATCGATCGTGTAACGATGAGAGATTTACCTGCAGTGTTTCACATGCACTTATCTGGCCTTTGCTCTGAGTTTGTGTATGTGCTATATCCAGTAGTATTAAAATATCTACACGAGACAATCTTGGGCTAGTGATGACGAATAGCTGATAGACCTGATATTGAGCTGCTGCCGCTGCGTTCGTCCTAGTGGTGGACCATTGAGCATTACTCATAGTCAGCATGGCTGGCTGGCACTGTGCTGGCTGCTCCCTACTTTGTCTAGCATACCTTGTGCCAGTAATAATAACAAAACACGTGTATATCAGCTCAAAGAGCTAAATCTCCTTGTTAATAATGGTAATAATAATAATAATACCTTTGTTTAGTGCCCTCGGAAAAATAGATCTCTTTCTAGGTACTATACATATACTTTAAGTAGTTGGCATATTGTAAATGTACTCATTCGTTCACGAAGTCCCTCACACTAAATTGAAATCTTTTGGCGATCGAGCCTTTGCATCGTGTGCACCGAAAGTCTGGAACTTGCTTCCGGCTTTGTTCAGTACCTTCAATGACCTTGCATCTTTTTTAAGTCGTCAGTTTTTCCTTTACCCCAGTAAATGTGTCTGTTTTTTGCTCCGGCGCCCATACCTTTGCATGATTCACTGCATGTTATTAGCCGTAGGTCTTAATAACCATTGGCCACGCGTGTCTTCATGACAAGCATATCGTGCATGCCTTGGGTATTGATTCTCTTTCAGCGAGCTGTAAAGCACCTCGATCGTGATTAGCTCCTCGTAGTGTGCAATACAAACTACCTAATAGTATTATTTTTATTATTATTATTATCATTGTTGTTGTACTGAGATTCGGCTCAAGAATGGAAAAAAGTCGAGGCTTTATAGCCCTATAATGAGCCCAAGAGAAAGAGTAATAAAGAGATAGCTCCTTCGGGTCGAGCACTTTACCTGTAACAGAGAGCTTTCGGAATCAATCCCATCTCGAGGCAAAATTCTTTTTCGGAGTTCAGTCCCACAGCAGACAACCTCTGGTATCTCTGTATTTTTAAATTATTGTGGGCACTTGACAAATGTCGGAAAGGAAGCATGTCAATTGGTTAGTGATAACATGCTCCGTGTCAGCAGGCACACCACACAAAAGACGGCAATGCACACGAACTGAGCAAAGTCTGGAAGGAGCGGGTGAGTTTCCAAGTTCTTTTTAAATTTCGTCCTCGGAATAACTGTGCAAAATCTGGAAGGAACGGGTGAGTTTCTAAGTTCTTTTTAAATTTCGTCCCCGGGGAGTGGCTTAACATCAGTTGGGTCGAAGTTCCAGGTTTTGAGAGCACCCAAACTGAAGGCGTAGTCTTCAAAGGTTTCTAGGCTGGTTAGAGATAAAGCTATCTGATCTGAAGTCCCAAATCCAGGTGCTGTGATGCAAAGCCTGACTAGGAAGTATCTCAGATCGGTTGCTGGAGCAAGAGAATAAACGAACTAAAAAGTAAGTGACAGAACCTTGAAGTCGATGTGCTGCTTGACAGAGAGCCAGTGCAGCAGGCCTGCTGATAGGTGTGTAAAGCAGTAGTTAGGATGTTCACGACAGACTGGGCTACCTGCAGAGTTTTGTACCGACTGAAAATATCTAATAGCACAGGCTGGAAGACTTGTGAGAATGGAGAAGGATGCCCAGATTCCATGCTGAGGTTATGTGCGATGTTTTTGCTCAGCCCTTTTTGAGGATTATGCCCTTTCATTTAGAGTATCATCTTAACTGGTAAGCTGATTATTGTCATTGAATTTGAGAAAGTGTGCCTGCCATTCAAGTGCAGATGTCAGCAAAACATATTGCAAGAGAGTTTCGATCATTCGATTTATTTGAAGTGAAGAGGGAAATATCATTGCATGCGGCTGTGTCATCTGCATACAAGCGAAAGCCTAGTTCGAGCTTGGATCTAGCTAGCGAGTATGACGACCTTACTTTTGAGTGAAGTGACCTAGTTTGGCAATAACTGTTGATAGGATTGGGGTATTAAAGCCAGTGGGCCATCAACTTTATTATTTCAGGTGCTTGATTTTCGTTAGCGTTTGATTGCCACTTAATTTTGACATGCTTATGTGTGTGCTAGTGCTACACTTCTCGACCTTCAAATGCTGGTAACTCACTTAGCTCATTGCCTCGAAACTACAGACCTGGATATTGTTCTTGCTAACTCTGCTGAACCACTAAGTAGTGTAATAGTGGAAAGATACGTGCGATTGCATCATTAAGTTCGTTCGAAGTTTCCTTTTGGCTCCTTTCCTTTCATCAAGCTGTAAACGTGTATAGTTATCAGCAGCCGTCGTCTGCAAGCCCAGGACATGTGCACAGGAGTCGAATGCATCGTATTAGAAAAAGCAGCTATGGTGGCCCAAGTCAGCCTCGGGAAAGTGGACCTCCTAGGCACAGGCAGACTGGGAGGTGGACTCTGTATGTCTTTCTGGAAATTCTTTGTTAGCTTTGCCGGCCTTGGTAGGGGAACATCTGCCGGCATGTTGGAGGACCTGCTGTGACATTGATTCAGTGCTACGCTAGTAAGATATTGCATTCGGACATCGTACTATTTAGGGCAAACGCCAACCTCTCGTGGACTACCGAGGTGTCTTTTAGCATGCTTTGGAGTAAGAGTATCTGGTGCATTGTATTTCTTCCATGTTTAATGTCAATCCATACTTTTTAAGTGCACAAGTATGTGTCAGTAAGTTGTGGTGAGTAAGCCCGGTGGGAACTGTACCCTTATGGTACGTGCCACGACTAGCACAAAGCCTTGCAATCTTCCAGTCGGCTTTAAGGGTTAAATCATAAAACTGCATTTTATTGAGTACAAATTCAACATATGGCCGACCTTTCTTCCTTGATGCACGCTTAGACGCGATGCCAAGGTCTTTTCTGACTAAGCAGCCGTAGCATAGCATAGCCGTCCCCACTAAGATGCTTTTTTGGTTAAGGCTGACTTGAAGAAAAGAAAAAATACTAAACATAAACTTGAGAAGGCCACCGAAAAGTCCCAATTGACTGTCCCCCCTCGGAGTTTGAGAATTCTTGTAGGTCCTATCGATTCATCTTAGCTGAGGTCAAGCCCAAATTTTTACACAGTAGTAGTTGAACGAAAGATCCAAAACCGTTGATGTCTACTGTCGGCCCCTTCTTAACTGCTCTCAAGAAAACATGCTGCCCAGTGATCCTACTGGCAACCTCTTCAAGGTTTTCTCTTAAGCCTGCTTCTTATCTTTATCTATACTTGCTCTCTCTCTCTCTCTCTCTCTCTCTCTCTCTCAGGCTTTAATTTTTATGCTGGTTGGCCCAGTAGGCTTTCATTTCTATGCTGGTTGGCCCAGTGGTTTAGGTGCCCCCCCCCCACCAAGGTCTGGCCGAGGTCGTATGCTCGAGCCCTGTGGCATGTGGTATATGTGAAGCGCCTGAATAGAGATCAAGTTCTCTTAGGGTGCTATACAGATGAATTGCGTAAATGCTGGTGATGCACAGCTCTACCTCACTTGATTCCCTCGCAGCTTGCAATTTCCCCATGAACCTTTGCAAAGGGGTAAGGTACTCGGATTTTATGAATCAGGAGGTCATGAGTTTGAGTCCAGCTGCAGACGATCCTTTATGGCCTGCTGCATACGGGGTGATAGCCACCAGTGCTCTTCGACTATATCAGTTAGTCTGTTTGAATTGGCTAATCTTTACTTAAACTTTTACATCGACGATATTTGCACAGTTTCCCGAAGCTTCGTGATGAGAAACCAGCCTCATAACTGGGCTAGCTTAGTGTCACTCTCAATTTGAGAGACCTCTCCCTCAAAATTGGTCCATCTGGCATCATGCCAGTGACTTCTGAGCCTAATCTGGGTATGCTATCCCAAACGACTTTTCGTTAGATGAGCACCTCGCCTCCACTGTCAGATCGGCCTATTTTCTACTGAGAACAATCGCCAAAATCAGGGCCTGCATGGACGAGAGTACTGTGGCCAAACTAGCGTGTCTATTTTTTGTGAGTATGCATCTAGATTACAGCAATTATCCATACGGAAGACCTGTTAGTAGCCATTAATTGTCTGCAACTGATGAACGAATCAACAACTCGTCTGCTCTGTCGTCTATAGTGTAGCTGCCACATCACACTTCTTCTACCTGTGCTTTCCTGTCTCCCAATCAAGCATTTAACCGACTTCAAAGTCTTCTGTCTGACTTGCAGGTGCTTCACTCGCTTGTACCAGCCTACCTATCCGACCTCCTTGCTCCTCCGGTCTGCTATCACATTGCAAGCTCCTCTGCTTCCACTCGTCTCGCTGTCCCTCACACTAAATCGAATATGCTGTGAATGTCCATGACGAGATCGTAATTGAGAATGCATATGCCAGCCTACGACAGTGCGGCGCCTAGATGTTGTTGTCTGCCGGTGCTAGGCTTGGGGGCCTCCCGACCTTGACTGACCAATCGAGGCGCAGCGTTCCTGCTGCTGACGTTAGCAACAGTGCTGGCAAATCGGAGGGCAGAGTTCCTGGGCGCAGACGACGGAAGCTCCGGTTAGATTAACGTCTGCAGAAGAGTTGTTGATTAGACGTTGTCGAGTTTGGTTGCATTCCGAGTGCTCCGTTTGCTGTTTAGCAATACGCGCACACATATCTCACAACAGTCCATAAACTTGCCTCTGGCTTTAGTCACCACCTGCAATGACTGCGCGACTCAAGTCTCACCTGTTCTGCTCAGTTTTCCCTACCCCAGCGAGCTTGTCTTTTTTGTTATATGTGATATGCATGGTCACATGTACATGAGTCGTTGCATGTTACTAGCCCGGCATCCTACTATTAACTACTATAACGACTTGCTTGGCCTGTCTTGAGTGTCTTCTTGTACGGTTTAGCATGTTGGCCCAAGCCTGATACTTGTTTGTTTTTGCATCATTGTCTGCTTTTGCATTCCTGTCTAGTCTTGGTTACCATGCATATAATTAACCCCTGTTTATTGATTACCTAGCAGTGAGCTGTAAAGTGCCTTGATAGAGATTTCGTTCTCTCAGGGTGCTATGCAAACCGCCTAATATAATTGTTATTGTCCCATTTGGTGGTGCTTTTAAACAGACACGAGCTGGTGCACCCACCTGTCGTCCCTGTCACGGTCTATATCAAATAGTGCACATTGCTGCTTGCCATGCTGACGATCCTAGTTGTTTCCTGTGGCGTGCTGCCATGTTCAGGTAGTATGGACAGGCCTGTCTCAGGAGATTAGTCTCTTTGACAACTCATCCGAGATGATGCTGTCGTCTGGAAGTCAAATCTTAACCTTGGCGATTGTGCATGCACGAATCTGCCCAGCCGGCCCACGGAGCGCAGTGGCAGCCGGCAGCATTTGCCAGGCTCCTGTACTGCACTTTCTACTTTAGGGTGTCGGCATCGTTGCCGTGGCCCTGTCGTGTGCCCGATTGGAAACGGGCAGGCGGCACCGCTACTACTAGCTATTGTGGAAGCTGCAGCTAAATCGATGTGGCCACATTCGTACCTGTGGCTCATATACGTACTCACTGCTCCACTTACTTGCGTGCAGTGTCGTGAGCGCTAGGACGCTGCTGCGCCGTTGTCCTAGTGATGTATTAGGTAGTTAGTCACCATTCGGTAACCGTTGTCATCTTCGATCATTCCGTAAAGCTCGGAGTGTGCTCTTATTTTCCGGCATCCTGTTGTACCGGTCGGACCTACTGTTCTTATCTCTGAGCGCATGAGGCATCTGGTAGTAGCGGCCGTCGTGACCGCTCAGCGGTGACTCAGACAGTTGCCCTTTTTGTATGTAACAGCATTCCATGCCTGCATTTGTCACTTATTTTGTAATCTTTATTTTTAAAGATTGTACTTGCCAGTGTCATGCCTGACATTTTGCAATAGAACGATAATTTTTTTCTTTCTGCTCGAATTTACAACTAGTACTGTACATAAACGTATGGAAGCTGTAGTCTCTGACAAAGAGCAAAGGACGGCATATGCTCAATGTGACCGTGTGCAGGCCTTCAAAAGTGACCAACCAAGGCCCAGCCGATGCTTTGAGATTAGAATGCTTTTATTTCAGGAAGAGTTGTGAATTGTTGAAATATTTGTGCAACTTGACCTGTTACAAAGATGGGTGTATTTCTAGTTTATCCCTGCTGTCCTATCCTGGCTACTCTGCACTCAGAGGTTGAAACGTGCCTCCAAAACTGCTTCATCTGGCCTGGCTTCTATTTTATTATAGGAGTTGTAGGATTGACTGTCTGCCTGTTTCTTTCAGTTTGGTGATGGCTAGCTGAAAGTGGACCCTTCTGACAGGAGATCAGGCATCCCTGCTGAGCTTAAGAAACTGAATGCCCTTGCTTGTATGTGCTGGCCATTCAGCTGTTAAGTTTGTGAGCAAAGAAACGGTCATTTGGTTTTGTGGCCGTCTTGCAATCAACTAGTCCAAAGTGTCTACTGTCATTCTCCTAATGTGAGTGAGTTCAGGAAAACTTCTGTAGGTTGGGGTTACCTTACATGCTGGTATGCTGCTGAAGAAGCATAAGGCACAGACCAACTACCTTGTAGATTGAACCGTAACAGGAAATTGCACAATACATACTCTGAACGTAGCTGTTAGGCAGGTAATTTATAAAAGCCCAGGATCTCCACCACTCTGCACCCCATTCTACCAGCTCACAGCTAAAAGTGTATTTTGTATTTTCCTGTAGTTATCATCGAACTAGGACCAAATGAGCATTAGAAGATAATAAGCTGCTTTGGTCCTATCTCAGTATTATCAGCTGATTCTTGTAAGAATATAAATCCTACCTCTTTATCTGCTGCTTCGCTTATCAGTGTGAAGTTGTAAATCATTTTATTAATTATAACCTATTCACCACGGCCCCCTTGAACTCGGCCACATTAGTGAGATTCGATGTAGCCAGCTTGTGGTACCTTATCCTGATATTTGCTGTTACATCTGCCTCTAGGTCTGCCAGAAGTGTCATGTATTCGGCAGCAGTATGGGCACAAGCCGAGACTGAAGCACGGGGAACAGATCGATTCGAGTTATCGCCCCACCCTCACCAGCTGATCAGCACGTGTCGCCGTGTATTCAGTAGTGCAGGCACTTATTGTTCTAATATCTATTGCGAATGTTAGTCATTATTGACGATTTAAGGAGCTGCCCTCGACGCCATTAATTAGCTGTTCCCTTTGAAGAGATTGAGGACATTTTTGGACATGCCCTACGCATGCATCACTGACCCGTTTGGAAGTGTGCTGTTCTTTTGGAGACCGGTGCGTTTCCTATTTTATGGTCAAATCTACTCGTGAGGCTATTGACCGTGTGCATGTGACCTAATCTCTAACCATATTATGCTTGTTGACACTGCATGTTACCGCTAATCATTTGATCATGCTTCCTTTATAGCTCGTGCAAAGTGCCTAGGAAAGTCAAGTTCTGTGAGGGCGCTATGCAGATCTAGTATTATTATTATTATTAGGCTATTGTTTGTCGAGTTCTTCAAATGTCTGTTATTCACCTCTGCATAGCCTCATTTAATTATTACTTCTTCATCAACCAATTAGGTGTATTCAGGAATGAAACATTAGCATATGCTGCCAGCTTGACGAAGGTGAACTCTGCCTGGTATAATGGAATTTACCAACTTAACCAAGTATTAGATTCAGATACGCAGAATCATTTATGGGAAAATGTGTGTATGCAGGAAAGCAGGCATGGTAGCACTTTCACACACGCAGGCACAACGGTCCTAACACTGCACAGCTTCTCACTCACAAACCGACACAAATAGGCAGTACCTACATAGACAGGCAAGCTTGCATGCACTCAAATTCCATGTTCAAGCACACGCAAGCTCAAGCAGACCCTTGCATGTTTATCCATTATGACAACGATTCATCAAATATGTGTCCACAAAGCGACAAACTTAGCACCGAAGGGGCTGTCGTGCAGCTGTCACAGTCGAAGGGTACGAATACCTGGTGGTATAGGGCTCAGGTTGAGGTTTTAGAAAAGGTTCTGGTAACAACTTAACATGAGCGAAACCGGCCCACATAAGTGGGGTATCTTCAGAGAGGGCTGACACACCTCCATGCCTTGTTGAACGTTTGCTAAAAGTTTGACCGGTCATGTTAACTTGCCTGTCATTACTTCCATGGTAGGCACAGCACACTGGCAGTCGCTTGCACACAGTGGCTCGGCAAAGGACAACCAGCTGCGGTCGACTGCTGAGCAATGTGCCTCCTCAGCCAGCCTATAGTCCCATCAGCTCTTCAGTATGCCGTATCCCGGTTCGGATTCGAAAGCCGAGACCCGGTCAGCATGCAAGCTTCGTCTCTGGCTTTTGCCAAGAGGCGATGGGAGTTTTGAGTGAACTCAGGGTGAACAGCCACGAAAGCCGGCAGTACGTGTGCAGTACGGCATAGTTCTGCTGCCTCATCCCAAAGTCCCCCCCACCATAAAACAGCCGCTCATCGCGTGCGATCGTCGAAGCAGTCGAGTTGATTTTGCGGCTGCAGTCCAACATACTCATGTGCGAAATAACCGTGTGCATCACATAAATTCACCGACTCATTCAAAGAGGGATCTTCTTAACCCGCGAATCGCAAACGTGGTTCCAAGACTCTTCTGTTGCGAACGGGCTCTGGCAGCTTCTGCACTGTAGTCCTTGGCCACAAGCACAGCCCTCGTAACGGTGCTAGTGCTTGCTGGCCGACGGCTGACTTATAGTGGTGAAGCTGGCGCCGAGAAGTACTACTACGGCAATACTAGGGCAATTTCAGAATCGCTAATAATCTGTAGGGCTGTCCTAATCTGTCTCACATAGCACTCAACGCTTCGCATCGCTAGACCCATCTTGTAGGGCTGTAAGGTCTGGACCAACTCGAGAACGAATGTAATTGAGGCTGAGAGCTGAGTAATTGAGAACGAATGTAATTGAAACGATTCCTGGTCGAGGGGGATCGCTACCTCTAGCCAAGCAGTCATGCCAACGCCAGACGAACTACGGCCACGAAATATTCGGTGTAAGCAGATAAAAGCAAAGCCTAAACTAAGAAGCAAATGCAAAAACATCCAAGAGCAGTGGCGACACGATCGATCGAGCACGTTGTAAAGGCGATCTGATGGCTACCGGATAATATTAATAATACACTTGAATGCGTACCAAAGGCCGCTTAGGCTGTGAATGTTATGTACAAAACTCGCCTGCATAACACCCACATAGTCTTTATGGCTTTGTGGAGTTACTGACGAAGATACATACATTACGTCGATGACTAAGCTACCTGGCGTCGAGCGAGCGAGTGGTGCGCGTATGCATCCGCACGTGTTATAGTATATACGCCGCGCCCCGCCGAGGCTGCTGTCCCCACTGGTTTCCGAAATGAAGTCGTGGGGTCGAGCACTCTTGCGACTTAATGACAATACGCACCCGCGTGTGAGTTTGATTACGACAGTGTCGATTTCAATGGAGGTATTGATAGCGGCGATTACGCAGCTGCTGGCGCTCCCTGACGTCGGGTCGGCAGTTTAGAAGAGGAAGAGAGGGGATAGCATCCGTACAGGCCAACGGACAGGCATTGAGCAAGGCGCTACTGATGAGAGGGTTCATATTACCCGAGCGGTAATTACAAGGTCAGAGCTGGCAGTTAGCTAGCTCATGGCGGCAGCGGTGCGTTGATGGATGGAGAGTACGTAAACTGACTCCGCCCCCACCCTGTGAAATCTAGGGAATGGGTAGTCCTCTTGGGCTGGTCTGGAGAGTAGCCGGACGCCGACGAAGACTTCATTCGAAAATTCCCCTGTCGTGCGCCCGGTCTTCTTTTATAGCAGCATATCTCCTTTCAAAAGATGTGGCCATAGATTTTAATTTTAGCAACCTTTTGCTAGTGGTCATCATTGAGGAACCGAGAATCAACTCATGCGGCGTCCCGCGTTCGGGCTTATGGCAAGCCAGCATTTCTGAGTCAATGCGACTTCCGATTGAAGACTTAGCATGCCCTGCAATTATCACATAAGTACCAGAGACTTAGTTGCCTGCTAGACCTACCGCTTTCGCGTACGGGTTTAACAAACTGCTGAAATCCACTCCAATGCATTCTAATTGAGTACAAATTAACCCGAAATCGGCGGCGCGAAGCTCGAATTTAGAGTGAATATTGTAGTACATTTTCGTTATAATGCACCCATCAAATTATATATCATTCCGCTGTTTCTATCGAAAAGGGCTCCAAAGACGCTAGCTACTACTGCAATCAATCAATGTCGAGCGCAAAGCCAGAAGAAATCAGCTCCCCGAGGAGCTCTAATTTGTATTGTTTGTAGCAATTTAATAATCGTAATAATAATACACTCAATACAACGCTCTCGAAGAACTCAATCTCTTTCTAGTCGCATTTGCTGGGGCAAAGGAATTTGCTTTCGTTTAGTGTCCCCACAACCAGCCCGGCCATGTTGCGTGCGATTTCTCGTGCAATCGACTGCAGCGCCCCAGGTGGTAGATTTCGTTATTTGTTCCAGGTCGATTTGACGTACCAACGTGAGCGCACAACAGAGGAGCCGCTCCTAGTAGAAGATGACAAAGGCAAACAGCTCCGGTAGGCGGGGCGTGGGACGGTCTCAGCCTGACTCGGGGAAGTGAGAGTAATAATATTGTCTAGCATAAAAGCTTTGATAGAACTTACTCGCCATTGAGGCATTTTAAAACGCGCTACAAGAGGAAAAACTGATAGTCAAGGAGTAACTAAGCAGGGTCTCTTGCTTGGTTACTTATACAAGAGAAAACGATTGCCGCACCAAGGCTAGCATGCAAAGTGAACGGAAGACTCGCGTCAATGGTTATTAAAAGTACGGTACGACCGACTACTAACTCAATCAAGCTCACTGTTGTTGTTGCCGACTGTAACTGACTCAGGTCCACCGGTTAGTCGCAGGAGCTGATTGTAACCTTTCAGCTGTGCTACGCAATGCGTATATGCGCACTGTACTGCATTTGTTTTTTGCTCCTAACAAATCGCTATTGGCCGATGGCTCCTACTAAGCTCTCCAGCTCATATCTAGGACCCTTGGTTAGTATCGAAAACTGAATCGTGCACTATAAAGAACGCAAAGAGCAATAGACATGGTCACTGGGGTGCAGGTAAAGCCGAGTGAAACAGTTTTGACCGTAGCTGAGACAAAAATAATGTCAAGTCATTGCTAGTGGTGACTGAAGCCAAAAGCGAGGTCAGGACCTTCATCGCGTAAGTGCCGAGGACCCGATCGCCAAGAGATTTCAATTTAGTAGGAGGGATGATGAGGCCAGCGGAAGCTGGAACCGGATGATCTCAGAGCACGTGACTGGGGGAGCGCGGAGGTCGGCTAGGTAGGCAGGTACCGGCGAGTGAAGCGACCTGTGAGCCACATGGAGGATGCATCCAGTCGGGAGATGCTAGTGAGACTTGTGCATGTACTAAATGCGTCTTAACTCCAAAATCACTAAAAAGAGCCCGGGTGGTTTTAGAAAGTCAGCTAAGCAATTATTTCGCTGCTGCTGCTAAATGCTGTCAATGCCTAGCCGTGCCCGGGTGATAGCAAACTTTGACGCAGCCGGCCACATCGACGGAGGCACACCGATCCGTCGTGCCACATCCGCGGAACGACGAACCCCGACAGCAGCTAAACAGAAGCTCTGCTCCCAGATCCCTAGCGAACTTCTAGCGAATTGCAAGCGTTCACTTTCCCAGATGGGCCGACGTTTACCTTCTCGTGCGCTCACATGCATTCTTTTTCAGCTCCAAAAAAGCATACATTCTGACTAGTCACTAGTCACTAATAAATCATTTAAAGGCCTAGGGGGCTCTCGGTACGCGTACGGTGGGGCCAACGGAATCCATCTCACGCAACAAACAGACGGAGAGAGAGAGAGAGAGAGAGAGCGAGCGAGAGAGAGAGAGAGAGAGAGAGAGAGAGAGAGAGAGAGAGAGAGAGAGAGAGAGAGAGAGTAGAGTAGTTGAGTCAGGAGAGCAGTCAAGGAGATGACTAGCATGAAAGTAGCAGCTCATGACTGCCGAAAAGGAATACAATATATATATATATGTATATGTATATGTATATATACAATATCTACAATATATTATACATATATACAGTATGCAATATATACACTGTGTATAACATGTACAATATACAAAATATGTATGCATTGTTAGCTTTAAAAGTTAACTCAGTATTATAGTTTCCGCGCCACTTCTTGGTGGTTAAAAGAGCAGTCGACACTTACGTGCGTCAACCGGCTCATCGGTTTGAGGCCGAAATTAAAGAAAGCGGCGGGAGGCTGCTGAAGCTGCGGATAGTAGGAGATAACTTCAAAGTCGCTGCCCTTGAGAGTGAGTGTCAGTAAGACCATTCGCGTAGGAACGATCGGAACCGAAAGCTCGATACTTTTTCGGCCATAGCAACGCCAAGTAAAAGTAGAATGTTCCTAACACCGCCGCTCAAGTTAGTGCCTCTGTTAAAGCGACTTGAGAATAACAGTTGTGCTCGTTACCACTGACTGGCCAATGCTGCTGCAACCTCACGCAGTTGTTGCTGGAAACGGCCGCATCCCTTTGGCCTCGATAACCAATTGAAACACAAATTGAGGAAATGGAACGATAACCCTGAGCACACGCTCTCGCGTACCCTTGGGACGCAAGAGCACACGCGCGTGCACGCACACACAGACACTATGTTATGCTTGTTGATATGTGCATGTTACCATTAGACATTCGATCTACCTTACTTGACAGCAAATGTAACGTTCCTAGAAAGAGATTAAGTCCTTCGAGAGCGCTATACAAATGTATTGTTATTATTATTAGTACACGCACATTCCCAGCAGCAGCATCGCTCCTACTACTTATGCTGTTGCTGACACCAGTACTGATATTAAAACTGTGCTTGAGCATGAGCGGTACACCTGCTGCTTCTGCTGTAATTAGCGAAGGGCCCGACACTAATGCACACGCCTCACCTGTGGCTAATAGTGAAGCCATTGAAGCAGCGAAGCGTCAGGCCACTATTGCAGGTTATATTTCGCGTCGTCTGCTGCGATTGATCGAGCTCTCATGTATGTGCCCGTGGAGAGGAATAAAGAAGAGTCTCGTTAACCGTGCACGAGCGCCCACTGTGTCTCCGTGAGACTCCCACTAGAACAGCCGCCGCCGGAGCCACTGTCACCCAGCAACATCCAGCAGGCTCACCGTCCTGCTCCTAAGAGAAGCGTCGTTGTCTCCATATAGAAATAGCAATATCGCGCAAAATACGAGTAAGTAAAATATATATTGCCCTTTACGCTCACTATGACCAGATGCCTTTGTGGCGCAATTGGTTAGCGCGTCGTACTTATATACAGTAAGTGATGCGAAGGTTGTGAGTTCGATCCTCACCTAAGGCATATCATTTTTATTTCCTAAATTAGCGCGTGTCCTATAAATTTGGATTGCAGTTGGGAGCTAGGTATTCTGTTCGTGCACCGAGTCTACATTAAACATAGTATGCTTTAGAATGGTAGCCATATAAAATATATGCATAGGAGCAGCATAGGTTTGCAGAAGTCATAACTTACATTCACCTTGACCCTAACCGCTAGGGCGAACCATAACACCATCTCTATTACTGAAAATCATAGAGAAATCAGTGGCACGGAGCTCGAATTTTGAGTGAATATTGCAGTAAACAGTCATCCCAAGGCCCTCGAGCGTTCTCATACCGATGGACTACAATCACCTCCTGACATAGAGCGCTCAAACGTGTGTTCGTGTTCGTTGCAGAATCATTCCGATTTTCTTGCGAACATCGTATACGGAAACGATGCAGCTAAGACCTGTTTAAAGCTATTGCGATTGCTATTTGACCGTAGCGCGTAAGAAATTACGTGCCTATGGATATCTAAACGCTTATCGCTTCGGGCTGCTGAGGTTCTCACGCCGGCAGCTGCTTTAGCTACGCCGGCGGCCAGTAACCTGCATGTTAGTTATGATCGTCAGCAGCTGTTATCACTTCGTCATCGTAGATCAAATGCATTCCTAGATAATAATGTTATTGCTAAGATTCATGAACTATGCATTAACAAAAGAAAAGCACCCCGTAGCCGCCGCGGTGGTCGGAACCGCCAGGTCAGACGCCGCTCGTTGGGCGGGAGCGGCAAGCTGAATACCTGCTTGTTTGGTATTCCTATCATTGTCTCGAACCGCTGAGCATGCTCCCCACATGCGTCACCTTGAATCTCTTCAACTTAGTGGTCATCAGGCCTGTTATAACTCCATCGGCCCAACTTAACGCTTGCCTTTGTAATCCTTGCTCAATGTGCAATAAACCTCTGGTAATAAGCGACCTTATTTCTGAAAATGGTCCCGACCTGCTCACCCTAACTGAAACTTGGCTAAAATCGATAAACTGCCCGACAAATAAAGACGCTACCCAATCCGGTTTCTCATTCTGTCACACCCCTAGATCAATCAAAACTCGAGGTGTAGTTGCTATTATCGTGCGCTCGAAACTTCAAGCCATTTGCAGTACCCTCGAAGCAGTCTTTTGAATAAATTATCTTGGTCTCATCCGAAAAGAAGTTATCGATAGTGGCAGTAGTCTATCGCCCACCAGGTACCAAATCCTCTTTTATCTCAGATTTCTCCGACCTCATTTCGATTCTGTGTGCAAGTAATCGATCCTTGCTGGTTATGGGTGATTTCAACGTTCACTTTGATAACTTATCTGACGCTTTCAGCACCGAATTTCGTGCATTGACTGAATCATTGTCTCTTGTGGCTAATGTGCGTGGCCCTACTCACATCAAGGGTCACACACTCGACCAGATTTTCTCATGCAACTGCACTTTGTCATCACCAATTATTACCAAATCCTGCTTATCTGACCACATTCAAATCTTATTCAATCTACAATGTGTGCCCACCTCCTCCTCTAAAATAACATGTGAATCGCGAAACCTCAAGACCCTTGACATCGATGCTGTCCGTGCGAGAATATCTGCCTCACCTTTGCTGCTCAGTCCTCCCTCCGATCTGTCATCATTGGTAGATAGCTGCAACACGGTACTAGCTGACACGCTCGACGAATTTGCACCTCTAACAAAGCACACTGTGTGCCCTCGCCCAGATGGCCCTATGGTTTACCACAGACATTTAACTAGCCAGGTCTACTAAGCCCAAGCTTGAAAAAGCTTGCAAAAGATCAGGACAGACTGTCCATCGACAGGCATATGAAGACTACTGTAGGTCGTACCAATCGATCCAGCAAAAGCCAAGTCTAGCTGTTGCAGAAACATTGTTGAATCACAGATACTCAATCCTAAAATGCTGATGTCGTCGATCAACCATCTCCTCAACCGCTCCCAGATTAGCTCCTTACCTGATGATCCTTGTGATGATCTAGCCGATCGCTTCTCTCGATTCCTTGTGCTGAAGATGGACAAGATCAGGGAATCTGACCTGCGATGACAACCTCCCCACTAGAATGCTGTTCCCCGATTCCTGGCTGCACCTCAATGTCTACATTTAAGCAGGTCACTAGTGATCTAGTCCTGAAGTTTGCATCACAATCAAAGAAGACACTGGGTCCTCTGGAACCTATTCCCACTGTCCTGCTCCTATGTAGCAGTGATCTGCTGCTGCCATGCATAACTAACATAATTAATATGTCATTAGCCTCAGCTCATGTCCCAGCACCTTTCAAAAAAGCTGTAGTCAGTCCACTTCTCAAGAAAGCGACACTAGACCAAGAGAACTTGAGCAACTACCACTCAGTCTCCCTTCTACCATTTATATGAACCGGAACGGGTCGTGGCGGACCAGCTGAACTCATATATCGAAACTTCAAACCTTGCTAGTAAGTTCCAGTCTGGCTTTAGAGCTAATCACTTCGCAGAGTCAGAATTGCTTAGGGTATAGAACGACCTACTTAGGAATGCAGACATGGGTAGAGTGTCTCTGCTTGTTTTGCTCGATCTTTCGGCAGCTTTTGATTCCATCGATCACAAAGTTCTTCTAGAGCACCTCTCATCTCGCCTGGGCATCGCTGGCACTGCTCTGCAATGGTTCGGGTCCTATCTCAGTGGGAGACTCCAGAGTATTGACGTGAATGGACAAAGATAATCCGAGGTACATCTGAAATATGTCGTACCTCAGGGCTCCGTGCTAGGTCCGGTTCTTTTCACGCTTTATACTCTCATTTTTGCTTATGTGATTGCCAAGCACAATCTAGGCTTTCACTTCTACTCGGATGACACTCAGCTGTACCTTTGCTGATCCAGTTGTACCTTTGATCCCTCCCAGACTTCGAACACCTAAAATTCTCTCAACTCACTTGCTGCATGTATTGATGACATCCGCACAAGGATGGCAGCAAATGTTGTAAAGCTAAATGATGATGAAACTAACTTACTAGTTATGGGTAAACCCAGTGTGATTCAGAAATTGGAAAGGCTCGAAATTGGCTCTGCCTGCATATCTCCTGTTGAATCAGCTCGAAATCTAGGTGTCATGTTCCAAAGTGACCTCTCGTTAGACGTCTAGCTATATCAGCTCCACAGTCAAATCTGCCTACTTTCAGCTACATAACATTGCTAAAATTCGGGTTGTTTTGATAAGGATACCAAGTCTAAGTTGGTCCATGCATTCGTGACATCCCGTCTCGACTTCTGCAACTCACTGCTTGCTGGCCTACCGGCATGTGCAATCAGGCGATTGCAGCTGGTGCTAAACTCCCCAGCTAGGTTTTTCTGTCGTGAGCGTCGTTGTTGCCACATCACACCACTTCTCGCCGACCTGCACTGGCTCCCAGTCAAGCAACGGATCGACTTCAAGGTTTTGTCGCTCACTTTTAGGTCACTTCATTCTTTGGCTCCAGCCTATCTCTCAGATCTACTCCCCCCACCAGGCCAAGCATCGTACCACCCGCTTTTCGGAATCCAACAGTCTACAAATACCTCGTACAAACTTCAAATCTTCTGGAGACCGTGCATTTAGATCGTATGCTCCCAAAGCCTGGAACTCCCTCCCGACCTGCGTCAGAACATCCCCTGACTTGACCACACTTAAAAAGAACTTAAAAACACACCTATTCAGGACAGCATTTAGTGGGTTCCCGTGATTCGTCCTTGATGTGCTTATGCGTGCTGACACTGCATGCTGCCACTAACCACATTTGCATGCTGACCCTGTGCAAGTCACCCGAAATAATGTTATTCATGTTGTTAATTTGAAAAAAACGGCAGGCAGTGCAGCAATCCAGTGGAATCATGAGCAAACCAACCAGTAATCAATCCTCTGAGCGAGCCTTCAGTCTGGACTGTATATTGAACTACACTATTTTTCAAGTGTGCCCAAATATTTCGTACCATTCCTGTGTTCTCTTGCAATCTTCTGCAATTCACTACAGCCACTGCATTGCCGCGGTGGTGGATTGGGGTTTTCTGCCTGGTTCGTTGCAGCCGATTGCAATGGATCGCAAGAGAACCCGAACCCGCAACACCGCGAAATTGGGAGTGTCAATATGAAAAATTGTGCAGTTCAACATACAATCTAATGGAGGCTTCGAACAGCAGGTTTCCATGGAATTGATGGCAGATTACATTGGATTTAAGGAGTGTCCTGAGCGTCATTGGAGCGCCCACTCGAGACTAAGCGAGCGAATAGCACGAAATTTGCTGGGCACATTAAAAAGATCAAGTACGACAATATTCACTCCGAATTCAAACTTTGGACAGCCTACTTTTGGCCATTTTTTGCTTAATCAGAGGGTATTGCTGTGGATTGTGGTAACTCGTCGAACCTGGTCCGAGAAGGGGCATGCAGATAAAGACATACAGGTTACTTCATGCGACAAAGCTTGACATAGTGAAGAAAAAGATCGTGACCTCACTGTTCTCCAGCTTGCCTAGCTGTGCGGAAGCAATAGCAGCTTGCTGAAGGATGCAAGTAGTGGGTCCCTGTGATTCGTCCTTGATGTGCTTATGCGTGCTGACACTGTGCATGCTGCCACTAACCACATTTGCATGCTGACCCTGTGCATGTCACCCCTAACCATGCTATTTATTTTGTTTGTTTTTCAAGCATGATTTTACTTACCATTCAATTGCATTTCACTTTACAGCAAATGTAAAGCGCCTAGAGAGAGATTGAGTTCTCCCAGGGCACTTTATCAAGTGAATTATTATTATTATTATATTAAAACTACTTGTCGATAATGGCATTGTGAGCGTGGCCACACCCACAATGCTTGGCAGGGGGGCCCCCCCTTGCCAGACTCACACCAATCTGCCCGGCCAACAGAGGCAGGCGGTCTGCATGCCAACTCGTCCGGCCATTCAGTCGGGTTCATATATACTATAATAATCTATTATATATTATTATATATTATTGTTATCTATTATATCTATATATATCATATATATTATAATAATCTGGTATTGGCCAACTAAGCTCAATTTCATTGCAACGAGTCGGCTACGGTAGCTACCGTAGCTACGGTGGCTAGCTACCGTAGCTACGGTAGCTAGCCACCGTAGCAAAGCACTTTCTGCTCGTCCGTCATCCTGTGTGGAAGCTAGCTCCACTTACAGCTTCTACTTCTGGTCGCTCTTCTTCTTCTTTTCCTGTCGCTCTGGAGCAGCCTACATGATGGCTACTACATCCGCATGTATGCCCGCCCATTTGCATTTACCTTCGTTCAATGCAGCCGTCGTGACAACTGCCACTCGCTTGTGGGGGCATCGTTCTTCGTCATGTGGCCATCGTGAGGACGAGTGCCTACAGCATAGGCCAATCGCCTACCAATTTGACATGCTTCCCTTTCAACATATTCACAGTGCTTATAAAGAGACTTTGCATTAATGAATGTGTCATATTTGCATGTTTTTATTGTTATAATTTTTTATTATTTAGGTGCCTGCACCAAGTCATTGAGGAACGCCTGGGCTTCTCCCAAACTGGCGAGGCATTGGTAAAACCATACCTAAATTCGTGGGCAGCAGAAGCTGTGTGTCTATCTTTCTATGCGGTACAACATTGCAGCTCAAGGTGGACTATGGCCACGCACACGCTCTACAACCAAACGCAATACCACCACCACCACTGCTGAAGTGAGCCAGGATTTAGAGGACCTCACGGCCTCCAGCAAGCTGCACATCCCCCAGTGCCGTGTGGTACTCATGTGAAAGATGTGTAGTGTGCTCGAGCAGTGGAGCACACACTACCCTGGAGCAGCAGTCTGGGGAGCATCACAAGCTGGCTGCTAAAGAGCTGCCAGATGCTCATGATTCTATGCAGGAAGATGCACCCAAAGCACGAGGCAGCTGCGCGAGTGAGTGAATGCATCAGCAGCACCCCATCCTAAGTAGCCAACGGTGCACTTTATACGCAACGATATATACTCTCCTGCTGCCGACTTAGGTGCATTCTTTCCAACTGTCCTGAGCTGCTACTTCCGTGCTACTCACTGCAGTAACTGCCCTCCTGACTCAACAACACTTCCCACTTTCTCTTTGTTGACTGAGGTGAAGTCTGTTGGCAACCGAAAGTGTACAGAAAACCGCTTAAGCTTTGAGTATGCAATAGATGACTCTCCTGCATAGCAGCCACACAGTCTTTGTGGACTTGCAGACTGACGTTTGGTTCGCACAGCGCACAGAACGCTGGCATAGGACCAACGCCAACAGTTTATTATACGACGAACGGAGCCGAGGGACTCACGGCTCCCTTTGCCCCTCTCTCCCACTCGACTCTCCTCTCATCGACCACGGCCGTGCATCGGCCGACCACGATGGTGAATCCACCATCTGGTCACCAGTGGGTTACCGCCTATGTCCACGCCTCATTAGAGGCGGACCACAGCTGTGCACAGGCCCGTCTCGGTGATGCTCCCAACAGCTGTGTAGGAAAGGAGCAGTACCGGCCTGCATATAATCAAACCACACAGAAAACTATGCATACTTACATGCATACACCCGCTGATGCCTGGCCTCACCTCCAAGCACGTCAAAGGATAAATTCAGAAACCTTAAAATGGCAAACTTAGTCTAGTTTACCGCTAAAGCAACTAATCAGCTACCATGGTTTTTTCTAGATTATATGAACTGGCTAGGTAGAGATTTAGTTCTCATGCCATACAAATACATTATTACTATGATTGCTAGTAGCCATAGGAAGTAACCACATATCAATAATGGCTTTCTTCCCGCGAACGCCGGGAAATCGTTGAACCTCATAAATCGATGGAATCAGGTTCGGCATAAAACTCGTGCCCCGCCTACATGCAAGTAGAGCGCAAGAACATAGAAGCACCCCCTGTTACTTCTGTCCAGTGCACTGGCTCATTTACTGCTGCTCTGCTGATGTAGGCTACGAGGTGTGGCTGCTGTACACGGGCAAGTTCATGTTCAACTTATTACTGCTCCCTGTTGTGAGTAGCCTTCAATAATGCAAGCTCCACTGCTCTTCCAGATTAGATTGGTCTGCGGAACTGTCTTGCACCTACCAATGACTCAAGTGCAACTTACTAGCACCGAGAGATGTGACAGCATCTGCGATCTGCCCTCACACGCCAGCTGTGATGTAAGTTAGTGAATGGCAGTCTAGCTTGAGGGTCTGCTTCAGAGGCAACAGGCCAACGGCTGGAAGTACTGCCAGAGCATCTATCGTCAGCGATCGTCATATGTGGAGCAAGGAGAGAGAAAACAGCAACTGATACTGATGAAAGCTATTTCGGGGAAACCACAACCGAATCCACAACGCTACTGGTATGAAAATACTTTAAACCTCTCTAGATTAGAAAGCATGCGATCCTTTATCGGCATGATTAAAGAGCTGCTAATCCCAGGCAGACATAATCTCGGTCAGAATGGTGCGGCCTTCATCCACAAGCACTTTATCTTCAGCTTTCGGCTGGTTTACAACCCTCCCTGATAGGTCAATGTCTTCCTGCTTCAATCCAGGAGTTCGCACAATTGGCACCTCAACTGAGCATATGGCGCCATCTCCTTTCACGTCCCGATTGGGGCCCATTTGTAGGAGCCGGACCAAAGAGTGATAAGCTGGCTGGCATCTAACAGCACACGCGATCAAGTCTGAAGTATTTATAAGGGAGCTAATTCTTTTGCTTATGTAGTGAACTGTTGAAATGTACTACGGTTGGTCATACCTTATACCGAGCGTTGCCTGATGCAGGGCTATGCAGTGCAGTTGCAGGGTAACCCTAGTGACAGGATGGGGTTCCTGCCTCTACCCACTGTTTTAGAAGGCCCAAAATGTCTGCCATTTATAAATACGCCATGTATCCTGAGCACTAATGGCCTAATGTAGAGCACACACTTAATTCACCCTGCTATTCCTAGATGGCACTGTCAGTGGCTGCTGCTAAACAGACACGATATGTCCAGTCATTGTAGACATAGGTCTGTGTGTTTAATCTTCACCAGCTCAGGCTCTCGGGTTGTGTACATGCCATGGTTGTGTGCATCATTCGCCGAAAACGATCGACACATTCTTAAACACTAGAACATCCGGAATTATTTTGCACAACTTGAAATCTGCACAGTCCTGTACCTTTGGTGGAGGCTTTCGTGATGCAGTTTTGGCATTGCCTGCCTGACTATGCTCGACACTGCAACATTTTAAGTATCCAATAGCGCCTTGTAGAGGTAATCATAGGGGCATATGGTATTGAACACAGTGCAAGGCGACTGTAGATAACATGGCTGACGAGTCTTTGAACCACCAGATTGGTGGTAAGAGCTCCCAGATCACCCAGATCGGATCCTCTCGATTCTTGTTGGCAGGGATGCCTCTCTTTACTCGAGACAGACGTGGGTGGGAGAGAGCACTCGTCCAGCACAAGCTGTAATACATATTGCATGTACATACACTCTGGTGCTGTTACAAACACACTTTAGTGGCCGCAGAACCTAAGCTCTTTGCCACAGAAACGATGGACATAACGGGTGCTAATAATAATAATCAAAATAATAATGCACTAGATAAAGCACCCTCAGAGAACTCAATCTCTTTCTAGGTGCTTTACATTTGCTGCAAAGGGAAACGCAATTGAATGGTGAGTAATACCATGCTTGATAAGCAGATAACATGAATAACATGGTTAGGGGTGACATGCACAAGGTCAGCATGCAAATGTGGTTAGTGGCAGCACGGTTAATGCTAGCAGCTGCACTCCTGCCAGTATTTGTGAATGCAGTCCTGAAGGCCGCGTCTTGGTGACACCATGGCACCAAAGCTGCTGGCGAACACTTCTTGCCACTTCTTGTTGATCCGTGGTCAAGCGTAGCTGCGTATGATAGGATGCTGTGTGCTGAAGGTGAGCACACAAGCAGGAGCCATGAAAGCACTGTGCTCCACGGCAGAAGAATCCAGAGAAAGAGGTCCCTTTCGGAGGCAGAGAGAGAGAGAGAGAGAGAGAGAGAGAGAGAGAGAGAGAGAGAGAGAGAGAGAGAGAGAGAGAGAGAGAGAGAGAGAGAGAGAGAGAGAGAGAAAGCAATCTTTGGTGAGCAAGAGTTGCTTTTAATAATACTGGCTGATTTAACAGCCTCTTTTTTGTAAAGCGACAGAAGAGCCTTTACGGCTGTCACCACCCCTTGCAGTGGCGACAAAGGATCGCCCACCGCAGGATTCGAACTCACGACCTCGGGGCCGATGTCGTGAAAAGCAGTATCAGCACGCATAAGAACATCAAGGACGAATCACAGGGACCCACTAAATGCTGTCCTAAATAGGTGTGATTTTAAGTTCTTTTTAAATGTGGTCAAGTCAGGGGATGTTCTGACGCAAGCCAGGAGTGAGTTCTAGTCTTTAGGAGCATACGAACTAAATGCACAGTCTCCAAAGGATTTGAGGTTTGTACGAGGTACTGGTAGACTATTGGATTCCGAAAAGCTGGTGGTACGATGCTTGGCCTGGTGGGGGAGTATGTCGGAGAGATAGGCTGGAGCCATAGAATAAAGGGACCTAAAAGTGAGCGACAAAACCTCAAAGTCGATGCGTTGCTTGACTGGTAGCCGTGCAGGTTGGCGAGAAGTGGTGTGATGTGGCAACTGCGACGCTAGTCCTTGCAGAGGACGAGTGACGAGCACGTGACCGGTGGAGCAGGCGCCTCGAAGTGCGGCTAGTTAGTCGTGAAAAGGTGCTGAACCCATACGCCTGCGTATTGCAACGGTAGCATGGCACGGCCGAAGTCAAGTGCGACCGCCCGTGACTCAATACAAAAAGTACGTGTTAATGCAAAGAAGTCTACTCTAAACCCACGGAGGGCTACTCCGGCACATGCCAGCGAACAACACACGACTCGCTTGTTCGTAGCCCAAGGTATAAACCGCCAGGCAATCACTAGATATTCAGTTGCCACGGTCAACACCACAGGTTATGACGCAAAGATTTCACGGCGAAGCTGGTCCATATGTTGATGATATCCGACAGAGAAAACTGCAGCTCCTCACTTGCATGGCATCCTGCCTCTTTCACCCTACCTCTGTCGACGTTTGCAGTTAGTTGCAATTATTCAGCCAGGCTTGCCTGTCATGACACAGCATGTCACTGCACAATTCTAGACATTCTCACGACCTATACTGGCGACTTCAAGGCACTTCCGCCCACTTTTAGATCCCTCCGTTCTCTTGCTCCGGCCTGCCTAGCTGAAACACTTCCTAATCAGGCTTCCCAACAACATCAGTTCCAATTTTCTCACGTCGTTTAGCAGTGCCTCTAATGAACCTTAAATCCTTTGGAGACCGAGCCTTCAGTTGCTGCTCTCTTAAAGACAAAAACTCATTGTCGGCTGATGTCACGATACCCTTAATTCGACCTCGCTTTAGAAGAAGTAAAAGGCCAGCTGCTTCTCACGACCTCCTGTATAAAGCTTATGCGCTTATAAAGCTAGTGAGCTTAGGGGTTCTGAAATTGACCGCGTTATCACTATCTAGTGACACTCTTCTTTAACACTCTCATTCTTCCATAAAGTGCAACAATTTTTCTAGTTCTCTTTGGGTGCAACTATAGTGCTTTAATATAACAATTGCAACTAAATGAAGGTGTTCTCGAAATAGTTATAACATACACAAATAGTTCCTTAGGTATTTATGATTCGTCTTTTCAATGAAATAAAACATACGTGTTAGGCATATGTTTCTGCACGCGGCTGCATACTCGTGCAAATGCTGTCGGGTTTGCATCGAGTGATCCTGAAATATCTCTTTTCACTGCAGGAGAAATTGCCAACTACTGACCCAAGTGCAGGGGGAGTTTCTAAATGCCCTTGGTTGTATGGCGTAGCTACTCCTGGGCCATGCAAATCACTCCAGCCTGCCTGCCTCCAATTACAAGATTTATTAAGAGCTGGAATATTACAATTATGCCGAGGCACCCTGACCGCCCGGAGCCACGGGTGCTACCCGGGACTCGCCGCTTAGGAACAGGGTCCATACTCGGTCTCAGAGCCCGAGATTGCTTCAGACAAGATATGTCGCCGCAGCGTCGTACTCTCGCTACGTGAGATGCCGCGGTATTTGAAGGTATTCGCTGATACTATCCATAATAAGTTAAATGTCACAGCTCCGACACTCTTGTCCTTTTTTTCATTGCTTGTCTCAGAGTGCTTACAAACAGGTGATGCGGAAATGTTTCAGCGGAGGTACAATTGCCGTTGGCTTTTCATGTATTGCTCTTCACGGAGCTTACTCTGACATTCTAGCTCTTTCAATGCTTCTCCACACATCTCAAGATGTCATGCCCAAAATATCAAGAGAGGTAATTTACTAGTTGCATATGCATCCACTATATTCACTCTCATAGATGAAATTGAACATCGAATTGTTTATTTAATCAATAAATAGTAATGAGCAGACCTTTGATTAGCGTTTTATTTAATTACACGTGTAAACTGTAGTGGAAATTATCTCTCGTTGTGTAGATGAAAATGACAAGCTTAACCGGGACAGTCAGCTTGAGCTATGGTCCTGCCGGTCGGCGAGCCATTACGGCTAAGCCTTTTTGTAGGCATGTGCTTATATGCAAGATCTTCAATTCTTAAATTGAATTTTCCTCGATTTTCTCCAGAGTAGACGCTTTTCCGTTGATTTTCTTTAGCCAGAAGACTGCCTAATCCATTTACTAATGAACCGAGTACGAGTGGCTGGTCGAGGTCACTCGGCTAATCAAACCTCTGCAGTGAACTCACTGCCAAGATATTTGCTAAGATCGGCGAAGCAATTCCAAGCTACTCGTTCAATGCTATCGTTAGATTAATAATTAGCTTTTATTATCAATGGTTTGTAGTGGCTTACATACTTACTTAGCCAAGGCTATTGTAGTGAAGGCTCTTACATGTACTCTTTAACTGGCTCTCGACATATATTTGTATACTAGCGTCTATTCGTGAAAATACATTGCTCGTGGCTTTTAAAATGTTGTCAACAGCTAATGGTTTTGAATATGCTTAACTTTCTGATGGTCATTTATGCTTATGAGCTGTTTGGGCTCGCGTGATTTGATCGAGTAGGAATCTTTCCGTGCCAGCCACGCGGACATTGTCACTTGTATGCTGCACTGGTTCGAGAAAAACTAAGTAAACCTCTCAAAATACAAATAACACACAGCAGACCATATCAAATGCTTTTTGTTGATTAATTAATTTTTTGTGGGAATATTCGAAAACAAAACATTTCAATACATTCTCTTGAGCGCATTAAATTTGCAAATTAATTTATGGCGATTTTTTGTGAGTATGCGCTAGTGTCTTACATAACGCGTGAGCCAGTATTATCTACGACATGGTGATGAATGATTCATAGAAAGTTACTTACTCTTGTGAAATCATGCAAATGAGAAGAAAAAGGAAAAGGCTGGGATTTAGAGCATTCAATCGCGTTTCCCTTTACAGCAAATGTAAAACGCCTAAAAAGAGATTGAGTTCCCTGAGAGCGCTTTATCAAGTGCATTATTATGATTATTATTATTAGTAGAGTACATTTGCATCGGCATCTTTTGTATACATTAAGAGGCGATATATCAACACAAGTTCCACAGCTTATAGGCTAGCTTGAAACAGTAGTGCTTCGACCACACTGTTTTAACTTGACCATAGGCCAGATTATTCATACTCGGGAAACAAGCAAAACTCGGGAAACATGCACGGAAAACAAGCAATAGACACTTCGCTGAGCAGTCGGAAGATTTGTGGCTGTATGATCGGCTTATTTATGCTATGAAGGAGTGCATTCTAAACGATGCCATGGGACTTGTAGGGTTTTGCTCTTTTACGGTTCGCATGCTTACGTCTTGTTACAATGACGACTGCTGCCCGTACACTGGTATACAGGGTGCACAGAGCGTGTGAGCTAAAAGGCATTGCATTTCGTGACTTCGTCATTCTTCTACTATCCAAACGAGGCTGGTGACTCGGCATACTTTAAGTTCATCTTCACTATATAACAATTTGAGGCTGACAAGAAAAATGCCAACTAGGGAAAATTGGTAATTACTATTGTCTTTCCTATCGCAATTTTGCCTTATTCATCGGTAGCCGAGATACGTGACTGATAAGGTTCAGAGTAAGACAAGCGACGGACGGTTTGTTAGTAGTAGCACTTGTAGCTGGTGTCTGTCAGGTTTCTGATCAGAAGATCAGTTTGGAGCTGAACGAAACTCAGTCGCTCGTCAGTGCTTTCGTCAACCATGTTGCTGCCGCGTCGCACCGCTTCCATCTGAACTTTGCTGGCTCGCTATCAGGCAGAGTTCCAGATTCTCTTTCTGGCGTGCAGGTGGCACCGATTACTTGCTCCAGTGGTGCCACCTATACGACCGCCGCATTGCTTTGTCAGTGTTTTCCTAGTGTGCTCTCGCACCACCCACTTCTCGGCTACCGCTCTTTTCGCCGCTATTCACACGAATAAAATGTTTCGATGATCGAGCCTGTAGTTCGTATACACCGAAAGTCTGTAAATCACGCGAGGCTTCTGTCACCACCTGCATCAAGTTTAAATTATATTATTCTATGCTTGAGATATATCTGCTCTGCTCAGCATTCATTGAACCACAGTCAGCGCGTCATCTTTTGCTTTTATGACCTTCGCAGGCTTAGCTGCGAAGATTCAGTGACTTCTATTACCCAGGGTTCTTACTAATCAGTGGCACCGAATGACTTCTTAAGTAACTTGCATTCTTGTCTTAACATGTTACGTTGCCTGTAAGTAACACTGGGTCACATTGCTTCTCTTACCTGTAAAGTGCGTAGCAGGAGATTCGGCTCTCTTAAGTTGCTATGCAAATGACGAATTAATTGTAATCGTTAAGCTAGGACCAATCTCAGCTCCACAGAAAATAGTAGATCCCAGCTTCCTTGTCTCGTTACCGTAATCGGAAATCTGACATGTTGCAATCGCAGACTGGATCGCAGACACACCTCCTTGTCACAGCCACGAGCCTCTAGATCGCAATCTTGGGGCTTCGCATCATGCCGCCCTGGCATTCGGACTCTGGTTTAACTAAACAGCTGTGTTCAGCTGTTTAGTAAGTTTATATAAAGTAAGTTCAGATAAAGATTCGGTTACCTCAGGGTGCAATACAAATGTCATAACATCCTTATCGCTACGGCTACCGTGCCTCCTGAGTTTTCACATGCAGGGTTTCAAAATCACGATGATAGCTGGCTGTCAAAGCTGGTAAACAAAGATGTCCGCGAGCTTGGTTCAAATGTCAGAGTCAGTACGTAAGTATTACAGGTGGCAGTGTTCTCTGGCACTTGATTTTGCAACCAGATCGCAGCGTTTGTGGTAGTGTACTTGTGATGTATACTTTGCAAGAATTTTCTGGAAGTAGATGGAAGGAAATTAAATACCCTATGCAAATATGTTCAAAGTAAAGTGCAGTCTTATCTGTTCCTTCTCGTAGCCACAGTTACAAAGCTGGAGCGGTGTTAGGGTTTTTATTATATATAGTCCACCGAATGCCTACGCGGCATTCGGTGCGCACACGTAGCCAGCAAACCCGTCTACAGGAGCAAAGAAGAAGGCGTGGCCGAGGTAAGAGAGTAGTCGAGAAAGGAGTAAGAGAGGTAAGGGAGGAGTCGAAACAGTAAGAGGGGCAGAGCAGCAGCGGGAGCGTAGGACGACTGGAAAACAGTTCGCACCAATCAGTCGGCGGCAGCAGCAGCTGAACACATGTCCCTGCAAAAAAAGCAATGCGGATGTGAGCAGCGCAGTCTAGGACGCTCGTACGTCGGTTTCCACCTGTACTTTCGTGCTAAAGAGGACTGCTTATTATTTTCTCATAGAGCGCCCGAGGAAACGAAGTGATTGAATCCAGTGTCATTGCTAAGCAGGGAAGGGAGGAGCCGATCGAGCCTTCGCTGGTTTTTCAGGTCGAATTAAGCACTTAGTTTCATCCGACGATCCATCGTGGGCTGCTCGTCTAGCAGGAGGGCGAGAGGCAGGATTTCTTGGGATTAACCGCCGACGTCATTGAGGACTATTCAGCGCCAATTTACACGCGATAGGCCAATCTTGTGAGCAAATACTAGGCGACGATGGTCAAACGGGGAGGAGAGAATCGGCAACTAATACTGTCTGCAGCCAGCCAGTGGAAAAACTTTGGGCCGAACGAGGGATAGGTCAGGACGAAAATCTTTGCCTCAATTATTAGATCTCCATCCGTCTTTTTCAAAGCAAATGCGTCCGATAGTCTGATAGCTTCTTGCCCCGTTGCAGATGATTAAGCGGTCTATCTAGATAGCGATAGCGTGTCGAATGGGCTCTCAGCGAAAACGAGTTAATGCCTCGTCAAAAGTACTCGCTTCTCGTCTTACATACATACACGCATACAATATTAGCTAATATAACAGCCTCAATTTCTTAGCGACAGAAGAACCTCAATGGCTATCAGCACCGATTACACTTGGCAGTGCCCGGATCGTCCACTGCAGGATTTGAACCCGCGACGTCGGTCGTGAAGAGTGAGCGCCTTACCTCCTGGGCTATCACGGCCCTTGGAGGACGCATCACGAAAACGTAATCTTGCTAAGGCTTAGGAGTTTAATTCACAGTCGAGGCATCTGTCGAGCATCAACGTCGCCTGTGAACTTCTTAGTCAGATACGAACGAACACAAAGCAAGATATCCACACGCAGTGACGCTGAGTATTTCAAGCGGCCTGATGACACCTCTTTATCCTGGTATTGTGTTGGCGGCGTGCATAAAAAATGTTTGTGGAGGCTAGTTCATGTGCTTATGCGTGCTGACACTGTGCATGCTGCCACTAACCACATTTTCATGCTGACCCTGTGCATGTCACCCCTAACCATATTATTCATCTCGTTTGTTTTTCAAGCATGATTTGACTTACCATTCAATTGCATTTCACTTTACAGCAAATGTAAAGCGCCTAGAGAGAGAGATTGAGTTCTCTGAGGGCGCTTTATCAAGTGAATTATTATTATTATTATTATTATTATTATCTTCGGAATCAAACCCGGGCAAGGGCGGCAGGAGGCAGCTAGCTGTTCAGGAAAAGTCTTGGACCTCTTGGTGCGTCCTTCATACAAAGCAGAACGCCCCTAGACTGCTGGCTTCGAACTGCGTCGATGTCATCGCTGATGGGGGAACGCGCTCTGTGCATCTGCATCTCTCCTCGTTGTGCTTGCACTTCGTGACTCAGGTCGCAGTTTTTACTCCTGCAGCGGACAATCCTTAATATTCACTGCTATTTAGGTTGATAACCACAGAGTCTCCTCTGCGGCGAAAAGATGAGGCTTCCGAATTAGCGAAAACTTGCTTTTACTTTTTCGATACAGATTAATGCCAGCCAAGTATTCGTAACGTTACCGCAAATTGATCATGTTCGTGACCCCGACGGCTAGCATTTACCACTCGCGGCTGGCCATGACGGTAACATCGGATGTGTTTTATGACTTGTGCTTGATCTCAAAGTTCAACTTTTCCTTTACTCGCTTGCTTGCTGTAGCCCCAATTCTGACTGAGCTTCTCATCCAGTGAATGAGCTCTTAGTAATTGCATTAGCCAACTAAGGCCCCCAGTCATTCATCAACTCAACTTGCCAACAGCTACAGCTGCGTGCTTCCGATGTAGTATTACCGATGGCCCACATCGAGTTGGTTCCACTGTTCCTCTTGAAATTAACTAGCCAGATAGGTTTCAAGGCGCAGAGTAAGTTGACTACCAGTGTAAGAAGTGCATTGGATTGTGTATTGCATAGTAAAACGGCGGCTCTTTGAAACAGCCAGATTATGACTTATATTATTTACTCGTCCTCCAAAATGGTAACAAATAGTGACGGGCTATGCGATTATCTATGGCCAAGGCAGCATGCAAGCAGAAGCCGTATAATAGGCAGGACGTCGTTGCCTTTGCAGTTGAGCTGGATTGTTCTTCTTTAGGCATTGCGCCGTACTAGAGTTTTTGTACGGCGTGGCTGCTGTTGCACGCCTGCAACCCTTCCCCGACGACAGATAGAATTCTCCGCTATATACCGCTATATACCGCTTGTTACCTTAAAGTTACCTTCTCATGCTCCTCTTTGCTGCCGTATTGCGCCACCATCGGCTGACCGGCTTGCACTGATGCTGCCCTTATAAGTCGATAGAAAGGATTTTAAGGCGCAGGGTGTGACCTTTATTTGTCATGCATCAACTAGGATAACCTGCTGAACCTGGGTGAAAGCAGCACTTGGCGCCTAATACTGCCAGGACATGAAGGCCGATACACTCCGTTCGAGATAATACCGTCGTTTTGTAATGTATCTATGTAATGCATCTCCGTCTGTAACCCCACAAAGACACAAACACTTTATGCAGTTGTTACGCAGGAGAGTTTTGTATAGCGCACTCACAGCCTAAGCGGCTTTCGGTACGCATTCGGTAGCCAACAGACTTCGTCTCACGCAACAAAGAGAAAGTGGGAAGCATAGCTGAGTCAGGAGAGCAGTTGAGGTAGTGAGTAGCATGGAGGTAGCAGCTCAGGTCTGCCGGAAAAGGATGAGCCATAGTCGGCCGCTGGAGAGTAGTTGTCGTTGCATAAGAATTGTTGAAGCGATTTCCACAGTCTAGGACCTGCAGAGCTAAAACTTCTTTTGCTTTGGACGAATGAATGGTACAGCTAATTTATTGTCCATAGAGGTCCTGAGGGCACGAGAAGGCTGAAACTGGTGCAGCAGTTCAGCTAGGTATGGAATAAAAGCCGTGGCGGGCATTTTGGGTCAGCGTAATATAGTTCATTTGTATAGCGCCCGAAGAGAACTTAATCTCTATTCAGGCACGTCACAGAAGCCCGAGAAGCTCGAGCCACGACCTCGGCCAGACCTTGGTCTGGGCGAGCACCTTAACCACTGGGTGAAATCAACCAGTTACGAAGGCTGAAAACGTTTCGGCTGAGCCGTTAATATCTCGGGAATCAGACCTCTCAGCATTGGCCAGTACATTGTTTACTGTCTTATATATCTCTATAGCAAGATGTTTTCTGCTTACCAAAATTTGGATGACGCTTCGCTCCAGTAGCTGCATATCCGAGACTACCTCACCCGAGATCTCATTCTCTCAGTCCATGCGTTCTGACTAGGTTGGTGGCGAGGTTGCAATTTTTATTCGTAATCGTTTGGCTATAAGATATGCAGATTTTTGCACGGGCCATCATTTGAATCAGTTGGAATCAGGTCCTCATCAAAGACAGTGCCTCTCACTGGTGTGATATACCTACCTCCTGCTGGCTGTCTAAATTTGTTTATAGAGAAATCTTTTTGAGTTCCTCGCTGAAATATTTGGGTGTGACAGGCCGTTACTGATTGCTGGAGACTTCAGTATTCAAGTTGGAAACTCTATTAGCAGCCAGTTTCTCTCGGTTCTTGACTGTCTTGAGAATTTTGGTTCGGTCTAACACGTTAATCATACCACCCACGTCGGTGGCCATATCGCAGATCTTGTGATCATCAAGGATTTCTGCCCTGCTGACATTGTTGAGTGTCCTCTGACCTGTCAGATCATTGTTCGGTCTCGTTTAATGTTCCTGCTCTGTTGTACCTACAGAGCAACGTCGAACTTTACCAGCAAATTAACTTGAAAAGCATTGACACATTTTGAAATCTGTTTGTGGTACATGTCTTTTCGATCTGCCCCTAGACTCGACCGACAACCTCGATATCTTCACTGATGGGGTGAACATGACACTTAGGAAAGCTCTTGACAATCACGCTCCCGTTCATTCTATCCGTGTGCAGAGTCGTGGAGATTCCTTTCAATTTTCAAAAACTTCAAAAGATGCGCCGTATTAAGTGCAGGCTTGAACGTCGTTTTAAGAAATCAGGGTCTGAGGCAGATCTAGTCAATTTCAAAGACTTCTTTCGAGTTTACACCTGGAAGCTTACAAAAGTCTTTTTTCACTCGCAAACTGAAGTCTTGCCACTCAGACCGAAAACAGATTTATAAGATGGTACAAAATTTACTTGCCAATGCTGAGAGGTCTGACTCCCCAGATATTAACGGCTCAGCCGAAAGGTTTTCAGCCTTCTTTACTGATAAAAACTGTGCACATTCGTCCCTCCATAAAGCCCACTCCGAGTAAAGCAATTGCGGAATCGCCACATGTGACCCTTTCTTGAAAGATTTTCCGAGGTTTCTGCTTGGGATGTGGATACCTAAGTGATGCAACTAAGATCTAGTAAAAAAGAGCTCGTCTCCTGAAGACCCTATACCATCATCTCTGTGGTCTTCACTGGCAGACCAACTTTGCCCTGCCACAAACGAGATTTTTAATGCTTCTTTGGTTCTTTGGAAATAGAGGTCGTAGCAAAGTCCTTCAAATCGGCAATCAATGGACCGATATTTAAAAAAGCCTGGATTAGATACAGAAGTCTTTGAAAAGTATCGCTCAGTTTTCATTCTTCCTTTTTGGTCAAAGAGTCTTGCAAAAGTTGTCGATAAGCAGCTGGTTGCACATACTGAAAGAATAAAATGCCATACAAATTCCAATTTCGATTCAAGAGGCAGCACTTCACTAAACTGTTCTCCTCCGTGTTAAAAATGACATCTGATGCTGCAAAGATGATGGGAATGTCACTCCCCTAGCTCTGCTAGATCAATCAGCTGCCTTTGAAAGCGTTGATCACGATTTCCTAATTGAATGACTGAGGGCAACGATCGGTCTGGTAGAAGAGGCACTGGCGTGGTTGAAATTGTACTTGTCTGATTGTGTTCAGTCCGTGTCGTGTGGGGTCAGGTGTCACACACGAGACCGGTCACCTGTACAGTCCCTCAAGGGCCCGTCCTCGTTCCCTTGCTGTTATCCATTTATAATCAACCTCTGGGAATATTGATTAAGGCCCATGGAATAGGATATTACTTTTATGCTGACGATATTCCACTGTATTTGTCATTCAAACCACCGGGATATGCTGCAGCATTTGATAAACTGAACGCTTGCCTAGCCGTCATTCGATCCTAGATGTCGGAAAACTTCTTAAAACTAAATGATGATACAACTGTACTGCTGCTGGTAGGATACCAAAAACGTGGGGCATGATTAGAAGGCTGTGCTCTTCTAATAGGTGATGCTATTGTGTGACCATCGCGACCTGATCGAAATTTAGGTGTCGTTTTCAAAAGCTGCCTAAATTTAAAAGCTTCATCAGAAAACTGCTTCTGCAGCTAGCCATCACGTCCGATTCCCATATAATATAAGGAGCTGTATTCCATGGCGTCTTGAGAACAATTGTACTCGCTCCAGAGGTTTGAGCACGTGTCTCCTTTGCTAAAAAAGCTAGGATAGTTGCCGGTTGAGCAACGGATACAGAGCGAAGTTCTTACGCTGACCAGCAAGGACCACCACGGCTTGGCTCCTCTTTACCTTGCTGAACTGCTGAACCAGTTTCCACCTCTTCATGCCCTCATGTCCGGTATGGACAATAAGTTAGCTGTTCCATTCCTCCGCTTAAAGACCCTTGGGGACAGAAGCTTTAGCTCTTCAGGTCCTAGGCTGTAGAACTTGCTTCCACAATTCTTACTCAACCACAACTACTCTCCTGCTGCCGACTATGGTTCATCCTTTCCGGTGGTCCTGAGCTGCTAATTCCATGCTACTCACCACCTCAAACTGCTCTCCTGACTCTGCTATGTTTCCCACTTTCTCTTTGTTGCGTGAGACGGAGTCTGTTGGCTACCGAATGCCTACCGAAAGCTGCTGAGGCTGTGAGTGGGCTATGCAGAACTCTCCTGCCTAACTTAGCACACAGTATTCATGGCTTTGTGGAGTTACACACGGAGAAGAATTACATTAAATCTAGCTTCTCCTTTATAGACTGATCGCGGATAAGTAACCCCATTGGTTTTAGCAAGCCGAAATTTACTAGGCGGAATTGAAGAAAGAGGCTGTCCAATAACTGTGCGACGCCGATAAAGTGACTCGTATCCAAGTCTAAATTGGTCCATGCATTTGTGAAATCCCGACTTGATTTCTGTAACTCGCTGCTTACTGGCCTACCGGCATGTGCAATCAGGCGATTACAGCTTGCGAAAAACTCTGGAGCTAGACTTGTCTGTCGTGAGCGTCGCAGTTGCCACATCACACCACTTCTCGCCGACCTGCACTGGCTACCAGTCAAGCAACGCATCGACTTCAAGGTTTTGTCGCTCACTTTTAGGTCACTTCATTCATTGGCTCCAGCCTATCTCTCAGATCCCACCAGGCCAAGCATCGTACCATCCGCTTTTCGGAATCCAATAGTTTACTAATACCGCGTACAAACCTCAAATCCTTTGGAGACCGTGCATTTAGTTCGTATGCTCCCAAAGCCTGGAACTCCCTCCCGACTTGCGTCAGAACATCCCCTGACTTGACCACATCAAAAAGAACCTAAAACACACCTATTTAGGACAGCATTTAGTGGGTCCCTGTGATTCGTCCTTGATGTGCTTATGCTTGCTGACACTGTGCATGCTGCCACTAACCACATTTGCATGCTGACCCTGTGCACGTCACCCGTAATAATGTTATTCATGTTGTTTGTTTATCAAGCATGATATTACTCACCATTCAATCGCACTTCCTTTTGCATCAAATGTGAAGAGCCTAGAAAGAGATTTGAGTTCTCTGAGGGGGCTTTATCAAGTGCATTATGATTATTATTATAAAGTCGGCGCGTAACTGGCCTGGTGGATGCAGGCCCTTTGAATTTGAATTGGACCTTAGTAGCGGTCGGTGGTCGACGCCTCGCAATACGCTGAGGCAAGTGAACTACTATCGCAACGAGTGCTATTCAGTGCTTTGAGCTTGTGGGTCGGATAGCCAAGCTGTTGATAATGCGAACGCAGGATGCAGGGTGGCTCTCACTGACCCGCCGAAGAATGCCCATAGGCAGGTATCGAGTAATGGTGACGTTGCACCTTATGCTAAGCAGGTCCTGTTTTGTGTAGCATATCCGAGGACAGCTCATAAATATTCACAGCGAAGATAACAGCGGAATACCGGAAGGGATGACGGAGAAATCAGGTAAAAGTTCAAACCACGCTTGGAGTCGCGAGGACGCTCTCTAGAGCTGGGAGGAAGAATACTTAATTCTGGCGATTTAATTCATGTGCCTCGCAATAAATGTTTCTGACGCTTTGAGCACCGATTACAAATGCGCAGTGCTGCTTACCGTATTCTTACGAAGATGAGTCGCACCCTAAATTTGTGGACACACTATTTTGAAAACGGTTTTCATTGAAAAATATTATTACTGAGTGTAAAGCTCACGTTCTATTAATATAAGGTTGCTTTAATCTTCACAGCTAGCAAGAAGCTCGTCATTCGTACCACCGCTGGTCAATGTGATAAACTATTTAATCACGTGGTGAACAAGGTGAGCAGCAGTCTAGACAGGCAGGCAAGGGGAAGGCTTTCGATTTTGACGTTGCTTGACTTGAAGTGCATAAGTCGCAGGCTTGTTTTACAAAAAATTATTGAAGAAAGTGAGACTGCTTCTCGTAAAAATATGGTAATACAACCAAACAGCGGGATTCCCAAGAGAGAGACTGGTGCATCACTGGCTTGCCGCCTGCCGGAGCAGCTGGAATCTGGCCAATGTCCTTGACAGCCGATCACCCCGTTAAATCTCAGCCGAATAATGCCGAGTTCTCTAGCTCTTGTCTAGTAAAGCCGCACTGGCTGAGCATGAGCACAATCGGCTTCTGCGTCGCTTAGCGCACAGCAGTCACTGGCGAAGCTCAGCTCCCGCTTGCTTAGTCCTAGCTGAGTTACTCCCAAGTTTAACACGTAGGATAACCGACTATACAACTGAAATGAACCGCAATTTCAACATTTACTTACCCATTTTTTTTTAAAATATTACTTGCTGCTTGGGAATTAATCGGTGAAGCACACGAGTGTGCTGGAATGCGGAGTTTGGTACCAATCGTAGAACCACAATCGCGGGTCTAAAGGCCGCCCCCTAAATATTTGCCGGACTCAGCTCCTCAGCAGCTCATGTGCGCAAAGGGACCTACTGTTCAGGGGCGTTAAGGTAATGCATCTATTGAACCGCATTTGCATTACTGCTAAAGTAAGCGAGTGTTCCGCTGAGTCGAATTTCGTAAAAATCCGTGATACTGAGAGCAAAACCGGCACTCGGAATACGAATTTGTAGGAGACAACAAGAGCTAAAAGGTCTAAATGTATTCGGGGTCACAAGCGTGCGGAGGTCACTCGATCCTCCCTGCAGACATAGCTTCCCTGGTGGCCTAGCTGCCTGATTAAGCACGCTAGCACGTCCCAAGCGCGACCCATCCTGGTAGTTACTGCCGCTGTCCGAAGCTCAAGGACGCCCGAGCTCAATGACGAAAGATCAAGGACGCTCCATAAGGCCGCAAAGCGGAATGCTCTCGAAGCGTACGGTTAGGTGTACCGAGGATTGAGAGGAGGAACTTTCACATCCTACCTTGTTTCCTTTGCAGCAAATGTAAAGCGCCTAGAAAGAGAGTGAGTTCTCCGAGAGCGCTTTATCAAGTGTATTTTTATTATTTCTGTCAGGAAAACTAAAGTTTAATTTGCCGATTCACGGGAACACGTGACGACATGCAATCGCCGTAGCTAGCCGAGTCCAAAAAAGCTCTTGTAAACAAAAATGCTTGCAGATTAAACAGCCTCTTTCGTATAGCGACAAAAGAGCCCTTACGGCTACCACCACCACTTGCAGCGGCGATAAAGGATCGCCCGCCCGCCGCAGGAATCAAAGCCACGAGCTCAAGACCGTGACAAGCAGACGCCTAACCTAGCGTGCCATTGTGGCTCACCAGCACCCGAAGCGATCTACAGCCAGGCGGCCACCAAAGGGTTTTTCCAAAACGCGTACGTGCCAACTGTCCTTCCCGTTGCCGGAGAAGTCCCACAAGACGACAGCTGATTCCCGTATCGGCTTCAGTTGACGCTTACTCACACGGACGCCGCCGCCGGCGCCGCACGCGACCACTAAGCCCGGCTTCCGAGCCGCAACTTTATAATGCTTCTGCCGACCTTGACTCACTCCTCATAAACCAACACCACCATAAAAGCCAATGGACCATAAACCGGTAGCAGTGCCATAAAATCCACTGGACCATAAACTGGCCCTAGGGTGACCAGCTAATACGGCTTCGTATGTTCACACGCACGACATAAAGGGTCATAAACACCGTGGGGCCATAAACTGGCCGCAGCGGGAATAACAAGGCCGCACACTGGCCACTAAGCGAATAAGGAGGCCGTAAATGCGACTGTTCCTTACACTATAAATAGCAAAGCCAGATGGATGTAGCAGCTTTTTTATACATACCTAACACCTCCACATTTTATAGACACCTAACACCTCCACAGCTTAGATGCCGAAGCTTAGACCTCACGATGCTTAACAGCAGATGGACTTACTCTCAACGTTTCCATGGTTCATGGGCTTGAGGCATTGGCCTAACGCAACCAGAATCGGTCTAGCGCTGTCGCTAGGTAAACAGCTCTTCGTCGCGGCAAAGTTGGTCGAAAGGACGAGCGTAATAGCCTACCACTTCTCGTAGGAAGTCAGATGTATTGCCTTTTCCTTACTCTTGGTCCGTCTTTGTTGGGATGCAGGCTAGGATTGGCAGCGGTTCGCCGTAAACTCTAAAGCACGGCGAGCATTAGCCAACGAACCTGGTAGCCTTCGTTTTTGATTTCACCTAGGTTCTCACGAGCGAGTTTCAGCCGTTGTTAAATGGACTTAGCGAAAGGTGAGCCACTTAATTTAGAAAAGGGCGAGGCTATGGTCCACGGGGTGGTGCAGCGACCGATAGTTGTGGACACTATGCTGATAGCTGCTCGGGGAGAGGCTGTTTTCCTGTTTCGACGATGTCCTGCTGCTTTACGAAGCCGGGCCAGAATAGCGGATGACGCAGCTTGTGGTACCACCCAGCAAATGCACTGCCGTCAACTACCGCCGGTAGTCGTGCCCGCACAAGGGCCCGGGTCGTAGTCCAGCGAGAGGCACCCTAATATTATTGCGTGGGGGATTCTCGTGCCTGGGATTACGTACGACGGGAAGGGCCTCGGAATCTCGCTGTAAACAGGATATGCAAAAGTGTCCCACGGGCTATTGTCTATCGGGCGGTAAACCGTGGCGACGGTCTTGGACCGAAGGAGGCGGCGGGTGCTGGAAGGAAGCGGCCGCGGCCGCGGCCGCGCACTTCAGGCGGCGACATAAGTATCCTCGCCAGCGCTGCAGGAGTTACGCTTTGCCCAGACGCAGGTAAGCCGAGCGCGGCAGTACGCAAATGGGACGACCGTCGACGACCTGCGCAGTGGCTGCTGTGCCGTAGCCTTGCCAGACCGAGCGCGGATGATGCCCGCCCTGGCTAGAACTAGACGGTCGGTGGCGTTTCGTCCCAGCCAGGCGAGCAGCCGCGTCAGAACCAGACGGCCGAGGTCCTTACACTTCGCCGCCCAGCCTAGCTGGCCACATGCATGACAGGCTCCTCGACCGCCGCACTGGTCTCGTGTCGGGGTTGACGACTGCGGGAGGCTGCCGAGAAGCTATTGCAACGTAGGCTATCGTTTTGAGCTGACACTGCTCTATGCTCCTCGCACCGCGAGCAGCGCCGAATGGGTGCGGCGCCTCAGTGCCAAAGCACCAGCTCGTGCTGGTGCTGCTCGTGCTGGTGCTGCTCGTGCCAGTCAGCAAAGCGTACGGCAATCCGTGCTCGACTTCCAAGCAGTGGGGCCAGTTGGTCGCAGTTTTCGCTTCGCTCGTCAGCAGCTGGCCCGCCTAGATCTAGAGTCGTCTGTGTGTTCGCATTTGCATCCCTAAGATGGCTTCCTTTCGAATCTTATGTCTGGCTGGCCCGGCTGGCCTTGCACCCGCTCGCAAGTGGTAGCCAGTGTTAACTCATGGCATTGGCGTCGGAGCATGTTCGCAGCAGCAGCGACACCTTGACGAAGGGGCGAAGCAGCCAAAGATCGGCAACAGCCACTTATTGACTACGCAATCTCATCGGGACGGGCTACCCAAAGTCGGCAGAAAGCATCGTGGCTCCGTCAGACAGCCCTGTTGTTTCACTCCTGCTCTGTGTTGTAACCGCCTTATCGATTCTCCAGCAGTCTTTTAGGCACGATCCATTTCTGATTCTCGGCTTACCAGTATTGGCTGAGACTATTGGCTGCAGGCTCTCCTGTCGAGGACCCCCCACCCCGGTCAAATCGCACTTCGGGGGGGGGGGGGGGTGTTACTAGCCGTGCTTAGCTGGACCCGCCGACGCCGCAGGCTCTCTCCGGCTCACAATTCGATAATTGGGACATCCTCTTGCTGGAGGCCTGATCTACTCATCGCGTGTCTGCCACAGTATTTCCATTCCGATTGGTCGATACCCATGAGTACTCTTGCTACAAAATAGAACTTTTGACGTTTAGGGAGTGTGTTTCCTTACTTTGCTGAGCCAAACGCTACCGGAGGTTGCTCCCGCCACCCAAGCGAGCCATGAGCTTTGAGCTTCGCTCACTACGTTCGCCATGTAGTTGTTACAGAAGCCGCAGGAGCCTCGAAGCACAGCACAGTGCTTAATCTCGGCAGGTTAATCTCGGCAGGTTAATCTTGGTAGGTTAATCTCGGTAGGTTAATCTCGGTAGCGACTCAAGAAAGCAGCAGTTCGTCACCGAGAACTTGCAGGCGGCGGAAGGCGGGCCTGCGCCACTCGCGCGGCGGCCCCGCGCAGTGGCGCAGCACAGCGCTTTGGGTTGGGTACGACGACGATGGAAGGAGTGGATAGTTTGGCGAGCCGCGAACGCGATGCGTCGACGAGGGATTGAAATCCCTCCTTCGAGTAGACGGCCAAAAATGGTCAACGAAGAAGCTTTAAAACATAGCGGCAGAATGCACCGACCGAAATGCCTGCATCCATCTTGCCAAGTCGCAGAATGGCCACCGGGCCCGACAAAAGGGTGCAAGTGCCGCTCCTAACGTGCTGATTTAAGTCCTGGTAGCTAGATGCTCAATGGTCAAGACCAGACAATAGAGACCTTAGGTAAGCAGTGAAGACAACGGCTGCTTAGCATAAGCAGCCGAGGAATAATGCAAGGGCAGTTGCACGGCTAGGTGAATTTCCCCACTGCTTAGCTTCTGAGGACCCCATGCCTGTCGCACCTGAGTCCCTGTCGAAAGCGTTTAATCAGCTGACTGGCATGTGCCTCAGCCGCGGCAACGGCAAAGGCTCGCGTGCTTGCATACATTTGTGGGTGCAGTCTGGTGACAAATGCTCCCACAGTGCTCTTCCTGATATTGCCTTCGCAGCAACGGATAGTCTGCAGCAATGAAAGCTATCTGCACGGCTGCAGAAGAAGCGCTTCGACGTGTGCTCACGTGATGTGACAGTTGGGGCGACCGGAAATTAAAAGTTTTGTGCCTATGGAGAAACTAAGGCGCTCATTTTACTCACTCGTTTGCCGCATTAACAGCTACAACGTTGATGCAATCGGCGGGGCCGGGTGGGTCTGCAAACTATATTGACCAGGGCCAAAGGTCAAAGCGAGCCGAAGAGCTGCAACAGTTAGGAATTTATCTGCATCAAAAGCGGCTGGCCGAGGGAAACACGGGATGACAATTGTAGCGAGGAAAAGCTTGGCTGCCACAGGGACAGTTGGTCGGCTTGCATCGCATGAAGTAGGTGAACAACTCGGCATCTAGGCCCTGCCGTCTGCCGTGAACGTCACGACTGCTCGATAACACCGCTTCTCATCAACCTGTGGTGGCTATCCATTTAGCTGCGTATGCAGTTTCAAGGTTTTCACCACTCACTTTTAGGTGCCTTCATCGGTGGCATTCGTAGGATTTTGCGCCTAGGGAGGAACTACACGGATGGCGTCCCCTTTATTTTATTTAGCTAATTTTCAAATAAATTAAATTTTAGTACAAATTTCGCTGATTTTTGAATTAAATTTAAAATAAAAACTTGGAACAGTTACGTTCAGTAACATCTGTATTTTTATTTAATCGTATAAGGTGGTAATCATGGTGTTTTAAATGAAAAGCAATTTTTGGTAAATTTCCAATTCGTTACCAAGGGAAAATTTTTGCAATCATTAATCTTTGTTACGAATTCTGCGCCTCTGACGTCGGTGTCGTAAAAAGACTCAAAATATATGCAACTTTCTTGTAGTTTTTCAGGTCTGTATCCGCTTCAGAGAGAAGATTTTTCATATCTAGTAGGAATTCAAATTTTATGACGACGTTTTTTATCCTCAAAATCCGTGTTGATATCTTATAATCGTGTCGATATCTCCTATTGACGATGAGCAGTCATGCTTTAAATGACATGCATAATGTATTCCTTGACTATAAGTCCTTTGCCTATTATATGTTCCCCGGAAATTATTTTGCGTTGCCTTATTCCTCTTTAAATTTCAATGGTCAAAGCTCCGCATTTATTTATTTGAATTTTCTTTCCACATTTTCACTAAAATCGCTGATAATTTTGCTTAGTTATTGCTTCAGATATTCAAATTAATAATGATAATAATAAATTTGACATAGCGCCCTCAGAGAACTCAATATCTGTCTAGGCACTTTAAATTTGCTGCAAAGGAACCACGATCGAATGGTTAGTTGATTAAACTGGTGCTTCTCTAAAATTTATCGTAGGATCCTGCAACCATTCTGGACTCGGTCACTTATGCCCATAATAGTGTTCCAAAATTCCAGTAAAGTATACAATTAAATTTTAATATGCTTGAAAGCAGCTTTGCTGCGTCAATTCTGGTTTTAGAACTCATTGATAGGTCCATGACATCCTTTCCAGCCGCTATACCACTTCGTCAAGTCTGTCATATATAGCTCTGAGTGCGTCGGACCGGGTACTCCAGCTTGTGTCGGATTCTGGCTTTACTGTGAAAAGCTGCCCCAACGAAGTGCCGAGCAATAGAAAAATGAATAAACAAATAGTTTTGACAACTAGATATTGCTAAGTAGAGTGTACTCTTGCTAAATTTAAATTTGTGGTTATCGCTGCTGATAAACATTGCTTTGAGATTTCCGGCATACATTCGCTGTTAAATGCCGGACGTAAGTCCAGTCATCACAGCAGCATGATCACACCATTGTGATTGACAGTTGGCACAGGAGATGCTTTTTGAATTTAAGATTCTCTAGGATTACTTTTTCAAGGCTTGCTCCTTCTTTTGCGTTACCCTCAACACAACCTCAAAATGCTTCCATTATAATGACTTTCTTACTTTCAAATATTTACATAGATGCACATGATAAATTTGGAAAGTTGTTTCCGACGTTAGGATTAGATTATAGGATCCTAGATTAGGAGATAAATCGGACAAGATACCGTAATAATGGTTTTATTTATATCTTAAGAACTTTCTTTTACAGTTTTGTCCTTAGGTGGATGAATTCACTTTGAATGTTGGGTGACAAAGAAGAGACGGATCGCGGATTTTCTTGTGCATGTTGATGGTGTTTTTCTAACAGTGAGTCGTGCTAAGCAACGAGCTTTATCAAAAAAGAAAATTTCAAAAATTGCTAAGCTCATCTAAAGTCAAACTTGCTTTGCGGCCGCGAAGTGTCTAGATGTGTTAAACCAGACGCCTATTGTAATTCCCTTTTGGCTGAGCTACCAAAGAAAGAAATTAGGCCACTGCAGCTGACTATGAATATGGCTGCAAGGCTGGTCTTTAAGTCCCAGTGGTTTGAGCACGTGTCACCATTGCTGAAAGAGCTAGGATGGTTGCTGGTTAAGCAAAGGATACAGAGCAAAGTTCTTACGCTGACCCACAAGGCCCGCCACGGCTTGGCTCCTTCGTACCTAGCTGAACTGCTGCATCAGCCTGTTCGTGCCCTCAGGCCCTGTGTGGACAATAAATTAGCTGTCTCATTCCTCCGCTTAAAGACAGTTGGCGACAGAAGCTTGAGCTCTGCAGGTCCTAGACTGTGGAACTCGCTTCCACAATTCTTGCGAAACGACAACTACTCTCCTACTGCCGCCTATGGCACATCTTTTTCAGCGGTCCTGAGCTGTTACTTCTATGCTACTCACTACCTCAACTGCTCTCCTGACTCTGCTATGCTTCCCAATTTCTCTTTGTTGCGTGAGACGAAGTCTGTTGGCCACCGAATGCGTACCGAAAGCCGCTTAGGCTGTGAGTTCGCTAAACAAAACTCTCCTGCGTAACACCCACATGGTCTTTATGACTTTGTGGAGTTACAGACGGAGTTACATTACATTAGGCGGAAAGCAAGCACTGGTGTTGCTTATCCGGCAGTACGCGCTGCTGCTGCCGATGTTGGGTAAGAACATTGGCTGCCGGTGGATTTTTGTTTTACACCTACAGCTCGGCGCTCGCTGTACGGTCAGGGTGGCAGCTGTTCGTCTACGGTAGGCGATCCTATCGGGCTATTCGTAGATCCAAGGAGAGAGAGAGAGAGAGAGAGAGAGAGAGAGAGAGAGAGAGAGAGAGAGAGAGAGAGAGAGAAAGAGCGAGAGAGACGAGGGTGAATGCTGCGAATGAATGCAGCGAATCAATCGACTACAGAAGCGAACCTTTGAGCGCGCCAACCGCAGAGAGTGGAGGATCGAGGGTAAAACCTCAGCACCGACGACGAGAAACTGCGAGAAACTACGAGACGCAGAGACGGCGTTCTTCCGAGGCAGCTGGCTGCCAGGGGCAGGCTGGGCTCGCCGGCTGCTTGGGCCAGCCAAGCCGTCTCTCAGCAAGCGAGTCGTTCCTCCTCCCCCTACCTTGGCTCATGCGCAGTGGCGGGTGGTGGGCGCAGTAGCTGGACTGCGGGCGACCAGTCCAAGAGAAGTCAGCAACGTCTGCGTGCATCGCCGTCGATTGCGTCCAGTAGCGGCACTAGCTGAGTAATAGGAAGTTGTGTCGGAGTGATTTCTAGGGAACGCTTGCACGTATAATATATAATTAATTTGTATAGCGCCCTACGACAACTTTTCGGTCAGCCGTGAAAAAGCGGAAGCACGGCGAGAGTCGGGAGGAAGCGCGTGCGGAATCACAAAGGCATCCGCGTAGGATGGTCGTAAAAGAAGCGACGTGGCGGGCAGAAGGGGAGAAAACTACCGTAAGCGTCACGAAATAATGGCGGAAGCCAATTCGTCGGCCTGGGACCATCGGAGCAAAATGATCTGCCACCAATAAGCTTTAAGTGAAAGAAGAGGTGGCTAACTTGTTGTCTCTGAAAACTTTCGACCTTCGAGTGGGCTGAACGTGATGCAAGCATTCAACTTGGTATGAAGGAGCTAAATCATGGCGAATATTATTGACTACTGCAGAAATATTCCGCTCATAAACCTAGAGCCACTTTAGCTCGTATACGAGAGGATATATACAGTTGGTGACCGAATTTATCTGATCTAAAACATACTAACAATTAGTATTTAGTTGCGTATGCAGAGGTTACAATGCTTGTGTTTACAGCTCTGCCTGAGGTATTAGCGAAGTCTTGCCTAGAGATAACCGTGTAGTTATTTAACTAGAACCTGCGGGTAACTAGAGCCTCATCGTGGACAAGAATAGAAAATGACCAGTCAGTGTGGGAGTGGTTGTATGAGTTACACTTGCTCAAGATATCGGTGTTCGTCTAAGAGAACCCTGAATTACGAGCGCCCTGTGATAGTCGTACAGTCGCACGACGGCAGCCAATAGTGCAAAGTTGTTTACCACGCCCATAGTTATAAGGTTTTTTAGGCGGTTCGGTTAATTAGAACTTGGCTTAAGGAAATTGTAAAACTATCAGGACTTAATTCCTGCAGGGTTTACGTTCAGTTTAGTGGTTGCCGCAGCTGATTTCGAGGGCTGATAAGATAAATACAAATGGGTTTAGTTGGCGTAAAAGCTGCAGTCGGTGTCGTGGGCTTGAATTTAATCCAAGCTCTTGATGGCTGCTGCGTAAAGAACAAAAATAAACTCTTTTATACCGTATTTTTACAATAATAGGTCACACCCAAGTATAAGGGGCACCCTATATTTATGTACACAATTTTTATTTCGTTTTTATTGAAAAGTATTATTACTGAATAAGCAACTCATTTTGTATTAATATAAGTTTTCTTTAATCAAAACAGCTAGCAAGAAAATCGTCTTTATTATCACTGCTAACATCTTCATAGTCTCCAGCAGCATTGTCAACGTCTGAATCGTCGCTTTCCTCATAGTTCGCATCATCTTCAGTTCCATCCAGCATGTTTGCAATGCGAAATTTTAGGGTTTATGGTCAGCTAAAGTAAAGGATAAAGTAGTTAATCCCGTATGAACAAGTTGAGCAGTCTAAATAGGTAGTCAAGGAGTTGTTTTTGAGTTTGACATTATTTGACTTGAGTGTAGAAGTCGCAAGTTTATTTTTTCAAAAAAATTGGAGAAAGTACCACTTACAGTCGTAAAAATACGGTAACTGATGGCTCTTCTGGATTATACATGACTGTCACAAGCCAAGCACTAAGCACTATCGAACACATGCCATTCAAGCCACCCACAGCGTTTCAGATTGATCTGTGTCCTCAGTCACTTACACAGGCTTTTCTGATCACTGGTTTCAGAAGCTGCCAACAGGAAGGATAAGATTAAGGCAGCGACGTTACCACCGTCATTTCAACCTAGGATTCCATCACCAACTCAAATACGAGCAATCACGAAGGATTTCCTGAGGAGTCGTTCTTGTGTGTTTAAGACGCTGTTTAGTGAGAGTTGTATGAAGAATCTTTGACAGAAACGTAAAGAGGGCTGAGAAATATTTAGCTGAAATCAGATTCAAAATTAAAATTTTCAGTTACGCACAGAGCGAAGCCAACAAGAGCGCTTTGGAATATACTGTTTATCGAGTGAACTATTACAAGCTGAATAAGGAAGGGCTAAGTTTCGATGACTGGGTGAAGACAAAAGAGGGACTGACGTAGAATAAGAATGCGGGCGAGTATGAGTCGTAATTGTTGCGCCACAGCAACTGAGGAAAATCTGAGCAATTTCCAAAAGGAGATTGCAAGTTACGACTAAACTCACGATGCAGGCGGAGCTACAAAGACACGACCTTCACTCGTTAATATTCAATATGTCATGCTAGGGTCTAAGCTGAAATTAAGGTAGAGTAAGACGAAGGATGTTACTTCGTTTAAGATCCGATCGAGGGCCAAGATCACCAGCTGCCTCCAGCGAGGCTAATGTAAAGCTGCCTATCCCAATAGAGAGTGAGCCTTGATCTGCAGCTGGTGGCAGGAGGACCCGCAATGGCTTCCATCTTATGGCTGACATGGGAGTATTTATTTTGCCTCTTTTTTGTTTTCTTCTTTATTCTCCGAAGCCTCAGAGCTTTGTATCGTGTGCGATCCCAACTACACACGTGGCTCCTCTATCAGGGCCAACGCAAGTGTTAAATGCCGCGTTGGTCAGGCCCAGTGGTTAAGTAACTCGTCTTTAACAACCGAGATCGTGGTATTTGATGACCGAGGTCGCGGGCTCGAGCCCCGAGGCATATGTGAAGCGCCTTAATAGAGGTTAAGGTTTCTTAGGGTGCTGTGTAAATGAACTGCACGCAGACACACTAACACCCACACCCATCCGAGCATACCCACGGACGGACGGACGGACGGACGGACGGACGGACGGACGGACGGACGGACGGACGGACGGACGGACGGACGGACGGACGGACGGACGGACGGACGGACGGATGGACGGACGGACAGACGGACGGACGGACGGACGGACGGACGGACGGACGGACGGACGGACGGACGGACGGACGGACGGACGGACGGACGGACGGACGGACGGACGGACGGACGGACGGACGGACGGACGGACGGACGGACGGACGGACGGACTAACGCACGGACGGACGGACGGACGGACGGACGGACGGACGGACGGACGGACGGACGGACGGACGGACGGACGGACGGACGCACGGACGGACGCACGGATGGACGGACGCACGGACGCAGTGACGCACGGACGCACGCGAACAAAACGCTCATGCACGTCCAACCGTGGGCGAGAACGCACGCACACACTCTCACTCACGCACCTATATGGAGTATATATATATATATATATATATATATATATATATATATATATATATATATATATATATAGTGTCAGGAAAGATTGGGCTACATTTTCTGCCAAAAATAAAATAATTCTAGCTATTGTGGAGGGAAAGTGTGACGACAGCAGGAGATTGGTACGATCGAACCAAACAGATTTAACTTTATTTAGCATATACTACTTTCCTAAGACACCCTGCAGTTTTATTTGCCGATTCAGCAGCACATGTGATGACATTAGATCTCCGTAGCTACCTAAGACGAAGCTTTTGCAGCGCCAAAGCTATCTACTGCCAGGCGGCCGCCAAACGGCTGCACAAAACGCGTACGGGCCAACGCCACCTCCGTTGTGGGATTAGTCACGATAGACGACAGCTCATTATCGTATCGAAGGCAACAAATACCTTGGAGACGTTTATTCACACTGACGCCGCAGGGGCCATCATGTGACCGTACTGCCCAGCGTCCCAGTCCCAACTGCTCAGCCTCTGCAGGCTGTGGCATGAACATTGTTAAAATATCACCGCCCTAAATTGCAATGGCCCTTAAACCGGCAGCAGCTTCATAAACTCCTCTGGCCATAACCTGGTCGTAGCAGGATTAACAAAGCCATAAACGCCCCGGGCTTATAAACTAAAAAAACCATAAATCTGCAAAGCACCCATCGAGGGTTCGCTTGTTTACTTTTATCGTCTGATATATATAAGTATATAATTCATTTGCATAGCACGCAAGATAACTTAATCTCTATCCAGGTGCTTCACGCATGCCTCGGGGCTTGAGCCCACGACCTCAGCCAGACTTTGGTCGGAGCGAGCACCTTGACCGCTGGACCAAATCAGCTGATAAGCTTGAAAGCCTCGAAATCTTCGACGGATCAGTGTCACGGACGAACACTGCCAACAGTGTCTACATGTGATCTCTTCACCCTGCAGGGCAGGCAGGCGCACGTTTCGAGAGCGACTTATCTGGGACGTCCAGCTGCCCTTGGTAAACTAAGTGGCCAAAAAGCAGCCACGTGGGCGTGGCTTAGATAAAACGATAAATGTCATCCAACAGCAGTGTTAGCTGTCACTCAGCGTGTACAGTTCTTTGGTAATTGATTAGATGATTTCAATGAGTTGTAACGATACGATGTCACTAGTGACTTAAGTGAGGAGGAGTCCGTGACATCCGCAGCTATGATAATCTGGTCCATTTGGGGCACCTGGAGAAGATGGCCGGAAGATGCCTTTTAAGATCTGGACCGCTTATCTCTCTATTTACATTGCCAGCCAGCAGATATACTTAAACTGTGCCCAGGTGACTCTCTTGCTGCTGGCTGCATCGAGAGATCTGGAGGTCTGCAGGTAAAAGCCTTTTAGTTTCCGGTTGCAGCTGTAGTTCACCACCAGCTGTAGCTCAGCATTCGCTTGCACGTGCCGTCTTACGGCGTTTTTTCATTCAACTTCGAGGCATTCTTGCCAACGTTTCCCTGCAGTAGTGAAGCTCAACGAATTTGACTTCAAGATAATGTTTGGCAGGTGGTGGTCATTCGACCTACACAATGCATTCCCGGCCAGCTTCGGTGAATGAGCTCTGCTGCTGGCGCACTGCAACGAGCTGAAGGCTTGACTGAAAACGTCCCTTGGTGATCAGCTAGGTCCGACTGGCACGCATTGATATAGAAATATTGTTCCAGATGGCACCATTTTTCCGCTGGCTTTCGGTGGTTTTCTTTGGGTCGCTACCACGCTACCACGCTTCGTCGTCCTCATTTAAGCCTAGCACTACCTAACAGAGTTGTTCATTTTAAATAATAGCAAATTGATCGATTAGTGTTATTTCAAGGTGATGGATTGAAAGCAGCAGAAGATGGTCGCCACTCAATTGTTGCGACGGCAATCTTGCCATCGCATTCGTCTGTGTCGCGTTTGCTTTTGCCATTGTCTTACGTCTGAGGCTGGTTCATGGCGCACGAGAAATCGTTGGCCCGATGATGGCCCATGCAGAAGGAAACTCCCCCAGACAGAGGATGTCAAATGGCAAGCACGTATATCCGAAGGGGTAGGGAACCGGTCTCAGCTTGGCTCCGTAAAAAAACTTCGTTGCTGTCCACAACATACCATTCATACCATCAATTATTCTTGAAACAATCCCCCTAACCATGTTATTCATGTTGTTTATCAAGCACGATACCACTCACCATTCGATCGTGTTTCCTTAGCAGCAAATGTTAGGCGCCTAGAAAAAGATTTGAGGGGGAGTTTCGGCAGTTATGCCCCACCCCTATAGAAGTACTGTAGGAGTTATGTCCCTCAAAACACATTTATTGTCATTTCTCAAATACTAATTGACCGACAGGCATGCAAATTTTTCCAAACAACAAGGGCAACACGATCTCTCTTTTGACGTAACCATAGTGCCACTTTGACTTTCTGATGACCTGTACAAGTCAAGGTCAAGTATTTGCATCGGTATATCCCTTCGGTTTTATCCAAACAGACTCATTACAATGCATTGTGGAAATATGTTAAACATCTCAAAAAATTCAGAACATTTTTGTTTATCCTGCGTTTTTCTAAAATGTACATACCATTTTTTTACGTTTAAAAATACACATTGATCAGGAAAGTGTCGATCAATTGACTTTAAAGGACAGTGGCGACTTGAAAAATCCATGGGTAAAACAAGTCGACCATAGCATATACTCCAAATTTCAAGTCGATGTGGCAATAGATGGCCAAGCAGTAGCATCTTAAAGGTGCAAAGCCTAACTGTTCAGGAAGCACAGACTGATATAATGAAATAACACAAGTTGCCAGCTAATAGCTCAACCAGCTGGCAGCACACACCTTGATGTCAAAAACCTCATAACCGTCATAAATTAATGCCAGCATTGTCAATATATCTTTCTGTCGGATCAAAATTGCATACAATCATAAATTTCGAGTTTATTGGATCACTACTATCGTAGATATCACATAAGCATGATAGCGAAGGTAGTTACGATAGCTCTCATACCGCCGGCAGTCAAACCACGCCCGCAGTAAACCCCCTTCCCCGGGCGTCTGACCCGCGTTCGCCAACACAAATCTCAAGCTATCAATGGCATTAATGAGAACTAAAAACCATCTCAATTTCCCTTAAATAGTATAGAATCAACATTTTCAGACTGATTCCAAATGAACTACGCGCTAGCTCCATCCAAGTCACCACAGCCACCGTACACCGTTGCCTCGTGAATTATGGCCTCTACAGGAAGCAGATTAACAATCCCATGACTCAGTAGGTGCAGTGGTAATCATCTCCTTAGTTACAACAGTCCTTGAAATGCCGTTTGCAGCCAGTTGCTATGGGCGGGGCAGGGAAGCAAGCGGAGGCAGGACTAGGCTCCGGCCGATTGGGTTTGCGCTTTTATGATCTTGTTATACTACCATTTGGACGTTCGATCTCGAGGGGGCGTGTCATTTTTAAAAATTGAACGTATTTTTGGTAGTTTGAAGTCATGTTCTGCGGGTTCATTTAGGGCTGAGTACCTTATATTTACAAAATTCACCGGGAACGCTCGGTTCGGGAGCTCGGGTTTTTAAAAAAAAACCTGCTGAGCTCGACACACTACTTCCGGTTTAAGTACGTATTACAAAATAATTTTATTTACCATGTTCTGGTCATATGTCAACCACCACAATTAGGGATTTAATTTATAACTGGTTCGTCTTTTAGCAGGAAAATTTCCATAACACTGAAAATTGTTGACCATTTTGCTCAAATTCCCCCTTAAGTTCTCTGAGGGTGCTTCATCGAGTGTATTATTATTATTATTATTATTATCCCGTACTTTACACAAGAAAGCCGGTCTGATCTTCCAATGACCTAACTTTTAAGCCATTATTACTGACGAATGAGGAAATCTTACGGTTCTTTCTTAATGTAAAAAACATGTATTGAAAGAAAAATGAAAGAACATTTAGAAAATTTGGCATTTCCAGGCTTCTCTAGTCTCTGTTTTTGTGTTTGTCGTATGTGGATATTCGTTGAGCTCCCAAAGCCGAATACCTACTGGCTTCTAAGGAGATGCGTCTGCACTGTTTTTCTTGCGGATATCGGCGATAGTTACGCATATGACCTTCAACCCAAGTGAACTAGTCTTTCTTTTTGCTTTTCTTAGTGTGCTACATGTGCACGATTCGTGATATTTTATATTTTAAGGGTTCCAGCTGAACAGCTGCTCTGGGCGTCTTTTCATGCACTTTTACATGCTTATCTGAGCGTGATGTCTTGCTTTTCAGCAATTCTTGGTTATTGCTTCCATCGCTGCTAGTTCTACGCAGTCCTTCTAGAGATTTGGTTCAATTGGAAACTATAAAGGGTACTTACTGTGATCCTAGTTACTAGCTTATGCACACGGAAAATTGTGGAGTATTGCACTGCGGGTCCGAGCGTCCGCTGACCGCTGACCGCAGTGAGCCCGGCCTACTGCCGGGCAGTGACTCGAACCAACGAACTGCTGCCTGCACCTTCTCGCCTTCAGTCCAGAGGTGCTCGCTTAGCTTTTGACAACGCGACAGCTCCAAGTTTTTCCGTCAATTTGTGCTGCAGAGTTTGTCGCATGCGATGTTACCGCATAATTTATTTCAGCCGCGTAGAGTTGCCACGCTTGAGTGCTCCTTCCTCAGCTGCTTTTCTCTGGTCGTGGTCCTCTGAAGCGATAGATGCCTAGAAGCAGCTTACCTGGAATTAAGGCGAACGGGGTCATTAGTGAGTAGCGAGAGTTAGTTCAAACGGACACTCCGACGGAAACGTGACGGCTCCGAGGAGGACTGTGCCGGGTCTTTTACCCTTACCGATGTCTCAGTCTCTCAGCCTATTGACGCCAACGAAATTTGTGTAATTTAGGTTGATAGCAGACACTCATACAATAGATAAATATATTACTTTTTTTTAGTAGCGCCATTTTTCTTAGTGCGGCTGAAGAGGAGCCGGCAGAACTCGGTGAAGGACGGTGGGTGGACGTGTCTGAAAGCCAATCAATTCCCGCGACTGCGAGTTCGAGTCCATAAGGAAGCAGTTAAAAAAGACGTTTTACCTGCCAGCTGCTGCTACGGGTTAGCCAATCGTTTGTCCTAAAACGCCGGCAGTCTAAAGAGACGTATCCTAAACGCCAGTGTAGGCGCAAGTATGGTGGTAGTTATAAGGGGCTTCAAAGTAGGAAAGAATTGGACCAGCTTCAGGACTCGGGCCGGAACAAGTGACAACGCTGGTGCAGAAGCGTGCGTCCACGCCGCTCTTCTGCGTCTGGAGCTAGATGCAATAGAAGGCCGAGCGTAGACCCGGCCGGCCTCGGGCCACAGTTCGCCCAAGACTCACGCACCGCGCGTGTCGCAGCGAAGTCGGTGCTCCCCTGGGCGAAGCAGACAACTCGACAACTGCGCCATGTCGCACTGTCAGTGCAACAGCAGGCCTGGGTCGCAGCGAGGCCAGGGACAGCCGGGAGGAGGCTCTACGAGAATGAGCGGCAGCGGTGGCGGCCATATCTTCGGCGTCTGCCACGCGAGAGGCAGCAGCTCGTCATTGAGGCTTGAGGAAGCGAATGCTCCTACGGCGACACCTGTCGCCCTATAATCGTCGTCTACGAGCTGCTACGGATGTCACGGACTTATGCCCGTGACATAAACACAGAGAATTTCATTGCCCACTAACCATATTATGCATGCATGTCGACACTGTGCATGTCGCCAGTAACCACGTGATCGTGCTTCCTGTACATCGTGTGTGAAGTGCCTAGAAAGATATCAAGTTACCTGTGAGTGCTGTGCAAATGTATTATTATTATTTACGTTGAATTAAAAATCAGTTCCAGTGTCCGCTGACCTGGTGGTAAGCTCAGCCTAGCTGGCGAGCCCGGCCTGCTGCCGATCAAGGAGTCCATACATAGCTCGACCAGGGTCTTCGAGTGCTCGGATCTCCAAGTCTCGTTCAGTTTTGACGAGTCATAAGTGCTCTGTACGCTGAGCTAACTGCAGCACGAAGCTCACGGGCTGCTTCTTCAGTCTATTTCTGTTGAGTACTCGATATTGCCGCTGCTAAGGCAATGTGTCTTCCTTTTTTCTACTTTATCTTGTTGTTTTCTGCTCATATCCTCCTTGCTCTGGTCGTTTTTTATTACTTTTCTTGCCATGAAAACTTGCCATTCTGAAATGGCGGGAGAAGATAGCGTATAAATATCGCAGTATAAATACTAGTATAAATATCGCAGCATTAAAACTTCACACCTATCTGGTCAGTTCCCGTCTGGTTTGAGATCTGATCTAATCGTTCCATAGAATCAGCATTGCTTCGAGTATATTACGACCTTTTTAAGAATGCAAACTCAGATAGAGTCACTCTGCTTGTTTTGTTTAATCTTTAGTCAGCTTTTGATACTGTAGATTATCAAGTTTTTCTCGAGCACTTCTCATCTCGCCTGGGTCTCACTGAATCTGCACTGAAGTTGTTCAGGTCCTATCTCAGTGGGAGACTCCACAGTAATGATGTGAATGAACTTAGATCCTCCGACGAACCTCTGAAATATGAGGTACCCCAGCGATCTGGGCTTGGTTCTATTCCTTTTAATGGTTTATACTTTCCCTCTTGCCAATGGAATTGCCAAGCACAATCTAGGCTTTCACATCTATGCGAATGACACTCTGGTGAACCTTTGCTTCGATTCCTCCCAGTCCTCTAGCACGTCGAATTATCTCATCTCCCTTGCTGCATGTACTGATGACATCCATACATGAATGACAGCAACCTTTCTTAAACTGAATGATGATACAATCAACTTACTAGTTATGCGAAACCCAAGTGTGATTCAGAAATTGGAAAGGTTAACGCTCACAATCGGCTCTGCCAAGCGTATAGCTCCGGTTGACTCTGAGCGAAATCTAGGTGTCCTGTTCCAAAGTGATCATTCATTAGACGACCACATCAGCTCGACAGTTAAGTCTGCCTACTTTAAGTTACATAAAATTGCTAAACTTCGGGCTTGCTTACACAGCAATACCACATCTAAATTGGTTTGCTCATTCGGAACACCCCATCTCAACCTCTGTAACTAATTGGTTGCTGGTCAACCGGCATGTGCAATCAGGCACTTACAGTTGGTGCAAAACTCTGCAGCTAGGCTTGTTTGTCGTGAGCGTCACAGTTGCCACATCATACCACTCCTCGCCGACCTGCACTGGCTACCTGTCAAGCAACGGATCGACTTTAAGGTGTTGTCGCTCACTTTTAGGTCTCTTCATTTTTTTGCTCCATGCTAATCAGATCTACTTCCCCATAAGGCTAAGCATCGTACTACCCGCATTTCGTCCAGTCTCCGTACTACCCGCATTTCGTCCAGTCTCCCTCCCACCATTCCTATCAAAAACACCAGAATGAGTCGTAGCAAACCAGCTGAAATTGTATATTGAAACTTCAAACATTTTTAGTAAGTTTCCGTCTGTTTTAGAGCTAATCACTCAACAGAGTCAGCATTGCTTCGGGTTTACAATGACCTACGTAGGAATACAGATATAGGTAGAGTCTTTCTGCTGGCTTTGTTCGATCTTTAGGCAGCTTTGATACTATCGATCACTAAATTCTTCTCGAGCAGCTCTCATCTCGCCTGGGCGTCAAGTGCAATCTCATTAAGAGACTCTAGAGTATTTATTTGAATGGACACAGATCATCCAAGAACCACTGAAGAATGGGGTAACTCAGGGCTCTGTGCTTGGTCCGGTTCTCTTCACGATTTATACTATAGCTCTTGCCGATGTGATTGCTAAGCACAATCTAGGCTTCACTTCTATGCGGATGATAATAAGCTGTAACTTTGCTTTGATCCCTCCCAGCCCCCAGCATGTCAAATTCTCTCAACTCCTTTGCTGCATGTATTGATGACACTTCGCATGGATGGCAGCAACATTTATTTAATTGAATTATGAAAAACGACTTACTAATTATGGGCGAACCAAGTGCGATAAAGAAATCGGAAAGGCTGACGCTCAAATCGGATCTGTAAGCATATCTCCGGTTGAAACTGAATGAATTCGAGGTGTCATGTTCCAAAGTGATCTTTAGTTAGATGACCACATTAGCTCTGCCTTCAAGTCTGCCTACTGTCAGTTAAATAAATTAGCTAAACTTTAGCCGTACTTAGACATCGATACTATATCTAAATTGATCCATGCATTCGTGACATCCCGTCTAGGCTTCTGCAGCTCACTGCTTACTGGTCTAGCAGCCTGTACAATAAGCCGTTACAGCTATTGCAAAACTAAGCACATAGGCTCGTCTTTCGCGAGCGTAGCAGTTGCCACATCATACCAATTCTTGACGACCTGCACTAGCTCATAGTCAAGCTACGCATATATTTCAACGCTTTGTCACTCACTTTTAGATCCCACCATTCTTTAGCACCTGCCTACCTATAAGAACTACTCCCCCACCTTCGCATCACCTGGCTATCGGAATATAATTGTTTATATATCCTCGCTAAACTCCCACCAATTCATCCCTACTTGTGCCCTGTCTGTATGAATTGTGCTTTATCTGCCTGTGCATTCTGACATTGTGCCAGATTATTGCTAATGAACTGTCATGCTTTCCATATGTTAAAGTGTCTAGAAAGATATGCATTTCCCTTAAAAGTGCTTAGCAAATGTTTTATTTTTATTATTATTGTGATTTTTCTATGCTCTCCTCAATGCCAGCCTTGGTATTGATGCACTGTGTAAGTTGTTGCCAAGCTAAACATCGCACCACCCTCTTTTCGGAATGTAATCGTTGACCTTTACCTCATACGAGCCTCCAATCACTTGGAGACCGTGACTTTCGTTCGTTTGCTCCCAAAGCCTGAAACTTACTTCCGACTGACGTTGCAACACCCCTGATCGACGAAATAAAAACTATAAATGCACCTATTTATCGCAGCTTTTGGTGGGTCCGTGCAACCCAAAATTTACGTGCTAGAGCGTACTGACTTTGTGGATGCTGCCACTAACCAAATTTTTATGCTGACCCTGTGCACGTCACCTTTAACCATGTTATGCTTGTTGTCAGTGAGCATGCTACAACTAACCATTTGATCATGCTTCCTTTGCAGCAAATTTAAAGTGCCTAGAAATAGATTGAGTTCACTGAGGAAGCTAGAACACATCTACTATTATTTTTATCATTATTAAGGAGCAGGCATAATGTCGAAGCAAAGGCAGTGACTGTGACAGACGACGTACTAACCAACTCCCTTAGCTTGTTATAAGGGTAGATGGGTAAAGTACTTCGGGAGATTGCAAATAGCTGCACTTATAGGCGTAACTCCGCTCTTCCTCCCTTTTCTGAGACCTGCTAAAGAAAAACTTGTGGGTATGCATTATGAGTTTTAATTTACCTATATCGGCAAATACGGAAAGTCTCAAGGGCAAGGGCTAAGCGAGGCTGGGAATTTACGCAGCAATACTCTAGTCACCATTCTAACATCTAGAGGTCATCATTGGAAAGATAGACGCAAGATTTAGTATGCCTAGTTTCCGTGATACAAGCAGCCTCAAGTTCACCGCTTTTTTAAGGCTATTTTCTAGCAGACCAGGATCACGCTTCTCTTGTCCAAACCAACGTAGCGGTTGGCCTAGAGATTTTTGCTACATTGATCTTGTTTTTAATTTGCGGGTTAAAGCTGCCGCATATGCTCTTTATACGTGCTTTGGCAAGGCAATGCCTTTCGAAGTAATGTTCTTCTCTCACGCTACGACTACCTACAGACAGGTGATTGCTCAATAGTGGAGTATGAATCATGTTGCAGAAATGAGCTCCGACCACGAACTGTCCGATTTCGTCGAGGAAAAAGATTCTTGCGTCAAAAAGAAGCAGCACACTGTGCTTGAAAAATCCAGGAGGCCGCCTTGCGGCAGTAAAACTACAGGCTTTTCAGTTATTGGCGACTCCCGGGTAGGTGGGCGCGCATTTGCTCGTGCACCTAAAGGCATGCCTATAGTCTCGTTCGCAAAGTCTCAGATGTAGCCACCTCCCTTAGTAAATAGTGAGAGAGGTCACCGATGAAGCCTTGTCGCCATGAAAATACTGAGGGCGCTGGTTGGTGCAGTAGCAAGCCCAGAATTCTTGTCTTGTTTTGTGAGGACAATAGATATAATTGGTGTCATGCCTCGTTTAGTCAAATCTTTTAACCACTGTTTGGTGGGCTTATTTATGTATCCAAAACAGTGGAGAGTGAAGTTGTGAACACCTGCTCAAGTATCTTAAAGCACACAGGAGTAAGTTTGAATCAATATAACCTAATTTAAACTCACAGGACCAAAGTCACTCCTTAACTATGCTTACTTTCTCATTACAATGCAGGTGTGAATGCGTCCACTCATACCTACAATTATTTTCATATAGGTAGATTATTAATCGGCTCGGCATATTATCTTACCAGTCATTCCGACCTTTCAGTATTCCATTGGAAAACCCATATTTTATGAAAATGCACGATTGATTGTAAAATTGATTTTTTTAATATTTCACTTTTGCACTCTTTTGATTGTGTAGGTTTTGCATTCTTACAATGAAAACATATTGTCATCCTTGGTTTGGGTATTCGCAATGGATCGTTACAATGGATTAACCTTCGTAACGCAGCAGAAGACGATGGCATGCACTGGTGGTCTCCAGCCAAGCGCCACGCGCCACGAGCCCAACTAAGCACTTAGCTTGACTGATTTCTGTCTGTTTATCAGCACGGTACCTACTCCTTCCTCTACTGGCCATGTTGTGATACTCTTTGTTCTTTCATGCAGACCGCCTTGCTGTTCAACCCTTGAGGCACTTCTGTCTGCCATACGAGTTCAGTTCAATCGAGTTAATTGTGAACCACTGATTTAATTTCTCTGTCATACTGACCCAGGTGAGCTTTAACAAATTTCCTTCCTTCAATTAGCTGCTATTGGTTACCAAAACGTATTATTTTAAAATGTTGAAGTCACAAGCTTGGTAGCCGCTAACTACTGTAAGTTGCACATTGAAAACACAGATCTTTTTAAAGAAAAATGCACTTAAGCAATTTTGTAATGGTAATTATTGTAACTTACGTCCGTCTGTAACTCCACAAAGCCACATAGACTATATTGATGCGACTCAGGAGAATTTCTTACAGCAAAATCAGAGCCTCGGGGGCTTACGGTCTGAATGCGGTAGCCCAAACGTCATCTCACGCAAAAAAGAGAAAGCGAGAAGCACAGCTGAAGCAGGAGGGCAGTCAAGCAAGTGAGTATCACAGAACAAGTAGCTCATGACGACCGGAAAACATATGCCTCAGTCGGCAGCAGGAGAATAGATGTCGTTGCATGAGATTGTGGAGGTGAGCTTCACAGTCTAGGTCCCGCAGGGCAAGAGATTTTGCCGTCAACGGTCTTGAAGCGGAGGAACGGAACGGCTAATTTATTGTCTGTAGAGGATCTGGTGGCACGAGGATTAGGTAATAAAAGCCGGTGGCAATATTTTCGCGACGGAAACTTGATTTCGCAGCTTGTGCGTTTCTAGCACCTCTGGAACACACTTTTCCTATGTTACCGGCAAATCGGGCCATCGAACGTTGTATTCAGCGCTTCGTTTTCAGAACAAACAGCCTGATAAAACTGAAAATTGTCGCTCGTGCAGGTCGGAATACAAAGTCCAGAGGAAGTCTCAACTGAGATCGTAGTGGGACAACTCGAAAAAGACACAGATGACGACGATGATGACTACGATCCAGGCTGCTTCAGCAGAGCCGTGGACTCGGTCCAGGAAATGCTTACGTCATGGTGAGCTTCAGTAGCTAAGCATGTAGAGTGCGACATATCAGTGGTACTCCACATGCTTACCCACGCCCCGCAACAATCGTTCGGGGAATATTTTTGTTGCATTTAGTAAGATGCGGCTGCTGACTAAAAGTAATTGGTATATGGCAATGGTTGCTGGTTAGATACTACATCTGCTAACTTGGCAGGCAAACTGATTGGTTGGTGACAGGCTACCATCTTGTTCAAAGTGAACTGACGAACCGATCAATCTAAAAATGGATAGTTGATTAGCTGCCGAAAGTCGATTATGCATATGTTTACAAGACATTTCATGAATCGTCATTTTGGCCTGCAAATCTGAGCTTGTGCAACTCTTCAGCAACTTTGGCCACTATGCTCAACCGATTAACCACGATGTTTTTCTTGTACCGATGCTGATCTGAATTTCTCGTTTTTATTCCAAGCCAGTTGGCTGTCTTTTAACCTTATAGCCAGAAGAAGCATCGGGATACTGTTCTCACTAGTCTACTATAAATTTGCTGACCGTGCCAGCTACATATCACCAATCAGCAATTCTCTAATCGCTAGAGAAGTCTCTTCAGATGGAGTCGGTACCCGTGAAGATCCCAAATTCAAATATGGTATCGGTTTCAAGGAAAGAGTTTTTCCAGAAGCTTAAAAAAATAGGCTTAACAAATCCTATTTTGCTAAGGTAAATTTTTACTGCCCTAGAAATGAGTATCTTACTAGTTTCGCTATCCGATCTTCTTGTAAATAGTAAATGTAGGATGATTCAACAGCCTATTCATTATTTCATTCTAACTTGATTTTGAAAGCGTGCTATGCTTAAGTTAAAGTGTGCCGGGTGAACACTAAATTCGCATAGCTCATTTTATTACTCAAAATGTGACAATATATTGGTGGCTTAGAAACACTTTTGAACTTGTCCAATAGATTGCGACGACAGAGAGATGGTTGGCCCCAAGGATTTAGTTATGCTTCCGTAGCAATTATTCTCGAAGGCACACAGTAGGGCTTGCTAATACTTTGTAAAATGAGTACCTATTTTGGTAGTGAATGCGAAATCACAGGTATCACCAATTAATCTGTTCTTTGCAGGCTATTTTTCATTTTTCAACGGTGATCACCACAAATGTCGTTCTTTGCGGGATTAGGTGTAGGGATATACAAGTGTACATGCCGCGGTATGTATCCAAATGTGAACTTCTGAGGTACTTATATAGTACATATACACACATTTAACTCAACTGCAACTGTTTCAAGCACGAGAAGTGCTTTGCGAATCCTCAATCCTATAGTATATAAAAAATGGCACTGGCCATTTCCAGGTGCAAGGCGGAGACTTTGGCTGCTGATAATGACCACAACCGATCCTGATCTATGGTTAGTAAGCCACCAACACGATAAAGTAAACTGCTGAGAAAAGCTATCGATCACCAAACCTACGACATTTGAGCTGAGGGCTGAGTGTAATAACCTAGGGAGTGCTGTAATGGTCAATAGCTGCCGTGCAGTGACAGAACGTGGTAGAAGTATTTCCATGACGGCCGGTCTTACATCAGGCCGAGATAGTGGTTCTCTGATCCCAGCATTTTGTTTAGGGGGCTCACGCGGGTCGATTGCAGCCGGTCAGTGGCTAATTATCTTTGCTCGGGATCGTTGCAGCTCTCACTACTGTTTTCAGGCGACAAACTAAGAAAGCCGCACTAGACCAAGATGACTTAAGCAACCTTCGCCAAGTCTCAGATGTTCCAATCGAAGGCACTGAAAAGAGTAGTGGCAGACCGTCTAAATTCTTACTTTGAAAAATTCAAACCTAGCATGTAAGCTACAGCTTGTTTTAGAGCTTATCACTCCACTGAGTCAGCCTAGCTTCGGTTGTATAATGAACATCTCAGGAATGCAGACTTAGACGAAGTTTCTCTACTTGTTTTACTCGATATTTCGCAGTGTTTTGAGAACATCGATCACCGGCTCGGGCGCCTCTTATCGTGCGTGGGCATCACTGTGGGCACCACATTGCAACAGTTTAGACTGAATCTCAGTGGCAGACTCTATAGTACTGCAAAGGTCATCGGAGGAATCACTAAGATACGGGGCACCTCAGCACTTCGTATTTAGCTCGCTTCTTCTCAATATGTAAACTTTCCTCTTTTTTCATGTGATTGCCAAGCACAACCTAGGCTTTCACTTCAAAGCGGAGGACGTAGAAGCTGCACCGATGCTCTGACTCCTCCTAGCCTTCCAACACCCTAGTCTCTCCAATTTATTTGGTGCATGTGTTGCTGACATCCACAATTGGATGACAGCAGATCTCCCGTATCATCTGAAAGAAATCTGTATGTCCTGTTTAGAAATGACCTTTCACTAGACGACCACGTCAGCTCCTCAGTCGAGTCTGCCTACTTTCAGCTACGTAACATTGCTAAAATGCGGGCCTGGTTAGAGAAGGATACCGCATCCAAAGTAGTCCATGCATTTGTGACATCCCGTCTCGGCTCAAGCCACTCATTGCTTGCTGGTCTACCTGTATGTGCGATCAGGCGCTTACAGTCGGTGCAAAACTCTGCAGCTAGGCTTGTCTGCCGTGAGGTTCAAAGTTCCTACATCAGACAAATTCTTGACGACCTGCATAAACTCGCAACCAAGCAGCCTATTTATTTCACGATTCAGTCGCTAGCATTTAGATCTCTCCATCTCTGGATGTATCTTAACAATAATACATTTAAAAAACCCTCAGAGAACGCTATCCTTTTCTAGGTCCTGTACATATCTCGTAAAGGAAGCATTATTGAATAGTTTGTGGTAGCATAATCAATGTCTAGACGCGTAACACAGCTAGAGGTAAGATGCAGAGGGTAAAAACAAATGACTAGCGGAAGCATGCACAGTGCCAGCACCCATAAACACACAAAAGACAAATCATGTGGACCCACTAAACGCTCTGATAAATTGATGCATTTATATCCTCTTTTTACATTTCGGCAATCAATATCGTGACGTCAGTCGGGAGTGAGTTACAAGGTTTCAGAGCATACAAACTAGAGGCACGGTCTCCAAACAATTGGAGGTTCGTACGAAGAGTAGCTAAACGATTTAATTTAGAGAAGTGGATGGTGCCTGGCCTGGTGGGGAGTTGATCTGATTGGCAGGCTAAAGCAAAAGAATAAATGGAGCAAAAAGTGAGTGACCGAATCTTGAAATCGATGCTCTGCTTGACTTGGAGACAGTGCAGGTCAGCTAAAAGTGGTACGATGCGGCAATTCCGAAGTTTACTACAGACAAGCCGAGAGCTGCAGAGTTTTTCCACCAGCTGTAAGCGCCTGATTGCACATGCCGGTAGAAGAGCAAGCAGTAAGTTACAGTAGTCGACACGGGATGTCGCAAATGCATGGACCAATTTAGATATGTCGTCTATGTCTAAACGAGCATAAGTTTTTGCAATGTTATTAGCTAAAAATAGGCAAATTTGACTGTGGAGCTGATGTTTTCGTCTTATAAAAGGTCACTTTAGAACAGGACATCTAGATATTGAGCCGATGCCAGAGCAAATATGCTGTTCGAGCCAAATTTGAGCACCAGACTTTCCAATTTCTGAATCTTGGTTGCCATCCGTGTTCGGATGTTATCAACACATGCAGCAAATGAGCTGAGAGAGTTTGACGTGGTGTAGGGGTTGGAGAGACCAAAACAAAATTACAACTGAGTGTCATCTGCGTAGAGACGAAAGCCTAGACTGTGCCTGGAAATCACATTTGCGAGAAGGAAAGTATAAACTGAAGACAATTAAACCAAGCACAGAGTTGTGGGCGACCTCATACTAATGACCCCTATGATGACCTACTTACATTCACTGAAATGTTCCGGAGTTTTCCACTAAGATAGGACCTGAACCATCATAGTTCAGTGCCGTGATTCCTAGGTAGGATGAGAGGCTATTAGAGATTGACATCGTCAGAAGCTGCCGAAAGATCGAGCAAAAAAAGCAGGGAGACTCTACCTGAATCTGCATTATTTAGAAATTCTGCCGACATATCCTAATTACTCTGCCCCGCCCCGTTAGGCAACTTATCATCCGCTTTTCGAACGAAAATCGTCTAGCTATCCTTGAAAACCGTGCCTTTAGTTCGTATGCTCCCGACAAAATGAATTACCTAGACCTGACGACATTTACAAGGAAGTTGAAATCTCGACAGTTTCTCACAGCAATCGTCTGGTATATGTGGCTTGCTTTTTGTGAGGTTATGCTTGCTGACACCATGCATGCTACCACGAACCATATTTGCATGTCGACATTTAGCAAGTTACCGCTAAACATATCATGCATGCTGACACTATGCATGGTACCAGCAACGACATGATCATAGTTTATTTAATCATATCCATAGAGCCTAGAAAGAGATTAAGTTCTCTAAAGGTGCAATACACATTTATTATTATTACTACTATTATTATCATTATTGATATGCATACATTACTTAAACGCTTAGTGGCACTCAAGCGCAGTGAAAGAGGCTCAAATCGAAGCCACTAATTAATTTCTAAATAGCCGCCGCCGTGCTTCAACGTTATGTACTCACTTAAAGATCCCTTCATTCTTTGGCTCCATCTTACTGATCAAATCTCCTCCGCCACCAGGCTAAAGCATCGTACCACCCGCTTTTCAGAATATGTTTACCCATACATCGCATACATCTCAAATCCTTTGAAGACCGTACGTTTAGTTAGTATGCTCCCAAAGCCTGGAACTTATTTTCGACATAAGTCACGACTTCCGCTGAATTAACCACATACTAAAACGCATCTATTTATCACAGCAGTTTGTGGGTCCCAGTGATTCTTCCTTTATGAGCTTATGCATGCTAAGACAATAAACCATTTACTGGCCAAGGCTGTGAGGTCTGACTCTCCAGATATTAAGGGCTCAGCCGAAAAGTTTTCAGCCTTCTTTACTGAAATAATTGTGTACATTCGTGCCTCCATTAAGCCCCCTCCGACCAAAGCAATCGCCGTTCCTCAACCTGTGACCTTTCTTAAAAGGTTCTCCGATGTTTCTGCCTGTGATGTGGCTGCCTTAATAAGGTCTAGCAAAAAGAGCTCGTCTCCTGAAGACCCTATACCTTCATCTCTGTGGTCTTCACTTGCAGACCAACTTAGCCCTGGCATAACCAAGATTTTTAATGCTTCTTTGAGAAAAGGGGTCGTCCCCAAGTCCTTCACATCGGAAATCGTTAGACCTATTCTTAAAAAGCCTGGATTAGACACAGAGGTCCTAGCAAACTGTCTTCCAGTTTCCCTTCTTTCGTTCTTATCAAAGATTCTTGAAAAAATTGTTGCTAAGCAGCTAGTTGAACATACTGAAAAGAATGAAATGTCAGAAACATTTCAATCAGGGTTCAAGAAGCAGCACTCCACTGAAACTACTCTCCTCCATGTTAACAATGACAACATGGCAGCGACGACGGGAATGTCACTGCCCTAGCAATGCTAGATCTGTCTGCTGCCTTCCACACCATTGATCACGATGTAATGCTTGAATGATTGAGAACAATGATCGGTCTGGCAGACGAAGCACTGGCATGGTTTAAATCGTATTCGTCTGATCGTGTTCAGTCCGTGTCGTGTGGGGTCAGGTCTCTCACACGAGACTGGTCACCTGTGGAGTCCCTCAAGGGTCTGTAATCGGTCCCTTGCTGTTCTCCATTTATACACAACCTCTGGGAAAAGTGATTAAGGCCCATGGGTTAGGATATCACTTCTATGCTGACGATACTCAGTTGTATTTGTCATTTAAACCGTCGGAATCTGCTGCAGCAACTGATAAACTGAATGCTTGCCTTGCCGGCATTTGATCCTGGATGTCGGACAACTTTTTGAAACGAAATAACGATAAAATCGAACTGCTGCTCATAGTACACCCAAAGCGTATGGCTGGATTAAAAGGCTTTGCTGTTCTAATAGGTGATGCTATTGTGCGACCTTCACCACGTGCTCGTAATCTAGGGGTCGTGTTCGACAGCTGCCTCAATTTCAAAATCTTCATTCAGAAGACTGCCTCTACAGCTAGCCATCACATCCGATCCCTATCCAAGATTAGAAGCTGTCTCCCACAGTGGCTTGTAAAAAATTTAACTAGCTTTTTAGTTCTGTCTCGGCTTGATTATTGTAATTCCCTTTTTGCTGGGCTACCAAAGAAAGCTATTATGCCACTACAGCGGACTAAGAATATGACTGCAAGGCTGGTCTTCAAGTCCCTGCGGTTTGAGCACGTGTCACTTCTGCTGAAAGAGCTACGATGGTTGCCGGTTGAGCAAAGGATACAGAGCAAAGTTCTTACGCTGACCCACAAGGCCCGCCACGGCTTGGCTCCTTCGTACCTAGCTAAACTGCTGCATCAGTTTCAGCCTGTTCGCGCCCTCAGGTCCTGTGTGGACAATAAATTAGCTGTCCCATTCCTCCGCTTAAAGACATAGTGCGACAGAAGCTTTAGCTCTGCAGGTCCTAGAATGTGGAACTCGCTTCCACAATTCTTACGCAACGACATCTACTCTCCAACTGCCGCCTATGGCACATCTTTTTCAGCGGTCCTGAACTGCTACTTCTATGCTACTCACTACCTCAACTGCTCTCCTGACTCTGCTATGCTTCCCACTTTCTCTTTGTTGCGTGAGACGAAGTCTGTTGGCCACCGAATGCGTGCCGGAAGCCGCTTAGGCTGTGAGTGAGCTAGACAAAACTCTCCTGCGTAACACCCACATGGTCTTTATGACTTTATGGAGTTACTGACGGAGATACATACATACATACACTAGCCACAGTTGCACGCTGTTCCTGTGTATGTCACCCCTAGCCATGTTATTTTTGTTGTCAATAGAGCATGATAACACTAATCATTCAAATGTGCTTCCTTTGCAGCAAATGTAAATCACCTAGAAAGAGACTGAGTTATCTGAGGGCGCTTTATCAAACGTATTATTATTATATTTAAATTAAGAGTAGGCTCTTTGTCCCGGTCACGTTTGTACACTAAAGTTGTTTGGTTGGGTGATAAAGTTTGACGGGATTCCACGTGTCTATCATGCGAAAAAAGCACGAGAGATGACTTAGTGGGCTCACCAATGTGCTTTAACCACTTGAAAATTTAATGAACACACTAGCAGCGCCATTTTGCCTGAGTCATGTTTACAGAGGGTCATGCTTACAGCTCCGCTGCATTAGTCAACGCACGATACCGAAAAGAAGGTTTGTTATCAAGCGGCCCCGAGTCTCTCCTTTTGAAATTTTGCAAACTTGGCTAACTGCGGCACCTTGCTTGCAAATAGCTCTTGGTTATAACTTTTGTCGATGTGATTCCTAATGCGCACAAGTATAGATTTTGCGCTCAAACAAAAGACAGCCATAGTGATAATTAATTTTGTAAAACTATTTTCGTTTGACTTTCAAGGTCATGTTTCAAGGTCAAGATCGCCAGCTAACGCTCTCCCTTTGTGTGGACCCTGCGCCTCTCTAATGGCAGCCCAGCTGTGACTCTTTCCAATTAAATGAGTATTTACTACGTATGTATAAATAAATAAATAAATAAATATATATATATTATGCAATTTGTATTATATATGCAAATATATATATATATATATATATGTAATATATATTATATACATACGTATGTAGATATGTAATGGCTATAAATATCTCAAGAGCTATCTATTGCAATCCTTATCTAATTACAGAGGCAGTGTTTTTTGAGTTCCGCGTTTGCGTCATCCGCGATGCATTAGCATGTTTTAGCCGGATTGAAATCTTTAGCCTTGCTACGGCCTTCTCAAGCGTTAGAAGCCAAAGCATAAAGTCATGTCCGCCGTGAAACATTTCGTTCCTCAGCATAGGCATCCCATCTACACCGTAGAAGGTCTGGTAATATTTCCGGCTCGAGTAAACCATTCTCTGCTACCAATTGTTAGGTTACTGCGTCTCCGGCTGTAGCAGCGCTAGTGGAGTCTCACGGAGACACGAAGACACAAGCGGGCGAACGTGAGCGGTGAACGAGACTCTCATCTGTATTCCCCCAGCGGGTACATATATATGTATATATATATATATATATATATATATATATATATATATATATATATATATATATATATATATATATATATATATATATATATATATATATATATATATATATATATATATATATATATATATATATATATATATATATATATATATATATATATATATATATATATGTGAGCTAGGGGCTGACTCACCACCCGCTGCAGGTGGGGCATACACTAGTGGCCGAGAAGCAACAGTTTCACAAAACACTTCGCTGCTGCAGGGAAACATTGGCAATAATGCCTCGAAGTTGAATAAGAAAACGCCATAAGACGGCACGTGCAAGCGAATGCTGAGCTACAGGATGATGAACAGCTACAACCGGAAACTAAAAGGCTTTTACCTGCAGACCTCCAGATCTCTCGATGCAGCCAGCAGCAAGCAAGTCACCTGTGCACAGTTTAAGTCTATGTGCTGGCTGCCAATATAAGTAGAGAGATAAGCGGTCCAGATCTTAAAAGGCATCTTCCGGTCATTTTCTCCAGGTGCCCCAAATGGACCAGATCATCATAGCTGTGGATGTCACGGACTCCTCCTCACTTAAGTCACTAGTGACATCGTATCGTTACAACTCATTGAAATCATCTAATCAATTACCAAAGAACTGTACACGCTGAGTGACAGCTAACACTGCTGTTGGATGACATTTATCGTTTTATCTAAGCCACGCCCACGTGGCTGCTTGTGGCCACTTAGTTTACCAAGGGCAGCTGAACGTCCCAGATAAGTCACTCTCAAAACGTGCGCCTGCCTGCCCTGCAGGGTGAAGGGATCACATGTAGACACTGTTGGCAGTGTTCGTCCGTGACACTGATCCGTCGAAGATCTCGAGGCTTTCAAGCTTATCAGCTGATTTGGTCCAGCGGTTAAGGTGCTCACCCTGACTAAGGTCTAGCTGAGGTCGTGGGCTCGAGCCCCGAGTCATACGTGAAGCACCTGAATAGAGATTAAGTTCTCTTGGTGTGCCATACAAATGAATTATATACTTTTATATATATATCAGACGATGCAAGCAAACAAGCGAACCCCTTTTGGGTGCTTTGCTGATTTATGGTATTCGGAGTTTACAATCACTCGGCGTTATGGCTTTGTTAATCCTGCTACGACCAGGTTATGGCCCAGAGGTGTTTATGGCCGAGAGGAGTTTTTTAAAGCTGCTGCTGGTTTAAGGGCCATTGCAATTTAGGGCGGTGATATTTTAACAATGATATTTTAACAATGTTCATTTCACAGCCTGCAGAGGCTGAGCAGTTGGGACTGGGAAGCTGGGCGGTACGGTCACATGATGGCCCCTGCAGCGTCAGAGTGAATAAACGTCTCCAAGGTATTTGTTGCCTTTGATACGACAACGAGCTGTCGTCTAGCGTGACTAATCTAAATCGGTGAGCCGTGATGGCACACTAGGTAAGGCAGTTGCTTTCACGACCTCGGCCCCGAGGTCGTGGGTTCGATTCCTGCGGTGGGCGATTCTTTATCGCCACTGCAAGTGGTGGTGATAGCCATAACGGCTCTTCTGTCTCTATAAAAAATGAGGCTGTTAAATCAGCTAGGATTCACTTATTTATTTTACTAATCCCACAATGGAGGTGGCGTTGGCCCATACGAGAAGATCGGGATTAACTCGTTTCGCAGCTTGTGGTAATCTTGCTTTACGTCGGCCGGCTGATCACCCCAACCATGTATGGCGTTATCGCCCAGACACACTAGCACTGATGAATTTCGAACACTTTTAATCTCTTCGAAGGGCTAGTATGGGCTGGCTCTTTGTTATGGTTCAGTCTAGTAACTTCAAAAACTAAATAAGGTCATAAGGAGAACGACGGGCAGGTTGGTCGAGGGTTGAAAGCTATACCCCCACCCCTATGGGATTTAACACCCACACAGCACATTTATTGATTTTTTTTGAATATCAATTGGACGACCGGCATACAAATTGGTGCAAAAAACAAGGGCAAAGTAATCTACCTTTTGATGTAGCCATAGCTGTTATTTTGACATTCTGATAGACTGTAATAGTCAAGATCATGTTTTTCCTGGTTTTTTAAAATAGCGTTTTTTTAGGGAAAATCAGCAGATTCAGCACGCACTCCAAAAATATGCCAATACACTCAAAAAAGGACACTTTTTGAGTGAAGCTGTATCTAAAAATAAGGTAAAAAGTTATCTGACAGGTCAACTTTGCATGTACTTGCAAAGGTCAAGTTCAAAGACTTTGGGGACATGTCCAGCTACACTTGCGATACCGACAATCATGATGAGATGGGCGTCACTTAGAACAAGTCAAGGCCAGCTTAAATAATTTAAATTTAAGATATCTTGGATGAAAATGAGCTATTATTCTGTGGATTTTTATTGTCTCCAAAGTGAAGTGCTTGGAAAATACTATTGAAGACAACCGATAATTCATTGCATGCACAAGATCAACAGAAAGCCCGAGTCACTCGGTTTATTGTCACACAACTTGAAGTACATCCGAAGGAGGATATACCTCATTTTTCACGTCGAGATGATTATTGGCATACCTGTACACGATTATGACAAAACGTGCTAGACTACGAAAAGCCGGCTAATATTCAACATCGTCTATATACTAAGGTCAACTATTTACACAAGACGACTGAAATAATGTGTACGTAAACATTATATGTTACAAATTTCATGTTGATCGGATCACTATTTTAAGAGATGTGAGATTAGCAAGATACCGAAGGCTGGTATTCGACTTAGTTGTGTGGGAATAAAACAGATAACTTCAAGCTACATTAATAGACAGCGTTATGCACCGCTATGCATCGCATGAACAATTCAATAAATAAGCCAATAAGTCTTAGTAATAGGTCAACCTTACAAAGCCCTTGCCGTAGCATCAAACGAACATATCCATTAACAGAACACATTCTCAAACCCGCCATTCAGAACCGGGTGGCTCACACACATTCGCCAATGAAAATCTCAACTAATAAAAGGCATATATTAGAACTTGAACTCAGCCAAATTTTCCTTGAGTGGAATTGAATCAACATTTTCTGACTGATTTCCAGTGAACGACGAGCTGGTTACACCCGGGTGACCAGCTTACCGGCCAGCGTTAACGTGGCACCGCCGGCGGGCTTTTTTAATGTTCATTAGCTGATTCGGGAACCGGATCAGTGGTCCCTGGATTCTCTAGGTTCGGAGATAATAAACTCCTTAATTACCGTGGCCCCGGCGGCAGTAATTTCCCTATACATTATCCCTCTAGTTAGCGAACGATAGTGACTGCCGGTTTGCAAGCCAATATAAACATGCCAACGCAAACATATGCATGGCAAGGAAATAAGGCGTAATAGGCTTGGATAGTCGGTTTTTAAAGGTGGGCGAGCAGCGTAAATGCGCGCTACCCGGATTGGCTACGTTTGGTGCGATCGGGCTTACGCTTTTCGATTGTTATAACTACCAGTCGGAGTGTTAACTTCGAAAGAGCGTATCATTATTTTAAAAATTCAGCCTTTTTTTCATAGTTTAAAGAGATGTTCGGTGGGTCCGTTTAGGGCTTAGCAGCAAGCTTATATTTTAAAGTTTGCCAAAATTCGCTGTTTGAGTGCCGCTATTTTTTTAAAGAAAATCGTTTTGTTGAGCTCGATGTACTACTTCCGGTGTAAATAGGTATTATCAAGTAATTTCATTTACCAAATGCCGGTCATCTGTCAACCATCAAAACTTGGCATCGTATTTGTAAAGAAAATTTCTTTTAATAGGCAAGATGCAATTTTGACCCATTATTCGCCCATTCCCCGACGTTTCCCGAGTGCATTGCAAGCATTAAATAAAGTACGTTACGGAAGGATACAGACACTTGTTCCTATGTAATGAACAGCAAGCTCATCCAAAAAACCTAAGAATATGAATTAGCCATCGCTACGTATACGGATACCAATACTAATACGGATCACTTGCTTTGTGCCGCTAAAATTATCGGGCATCAAAACGAAACTGCTTCGGTCTTCGTCTAATTATACAAAGGCTGCTACTTGCCTCACGCCAGCGCCGCCGTTGCGTACTCTCGTACGCCCATGCCAGTACAGCCTACAGCCGGCAGCTGATTAGAGCTGATGTGCCGATATGCTTTTTATGAGGTTGTAGTCAGGGATCGAGAGCGACCGGTTTCACTCACGCCGCTTATCTCGAGTGTCGGCAAAACATTTAGGTGATTGAGCTTTTTCTCAAGGTATTGTTCTAAGCGGGCGGATAAGTAAATAAAAGCTGCTACTAGAGGTCAGTTAAAACGGGATCGAATTTTCTCTTATAATCCTCTTTGCGGCTTCTGCTTTTTACTCTTCAGGTATTCGAAATACTGCAAGCATGTGTGGTGGGCAATATACATACTCGTACTACTTGGATGGATTGCCTACTCAACATACGCCATGTATTACAACTTCAGAGGCGGCTTCGACGCTAGCAAAGAGTCTCCTGTGCGCCTCATGGCACTTAATGCTGTCGCCATATTGTGCGTTGGCTACTGGGCGGCAAAGCGATATGCCGGAAAGAAGATTTACACGGGAATGCTGAAGCCAATCGTGAAAAACGTGACGAAGTGTCACGAAAAATTCTGGTTCGTTCTCAAATGGTACGTTGGTGAATTGGTCCGTAGCCGCAGGCCTAGCTACATTTCGCGAGCATGAGTACAGCTAAGAGCATTAAGAGACCATCCGGGACCGGGACGGTGGCGATGGCGGGCGGCACCATTGCCAAAGTCCAAATTGCTATTATCGAGTCGCTAACTTTGCTAACGTGTCCAATGGTCAGCTAGAGACGGATCCGTCAGTAGGGCGACGGCATGTCTGCCAGTCGTCAATATTTACTCATCGTAGCCGGAACTGGATTGGTAAAAATGAGCCCTGCCGCAACCACCTACCAATTGCTGATGTGACGGGATGCAAGATTAGTGGACACGCTTGAAGGATAGGTTTCAGGAAACAGCTACGAATCTAATCTATTCACTATGAATGCAACAATTGAATAGAGAGGGGGAACCATGTAAATCTGCATTTTACCATGATCATATTACGATGGTTGGAGCTTGGTGCACAGGCTTCATAGCACAACCCGTGACTGTTAGCAGTGGTAGAACGCACTTTATGCTGATGACTAATTGCTGAAAATATAGAATATCACAAGGAAGCAAAGATATCCTGGTGGCGAGACGATTGCGTGTAATCGAGCGGTAGGCAATAAAAGAGAGAAAGCGATTAGGACCATTATCGATGCATTCTGTAGGTGGAGTGCCAGCAATCTCTTAGCGTTTACCCATAAAGTATCGCCGCGATGGCACACTAGGTAAGGTGGTTGCCTTCACGACCTCCGTTCCAAGGTCGTGGGTTCGATTCCAGCGGTGGGCAATACTTTTTTTTTACTGCAAGCGGTGGTGATAGCCATAAAGGCTCTTCTATCGCTATGCAAAAAGGGGCTGTTTAATCAGCTAATATTTATTTATTATTTATATATCTTATCATTTTATTTTTAAATGTAGAGCTCATAAGAATCAAGCACGATTCGCCAAGATGTAGGGGCGGTGGCGAGTCGGCCTAATAGTCTAGCGAGCTCTACCAACGACCTTTGGCAGGAGAGGCTCAAATCCTAGAAACTTATATATGCCAGCAGTCAAATGTAAATTTATTGCACATTTAGTTAAAATGTATAGTGCAAAAAATACCTTAATTGCTATCTCGTTGTTGATAGCAAAGAAGAATGTAATTTCCCTGTTGTGCTCGCCCCGACTAAGGTCCGCCCGCAATCGTGAGCTCGAGCCCCGTGGCATATGTGAAGCGCCTGAATAGCGGTTAAATTCTCTTAGGAATTCCCTTATTTTAATTTATATTCATATTTTTATTTTATTTATGAAAATAAATTATATTATATATATATATATTAATATATTTATTAAGAGTTTACTAGCACATAGTTTAATCAAAGGCTCAAATAAGAGAAACTCAACTATTTCCGTTCTGCCTAATGAGAATTCATGCGCCAGTAAAGAGCCATACATTCCCAAATAAAACAAGAGATATCCCTTTAAAAAGTCAGCTGATTTTAGTGATGCACTTGTCCAGCAGTAGCTAACTATCGAAAGACTAAACGAACTGCGCATGAATAATTTCTACGCAGATTAAAAAAGTAAGTGAATTTAATTTAATTTGGGACGGGAAGCTACTTCCAATAGCCAAAGCTAACACGTGTTTCTTTTTTATTTCAGGATATACGCAGCGGCGGTGGTAGCTGCTATTGCTCTAATCGTGATTTTAGACGTCGGAATGTCTCGACCGCAAAATCTTTACTCGGGAATTGGATTGCTTGTTTACGTGGCATTATTTTTCATATTTTCTTCAAATCCGGCAAGGGTAAGAATTCAATGGTCACACAAATGCTGTCGTATTTCTACCACTGTCTGTGCTAGATAATGATATCACTGATCGTAGAGATGTGCTCTACTTACTGTAGCATCAGTCAATTAAATTGTGCCACCGCAGCTATATTCTTACTAAAATCAAACCACTTAAGCCATTCTATAGTCGAAAGGTAGGCAAAGATCTTGGCTTGCAGGTGGGACTAGAATTTCCAGTACACAAATGGAAGGAAACCAAATCTAGCGCTCTTGTTGAATGGACAAGGAATAAAAAAAAGAAAAAATCATACAGGTGCCTTCAAATGCTGGCATCGCGACGAAGAATGCAGCGACGCAGACAGAGGCAGGACCGGCATAAGTAAGGCATTCCTTCTGTTTGTCGAATTAACCTCGTCTCGTTTTCGAGCAATCTTAGAGTCGGGCTCATGAGCAATCAAGCGTAGCGTAGCGTTCAAGGCGTGACGGAAGGAGTGACGGGCATCGGAATGAGCGGAGGAAAACCAATAGTTATACCTCGCGGAAGAGAGATAATATATCCACCGAGAAGGTAAGCCTGCAAGGAAGAAAATTCTGTGCACCAAGAAAAATAATTTATTTTAATCTAAAACCGAAGATGAACAAATTTAGATGTCTAACGCCGTTATTATGTCGTTTGGTCAAAAGTATCTTCCGTTGACAGTTTTTCGCAAAAGAAATATGCAGCATCTACCATTTCACCGTTGAAGCTACTTAACTTGCTTCTGCCCATTGCTACGCTACTTAAGCCTGCTGTAAGTTGGTGAAGTTCTTCACTCACTAGATTTTCTAACTGCACCGAAAGCGAATTGTAATTCGCGGTCCGTTCGTTGGGCGCACGCCTTCACAACTCAATATTGACTTGACACATCCAGGCATTGCCTTAGGTCACTTATGCAGAGTCAACTGCTAAATCTGCGTAGTCGCAGGCCATCGGACGCTAGTCATCAGCTGAAAACCATGTTTTATAACCAAAACTGCTGGAAAGCCGAAGAGGGCTAGGTGAGTAGAGTTCATGCCTTAACGGGGCACTTCAGTGCCGCAGACCGCCCGCATCAGTAGTCTCTGACGAACCCTACCGAGAGAGAGAGATAGATAGAAAGAGAGAGGGAGAGAGAGAGAGAGAGAGAGAGAGAGAGAGAGACAGAGAGAGACACAGAGAGAGTGACAGAGATAGAGACAGACCGAGACAGAGACAAGCAGAGACAAACAGAGGCAGAGAGACACAATAACAGAGACAGACAGAGAGACAGAGATACAGGGATACAGAGAAACAGAGAGACAGAGAGACAGAGAGACAGAGAGACGGAGAGACAGAGAGACAGAGGGGCAGAGAGGCAGAGAGACGGAGACAGACAGATAGGCAGAAAGACAGACAAACAGACAGACAGACGGTGACACAGAGACAGACAGACACAGAGAGACACGAAGAGAGAGAGAGAGAGAGACACTCAGAGAGAGACACAAAGAGAGAGAGAGAGAGAGAGAGAGAGAGAGAGAGAGAGAGAGAGAGAGAGAGAGAGAGAGAGAGAGAGAGAGAGAGAGAGAGAGAGAGAGAGAGAGAGAGAGAGAGCGAGAGAGAGAGAGAGAGAGAGAGAGAGAGAGAGAGGCCTTTTTGAAATAACTATTCTATATATTTCTACGTGCGACCCTCAATCGATAGGTTTCTTCCGTTTTAGGTTAGATGGCGACCCGTGATATGGGGGCTGGTGCTCCAATTTGCATTCGCCTACCTCATTCTTCGAACTTGCTGGGGATACACTCTGTTCCAATGGTTAGGCGATCGAGTTCAGGAGTTCCTAAAACACACCGACGAAGGATCAATGTTTGTATTCGGTAAACTATACGAAGACCATTTCTTTGCATTTAAGGTAAGGGCTGACCTCCGAGTTCCTTCAGAAACCGATTTTGTGATCTATCGTCTATAGATGACACCAATCTATTGAACCTCTTTATTTATATTGCATCAAAGTGAAACATTTGGTTGACAGCTGTTAGAAATGAATTGGCATAGCTTAAACGGCATCAATGCTAAGGATTGCCACTGATAACCGACGCTTGTAGTTTCTAAGCTATATTCTGATGACTATAACAATGTTTAACCACGTGTTAGCACCCCAAATATAAAAGTGCATAATTTTTGTGAATAGCGCCTGAAGAGAGCTTGATCATTATCTAGGCGCTTCATATGTGGCACAAGGCTTGAGCACATGACCTTAAAATCACAGGAGAGCACTTAACCCCTAGGCCAAACCAGGGAGGCAAGTAAATTGCTCAGGATTACTGATGCCGGGTTATCAAGCGGGTTGCAATCCAAAGATATTGACACTGCTTAGCTGGCAGTGAGCTCATCGGAAAAGCACGCCCCGTTTCTTAGCAACCGAAAGTGCCGAGTGTGCTTTTTTGAGGGTTGAGTCCATGACATTACCAAGGGCCGCATTCAGAATGTCGAAATTAGTCTTAAAGTCTTGCGTGCACAAAATGTCTGAAACTCACTTCCGGCTACGGTCACTACCTGCAATGACCATGTATCATTTAAGTTTCAGCTTAAGACCCACTTGGTCTTGGTCCGCTTTCAATTCGCTTCCGTGAATTGCATTGCTTGGTTCCCCTAATGCATGTTTGCACCTCAGTGCACCTTGCGCATGTTTGCCTAGTGCATGTTGGCATCTCATTGACCAGTGGTCTCTTTAACCAGTTACCCCTAGTACCTTGTGTGTTTTAGAATGCGCCATGTCCGAGCCTGGCAATCGTTGGCTTTGGCTTTTTTATTTTTTAATCTACAGTGTGTGCCTACCTCCTCCTCTAAAATAACCTGTGAATCGCGAAACCTCAAGACCCTTGACATCGATGCTGTCCGTGCGAGAATATCTGCTTTGCCTCTGCTGCTCAGTCCTCCCTCCGATCTGTCATCATTGGTAGATAGCTACAATACGACACTAGCTGACACGCTCGACGAGTTTGCACCTCTGACAAAGGGCACTGTGCGCCCTCGCCCAGACGGTCTATGCTTTGCCACAGACATTAAACTAGCGAGGTCTACTAAGCTCAAGCTTGAAAAAGCGTACAAAAGATCATTATTGACTGTCCATCGATGGGCACGCGTGGACTACCGTGGGTCGTACCAATTGATCCTAGCAATGGCCATGTCTAGCTGCTATAAAACACCGTTGAATCACAGACACACAATCCAAAAATGCTAATATCGACGATCGACCATCTCCTCAACCACTGCCAGATTAGCTCTTTACCTGATGATCCTTGTGATGATCTAGCCGATCGCTTCTCTCGATTCCTTGTGCAGAAGATAGGCAAGATCAGGGAGTCCATCGCTGCGATGACAACCTCCCCACTAGATTGCTGTTCCCCGATTTCTGGCTGCACCTCAATGTCTGCATTTAAGCAGGTCACTGGTGATCTAGTCCTGAAGTTCGTATCCCAATCAAAGAAGACACTGGGTCCTCTGGACCCTATTCCCACTGTCCTGCTCCTACGTTATAATATTGCACTTGATACGTTGCATTGATCTGCTGCTGCCATGCATAACTAAGATCATTACTATGTCATTAGCCTCAGGTCATGTCCCAGCACCTTTCAAAAAAGCTGTAGTTAGGCCACTTCTCAAGAAAGCGACACTAGACCAAGAGAATTTGAGCAGCTACCGCCCAGTCTCCCTTCTACAATTCCTATCAAAGACACTGGAACGGGTCGTGGCGGACCAGCTGAACTCATATATTGAAACTTCATACCTTGCTGGTAAGTTCCAGTCTGGCTTTAGAGCTAATCATTCCACAGAGTCAGCATTGCTTAGGGTACACAACGTCCTACTTAGGAATGCAGACATGGGTAGAGTGTCTGCTGGTTTTGATCGATCTTTCGGCAGCATTTGATACCATCGATCACAAAGTTCTTCTAGAGCGCCTCACATATCGCCTGGGCATCACTGGCACTGCTCTGCAATGGCTCAGGTCCTATCTCAGTGGGAGACTCCAGAGTACTGACGTGAATGGATAAAGATCATCTGAGGTACCTCTGAAATATGGGCTACCTCAGGGCTCTGTGCTAGGTCCGCTTCTTTTCACGGTCTATACTCTCCCTCTTGCTGATGTGATTGCCAAGCACAATCTAGGCTTTCACTTCTATGCGGATGACACTCAGTTGTACCTTTTCTTTGATCCCTCCCAGCCTTCGAGCACCTCAATTTCTCTTAACTCACTTGCTGGATGTATTGATGACAACCGCACATGGATGGCAGCAATTTTTATAAAATTAAACGAGCATCAAGCTATTTTACTAGCTATGGGCAAACCCACCGTGATTCACAAATTGGAAAGGCTGACGCTTAAAATTGGCTCTACCAGCATGTCTCCTGCTGAATCAGCTCAAAATCTAAGTGTCACGCTCCAAAGTGACCTCTTGTGAGACGATCACATCAGCTCCACAGTCAAGGCCGTCCGTCTACTTTCAGCTACATGACATTGCTAAAATTCGGGCTTGTTTAGATAAGGATACCACGTCTAAGTTGGTCCATGCATTCGTTACATCCTGTCTTGACTTCTGTAACTCACTGCTTGCTGGCCTACCGGCATGTGCAACCAGACGATTACAGCTGGTGCAAAACTCTTCAGCTATGCTTGTCTGTCGTGAGTGCAGCATTTGCCACATCCCACCACTTCCGGCCGACCTGCACTGGCTACCAGTGAGGCCATGGATTGACTTTAAGGTGTTGTGGCTCACTTTTAGGTTACTTCATTCTTTGGCTCCAGCCTATCTCTCATATCTACTCCCCCACCAGGCCAAGCATAGTACCACTCGCTTTTTGGAATCCATCAGTCTACCAATACCTTATACAAACCTCAAATCCTTTGGAGACCCTGCATTTAGTTGGTATGCTCCCAAAGCCTGGAACTTCCTCCCAACTTGCGTCAGAACAACCCCTGACTTGACCACATTTAAAAAGAACTTTAAAGCACACCTATTTAGCGCAGCATTTAGTGGGTCCCTGTGATTCGTCCTTGATGTGCTTATGCGTGCTGACACTGTGCATGCTGCCACTAACCACAGTTGCATGCTGACCCTGTGCATGTCACCCCTAACCAGGTTATTCATGTTTATCAAGCATTAAATTACTCACCATTCAATCGCATTTCCCTTTGCAGCCAATGTAAAGCGCCTAGAAAGAGATTGAGTTCTCTGAGGGCGCTTTATCAAGTGCATTATTATTATTATTATTATTATTATACATGGATGGCAGCTGCCACCCCTGGTGCGGTTGGTAGGAGTCGAATTCGACACTCATTCGGGAGGCCATTGGCTCAGCTTTCGCGGCAGCTGGCCCCGCGATGCTTAACCAAGATGCGCGACACCTGCAGGCGCCAGGGAACACCCCAAGACCCCAGTTCACAGAGGACCTCCGCTCCCCAGTCCCCCGTGCCACCCAGGCGCTCCAATCCCGGCTTCGCCTCCGATAATAGGATTAAGACTAAATCCCGGCTTCACTTCCGAGCCTCTTACCTTTTTCTCAAAGGCAAATCTTTGTATGTGTATTTTTCTATTCAGCTCTGCTAAAGTTAAGAAAAAAATGCGCATGCCCCATGATTACATCTAACCCCAATGTTCGCAGCCCCTATTTTTCTTTTCGCTTCAGGCTTCGGCTAAGATTTCAGCCGCCCGCCTCGGATAAATAGTATTCAAGCTAACGAAAAGAATTGTATCCTCTCCTCCCGGATATCTAATGGGGCTATTTAAAAGAGGAAAAGGAAAACAACCGAAAAATGACATTGTGAATTATGCAAATTTGAAGCGAAGACAGTAGTTGAATGGATTCCAATGGTTCAGCTCTAACACATTGGTTGCATTAAAGCTTCACGGATCCGTTAACTGATACTGCTAATTCTGCTATCAGTTGATTGGATTCAGCTTCATTATTCTTGTAACAGTTGCTACTTGGAAATGCCCCAACTTTACCTTAAGGATTTCCAATGTATATACCATTGGTGCTAACCAAGTCAAACAAACGAAGTATATAGCAAGCAGCCTCTGTCTTTATGTGTGGTCATGCTCAAGAGACTTGGGCGAGCCAAAGCGTTTCATGAGACTTCTTGTATTTTTGCAGGCATTGCCCGTTATCATATTCTTCAGCACCATTATCAGCATGCTCTACTATCTCGGTTGGATGCAGGTCATCATTGTGAAGATAGCGTGGGTGATGCAGGTCACCATGGGAACAACAGCTGGCGAGTCACTTAATGCGGCTGCCAATATCTTCGTAGGCCAGACCGAGGCTCCGCTCATCATAAAACCACTGCTGCGCGACATGACTAAATCAGAATTGCACGCCATAATGACAGGCGGCTTTGCTACGATCGCGGGTAGCGTGCTGGCCACGTACATTCTCTTCGGCGTGAGTACCTCAGCTCACACGCGTTTCTCCCAAATGCTGGTGTGAAACTTAAGGTGCGTCGTATAAAGAAAATCTTAGCTGATTTAGCAGCCTCATTTGTATAGCGGCAGATTAGCCGTCACAGCTATCACCACCGCTTGCAGTTGGCTATAAAGGATCACTCACTAGTGACTCGAACCCACGACCTCGGTCGCGAATAGCGAGAAACTTACCTCCTGGACTATCACGGCCCAATATATAATTTATTTTTTAACATTCTCCCAAGTAGTCGAGAAGCTTATTTCGGGAGAGACTGCTTGGATTTTTTAAATAAGACACCAGGACCAGCATTCTATGCCGATGCTGAACATGCCGATGTGAGTCTGGAGCAACCAGGCGATAACAAACTTAGTTTGACTATTGTTACGCCTTAACTGGCTAGGGTTAAGACAGGAAAGCAAGTCACCTCAAATTAAGCTCACTGGCACCAGCCATTGAAAGCTACTCTGTCTGAAGCCGGATTTTTTTTATAAAGGAATGACTGTTAACCAGCGATCATTGGACTGAGCGCCAAAAAAGAATCTTGACTTGACCAAAAAATAATCCCTCAACTTCAGGGCGATCGGTCTTGTGCTCAAGTAATTGACCCATTGAGATTTGTGAGTCTTGCTGCAGCCAAAGCAGGTCTTTAGTGCATCGTGTTTAATGTAATGTAATGTATATCCGTCTGTAACTCTACAAAGTCATAAAGACTATGTGTGTGTTACGCAGGAGAGGCATTCACAGCCTAAGCGGCTTTCGGTACGCATTCGGTAGCCAACAGACTTCGTCTCACGCAACAAAGAGAAAGTGGGAAGCATAGCAGAGTCAGGAGAGCAGTTGGGGCTTACCTATATGCCTATCGTGTGAACTCAGCAATAGTTATAAAAAATGCTTTATCAAACATGCCTCTGTACAACCGGCTTTAACATTTAGTTACAGCTTGCCCTGCCACCACGAGTCTAGTGTTCTATGGATTGCCTCAGGGAGACTAATGCTCCTTAAAGCACTTAAGGCAGGGCTTAAAAGCATCGGCTTCTAAGCTCCGCTCACTTGTGCCGGCCTTATTCAGGCTTGCAATGTGCATGAACGTGTATGGCTGGAATTCAAATTGGGAACAAAGATGCAACCAGTACGTCGATTTCGGTCATCGATCAGACTTTCGCGGGTCCACGCTAGTAGCGGGGAGGAAACCTTAAGAGTGGTCGGAGTTAATTTCTGGCCTGTGACACACTACATATATATGTGGTCTTTAGTAGCGGGTTTAGGTTTAACAGTACTTTCTAAAAACAGAATTATGATAGTTTGCCAAGCAGACTTTGCTGAGATGAGGAAAAATGTAGGATACGCTTTCAAGGACACAAAAGAGATGGTATCCTCGGTAGGAGAAAAGCTGAAGCTCGATGGTAAGCATTGTCGGGACGATGAATCTTAATTATTCGTTAAAGTGGAGACGACTTTCGTTTACAATCGTTTTCATTAGAAATTTTTGGAAATCTCATTTCCAAGCGATCTATTTATGCATGCTGAGAATTTGAGTGTTTTATTTGTACATTTACTGAAGCCATGGTAGTTATTCCTTTAAGCTGCCAACTGCCGCATCCAATGCTGTCTGCTGACTCATAGTCAACACTTCTATAACCGTTTCAGGTGCCAGCCAATCATCTTCTTTCGGCCTCTGTCATGTCGGCTCCAGCCGCGTTGGCAATGTCGAAACTCTTTTACCCTGAGACCAAGAGGTCGAGGACGACGCTAAAGGCCTTTGAGCACATTGAGAAAGGCCCAGAGCAGAGCTTGATAGAGGCCGCTGCCAGCGGAGCATCGATGGCTGTCGCTTTGGTCGCCAACATTGCAGCCAACCTAATCGCATTCCTCGCTGTGAAAAAGTTTCTCAACGAAACGCTGAAGTGGCTGGGCGCCCAAGTAGGACTGGCGCCGCCAAACTATCCCGATTTCACTTTCGAGGTGAGCCCTCGCAGACCCGTTTTGTGTTACAGCTCGAGGAAGCTCGAGAGCGCGAAGAAGCTCGAGAAGCTCTCGAGAGCGCGAAGAAGCTCGAGAAGCTCGAGAGCGCGAAGAAGCTCGAGAAGCTCTCGAGAGCGCGAAAAAGCTCGAGAAGCTCTCGAGAGCGCAGTCGGGATGACAATGAGCATCAGCAGCTTTGATTTAAGCAGCAGCTTTGAGCCTGTCAGGCTGATTGCTACGACTCTAGAAACCCTTTCGTCTGACGATGTACTTTCTACACCATCATCCTTTCAATTGTATTAAACAGCTTGCCAAATTTAAGTCAGACGACGTCAAAATTATGTCCTGCTTCAAGTGTACGAGAAAATTTTGAGTTCATATCGAATGAAAACTATAGCTAGGCACTATAATTCCTAATTATTTGCGAATTTTTGCCTCACATGAAAATCCTTCGGTCTTGTTCCTAAGTTGAAATCCTGCCTCCTCCTCTGATAGGCTGCTAATGTTTAACTCAATTTACTAAAATTCAACAATTTGGAATGCAAGTTGCATATATTTCTGAGATCGGTAAATCTTTCATTTGCATATACGTTGATTCTGGTTTGCTCCGGGTAGACATGGGTTGCCTAATCATTTTTTCTTTATGTCGAAATCGTAAAAACTTTTAATTCCATTTCTACGATGCTTTTATTTTGGAACGTGTTGTAAGCAAACATTAAATTGTCAAGCATTTTTTTCAGTCATTTCTCGACATTCACCCTTGATACTAATTGCTGCTTGTGCAGCGCTGCAACGTTTGGTTGGAGCAGCTGCTCAATTTTGCTGCTATGCTACGAGAATCTGTTCATGCTCTTCTGCCTTTACCAGCCCGATCGTTAGCTAAAGCTGCAACTGCTGGCTGTGCAAAGGCTGCCTATCGCCGTTGCAAGCACCCTGACCTGAGGTTCAATTCATGATACGAACTGGCAGCAAAAGACGAGTACCGAGACCGCTCTCTAAGCACACAGTGAGCACCAGTTTCTCTCTGATGGCAAAAGGGTAGTCGTGCCATGTGTGATCTAGGTCAATCTCTCAAGCGAAGCTCAATCAACAGGCAGGGAAAGCTGCTAGCTCGGGCAATTTTGAATGATGCCTGGGGTGGAGAAGTTAGTAGCTCAGATAATATTTAATGGCATAGGGAAAGGGCCTGCCTCGAAAAATGTTGAGCGAGTTTTTCTGAAACATCCGCGTTGGTGCTTGTTCTTTCTGGTCCTTTAAATAAGCATTTCTAGAGGCAATATAAGATGAAAGAAAAATGTGTGCAGTATCTATGCTTGTGTTCGAAGCCTACAGCAGCACACGGCCTCTACGGCAATGGGTTACGGTGAGCTTGTAGTTTGAGCTACATTTTCAAGAGAGAGTAGACGCAATTGCCTTTTGTCCTCTCCTTAGCCTTACACTTAGTGAAAAGTACCAACAAGATACCCTCATTGATAATTCCGCATGTGGTAGCAAATGCAACGGCTTATTTTTGTTGCAGTTCATTTGCTCTTACGTACTGTGGCCTTTTGCCTGGGTTATGGGTGCCGATGCGATGGACTGCGGTGAGGTTGCCTCGCTTATTGGGATTAAGACATTTACCAACGAGTTTGTCGCCTACGAGCAACTTTCCGATCTTATAAAGAACCGCAAAGCAATCGAAGCCTACGACAATAAGTATGCCAACTCAATGCCGTCAGCGAATTACTCGCTAGGGAGCGAAACCAGCACTACACTACCACCCTTCCTTTCGACGCCGTTTGACGCTATCAAAAACGTTACTAGCCACTTAAACGGGACCTACTCAAAAGATTTTGATGCTATCAGGAATTGCTGGGCTCTGGGCGATGGAAGGTGTCTCCGAATGATAACGGTAAGAAAATGGCCACCTACGCACATGTTTCTCACATCATTTGTTGGATCCTCATGATTTGTGCCCTGTTTGCTTATGCGTACTGACACTGTGCATGTTACTACTCACAACATGTAGATAATGACAAGTGTGCATGCTACCTCTAACTTAATTATCCTTATCGGCATTATGCCTTTTACTACTAGCTTTTGATCATGCATCCTTTATAGAATACTTAAGGTGCCTAGAAAGAGATAACGTTCTTTGAGGGTGCAATACAAATGCATTATTATAATTGTTATCTTTGCATTGACCACTTTGCACACGGTATATTGCATTTTTTCTCTCAGCTAAATTACAAGTGTATGCATGGTAGTGTCTAATTGTCGGCCATGACCAGCAAGGTCTTCCGCATATCCAGTCCACGATGCTATACAATTTTTAAGGCGAAAATCAGCCATAATCATGTAAAGCCTCTGTTTAGAGGCCATAGGGACTAAATGGGACAGCCTTGTCCTTCAAGTTTCTGACACTGACCCACAATGCCCGCCACGGCTTGGCTCCTTTGTACCTAGCTGAACTGCCGAATCAGTTTCAGCCTGTTCGCGCCCTCAGGTCCTGTGTGGACAATAAATTAGCTGTCCCGTTCCTCCGCTTAAATACCTTTCGCGACAGAAGCTTTAGCTCTGCAGGTTCTAGACTGTGGAACTCGCTTCCACAATTCTCACGCAACGACAACTACTCTACTACTGCTGACTATGGCTCATCCTTCTCAGTGGTCCTGAGCTGCTACTTCCATGCTACTTACTACCTCAACTGCTCTCCTGACTCTGCTATGCTTTCCACTTTCTCTTTGTTTCGTGAGATGAAGTCTGTTGGCTACCGAATGCGTACTGAAAGCCACTTAGCTTGTGATTGGGCTATACAAAACTCTCATGCGTAACACCCACATGGTCTTTATGACTTTGCGGAGTTACAGACGGAGATACGTAATGACTACTCCAACTAGTGCACTCCGTTTGGCTCTAGTCACTGCTCAGTCAATGCTGAATCAAAGGGATTTTTCGGAAGCTGTCTGAGCTGCTATTGTTTGACTAGTTCAGCATGGTTTTTATGCAGCATTTTTAGCTGTGCTCCGTCTCCCACTTACTTCGTCCTCTCTCGTCGCTTTCTGATTGCGTTTCCGTCGTAGGAGCGCTCAGAAATGATCGCCGTCTACGCTCTTTGCGGCTTCGCCAACCTCGGAAGCATTGGCATCATGATTGGCGGCTTGGGATCGCTGGCGCCGGAGCGGCGGAAAGACATGATCGCCGTAGTCGTTCGTGCCATGATTGCGGGAAACGTGGCTTGCTTTATGACCGCGTGCATTGCCGGTAAGATGGCTCGATTCAGCCAACGACGGCTCGCATTCTCGCTCCTGTCTCTCTATCTGAGCGCCGCGCTCCGACGAGCCAAAGCTGTCGTGTGAGCAACTAGGCTCGACAGCCCCCCGAGCGGAGCTTTCCTCTTTGTGGGGGGGGTGGGCCACGAGATCCTCGACCGCTGTGAACATGACACGATCGGCTGAAGCGGCCACTCTCGCGCTCCACCAACTCGCCCAGCATTTCTAGGATAGCATCTGTCGGGCTTGCCCTCCCACATATTCCTGCCGAGGCCAACTTGTACCGGCCGTCGCTAGCCGCCAGAGTTAGACCGGCACTGAAACGCTGTCCGCAAAGTTGAGCAACTAGTTGATAGAAGCGTCAGTGACGCCGTTTGCTGATGGTCAGCAAAATGCAATCGGCGGTTGCTGATCAATCACTGATCAACGCGACCTTTCTCAGACATGCCATGCACTGTCAAGCTGCCGTGTCTTTACGGTGGTCCAGGAAACCGCGCCGTTGTCAGTGTGGCCTTTCTGATTCCCAGTGTCAGTTATCTAGAGTATCAGCTTGCTGGAATGCCAAAATATGAAGGCTGGATTCGTGAAACTTAATTCATCTCGTTATTTAATCCATAAAGCAATGCACAGTAAGTGGATGTGAAGCTGGAAAGTTTCTGCAGTGCTCTTAAAGCCAGTGAGAAACATAGCTGAGTCATGTTGGAAGTCGGGGAAGTGAGCAGCATGGAGGTAGAAACTGAGGATGGATGGAAAGAATGTGCTCAGTCGGAAGCAGGAGAGTAGAAGTCATTGTGTAAGAATTTTGGATGTGGAGTCTACAGTCTAGGATCTGCATGGCAAAAGTTTCTGTCACCAACGGTCTTTTAGCGTAGGAATGGAGCAGCTGATTTATTATCCGCAGAGGATCTGAGGGCACAGGGAGGCTAAAACTGGTGCACCAGTTCAGGCGGGTAGAAAAATATGAAGATGTTAATAACAGGAGATACTATATCGTTTCGTGAGAATCTAAGAAATGAGCTCCAAATCGTAAGACCTGCCAGGAAAAAGCTCACTCCGTCAACGATCTTCAAGTTGATGGATCAAAAATGTAATTTAATGTGAGGATTGCATCTGATATCTCAAGGAAGCTAAACTGGTGCAGCAGCTCACAAGTATTTAGGCACCAGGGAAAGGCGGATTTGGAATGAATTTTATAGCGGAAACTTTTCTATGTTGAAGTGGGAGTCGACGAACCCCTCCAGAAAAATTACTTGATAGATTTTCTAGAATTTATTAACTATGTGAGTGCTAAATTTATTAACTATGTGAGTGCATATTGACTATGTGAGTGCTAAATGTTATTAGCTTACCTGTCGTTCTCTGGCCAGATGCTTTCCCAAGGATCTGACGTATTTTAATAATTTCTGCTTCGTCGGCATCTGGCTGCACGTTCACATATGTACTCTTGTCCGCTTACAGTAGATACACAAACACGCTATCTCGTGGCTTACGATTATGGCTCAGACCATTTACAGTAGACACAAAGATATGTATGCATATATGTATGTTTGTGTGCATATTCGTCTGTAAGTACACAATGACGCTAAGACTATGTGGGTTTTACCAAGGAGTTTTGTTTAGCACACTCAATGCCTAAGCGGCTTTCGGTACACATTGGGTAGCAACCAGACTTCATCTCACGCAACAAAAAGAAGGTGAGAAGGATGGCTGAGTCAGGAAAGCAGACAAGTTAGTGAGCAGCATGGAAGTAGCACGGATGGAAAGGATGGGCCATAGTCGGCAGCACGTAAATATTTAAACTGCGTAAGAATTGTGGTAATGAGTTACACAGTCTAGGACCTGCACAACACAAGCTTTTTCGTCAATGGTCTTTAAGCGGATGAGTGAAACAGCTAAGTTCAGGTCTATACAGGGCCTGACGCACTAGGAGGCTGAAAATGGTGCAGTAGTTCAGCTAGGTATAAAGGAGCCAATCCATGGCGGCCTTTTCGGTCACTGTAAGAACTTTGCTCTGCATCCGTTGATCCACCGGAAGTTTTTTCGATAGCCCAGCCAAAAGAGAAATACAATAATATCTTCGAGACAAAACTAAGGAACTAGTTACATTCTTCGCAAGTCACCGTGGAAGACAGATCCTTATCTTAGATAGAGATCGGACGTGCTGGATAGCTGTGGAGGAATTTTTCTTAAGAAAGCAGTCACAATTTAAGCAGCTGCCAAAACACCTAAATTCAGAGAAAATAACGATAGTCCAACAAAGGCATCGCCTTTTTTGAAAGAGCACGGCTTTCTTGTCCAGCCACACGCTTGGGTGATGGTTTGGCCTAGTGGTTAGCTAAGGTGCTCGCCCCGACCAAGGTCAGGCCGAGGTCGTGGGCTGGAGCCCCATGGCATGTAAAGCACCTGCATAGAGATTAAGTTCTCCTAGGGCGCTATACAAATGAAATTAATTATATTTATGAGCGGCAGTTCCGTTTCATCGTCGTTTATTTCAAGGAAATTTGCGGACATCCAGGATCAAATGTCTGCAAGGCAAGCGTCCAGTTTATTAGTCACTGCAGCAAGCTCAGACAATTTGAATGACAAATACAGCTGATTATCCTCAGAATAAAAGTGATAACATATTACACGGGCCCGATAAAATTTTTCCAGAGGTTGAGTATACACGGAGAACAGCAAAAGACCAAGGACAGACCCTGGAGGGCGTCCACAGGTGACTGCTCTGTGGGTGAGACCTGACCCCACATGACATGGAATGAACACGATTGGAAAAGTAGATTTAAACCATGCCAATGCCTCATTTGCAAGACCGATCGTAGTTTTCAATCGTTCAAGTAAGATATCGTGACCAATGGTGTCGAAGGGAGTTGTTAGATCAAGCAGTGCTGTTAGATCAAGGCAGTGATTTTCCCGTCATCTTTGCTGCCTAAGATGTCATAGGATGCATGCCATCGGGTGGTTTAGGGTTTTGGCTCTGACCACTCAAAACAGTTTTGAAGGCTATTTAAAACAGAGCAAGTAGAATTCTCTGTAGCCAAACAATTAAGAGCAGTGTTACATTTGCTTTGATCCCTCCCAGCCCTGCAGCACGTTGAATCGTCCTAACTCCCTTGCTGCCTGTATTTACGACATCCGCTTATGGATGGCAGCCAACTTTCTCAAATTAAATGAAAATAAAGCCAACTTATCAATTATGGTCAAACCGAGTGTGACTCGGAAATTTGAAAGCTTGACGCTCAAAATCGGCTCAGCCAGCATTTTTTTCTGTCACGTCTGTTTGAAACTTATGTGTACTGTTACGAAGTGGCCTTTCATTAGATGACCGGATCACCTCCACAGTCTAATTTGCCTACATTTTGCTACATAAAAATGCTGACATTCGCGCTTGCTTAAACACGGACATTATATCTAAATCAGCTAATGCAGTAGCAACATCCCGTCCCGAGTTCTGCAGCTCACTGCTTGCTGGTCTGCGGGTCTGTGCAATAGGCCCTTACAGTCGGCGAAGACTCTGCAGCCAGGCTTGCATGTGGCGAGTATCGCAGATGCCAATTTTCTCCACTTCCTGCCGACCTGCAATGACTTCCAATCAAGCAGCTCATCGACTTTAAGGTTTTATCTCTCACTTTTAGATTTCCCCTTCCCTTGCTCCAGTCTTACTACCTACCAGACTTACCTCCCAATCAGGCTAGGCATCGTACCAACCACTCGTCCGACTCAAGTCATTTGACTATAACTCATACGAACCTTAAATCTTTTAAAGACCGTGCCAGAAGTTCACGTGCTGCTATAACCTCGAAGTAAATTTCACTGACGTCAAAGTATCCCCTTGTTTTACGTTATTCTAGAAGTAGCTAAAACGCAGATTATCCCTCTAGAATTTTCTGGGTTCCTGCTATTTTTATTTTGTTCACTTGTACGTGCTAGCACTAAGGATCTCATCACTAAGCACTAGACGCACTTCTTTTGGGCCATATGTTACCGTTTATTATTACTATTACTGTTATTATATCTTTATTATATGAAATTTGAACCTCGTACGTCGTGCACGTTTAGGACTGCTCTCGAATGGCTCGACGTCGTGTTAGTGAACGAAGGTGGCTGAGGCGGTATCAGGGAAAAACCTACATCACTCACGTCTATACAGTGTAGCCACAGGTGCAGCTAGTGCTTGCTCTTTGTACGATGGCAGCCATTCGGCTGATAAATAGTGGGCGATTTACCAGCCATTTTCTGCCACCGGATCAGCCATCAGTGGTGTTCGAGATGGATTCTTCCAGACATCGAGCCTCTTTGTCAGCAACCAAAGCCTTTTTCATACTGTTTGAATTTCGGAAGGCGCCTGAAGAACCACTCTAATGTAGCGTCGACTCTGCTGTGCGAAGGGTAGGTAATGGATTCTTAGACACTAACGCAAAAGGGTTAGTCGTTGATTCCTGGAATGCTTTCGTTAAGTTAAAATCATCAGAGGGCCAATCGGTTAGACCTAACTAAGTTTATCTGCATGCCTCACGTGTTATTAACTCTATTACGGAAGTACTCGCTGCAGATCTGAAAATTCGGACCATCTGAAATGGGCACTGGCATGCTTGAATAAAAGGTTCTTTAAGAGCACTGCTTTTTTTTTATTTGATCCGTGGCACTAGATCATGCAGCTGCACTGCCCAGCAGGCCGGGAATGCAATTAGGACTGTACACGTTCGAGCCATCGTTTTGGCAGTCAATGGCTCTAGCATAACATGTGCACGTTTTCGGTATCTAAGTATGCGGTAACAAATACAATAAGCAAGAAGACATTATTGCGTGCATCCACATATTATTAATTCAAACCGCACACGGCTTTTGAAAGCGACGTGCAAGTATTAGTCAGCGGGACAAGTTAAGGAAGTAGATAGCAGCCAAAGCGGCAGCTCGGGAACCTCTGGTTTTTCCTGGCCTGAACTGATCTAATTCAGTTTTATAAAAAAATAAATAAAAACAAAATTCATTTTTATGGCGCCCCAAGAGAACCTAATCTCTATTCAGGTGCTTCATATATGCCTCGGGGCTCGAGCCCACGACCTCAGCTAGAACTTGGTCGGGGGGGGGGGGGCCGAGCACCTTAACCGCTGGACCAAACCAGCTCGGCAATGATTTCCCATGTCCAGTACATGCACACAACTATGAGTGGGCAGAATACATTTCGCATCAGAAATTCAAAATTTTCGACCGGAATCATCGCAACCTGAATTTAAACTAGTATAGAAACTACGAGACCGTTCTCGTACTGATTGCAGTCAATTGAGCCGTATCTTTGATTATATCTCCAGTCTCAAGTTACAGATTGATCTGTGCTACTTAAGAAAGCTCTTAACGCTCTACTTATAATGATAATTTTGACTGCGAGCTTAGTCAGCAAACTTCTGTCTAGCTAGCTGAAGGAGCGATGATAGATCCCGGCTGACCAGCGGTAAGGCTCTTACTGTGGCACACATAGCCCGCCACGGAAAGAGTCCTTCCTATCCAGCTCAACTGCTATACCAGTTTCAGCCTCCTAATGCCCCCATGTGACCTAGAGGAAATGAATTAGGTGCTGCATTCCTTCGCTTAAAGACTGCTGGTAACAGTTGCTTTTGCTCCACAGGTCCTAGAATGCAATTTTCACTTTTGCATTTCGTGCGAAGTGAAATACCTCCAGCTGCAGACTCAGGCACACCTCTCAACAGACATCTGTTGCTACTACTTTCACGCTACTCACTTTTAAGAATGCACTTTTAACTCAGCTATTTTTCTTACTTTCTCTTCGTCCCTTCGAGACGAGGTCTTTTTTTTACCGCATGGGGGCTAAAAGCCGCCGAGTCTAGGAAGTCTAATTCGTTTGATGCGAGCTGGTTTCTCTCCTCGGATTCTAAAAGTTCCATCTGTGCCTGCGTTGTATTAGATCTCCAAATTGCTCTTGTGAAAAAGCATCTTTGCTAGAAGGCATAAATACAGAGAGCTCAAGGTAGTATGACACCACGACAACGGATAGATAAAATTCATAATGCGATAGCAGGTTTACACGTACGTCATTTTCTATTTCCACAATACTTCCCAGTTGCTTGAGTAGTCAGCAGGCTGTCATTGAGTTCTCGGGATATCAGACTTCATGGAAGTTCTCCCCCTCTGTGCGTCCTATAAAATAGTAGAGCATTTACTAATGAATTCATAAAAGCTCTTCGCCAAATGATTAATCCATTGTACTCGTGACTAAGAATTGCGTACTATAAAATTTAATGCACAATTTCAATCTTCATTTTAAGAGCTTTTCTGCAGCTCTCACATGTGAAATGCACATTTTAGATTTTACTTTTATCCCCAATAGGCATGCCAAAATATACATTGAAGGCCTGAAAATCTTCAAAGATACTCTAATTGAGTATTTTTCGCTATGACATTGCCTTGATCAATTTGGTGCATGCAATGTAAAATAATGCTGAAGTATGTTTGCAGTCATTTGAAATCATCTCTGGTGAATGTAGATATGCACACGCTTAGGAATCTGAAGATAAAATAAAATCGTGAGCTAAGGCTCATGCATCTTTGTTACTGTGTAAAAATTAATGGAAAGCTCCACTGAGAAATGAATAATTAGTTATGAGTTATCATTGTAATGAAACCACTTATCAATAATATGCTTCAACGATTGCAGCCATATAATAAAAAATTAAGGCAGATGTTTTAAACGCTGAAACGTTTTGTGTTTTTGTGACCGTTTTCTTAACATTTCTTTTCGGTATGTTTGCTGATGTTGTTGCTTAAAAAACTGTTTAAAAAAGGAATGTAATATTTTTATAAGAAATAAAACTTTCTGTTACTGCGTTATCTACAGCATTCTGGAGAATTTATGCAGATTATTTATGTCTTTTCTGCTCAGAAAAAATGCGTGGGCGATAATCGCAATTTGAGATTCAAATGTAGTCAAATGAAAAACGGCGCTTAAAACCCGAGAACACTAATAAAATAAAATCCTGTGGGCTGCTTAACACAAACAAGGCGCATCACTTTATGAAAACTATATCCCTTTAAAGACATTATAAATAAGCTGGAAATGAAGATTGCATACGATTTTTAACATGTACACTGTGAGTGTGAATAAGCACGCAAAAGACAATTCACTGTAACGAAGCAGATTCTGAGAGAACTACTTGTTTGCTTAGTTTCCAAATAAATTTCAGGCTCAGGGATGTCACGGAGACACGTCTCCAAAGGTAAGAAATTTTGGTAAGAGTCACAGCTAAATTACAGAGGATCGCTCACGCAGTGACTGCTCGAGAGTTTGGCCATTTGCATTTTTCCAATGATCCTACCTCCATCGCAGGAAATTTGCTATTTATAAGACCGTATCTAACACTGGCCACGACTTTGTTAGCTGAATATCAAGATCGTACGAGCGTCTTCTGCAGCAGTCAGAAATAGTCCACCTCGCTCTGATTTTCCGATGCTGAGCAACGAGGGCGGTCGAGTCCACTCAGGTGCTCACAGTCTGTTTGAGGATGCAAAAAACAGCCGCCCTGCGTTCGTGAGTAATCGCTTTTTGTTAGAGAGCTTCATCAGCTCGGCGTGCGCTTATCCAGTTCTCGAGCCCACATCCTACTGTTTTCATTTTAAGAAATTAGTACCTTGCAGCAAATGTTCTGCGGCACGGCTTGCAATTTGGCTTAAGCAGTTTATTAATAGCAGTTATTTCGAAGCAATGACAGTCGGATTACCCTCTTTTAAACTCCTTGAGTCACGGTAGATCCGATCATGAGCACAGTAGTGGCAAAGCCACATTTGAAGACAGCCAGGCATTTTCCACCGGTCATAAAGAAGCACTTCAATTTTCCAAGTTTCATTAACCGATAAACACTTCTGCGTTACCTAATGAAGGCTAAATGTAAAAGTCAGGCGTTCATGTTTCTTTGGTGAATCTCTGAAAACTTGAAATATTGCTGTGATTGTAATCCAAAATACGATAAGAACCTACTCCGAGCGCCACCTAAATGCCACTATAAATGTCGAGAATAATATTAGGGTTATTTGCAAAGTGCCTTAAAGAACTAAATAATAATAATTATAATAACAATGCACTTGATAAAGTGCCCTCAGAGAACTCAATCTCTTTCTATGCGCTTTAGATTTGCTGCGAAGGGAAACGCGATTGAATCGTGAGTAATATCACGTTGGATAAACAGCAAGAATAACATGGTTAATGGTGACATGCACAGGGTCAGCATGCAAATGTGGTTAGTGGCAGCATGCACAGTGTCAGCACGCATAAGCACATCAAGGACGAATCAAAGGTACCCACTAAATGCTGTCCTAAATAGGTGTGTTTCTATGTTCTTTTTAAATGTGGTCTAGTCAGGGAATGTTCTGACGCAAGTCGAGAGGGAGTTCCAGGCTTTGGGAGCGTACGAACTAAATGCACGGTCTCCAAGGGATTTGAGGTTTGTACGAGGTATTGGTAATCTGTTGGATTCCGAAAAGTGGGTGGTACGATGCTTGGTCCCGTGGGGGAGTAGATCTGAGAGATAGGCTGGAGCCAAAGAATGAAGTGACCTAAACGTGAGCAACAAAACCTTGAAGTCGATGCGTTGCTTGACTGGTAGCCAGTGCAAGTCGGCGAGAAGTGGTGTGATATGGTATCTGCGAGGCTCACGACAGACACGCCTGGCTGCTGAGTTTTGCACCAGCTGTAATTGCCTGATTGCACGTGACGGTAGGCCAGCAAGCAGTGAGTTACAGAAGTCAAGACGGGATGTCACAAATGCATAGACCAACTTAGACGTGGTATCCTTATCTAAAGAACCCAGAATTTTAGCAATATTATGTAGCTGAAAGTAGGCTGACTTGATTGTGGAGCTGATGTGGTCGTCTAACAAGGGGTCACTTTGGAACATGAAACCTAGATTTCGAGCTGAGATAAATCTCTGTGTAGGTACTTTACATATTATTTGTTACTTAAGTAAGCATGTTGATTGTTAAATTATATTTTGCACTGTGACAGCACAAACGATCACGAAAAGGATAATTCATTAGGACAGTAAATGCTGTGAGGAACAGATTGATTGGTTTTCACTTTCTTTTTATGTCTCGACGTCAGGCGGAGTGAGTTTTAGGCTCTGGGAGCATACGAACTGAAAGCTTGCTTAAAATGAAACGAGGTAATCAGAGGCTTGGTAAACAGAGCCAACCCAAAGACTCGTATCAGAAAAAGTGGATGGTACGATGCAATTCCTGATAGGGAAGTAGTTTAAATAGGTACGCTTGAGAAAGAAAATAAAGGACCTAAAGGTCAGTGGTTGAACCTAAAAGTCCAACTTCTAATTGATGGAGGACCAGTACAGGTCGGTGAGAAGTGGTATAATATGGATGTTAAAATTTTCGCAATAGAAAAGCCTAGCTGTAAATTTGTGCACCAGCTGCAAGCGTTTATTGCATAGGCAAGTTAAACTCTTACATGAAATGTAGAAATCTAGCAAAAAATTCAATATTAGGCTTAAGACCTAATCACAAAAAGACTCAGCACAGTTGCGAGTGTGTACTAACCTTCTTGGGAATGTTGTCGTGTGCAGAGTCTCACAAACCGTCTCAGGAATGTCGTCGTATGCAGAGTCTCACGGCTATTTCTGTTGGATCTCTCAGCAGAACTAGCCTACCGTTGACCGCTTCAATCTCCTTCTTCTTGAGCGCCTGTCATCTAGCCTTGGGCATGAATGGCAGTGCACGGTTCAAGGTTAAGATTAAAGCTAACTCACTATTGTACGGCCACATTATGATCCCTTAGTTTGCCACTGAATTCATGTCAAACTCTCTTAATTTTATTGCAGCCTACATGGCCCCAACCTGGAGGACGGCAGTTCTTTATATCTGCTGCAGCAGCTGCGATGAATCTGGATGTAGAGTTTCCGAAGTGAGCTCTCATCAGAGGACGCAATGCCCAAATCTGCCTACTTTTAGCTGCGGGGTGTTGCACACATTTAAATAATAAGCAATTAGACAGCCTGCTCAGATAATGATGCCACGGCATAAATTGTCTTATCATTGCTTTGCCTCAGGAAGTTAGAAGCCATCCGAATGCAAATAGTTTCGATGCATGAAACGAGTGAATTCGTTGAGTCGAATGAGGGGAAAGGCTTAGTAAGTTCGAAGGATATGTAGAGCTTGGCGTCAAAGGCGCAATACAATGCAATGAATCTCCATCTGTAAGGCGACAAAGCCATATAGAATTTTTGGATAAAGTTTCACAGGAGAGCTTTGTATAGCGCACCCGTAGGCAGTCCATCCGTGACTCTGTGAAAGGCCAAATGAACTTACATGGCTTCCTGCATGTGCAATAAGAAGCTTAGAGCTTGTGTAAAACTTAGTAGCTATGCTTCTCCGTCCTATATGCCGCATCCACCACGTTACCTGCAATCGCTCCCCATAAAGCAGTGCATTGACTTCGGGCTAATTTATTCACTTTTTGGTCCCTCCATTCTCAGGCTCAAGGAAAGTCGTACGAACCATTTCCTAATCCTATCTACCTAATCGGTCCTCAGCCGAATCAATCTTTAATATGCGCTGCAAAAATCTCAAATCGTTTGGATACCTTGCTTCGGTTAGTGTGCTATCATGGCCTAGATGTAACTCCCGACTTACAAAATTTTGAAAGTGTCTATAAACCCAAATGCTCTACACAAATTTTCTCAACCCATGTGAATTTTTCTTTTTGAGCTCTTGAGTTTTGATATTGTGCATAGTATCACTAACGAATTGACCTACTTCTTTTCAATCGTATGTAAAGTTCGTAGAAAGCAGTTAAGTTCTCTTCGCATGCTATACAGTTATCTTACCATGATTAATATTGCTTGCATAAATACCTGCGAGTTTCGAGGTAAGGAAGTGTAGACGGGATGTCGTAAGTAATCTCGGTTATCTTATTTGAGCTAGGCCAGATTTTTGCGACTTTACTTGGCTCAAATTAGGCAGAGTTGACAGTGGACGTCTACTAAATGGTCACTTTTGAATATGACAATTGATTGCCATGCTTCAGGAGGTATGTCGGCCGAACCTGTTTTGAGGGTTAGGCTATCCAAATTACTAGGTTTCACATATCTAGCAAGTTAGTTTTATCGTAACTTAACTTGAATAATAGGCAATTGTGGGATTGTGCGAAAGGGTGATTGTCAGCTATACTTTTCAAAAGGGCCTCAAAATATTTCCTCACACTATAAGCACAGGGATCAGACTACCAGCATCATTGCTTTTCCTTGGCATTAAAATCGAGCCATAGATTTTACTAGACGATTGCAAGAGCAACAGGGAGAGTACACACTTTGAAAATAAATGGACCAATCACAGACGTAGTAGAACCCCTTACTCTAAAGTCTCCCACAATTACTATCGGTAGGTTACGTCACTATTCTGAAAACTCCCACCGTGGATAAAGCCGCTAAAATTCCGTGCTTGTGATACATACAGCGTGACAGTGACTCAAGAAGGACACGGCGATCGATTTTATAATGTCATACACTGCTGACTGATCCATTATTACTAATAAAGATACTATACGTAAGCCAGCATTCATATAAAGCTCTTGGTAAACTTGTAACCTTGCTGCACGGAGCCAGCTGTAAATTGATATGACTGTTTCATATGATTGGAAAATATACCTAAAGCAAAATTAAAAGGCACATGCTCTTTTCGCCACGTTCTCCTTCCTTATAAATCCCCCTTCACTTGCTCACAACGCCAAAAATCGGAAATTTCAGCGTACCTCCTGTTGAATCTCCACGAAATCTAGGTGTCATGCTCAAAGTGACTTTTCATTAGATGAATACATCAGCTGCAGTGTCAAGTCTGCCTACTTTCAGCTACGTTAAATCTAAATTTGTCCACGTATTTGTGACATCCCGTCATGACTTTTGCGACTCAGTGCTTGCTGGTCTACAGAACTGTGACTCAGGTGCTTACAGATGGTGCAAAACTCTGCAGCTAGGCTTGTCTGTCGTGAGCCTCGCAGTTGCCACATCTGACCGCATATCTCCGATCTGCATTGGCTCCCAGTCTAACAACGTATCAACTTCAAGGTTTTTTCACTCACTTTTAGGTCCCTTCATTTTTTGGCTCCGGCCTACCTATCAAATCTACTCCCTGACCAGGCTAAGCATCGTACGACCCGTTTTTTTGGTATGTAATCAATTACTTATACCTCATATGAACCTCAAATCCTTTGGAGACCGTGCTTATAGTTCGAATGCTCACAAAGCCTGAATATCACTTCCGACTTGCATCACGACATACCCTTGTTTGACCACATTTAAAAAGAAGCTAAAAACGCATTCATGTAAAACAGCATTGAGTGAGTCCATGCAATTCGTCCTTTATGTGCGTATGCTTGCTGACACTGTGCATCCTGCCTCTAACCATATTTGCATGCTGACTATGTACATTTCACCCATAAACATGTTATTCTTGTTGTTATTGAACATGCTAACACTAAACATTCAATCGTGCTTCTTGTGCAGTAAATTTAAAGTGCCTAGAAAGAGATTGAGTTCTCTCAGGGTGCTTTATATCGAATGTGTTATTACTATTATTATGAGTGTGGCGAATTTTTCCACACTAATTTCTAACACTCTTTTACAGCGACTAATTTCCAGTCTGTGAAGTTCTAGGAATATAATAATAATAATGCACTTGATAAAGCGCCCTCGGAAAACTTAATCTCTTTCTAGGCGCTTTGCATTTGCTGCAAAGTGAAATGCTATTGAAATGCCGGAATGAAAGCCGGAATGACATTCGGTTCTCTGGTGGTGCTAAGAAAGTACCGTCATAGAAACATTGATCAATAAAATCGCTAAGCATCACACATTACGTGCCTCGAACGATAGCATAAAATCAGAAAAGAAGCCTTACGCTGGCTTATCTGAAATAGTCTATATCTATGTGATAGCATAATTTCAAAAAAATACTAGCATAAACTTACAGTAAGCGATGAACACGGCCTTCTGTGGGATCTTCAAAGCCCTCCACTTTGCTTGAGCTCTCCTATAAAAAAGCGGTTGGGTTCTTAATTTGGCATGGATATTTGCTAGTTGTGCACAGTCCAGGGTTAAGTGCCAAATTTTGGTATCACCTAGACAACGTGCATTGAATACCCTGCACAAATTTTAAGGCATATGGCTAACTATCATGAATACATGCAGGTTGCGATTTACAAACATTCTCTTTTCCGTCGGTAGCTTTCTGTGAGTTTTTCAAAACGTAAAAGCTTCAAGTTCAATCGACAGTATCAATTCTCAGGGCAACACTTCATAAAAATCCGGTCATACTAAGTATATGAATATATGAAAATGTAAGGGTAAAGTATCGAAACTTGGCCTTTCATTTTAGTTTTGGTGTCAGCAGATATTTTTCTACAGAAAGCCAGCTGCCAAGCACACCTGATTCTCGGGAGTTTTGTTGCGATAGTGTTCAATGTGCTGCTTGAAGGATACTCGCTCTCTGTAACAATGCTTTTGCTTAAATTCGATCGCTAATTTTTCATCCATGATCGCTAACCTAATATTTACTATCTGCTTGCGCTTCGCTATGTTAGGTGTGCTTGCTGATCACGGAAATTGCTTAGAATGACCTTGAACTTTTTATTCATCCGTGCTGTTTGCCGCGGCCGTACAGCTTTATTAACCCAGAGACCCTTTGAGCGTAAGCAACTTCGTAGCCTGCACAGTATGACTGGAAACTGAAGTCATGTAAAGGAACTATCGACAGAAATGAATACCGAGTTTTGTTATTTGCGAGTATGCGAAAAGCTTTGTTGAGGCAAATTTGATTGTCTGATCTGAAAATTCTCGTATTCGACTGCAACCCTTAAGGAAGCTTGGCAGATTGGTCTATCCATAAATTTATTAATGCTTTGGAAATCGCAATAACTAGGTTACCGAAAAGACAATTGTTCATAGGTATATGACTGGTCTCACAAATCCTTCTTAATGCACATAATGGTCTTAATTGGCTATCGGTTCACAATGGACATTAATCCTCTGCTTTCAGTTTATGCAAAAGGGAAAACGAGAACCATATTCGAGTCCTAATCGAATGCAATAATTAGTATAGGAGTAGTAGCCGATGCTTGCTCGAAAGGGGGTACAGAAGTCAGATTCGCATGAAAAGATGGCTTCCGCACAAACATTTGCCGATGCTTAGGTTGCTTGCGATACAGTATACGTAGTCAATCGTCTTTAAATAAAAGAAAAATATTGCTCACCATTGGTCACTGTAGAGTACCGAATGGAGCGAGCAGGCCGGAGCTGCTGTTGTTGTTAATATCAAGACCCATTCACGACGGAGTGGAAGACTCACGGAGGCTTAACGTGACCTCTCCATTTCACTTTCCGAGACGACCTTAAAAAGCTCAGCCTTTAAACACTTAGGAAATCAATGAGATCCTTAGTTAGACACTGCCTATTCATCACTAATCCGTGAGAGAGCGAGTATTATGTCTCGCAATGAAAGCGGTGTTTCGCAGTAACATTATTGAAACTGGAGATATCATCGAAGATATGGCTCAGACTGCCACTGCCACTTACCACGAGAACGGTCTCGCCACTGCTATACTAGTTTAAAGCCAGGTTGCCCTGATTCCGACTAAAAATTGCATTTCCGGTGCGAAATTCATTCTGCCCACTAATAGCTGTTTGCATGTACTGGACATATAAAATCATTGCCGTCCTGGTTTGGTCCAGCGGTTTAGGTGTTCGACCGACCAAGGTTGTACTGAGGTCGTGGGCTCGAGCCCCGTGGCATATGTCAAGCGCTTGAATAGAGATTAAGTTCTCTTGGGGCTCTATACAAATTGATTATATATTTTGTTTTATTGCACGAGTGAATGTGATGGAAGGGATTTGATTGCTATCTAGCCGTCGCAAATGGCTTGGGATTAGACAACAGGTGGGCGCCGCAACTGTGGATCGTCAGCCAAGCCTCAAGTCTTTCTCATTACAAGCATTGAGACCAGCCAGCAGACATGTCAGCTACAAACGCTTATGGGCTGGGCAGTTGCCACAGGTAGGTACTACTACTACTACAACTAATAATAATAATGATCTCGATAAAGTGCCCTCAGAGAACTCAATCTCTTTCTAGGCGCTTTACATTTTCTGTAAAGAAAACGATATCGAATGGTAAGTGGTATCATGCTTGATAAACAACACGGATAACATGGTTAAGCATGACGTGCAGAGGGTCAGCATGCAAGTGTGCTTATGGGCAGCATGCAACGGTGTCAGCACGCTTAAGCACATTAAGGACGAATCGCAGGGACCCACTAAACGTTGTCATATATAGGTGCGTTGGTCAAGTCAGGGGATGATGCGACCCAAGTCGAGAGTGAGTTCCAGGATTTGGGAGCATACGAACTACATGCACTGTCTCCAAAGGAATTGAGGTTATTACGAGGTATAGCTAAACAGTTAGATTCCGAAAAGTGGGTGGTGCGATGCTTGGCCTGGTGGGGGAGTAGCTGATAGGTAGGCTGGAGCCAAATAATGAGTGACCTAAAAGTGTGCGACAAAACCTTGAAGTGATCCGAGAGCTTGACTGTCAGCCAGTGCAGATCGGCGAGAAGTGGTGTGACGTGGTAGCTGCGAAGCTCACAACAGACAAGCCTAGCTGCCGAGTTTTGCACCAGCTAAAGGTGCGTGATTGCACAGGCCGGTAGGCCAGCAAGCAGTGAGTTACAGAAGTCAAGACAGGATGTCAAAAATGCATGGAACAACTTGGATGTGGTATCCTTTTCTAAACAAGCCCGAATTTGAGCAAGGATATCCAGCTGAAAGTTGGGAGACTTGACTGTGGAACTGATGTGGTCGTCTAACAAAAGGTCACTTTGGAACATGACACCTAGATTTCTTGCAGATTCAACAGGAGATGTATGCTGGAAGAGCCGGTTTTGAGCGTTAGCCTTTCTAATTTCTGAATCACACATGGTTTTCCCATAACTAGTAAGTTAGTTTTATCACTATTTAAGTTTAAAAAATTTGTTGCCACCCATGTGTGGATGTCATCAATACATGCAGCAAGTGAGTTGAGAGAATTCGTGTTGCTCGAAGGCTTTCAGGGATCAAAGCAAAGGTACAACTAAGTGTCATCCGCATAGAAGTGAAAGCCTAGATTGTGCTTGGCAATCACATCAGCAAGAGGCAGAGTATAAACCGTGAAAAGAACCGGACCTAGCACGGAGCCCTGAGGTACTACATATTTCAGAGGTACTTCAGATGATCTTTATCTATTCACGTCAATACTCTGGAGTCTCCCACTGAGATAGGACCTGAACCACTGTAGAGCAGTGCCAGTGATGCCCAGGCGAGATGAGAGGCGCTCTAAAAGAACTTGGCGATCGATAGTGTCACCTTAGCAGAGTCACTCTGCTACCAAGGAAGGTGCCACAGGTAAGTACTTACCTATCCAGAGTCACTCTACTACCAGCCTTAATTCGGCTAGCTCTTAAACCAAGCAACGATCTGTTAATAAGAGCACGGGCTGTTTACCAGCTAAATAGCACGATCCACAGCAGCTCGCCGGGTCAAAGGTTAATCATTTAAGTCCCTGCCTTGTGCAGCCTGAAGTCGACGCCTTTGCTGAAGCCCTGATGCCTAGCCATTCGTAAGTAACCGAGCCAACCGTTGTTGTGTCGAGAGCTCTTGGTCTTAGTTGGCGATGCTCCTAATTTATTGCAGAGAGTGTATCATTTCATTAGAGTGCCTGTGGCTCGGACAAATAATGAAATCAGACAGCTTAACCTGGAGCTGTTACCTTAGGGCTCGGGAGCGAGCATGTAACCCATTTGCCCAGCGGTTGCAGCGCTCGCCTTTAAAGACCGATGTCAAGGTGTATTACTTTATCGACCTAGGTCATGCACTCGAGCCTTGTGGAAAATGTGAAGCGCCTGAATGGAGATTACATTCTAGATTAATTCTATGCTGTCGTTATTGCCTCGCTGAGAAATTGGCTGCAAAATCAAATCAACCACTTGATTGAAGTGGCTGCTTCTCTCTCTCTCTCTCTCTCTCTCTCTCTCTCTCTCTCTCTCTCCGCATCTCTCTCTCTCTCTCTCTCTCACTTTCTCTCTCTTTCTCTCTCTCTCTCTCAATCTCTCTCCTATTTAAAGCGCATACAATCTCCCTCTCGCTCTCGTTCGCTCGCTCTCTCTCTCTCTCTCTCGTTCACTCTCTCTCTCTCTCTCTTTCGCTCGCTCATTTTCCATCCTTCTCTCTCTCTCTCTCCCTCTCTCTCTATCTCTCGTTCGCTCTCTCTCTCGCTCGCTCGTTTTCAATCTCTCTCTTTCGCTCTCTCTCTCTCTCGCTCGCTCGTTTTCAATCTCTCTCTCTCTCTCTCTCTCTCTCTCTCTCTCTCTCTCTCGTTCGCTCTCTCTCTCCTCTCTCTCTCTCTCTCTCTCTCTCTCTCTCTCTCTCTCTCTCTCTCTCTCTCTCTCTCTCTCTCTCTCTCTCTCTCTCTCTCTCTATCTCTATCTCTCTCTACCCTAGATACAGTGCATAAGCATTGCCCTCTCTACCTTTTCCCCTACCTCTCTTAACCGCTCCCAAGCAAGTACTCTGCTCGGCGATCCCAACTGTAACTTGGCAAAGCGTGTCTCCAAACGTTCCGCAGGTTAAATCGACCCGATGAGACGCTCGATTCCCTCGCTGCCGTGCCTGCGGGAATGCAACCCCTACCCACCACTAGGGTGGTAATATCCAGGGCGGGTTCGAAGGTCAGCGCTCCGGATCGCAGCTCAGATTTCCTCGAATTGCCTGCCAGTTCGGCGGTACCGTTCGAATCGAATGGACGGCCAGCGAGGACGGGCTTGATCCTCAGTTTTCCTACACCCAGCATGGAGTCTGCAGACGCCGGTATGTGACCTTTGAGATCGCGTACCTCGGTCGCGCCAGCTGTCGCTGCGGGCTTTGGCGACGCGAATTGAAGCGAGTGCTCTCTTGCGGCGGAGCGCTCCGCTCCTCCTCCGAGCAGCACAGCAGCGACGACGGATGGGACAGCGTTCGCCTTGGTCAAAACCCGCCGCCTGGAGGCGGGAGTAAATGCTAAGGTGCCTTCCCACCTGACTAGTGCGTTGCTGCGGTCCTTGGGCGTCTTTAAAGAAATGCATCAATGCTCAAAAGGCCGCCGCCCCCACCCCCCTGCTCAAAGGCCCGCCCCCGGCCGGCAGCGAATGACGCCTCGGTCGACTCGCCTCAGCGGGCGCATGCGATTCAAGTGAAGCACCCAGCATGTATGAAATGCATCTATTCGTACGCACGCTATCCAGGACGACCCCGAGCTCGCAGATCTGACCTCGGTTTAGGCGCTTGCAGCGTTTCGCACTGACCTCCCCACCGTATCTTGGTTACTGCCCACGACGCCAATTCGCCGCGAGCCGGCAACCTGGGGCGGGCAGTCTCTTTCGCCCGCTCCTACTTGAGTGTCCAACAGTGCTGCTGCGCTGGTTTGGTCCAGTGTTTAAGGTTCTCACTTTAACCAAGAAAGGTAAATGTATTAAATGACCGAGTCGTGGGCTAAAGACCCGTGGAATACGCGAAGGTACCTAAATAGAGATTAAGTTCTCTTAGGGCGCTATACAAATGAGTTATATATATATATATATATATATATATATATATACATATGTATGTATATATATACACGTACATAAGGGCTCAGCATTTCGGGTTGTCTCCCCCTCCGTCTGTCCCACCTCCCAGCAGAGCTATCAGCTGGCCGAGGTCGAGGGTACCGCCGCCCCGGTGTATCGCTCGTGGCCACGGCTACGACGCGCTACTTCGCGCGACTTGAGGGCGGCAGCAGTAGCTATTCCATTGTAGCGACTCGTTGCTCGATGTTGAAATCGCGAGCGTACGCGCACACGTGACTCCTCTCGGCTTTGGGCCGCTGAGCGAGAGCGTTCGCTTTGAGTAACGATGCGGGTAGGATATTCGCGCTGGAATGCGCGCGAGCGAGCTTCATAGAAATCCGATCGTCGCCGCTGCAGCCAGCGCGAAGCGTCGCCGTACTCGTTGGTGGCACGAAGCAACGACGAACAGATGCAAAACGGCGTCGACTTTTGATAACCGCTGCCGATCTGGGCAGTTCTTCGGCTTGCAGTGTGTGCGTTCGCCTCAGCAAATTTAGATTAGCTTGGGCGGTCCCCTTGGCGTGACCTCCCGGTCTTGAATAGGCTAGCAACGCCAGCACGCACGAAGCGGCCGACAAACGAAGGAACTGCAGAGTCGAGCGGCGTATTATTTGCGGCGCCTCTCTTAGCGGCCGGCGGCTGCCAGTACGGTGGGAGGGTGATTAAGCACCTCGATCCTCATTAGGCATAGATTAAGAACCGCCGGTGATGTACAGGTGCAGAAAGAGAACGAATATATATATATCAGTATATATATATATCTATATTTATCAGTATATATATATATATATATATCAGTATATATATATATATATCAGTATATATATATATCAGTATATATATATATATATATATATGTATATATATTTATATATTTATATATATACAGGACGAGAGTGATTCCAAAAAGAACCACCGCGCGTCGCGTTTCTTTGGGCAATGAGCAGTTAGGCGTCAAAGCGAAGCACCAGCGAGCGAGACGCTAGCAGACGGAGGGAGGGAGGGAGGGAAGCCAACTTCCGCCGGCGGCTTCTGGGCAGGAGAGGCGCCCATCTCGACGACGAGCACCTTCAGCATCGTATTGGCGGCCGATTGGATTGGATTGGCGGCCGATCGCAAGGACAGGCTTCTAGGCGCAGACGACGTGCGGTCAAAACGAGCGCGCGAACTTTGACCGCCGAGCGCACGGGAGGAGAAACCGCGGCGTTGCGAGGACGGCTGCTGCAACTCAATTAAAGAGGCACGGCAGGGGCTCGGTGGTCGGAAGTGGCCGCGTTAGAGCAACCGGGCGTTGCCCGGCGGCGCGCTAACGACGGCGCTCGCTCGCTGCTGTTCCCTGCCGTTCCCTTTACAGCCTGATCGACTAGCTAATGAGCTGCGAGGCGCGGCAATATTTAGCTAAGGGCGGAGCGGCGAGGCGAGCTTCGAACGGTTTCGCTCCGGTTCGCGAGCGCCGCTCTCTTTATCGGACCTCGAAAATCTTGCCGCTTCGGTCGGGACGGGTGAATAGATCCAGTTGATGTAGACTTAATGCACGAAATACTTGGGTCCGCTGCGCAGCCCAGGCGAGCGCTCGACCGCCAGGCGACGCCAGAGTTGGAGGGGGGGTGGTGGCGACGCCCACGTCCACGCGTGCGGTCTGCTCAAGCTTTAGTAGCGGATCTCGGGTCTAGTGCCTTGGGCGGCGCGCCGAAGGCCGGAGAAGGATGGACGATCGCGCAGGGGAGTGAGAAAAGCGGAAAAGCGAAGGAGGAAATCCAGCAGCAGCAGCAACAGGAGCAGCAGCCGCCGTGCAGCTCCTAGCGCCGGGGCATGAGCGCCGAATCCATCCGTAGTGGGCGGTCGTACTGATCAGTACTCGAATGCCGTATGCCGGCGCGCTGCGAATGTGTCCACTCAGTCATCAAGATGCGTCGTTTTTTTAAGACCAAACTCGATCAAACCCTCAAACGACCCTTGCCCCGCTGCTACAGAGGTCCAAGGGTTACCGGCACGTGAGAGGATGGTGCTGGCTGGGTAGTAGGTACCTGGGCTCCAGTGACCCGAGGCTTGACCTCGTGACCTTGACTCAGGTATTTATCATCCTTGCCCCAGACTCGGCATCGATTCGCTCAGTAATGACTCCTGCCGAATACTTTGTTGAGCTTACGATTGTGCCCTAGAAGCTGGGGCTGTAATATACTCAGCTAGCCCACATTGAAGCCGCTCTCGGATTTGACGCCTTCAGTCTAAACCCTCTTCACAATCTGGTTGCTGACCTATAGCCCAGTACGGCCCACTCTGTCCATTGACTCGACCTCCGCGATCCAGCAGGGAGCACGCCAAAGTTTACTGGCAAGCCATCAACGTGAGCAGATCTCTGCTCCCAACGCAGTCGCAGCAGTGCATCTACGAGCTTGACGCCGTTGAGATCTTATCGATAGGCTTTAAATAGCCTGAGGTTAGGTTAGTCTTTCACTCGCCATTTCTGCGTCACTGTGGAGTTGTGAACCCTACTGACATAAGCTCTTCACACCTAACAGTCGGTCCATTCTCGAAAGGAATGGCAGGCCATTTAGTCGGCACCAGCTGGAAGAAACCGGCTGCACTTTACTCCTATGTATCCTAAGAAGACCACTCGCAAAACTAGGCTGAACAAATGTTGCAGCGATATTCAACAGCTGACAATGCAATGACACTTTAACCTTTAGCTGATCGATGGGCAAAATTTCTCCCGACGGTCTGGAATTTCAGAGTAGGTCGATTGAAAGAGGTGGCAGACTGAGTCGTCGAGCTGTGGCTGGAGAGAATGGGATTTGAGCTGCGGATTTGAGCCACCGACCAAATAGGAGTGGTTTTCGCTTATGAGCAGCTGCGGAGAAGAGCGAGTGAGGCGGCCGATGATCCGCCGCGAAGGTCGGCTGCACTGCTCGGGCCTGCGCAGAGCGGCCGACCTACGCCGGTGTCGGTGCTGCGTCGGCAAAGAATGCTCAGCTAGCCAAACGCCTGATCGCCTGCCACCGGACGTAACCTAGTCCTAGCAAATAGTTAAAAGATCTCGCATCGTTTTGTTGGGCTTGGCTCATGGATCATTCTAGAGACAGGCAATGCTAAAATGGTATAGTGCCAACAGAGAAATCAATCTGTTAATAGGCATTTTACATGAGATTTAAAGGAAGCATGATAAAATGGTTAGTGATAATGTACACATTAGTGATAACATGCATAATGTCAACAAGTATAGAATAGCTAGAGGTTGCAAGCACATTATCTACATATAGATGTGGCTACTGGTAACACGCACAGTGTCAACCCACATAGGCACCTATAGGACGAATCGCAAGGACCAACCTAATGCTGTCAAAAACGGGTGCGTTTTTTGCTTCGTTTTTAACTTCGTATAGGCTCACTAGGTAAGGCGGTTGCTTGTCACGACGTCGCCCCCGAGGTCGTGAGTTCGAATCATGTGGTGGGCGATCCTTTATCGCCGCTTCAAGCGGTGGTGATAGCCGTCAAGGCTCTTCTGTCGCTATACAAAAAGAGGCTGTTAAATCAGCTTGCATTCATTTATTTAGTCTGGGGACATCGTGTCGTCAGTTGGGAGTGAGTTCTAGGCTTTAGAAGCTTACGAACTAAAGGTAGGCTTTCCATTGGATGTTAAGTTGGCTCGAGGCAGAGCTATGCGATTTGAGTCAGGAAAGCGAGTGATACGATACCGAACTTTTATGAGGAGCAGCTCTGGTCGGTGGGCTGGAGCCATAGAATGAAGGGACCTAAAAGTGAGTGACAGAACCTTAAATTCGATATGCTGCTTGATTGGGAGCCAGTGCAAGTTCGGCGAGAATGGGTATGATGTGGCAGCTGCGACTCTAACGACAGACGAGCCTAGCTGTAGAGTTTTGAAACTGCTGTAACCTGCCAATTGCAGAGGCCGGTAGACCAGCAAGCAGCAAATCACTGATTTCGAGACGAGATTTAAAAAATTCACAAACACGCCTATTTAGGACAGCATTTAGTGGGTCCCTGTGATTCGTCCTTCATATGCTTATGCGTGCTGGTACTGTGCATGCTGCCACTAACCACATTTGCATGCTGACCCTGTGCATGGCACCCCTAACCATGTTATTCATGTTTATCAAGCATGATATTACTCACCATTCAATCGCGCTTCCCTTTGCAGCAAATGTAAAGCGCCTAGAAAGAGATTAAGTTCTCTGAGGACGCTTTATCGAGTGCATCATTATTATTATTATTACAGACTAATTTTGATGTAGTATCCCTGCAAAGCAGACACAAATTACAGCAATGTTATGTAGCTGCCGTAGGCAGACTTGATTGTGGAGCTAATGTGGTCGTCTCGTGATCGGATCGGTCACTTTGGAACACGACAACTAGGTTTCTTGCAGATGTTACAGCAGGTATGCTGGCTGAGTAAAGAAGATTTTAATCGTCATTCAATTTAAGAAAATTTGCTGCCATCCACGTGCGGATTTCATCAATACATCGAGCAGGGGAGTTGAGAGAATTCGACGCGATGGAGGGATGGGAGGGGTCAAAGTGCAAACAACATGGCTGTGTATCCTCTTCATATACATGAAGGCCTAGATTGTGCCTGGCAATCACACCGGCAAGACGGAGAGCATAAATTGGGGAAGTAAAGGAACCAAGCACCAAGTTCTGGATTACACAGTTCTTGAGTGGTTTCTCGGATGATCTTGCTCCGTTCACACACAGCTGTATATACTCTGGAATATCTTGCTGATATGTAGAACCTCAGCCATTATGTTGCAGTACCTATGATTCCTACGCGAGATGTAAATCTCTGGACAAATACTTAGTTATCAATAGTATCGGACGATGCAGAATGATCGAGCGAAATGAGCAGAGAGACTTTACTTAAATATGTATTCCCCAAAAGTTCGTATTGCACTCGAAACAATACTGAATCTGTGGAGTGACAAGCACTAAAAACAGCTTGGATCTTACATTCTAGGTTAGAAGTTTCAATATAGGAGTTTAGTATTCTTCAAATACCCATTCCAGAGTCTTAGATAGGTACAACAATAGGGAGACTGAACAGAAACTGTTAAAGTTATTTTGATCTAGTGCTGCTTTCTTGATTACTGGCCTAAGAGTAGCTATTTTAAAATGGTCAGGGACATGACCTAAAGCTAAGGACATATTTACTTTGTTAGTTGTGCATGACAGAAGGTAATATATTTATCGTAGAAGTAGAGCAGCTGGAATATGGCCAAGAGGTCTAGTAGTCTTCTTTGACTTGAAGATTAATTTGAGGATGACGTCAATTGAGGCCGCCTTGAATAAAGACATAGAATATCTACACGGAATACAGGGAGAGGAGTTCTGTGGTGATGTTACTTAGACAGGAGTCCAGTGAGGTTGCTGTTGCCTTAGCAATGGGCTCTCTGTCTAGCCTATCTTGTTTACAAAGAAGGGCTCAGCTAGATCACCACAAGGATTAACAGGTCAGGAGCTAACTTGGGAGCGTTAAGGAGACGGTGGATGGTAGACATAGGAATTCCTAATAATAATGATAATAATAATAATAACACACTTGATAAAGCGCCGTCAGAGAACTCAATCTCTTTTTAGGCGCTTTACATTTGCTGCAAAGAGAAACGCTATTGAATGGTGAGTAATATCATTACCTTGAGCATATTCTTGGGTTATGCACCTGTGATTCAACAATATTTTTACAGAAGCAAGACTTGGTCTTTACTGGGATCGATTAGTATGATCTAGAGTATTCCTTGTATGCTAGTCAATGCATAGTGAGTCGTGACCTTATTTATGATTTCTTAAGCTTGCTCTTAGTAGAAGTAGCTAGTTTAATGTTTGCGTTAAACCGTAATCCATTTGGGCGAGGGCGAACAATGGGCTTAGTCAGTGCGCCGATGTCAAGGAAATAATATTTAGCGATTCAAAACTATTCGGGATATGGAGGAAGGCACACATCGTAGACTGATTTAGATCCGCATGTGGTCAAATGTGCAGAATTTGTGTTAGTATTAGGGAGGCAGGGCAGACTGCGGTGGGAGAATGTGTTGATCGATATTGTGACCCTTGTTTGTAGTGGGGTTCGTGTACATGATCCAAAAATGAAAATGAGTCTGCCATTACACACAATACGGTACTTAATTGGATAGCTAAGTCATCAAAATCAATTTTAAAGTCACCCATAATGGAGGAAGAGACGATATTTAGCCAAACCAGAACGCAGAACTGAAAAGAGATTAGAAAAATAAATCTGAAATAAAGGATTTGCTACCTGCTGAGAAATTAATTATTACTGCCACCATTGGCAACTCGTTTTCGGATGGAGTCAAGATAGGACATTCGAAAAACTGCTTTAATAGAACTACAGATCGGTTGAAACTGAAGGAGGCACGTGCATCAATTGTGTCTCCCCACCCGCTATTAATTGATTTCGGAATATAAAAGAAAGAGATGTCTGTAAGGGTGGCGTCAATAAGGTCGGGCGGGTACATAGTCGGTTTCAGCCGGGGCTCGGTCAAATAAGGCAGGTCCGGAATTTCCTAGCGAATCCTGTCGCGTATAATTGAGAGTTTGGTGTACATTCAGCGGGGAGTTTGAGAGGCAAATTTTGAGATTGGCCGCTTGGGTTACAGCCGGCCTGGTGAGTGCTAAGTGAGTGTGACATAGACCAGCGCTCGAGGGAGAGCGTGAGGGGAGGCGCGAGGGGAGACAATGCTGGAAATACTAAGCAAGCGTCCCTTTCCGCAACAGTGCTTGCTTTGAGCGGCGCTTCTTTTCGGAGAATATATATTCCCTATTCACGAAGCCTGGAAGAATGCAGCAGCAGCGGAAACCAGCGAAAACACGAGATGTAAATGGCTATGGCGAAGGTAGCTAGCAACGGTTGATGAATTGAGTCTGTATTATAGAACCAGTGCTCTCAGGAACGTTCACTCCAAAAAGGGTCTCGATTGGTCAAGATGGAAGTGCCGATTACTGTGCATCGCGGTGATCAAACGGACGCTGTAATAAATAAAGGGTGCGGCTACTCCTGAAACAGCTCATGTGTGCTTTTGCATACTTATCTACGCACGATACCTTGCACGGCATTAAACGTTGGCTATTAATTCCCTTGCAGCGAGTTGCAAAGCACCAGGGTGTAGACTCAGTTCCCTTGCAGGACTAACAAATGACGCATTATCTTTATTACTGCCACTAGATTTCAGCTCGTCAAGTAAGACGGTGAAAAGTTTGAATGAGAAAAACAGCTGATCCAGTCTAATTTCAGTTCCGTTTCCGGAAAATAAATATAGCACACAGCGAATCCAACAAAATTGGTAAAACTAAGCAACGCAGCATACATGAAAAGCTTATAGTTAACCCAAATATTTTCCGGATTTTGAATGTTTCACGCCGCTCTTAACCCACCAAAACACGTTCTCAACGTACCTGAGAGACGGAAGTAGAAAATGCCGAACGCTTGCTCATCATGCTGCAGCAATGTTGCCGTCGCGCCTTAAGCAGCATTGCTGCTGTGCACAAAAAAGAGAACGATGATTTTTAATTGAAACTGCACAATATTTAATGAAGCTTGTTATCTTTTTATTCTACTGCACTTCAATATCTCATACTCAAGTAGTTGATTATTTATTGCGCAGCAGCCGTTTTAGTACGGTCAAATGATGTAAAAAGAAGGAAAAATTTGCAGCGAATGCAAAGCACCTAGAAAGAGATGGAGATCTCTGAGGGTGCTTTATCATGTGAATTATTATCATATTATTATTACTAAAAAAATGGATTTGCGCAAAAATTGCAAAAGGGGATCGTAGTGTGAAGAGCGCACGTTGTTGAAATGCTGAGGACATCCTTAAAAAAAACTTTTCTTCAGACCTCAGTCCTGCGAATTTATAGCGCATAATTTTATGTAATGATCCTGCATGCTATAAAAAGGTATTATGTAATAATTGATTGCTGAAAGGGTTATGTAATTGAGACGGACTCGCTAACTACTTTTAAAACTCAGCTTATAATAGAGCTTTAGTATGGATAAGAAGTCATTGCCAAGCATTGCCGCACGTGCCGGATTCGATGAACAAAGTAAAGCAAAGGGCTTAGGGCAAACCTAAAGCAAAGAGCTAAAACAAAGGGCTTAGGGCAAACCTAAACCTGCATGTACGTAGTACTCGGTGAGCCGTAATGGCTCACTAGGTAAGGCGGTTGCTTTTCACGACCTCATCACCGAGGTCGTGGTTTCGAATCCTGCGGTGGGCGATCCTTTATCGCCACTGCAAGCGGTGGTGGTAGCCGTAAAGGCTCTTCCGTCGCTATACAAAAAGAGGCTGCTAAATCAGCTAGCATTCTAGAATTCTAGCGCGAGGAAGCACTAGAGCGTGATTCCGGGCGCGCGTCCATGTGCGGACAGACTGCCGAAAAAACAGGAGCGCTCGCAAGCAGGAGACGCTCGAGAGCGAAACAGCGTATGCGACAGCGGAGTCGAGGTCGCGGCCGATCTGAGGGCTCGGCTCGCGCCGCGCCGAGCCGACGCGAGCGCCGGCGGCACAGCGCATCTAGCTGCCCGGAAGTGGCAGCTCGCCGCGCCGGCTTTGCTCGCGCGAGCGCTCTACGGCTCTGTCGCGTCGCGCAGCCAAAGGAGGCGGCGGCGACGTGGAGCTGTCGCCGATGAAGACCTCTGACGTCGTGCAGCGAGCCTCGCCGAAGCTGGACAGCGGTGGACCGGTGCGCCCGGCCGACACGAGTACTACGCCGTCGGAAAAGATGGCGGTGAGGGATCGTCGCTCGCGCGCGAAGCGCGAGTGCATTCACATGTTTTGCCACAGCTACAGGTGCTACAGGTGCTGCCTGTGTCGCACGCGAGCTGCCGTCTGCCACTTCGCTTGTCTTCCGCGGGGCCGACTGTCCGGCGGCGAAGCGGTGCTCTGATTCGCCGCCGGACAGACAGTGACGTTGCTGTTTCAGTGAAAAGCAGCATCTGCATCAGCGGAAGTGGAGCCTTCTTTTCGGCGGTCGCTGCTGCTGCTGCTCTCCAATCTCTTGGCTGTGGCCAGATGCCGCCGCCGCCGCCGCCGCCGCCGCCGCCGCCGCCGCCGCCACCGTCGCAGCTGTGCGTAGTGGAGGACCTGCGGCAATCTTACTCGCGGTCTTAGAGCCGGAGGCCGTGGCCTTATGGATTATGGGGCTCGACCTCGACTGTGATGCGTGCGCGATGGTCAAGGTCTACTTGTCAAAATTGAGTCTGAAAGACGCATTAGTATATCTCGAGACCTGCTATTATTACGTCTGTGGAGCCAATGTCATAGCTGCTAGCCATTTTGGAGAGTAGGAAACACCGCAAAATAGAGCCACGCTGCTCGAAAACCATTTTTCAATTCTCTAAAAGCAAGTATCAGCCCCATTTCGAGAGCCTAGAACTGCATGACGCAAGTGGGTTCCAGTAGTTAAGCCTAAAATGGATTGACTTTTTATCGATTCTTAACCTATGATCAATCCCTACAAGTAACTATAACTCTCTTTCGAAACCGACCGTGAGCTGCTCCCTGGTTCAGAGCCACATCTAAAAAGATAGTTACACTTTCTCGCGAATTCCTCTAAATCCGCAAGCCAAAGGAACTTTGCCCGAAAATCCAAATCCTATTAGGAAGCTTTTTATCTTGAAAAGTACTTCCAGTGCTTTGGGTGAGATAATGCTGAGTAAATAGATACGACTTGTTTAACCTAACACACGAAAGCAAACACAAACGACGTGGCAAAATGTTAAAATCCCGAGGCAAATAGTAACGGTTCGTGCCTAGAGGTCATTGGAGTTTGGCATCTTAAATAGCTGATTTAAGCAAGGCGCACATTTCGACCATTCCCTTATGAGATACAGTCTCTCCTACTTCCGACTATGACAAATCCTTTTCAGCGGTCCTGAGCTGCTACTTCTATGCTACTCACTACCTCAACTGCTCTCCTGACTCTGCTATGCTTCCCACTTCCTCTTTGTTCCGTGAGACGAAGTCTGTTGGCTACCGAATGCAAACCGAAAGCCGCTTAGGCTGTGAGTACGCTATACAAAACTCTCCTGCGTAACACCCACATGGTCTTTATGACTTTGTGGAGTTACAGACGGAGATACATTACATTAGATTAGTCTGGCTTTCATTCTTATTATGATTAACTTCAAGGTTTTGTTGCTCACTTTTAGGTCACTTCATTCTTTGGCTCCAGCCTATCTCTCAGATATAATTCCCCATCAGGCCAAGCATCGTCCCACCCGCTTTTCGGAATCCAACAGCCTACAAATACCTCGTACAAACCTCGAATTCTTTGGAGACCGTGCATTTAGTTCGTATGCTCCGAAAGCCTGGAACTCCCTCCCGACCTGCGTCAGAACATCCCCGGACGTGACCACATTAAAAAAGAACTTAAAAACACACCTATTTAGGACAGCATTTAGTGGGTCCCTGTGATTCGTCCTTGATGTGCTTATGCGTGCTGACCCTGTGCATGCTGCCACTAACCACATTTGCATGCTGACCCTGTGCATGCTGCCACTAACCACATTTGCATGCTGACCCTGCGCATACTGCCACTAACCATATTTGCATGCTGACCCTGTGCATGTCACCCCTAACCATTTTATTCATTACGTTTGTTTATCAAGCATGATATTACTCACCATTTAATTGCATTTTCCTTTGCAGCAAATTTAAAGCACCTAGAGAGAGAGAGAGATTGAGTTCTCTGAGGGCGCTGTATCAAGTGCATTATTATTATTATGCAAGTGACGTGCAGCTTTTATTGCGTTGTAATGCTACTCTGCCTTCAAACTTCTCAAACTCTCTCGGCTCCCTAACAGCATAATAATAATAATAAATTTTGATACAGTTCTCTCGGGAAACTCTATTTCTTTGCAGGCACTTTAAATTTGAGCTGTTGTAATCTGCACTCTGATAGCAGCATACTTTCTCCAATTAAGCGACGAGAAACTAACTCACTAATTGTAGGTGACTCAGGAACCGGAAGACCTAGTTCTCAAAGTCTGTTCTCGACTAGCGTATCTCCTGCGGCCTCTGCATGGACTCTGGGTGATCTCTGACGCCACTCGAACAGATTCAAGTCGGCTTACTTTCACGTGCGTGTAACCATGCAAAACGTGCTGGTTGTTTCTATTAGGACGTAACAAACCACTGTCGAGCATTGGAGACATCCTGAATAGATTTGTGTAACTCACCATTTTCAGTTCTTCTTTGTTTTCCAAAAAGATGCGAGTGGTGAGTAAAAATCTCTGCTGCTAGCCTTGTCTATCATGAATGCATCAAGTACCTCACATAGGCAACACGCGACATCGACCTGCGCCGGGCTCACCGTCTGCAACCTAATTATTTTAATTTGCTTCATTGTAAAAATTGAGCTTGCTGGCCTACCGGCATGTGAAATCAGGCGCTTACAGCAGGTGCAAAACTCTGCAGCTAGGCTTGTCTGTCATGAGCATCCCAGTTGCCACATCACACCACTTCTCGTCGACCTGCACTGGCTCCCAAGTCAAGCAACGGATCTTCAAGTTTTTGTCGCTCACTTTTAGGTTCCTTCATTCTTTGGCTCCAGCCTTTTTATCAGATCTACTCCCCCACTATGCCAAGCATCGTACCACCCAATTTTCGGAATCTAACTATTTACCCCATACCTCTTACAAGCCTCGAATCCTTTGGCGACCGCACATTTAGTTCGTATGGTCCCAAAGCCTAGACCTCACTCCCGACTTACGTCACGATATCCCCTGACTTGAACACACTTAAAAAGAACTTAAAAAACGCACCTACTTAGGGCAGCATTTAGTGGGTCCCTGTGATTCGTCCTTGATGTGCTTATGCGTGCTGACACTGTGCATGCTGCCACTAACCACATTTGCATGCTGACCTTTTGCAGTGACTTCTAACCGTGTTCTTCATGTTTATCAAGCACGATGCCACTCATCATTCGATGGCGTTTCCTTTTCAGAAAAAGTAAAGCGCCTAGAAAAAGATTGAGTTCTCTGAGGGTGCTTTATCAAGTTTATTATTATTATTATTATTATTATTATCTTAAGTCCTACGCGGCAGTGCCTGCTCTCCTTGGCTCTGATCGATTAATTGCACCGAAATGTAACTTCAAATATCTTGGAGACGGTCATTTAGCTACTGTCTAATAAATTCTTTCACTCAATACCAACAGACGTCATGTTATCTCCTATGCAGTAAATGTAAAGTTCCTAGAGAGAGATTGAGTTCTCGGAGGGCGCTATATAATTGTGTTATTTTTAATATTATTAGCTCCTGGTGCGATTAAATTAAAACAGAGAGTGAATAGCTCCTTTTTCCCCAGACCGCCTTGGCTCTGTCCAAATGAATAGCACGTATTTTTGTGTAATAGAGCCATTCATGTCGTGACCAAGAGCAAAATTGCTGTACTTTTCGTACAGTGCCCTGGCTATCTCGCTTTTTCTCGAGTTCTTTGCGTAGAATTGTATGAATTAGTGCACATTACAAGCCAGAAATCCTACTAACCTGCCGATTCTGCTGCTGCTGCTGGGTGCTGCTGATGCTGTTGCTGCTGTGAGTGCCGTCACCGGCGTGCTTTCCCTGTGCTTGCCTGCCTAAGCGTAATACCTTGCCCATCATTGACTTTTGGTTATTGCTTCTTTAGCAGCGAGTCACAAAGCGCCCGAATACAGATTCGCTTCTCTTAAAATGCAATAAAAAAGGAGCTGCTATTGTTAATTAGATTTTTGTAGAATTCTCACGTCAAGACCCCGAGAACAGACTCGGAACTAGAAAGCTTGAGGAGGGGCACCTTCCTGACCTCGCGAACTTCAGATGATGCCCATCAATGATGATGTACTGCGAGACCACGCCTTTTGAGCCGCTCTATAAGTCTGGAAACACCTCCGCTGGATCCCCATGGCCCCCAGATGAGGAAGGGGGTCTCTGAGCTACCAATCGGGTCTGAAGTTTCTGTTCGAGGCATCGGTTTGGGGGCTTGGACGGCTTAAGTCAGAGAAACTTAGCTAACCAACGTAGTCCGCTCGCTGATTTTTCAGGAAAAGCATACACTGTTGTTAATAATGATAATAATAGATTTGATAGATTCGATACAGTGCCGTCAGAGAACTCATTCTCTTTCTAGGCACTTTTTTGTTGCTATTAATGACATACCTGCCTGAGTCTTTGAAACTCGGCGATGATGCAGACTGAGCTTCAGCACTATCTCTTTTCTCTGGAAGCCGCGTGGTGACAATGTGACATGTGAGACGTCGAGCTGACTTTGAAACCAAACTGCTCGGTAAAATCTACTGCATCAATGATGCCAATCAGGTCAATCCAGTCTTTTAACTAGATGAAGCAATTGGGTGTCCGACATTAGGCGAAGCTGACGAAAAGTGACTTTGGCAGCTTTATTTGAAAGGCATCGCCGTATCTGTGGAGATGCTGAAGTTAACACTAGGGCAGCTGATCGCTCTTCCCCGCTTCTCACCGAGCTTATTCCATTTATTTGCGGCAGGCTCACTCGCAAAGTGGAGAGTACGTCGTGAACGCTGAGGATCCAGATGACGACGACAACGGCGGAGGCACCAGAGCCGAGACGGGGCGCTGCGGAGCGCTGCTCTGCATCGATCGCGCTCGAGGGCGGATTTCATCGTGGTAAGGGGTGAAGCCGGCTCCTGCGGGCACAGCGCTCACGGAAGAGCTTGCGCCGAGCTCGACCAGCCTGATGAGCTATGCACCACTGGCGGCAAGGGCCTACGACGCCGCTGAGCTGCCATCAGTTTGGAGAGTTTTCCCTAACCCGCTCGTTTTTGGCCAGTGGAGTAATGGCTATGCTGGGCAAACTCGTGACTAAGACAGAACCGTGCCTGCTTCGCTCAATTTTTTGTCGTTTTCGAGCCTTCACGCTGGATTTAATGCAATGCAATGTGTCTCCGTCTTTAACTCCACAAAGCCATGGAGACTACAAAATTGGGTGTTACGCAGGAGAGATTGCTATAGCACTCAAAGCCTGAACGGCTTTCGGTACGCACTCGGTACCCAACAGACTTAATCTCACGAAACAAACGGAAAGTGAGAAACATAGCTGATTCAGAAGGTCAGTCGAGGTAGTGAGCAACATGGAAGTAGCAGCTCAGGATGGCTGGAAAGGATGTGCCATAGTCGGCAGCATGAGAGTATTTGTATTACATAAGAATTTCGAAAGAGAGTTCCACAGTCTTTGAACTCCAGAGAAAAGCATCTGCATCTGCAGCGAAGGATCTGTAAGGGCAGGAATGGAGCAGCTAATGTATTGTCCGTAGAAGACTTGAGGGCGCCGGGTGTTCTGAAACTAGCTCAGCAATTCAGGCAGGCATGATGGTGCTGAGCCGCGGCGGGTCTTGTCGGTCAGTGTAAGAACTTTACTCTGTGTATCCCTGTATCTGTTGATCAAACTGCAGCCGTCAAAGCTCCGAAGGAGCAAAGGAGACACGCGGTCATACCTCTGGGACTTTCTAACTAGCTTTACCGCCATATTCCCGGCCAGGTGCAGTGGCATGTTTGCTCTTTTTTGGATTTTTGATCTATGAAGACGTGGCCGCGCGACGACATGGCGTCGCTGCGGCTCGCTGTGCTGCATCTCGCTAGCGCTCGGCCCGCCTCAGCCCGACTGTCCGACTGAGCCTTTGGCTGCTGTCGGGTCTTCTAACATGGCGGCCAGCGCATTTCGTGCCCCAAAGACGGCGCTTTCACTTCCGGCTTGGCGTATAGCTCTGCTTACGAGACCAGACTGAGGCTTGTGGGCAGGGCCGCTCAGCGAGACCGGCTGCCTTCGCTCCCCGCTTTGGTCCTGCAGTCGGCCCGAAGGCCGGAACTCGTCCGTTCTGTCCAGGTACGGCCTCAACAAGAAGACCGTCCGCCGATGCTCTTACGTCTGCGCGCTCCTGCTGTGGATCGCCTACGTGGCATACGCCATGTACCACAACTTCCGGAGCGGCTACGACCCGGCGAACGAGCCGGCAGTGAGACTGGTGGCGGTTAACGTAATAGCCGCCCTTTGCTTCGCCTACTGGGCCGTTAAGAAATGGCGCGGAGAGGTCATCTATGCTCGCATCGGCCACCAGCTGGAGCTTAGGATTGCGGCGTTCGTGTCGAGGCACAAGAAATGGCTGCAGCGGTAAGCTCAAGGACGAGTCAAGGCCGTTCGGGGCGTCGACGGCCGGCTATGCTCTGGAGCTCAGCGGCCTCGCGATCGGCTGGCATCAGCTGCAAGTTGTCGGCTGATAACGGTACCTAGCCATGGTAGTACATATATACGAATCTATATATATATATATATATATATGTATATATATATATATACACATATATATATATATTATATAACAATATAATATATACTATATATAATATATAGTATATATTATATATTTTATATATATATATATTATAACATATATGTACAATATATATACGAATAGCTACTATACCAGCCAGCATGTACTACTATAGCCATAGCAGTACATTCTGGCTGTATAGCTACAGCACCTGGTGGCGGCCTGAGTGAAATGGGAGCTGCTATGGCGACCGCAGGCGTCGAGAAGGAGGCCAGCAGATTCCAGTCATTCCACGGCCCCAGATGAAGAGCCGCGTCGGGCGGCTAGATAGTCGTACACGTCCTCGACCTTCGATCGCTTTTCTGCCTCTTTAAGAGCAAAGATCTGGACCATGGTTGACTTAATCCGGGCGTCCCTAACAAAAATAGACCGCGGCTCGACGGGGCGGCATCGAATGTAATGCCGATGTAATGAAATCGAATGGCTTGATCGAGGCGCAGTCGAGCTGAGTACGGTCGAAAGAGGATGCCGCCGGCCTTGAAATGCGAGCAAAGATTAAGTTTGCAGATGTCTTCCGTCAAAGTGAGAGTATACATAGCGAAAGTAAACAAGCCTGAGGCCGAATCTCCTCTGCCCCACGGAGTAACTGTTCCCTAAATGGCCGGCATTCGCTTACATCTACACTGTGCAATCTCTCACAGAGGTAGGAACTAGCCGCGTTACGAGCGACAGCCGATTAGTCAGTCCTGCGAATCGTCTCCGGTGAGCCGTGATGGCACACCGGATAACGCAATTGCTCTTCACGACCTTGGTCCCAAGGTTATGGATTCGATTCCTGCGGTGGGCGATCCTTTATCGCTGCTGCAAGCGGCGGTGATAGCCGTAAAGGCTCTTCTGTCGCTATACAAAAGAGGCTGCTTAGTCAGCTAGGATTTATTTTTTATTTATTTTTCTACTTTTGATGTCAAGCCGCACCAAAGTATTCGCTCCTTCTTCAGTGAAGAAGCTCCCTCAGAGCTTCGATTGCAGCACACGCATCGGCGGTAGGTTGTCACAAGAGCTTGAACGTCGGATACCTTGGCTGCCTGCCAGTTCGGCGTCCCGGCGAACATTTCCCGAGCTGTCGGTAAGCCACTGCGAGCAGGCCCCGGCCATTCGCCCGCACCACTTTTTCTTTTTCTCCTTGAAGCGCTGTCGGTGCCGCTCTCTGTCTGAGCGTCGTCTTGATATTAGTCGTCGACGTTGGTCTAAGAAGCCCGAAGAACCTCTACTCGGCCATCGGACTGCTAGCTTACGTCGGCCTGTTTCTCGTCTTCTCTACAAATCCGGCGAGGGCAAGCGGAGAGCGCATCGTCGCGCCGCCCCGCAGCAGGAGAGCGCGCGTCTGATCGCGGCGCGCGAGCTTGGTCAAACTCTTTCGTTTTGAGGTTCGCTGGAGGCCGGTCGTCTTGGGATTGGCGCTACAGTTCGCCTTCGCGTACGCGATACTACGCACGTGCTGGGGATACGCGGCGCTCAAGTGGATGGGCGACCGGGTGGAGGAATTCCTCGGGCACACGGACGAGGGCTCGCGTTTCGTGTTCGGAGACAAGTACGAGGACCACACGCTCGCCTTCAAGGTGCGAGCGCCAAAAGTCGCCGCCCGCCCGCCCGCTCGCCCGACCGGCGAGCGGGCGGCCGGGCGCCCTCTGGTGCGCGATCGAGCGTCGCCGCTAGCTGTGCTGCGACTCCCGCGGTGGCATTTTAAGAAAAGGCGGGGTTGCGAGAAAATGCAGCCATGGAGAGCGCTGCTGCTACCAGAACTGGCCCGCGAGCCTACCAGACGAAGCGGCGGCGGCGCGCCTCTTCCGGGGCAAGCACGCCCGACTGCTGGCGGCCTTCCTCCCTTCCAGTGCACTTCCGGCCCCAGGCTAGCCACCGCGGCCGGCGGCTCTTTCGCCTGCCAGCCGCGCTGCCCTCTGAGGCCATTGGCGTAGCGACAGCGTGCGGCAGCCCGTACGAGGGCGCTTTGCTTTGGGCCGCCACTCGATCCCGCCACCGGCGTCTAGCTGGAGCACGTGAGAGCACGCGTGCGTAGCACGAACGAGACTGTGCTTGGAAACTGCGAGAGCGAGGCTGCCGAATCGTCGTGCCTGCCGGCGCGGACTGGCCGAACCTCTAGCGGATCGGTTTTTACTCTTGTTTTTACTGGCGTTGGGGACTTTTCGGCTTACCAGCTGACTAGTGCTGCTCTCGCTTGAAATTCCGTCTCACAAGCGACGCGGATACAGCTAGCTTTCTAGCGGCGGCTTTTGAGTCTCGCTCGGACTGGCTGGAGCGGCGGCGGCGGCCAGTTAGCGGCGGCGGCCGTTTAAAGCCTGTGAAGTTTTAGCTTCCTTCTTTCCATTCAAGCTTAATAATAATAATAATAATAATTCACTTGATAAAGCGCCCTCAGAGAACTTAATCTCTCTCTAGGCGCTTTACATTTGCTGTAAAGTGAAATGCAATTGAATGGTAAGTAAAATCATGCTTGAAAAACAAACGAAATGAATAATATGGTTAGGGGTGACATGCACAGGGTCAGCATGCAAATGTGGTTAGTGGCAGCATGCACAGTGTCAGCACGCATAAGCACATCACGGACGAATCACAGGGACCCACTAAATGCTGTCCAAAATAGGTGTTTTTAGGTTCCTTTTAAATGTGGTCAGGTCAGGGGATGTTCTGACGCAGGTCGGGAGGGAGTTCCAGGCTTTGGGAGCATGACTATGTACCTTTGTAAGCCGTTCTGCGAATGGCCCCGACGTACCCGAAATCGCAGGTATTATTTAAAAAGGAAAGGAGAGCTTTGGACACTCAAGCCGAGGCTCCACTCCTGCACTCGCTGTGCTGCGTTCCGCTTTCAGTCTCGGAGTCCACCGGAAGCTGCAAGTGTCCGCTGTCCCTAAACCCCAAAATCGTTGAGCGAGTAGTTTGCCGGTGGGCATTTTTGTGAGCGCGAAAAATGAGCCGCCTGTGTCCGCCTGCACAGGCAGGACAGCGGCGCCATCAGCAGAGGACGACAACGTGGCAGTGGAATGTGAAATACGCAATCTCCCAAGCAGCATGGTAGATTCGACCGCGGTTGAATAGCCTGCTCGGTGCCCTCGCTGCTTGTTGGTAGTCTTCGCCAAGTGCCGAGCGTTGCCGAGAGCGCCAGCTCCGGTGCCCGATGGCCCTTCCGGCTTGTAATATGCATCTCTGTCGGTAACTATACAAAGCCACAAACGCTACGTGGATGTCACGCTGAAGAGCTTTGTATGGGTAGCGCAATCGCAGCCTAAGCGGCTTTCGGTATGCATTTGGTAGCCAACAGACTTTGTCTCACGTAACAAAGCGAAAGTGGGAAGCATAGCAGAGTCAGGAGAGCAGTTGAGGTAGTGAGTAGCATGCAAGTAGCAGCTCAGGACCGCTGGAAAGGATGAGCCCTAGTCAGCAGCAGGAGAGTAGTTTCGTTGTCGTTGTGTAACATGGACGTATCGCGAAGGTGGCATTCTGCTCAACTGCGGCGTTTGAGCGTCCTTGCGGCGTTTGCATTCGTGGCGCTGACACACGCGGCCACAAAGTAGTTGGCGGAAGTTTACATATGATAAACGCGGGGCTGACAAACTAACTATCTAGGATGCTGCCTTCGTCATAGCAAACACCGATTCCATAAAGAGAAGGCGTATTTCATGTTACCACTTACGGGCAATGGAATGATGAATGCCATGGAATGTGTACGTATCAGCCCTAAGATAATCCTTGTTATAAAAGCGAGGCTCCACTGAGACGCTTATACTTGCCGGGGGGACGATGGCGCCCGGAAACGGCAGCAGAACATTTTTAGAGCGTACTGCTGATAAAAAACCTAGAACAATATTCAGTTCTCCTCGGGCGCTGTGATGCACGAATAATAAAGTGTAGGTTCTTTGATTCAACAACGTCATTTACAGAGCGGCAGAAGAGCCGCCCAGGCTGGCTATCGCTCACTCTTGCAGGCATTAAAGAATCCTGCCAGCTGCAGCACTCGAACTTCAGACTTAAGTCGTGAAGTGCAAGCGCCGTATCTCTAGTGCTTCGTTACTATTCTTATCATTTACGCTATTTTACCGTGAGAACTTTACTTTTACGGCATTGATTATTGTCCGCAGCAAAATGCTCGTACTTTCGGTAGCTGGGTAGCTCAGGAAAAAAAACGCGATTCTTCAATGTCATTGCTAATCGTGCGTTCGCTTGGGCGTCCGCGGACGCCCAAGCGAAGCTCTAGCGGAAATATCGGCTGCTTTGCCTCGTCATTTCTGCCACGGTTACGCTGGGCTAAGGTGGGAAGGTGCTAGAGAGAGAATCCGACAGCGGCCGCTCTAGCAGCACAGAAGTGGTCCGCCGCTGGAATCTTCTAAGTAGATTCTCCGCTTCGCTGTATTCGCTACTGTGCGTCTCGCCAGTTACCCGGTAGTCGGCGCGCGCCCGGTGCTTCAGCGGCAGAATGCCGACGCCGCCTGTTGTGCTTGCGTTACCGCGGCGGCTGCGTGTCGTACGGCTCGTACTGTCCTGTCTCGCATTTCGACCGCTCTGTACTGACGGCTCTCACCACGATCCGCCCTCACTCTCTGCCTGCCACCGTTCTCCAGCGTCATTGCCGCAGACGGAGGCTCGCGTACGCGCCCTTGGCCTCGCTGTCCGTCCACCGCCGGCTTGAGAGGGGCGGCGATTGGCAGACGGCGCACTGTGCGTAGCAGCGGAGCCTTGAGCGGCAGCGAGGCTGCGCCTCTTCGCCGCTGGCGCGGCGTTGCTTGCTTCCGCTCTCTAGCCGACTCCGCGCTGCAGCGCCGGCGAAGTAGAAGTTCTCGTTTTTCTTTCTCAGGTGCTTCCGGTGGTGGTGTTCTTCAGTACCATTATCTCGATGCTGTATTATCTCGGATGGATGCAGCTGCTGATACAAAAAATAGCGTTGGTGATGCAGATTACGATGGGGACAACTGCTGGGGAGTCGCTGTGTGCGGCGGCCAACATCTTCGTCGGCATGACTGAAGCACCATTGATAATCGCTCCTCTGCTGCCTGACATGACGCGGTCAGAGTTGCACGCTGTGATGACCAGCGGATTCGCCACAATTGCCGGCAGCGTATTGGCCATTTATATCGGCTTTAAGGTGAAAGAATTAGCAGTTGCCCTACGATCGTACCCGTCTTTGGTCTGTACTTGACCAAATAGTTGTGGGAAATTTGCTGAAGAAGTGGCGTACTCCACCCAATTTCAAACAGTCTTGACGCAATGCGAAAACAGTATGCTAGTCAATCAAAGTATAAAAAAACAGCCGATGGCATATTTCTCAAGAAAGATGGGTAGTCTATCATGGCGTAATATACCATTCTGATGACTCACGCACCCAGTGCAGTGCTGTCATGCAATCTTATTCCCAAGTGACACCAACCGGCTAGCTGTCTGAACCCATCGGAGCAGCTGACTAATGGGCATTTACATACATGTCATCTATAAATATAAATATAATTCATTTGCATAGCGCCCTAAGGGAACTTACGCTGACCCACAAGGCCCGCCACGGCTTGGCTCCTTCGTACCTAGCTGAACTGCTGCATCAGTTTCAGCCTGTTCGCGCCGTCAGGTCCTGTGTGGACAATAAATTAGCTGTCCCATTCCTCCGCTTAAAGACAGTTGGCGACAGAAGCTTTAGCTCTGCAGGTCCTAGACTGTGGAACTCGCTTCCACAATTCTTACGCAACGACATCTACTCTCCAACTGCCGACTATGGCACATCTTTTTCAGCGGTCCTGAACTGCTACTTCTATGCTACTCACTACCTCAACTGCTCTCCTAACTCTGCTATGCTTCCCACTTTCTCTTTGTTGCGTGAGACGAAGTCTGTTGGCTACCGAATGCGTACCGAAAGCCGCTTAGGCTGTGAGTGTGCTATGCAAAACTCTCCTGCGTAACACCCACATCGTCTTTATGACTTTGTGGAGTTACTGACGGAGATACATTACATTACATTATAATCCCTATCCAGGTGGTTCGCATATACTACGGGGCTTGAGCTCACGACCTCGGTCGGCCATCAAATCTATTCAGCTCGACCTTGATCAGGGCGAGCACCTTAATCACTAGCCGAGATCAGCATGGCATAACCTATGATGAGTCTGAGTTGAGCTCTCTCTTCTTCGCGTCTTTCTATCTGTCTATGTATCTATCTATCTATCTATCTATTGAGCATGCCACCTCTAACTATTCAATCGTGCTTCCTTTGCAGCAAACGTAAAGCGCCCAGAAAGAGATTGAGTTCTCTGAGGGCGCTTTATTAAATGCATTATCACTAGTACTATCTATCTATCTATCTATCTATCTATCTATCTATCTATCTATCTATCTATCTATCTTTCTATCTCTTTTCTATCTATATATCTACCTATACGTATTGATCTCGCTCTATCTTACTCTCCCTCTCTCTCTCTTTCTCTCTCTCTCTCTCTCTCTCTCTCTCTCTCTCTCTCTCTCTCTCTCTCTCTCTCTGCGAACACTTGTAGTCGCATTTACTTCCACCTTTTCGTTCGCAGCCTCTGAGAATCGGGAGATGACTCGCTCAGCTGTAGCTGTACTCTGCCACCTCTTGCAGATACCGGCCAATCACCTGTTGTCGGCCTCACTGATGTCGGCGCCTGCCGCTCTTGCCCTATCAAAGCTCTTCTACCCGGAGACAAAGCGCTCAAAGACCACTTTCAAGGATATAAATAACATTCCAAAAGGCCCCGAGAAAAGTCTTCTGGATGCAGCCTCGGCTGGAGCATCAATGGCCGTGTCGCTTGTGAGCAATATCGCGGCCAACTTGATAGCATTTGTTGCTGTCAAGAAATTTCTCAACGAAACTCTCAAGTGGTTCGGCGCCAGAGTTGGCATTGCTCCACCAACATATCCAGACTTTACTTTCGAGGTAAGTGATATCTCAAACGCGTGCAAGTTAAATGCTCATGACTCGGTAATGGCAGAGACTAGTCGTATACATAGCGCTCGGGCTCTCAGCTTCTCAGAGTCTATCTAGACTCAGCAATACAGACCTCGTCTGAGGGTCCAAAGAGCGAAAAATAGTTAAATGTTCTTGTAAAAGAGACCAAGTTACATAATCTGTGACATTATAGCACACAAATCCTAACTTAAAGCAGCTTAATATAACAGTTTTATGTCAGGCTTAGAAGCATGCTGCCTTTTCCGTTACGAATATAAGCAATCCTTTACTCGGTGTGCCGAGATTCGGCTCTAGCGCAAGTTAGCGCTCCCCCCCCCCCAGGAAGCAGAGGCTGCGATAGCGAGGCTGCGCCTTGCGAACGCGGTGGGGGAGAAGACGTAAATCCTCAATAAGTTGAGCACTCGACCGCTAGCCTAGAGGTTACGGGATCACTAGCCGCTCGAAACGAAACTGCTTTTTTGCTTTATTTCCACGGCAGAGCGCCTGCGTTCGCTCTGTATTGCGAATCGCTGCTATTCTCTCATCCGTCGCTCGAGGCCGCGCTCACTTGTTCAGCCATTTTGGGGCTCGCGCCGACGCGGTTGCGGGGGTGGACCACTCGTGGGCTTTACCCTGCACCGCCCTGGTCGTATCGAGTAGATACATCAGGATGCAGGTTTATCAAAGGTCAGGGTCGGATGCTCGTCTTCGACGACCAAGAGGCCTTGCGGTGCATGTAAAGCGCCTATTGGATGAAAGCCTCTGTGGACTCTAATGTCGCTATTTGAACTCGGGTAGTTTTGACAGCTTGTTATTTCTTTGACTTCGTTGCTTGCTGTGCCATATTGATGGAAAAAATAATATTTTTTATTTCGTCTCAGCGCGACAACTCACACTGAATTATTGCAGTAACTCGTCGAGTGAATAGCGGAGAGAGACGGAGAGAGAAAGAGGGAAACCGAAAAAGAGCGAGCGCGGCAGAGCACTGGTGGAGAGCAGAGCGGAGCACTGGTAGAGAGCAGAGCAGAGCACTGGTGGAGAGCAGAGCAGAGCACTGGTGGAGAGCAGAGCAGAGCACTGGTGGAGAGCAGAGCAGAGCACTGGTGGAGAGCAGAGCAGAGAGGAGTGGAAAGCACAGGTAGAAAGCAGAGTCGAGTTGAGCAAAGGAAAGAAGAAATCTAGTGAAAAACGCTTTAGGCGGGATTCGTTGAGCGTGCTCTATTACTGGATCGAAGTATAGTCAATGAGCAACTGAGTAGCAGGTCATTCAAAGACATTGGAGAGGCCGTAGTCAATTTTTCCTTTTCCTGGCCTTATTGTTTCGTCGACGTGAATGTGCACCATAATGAACTACTTATGTTTTCTGAAATTGTGCTCGTTATCGCTAATTGTTTGGTGTCATTCTTTAGCAGGGTACTTAAAGTGCTCAGAATAGAAAAAACCTAGCTCATTAGGAACGTTATGATAATTATTTATAATTCCAATTAGTATTCACCTTTGCAGAGACTGTCGTGAGTTATTATGTAAATTTCTTTCGTGTCGCTCGCTATGCTATGTTACTACTCTTCTGAACCAGTAAAACCCTTATTTCGGAGGTCGGCTTGGGCTAGAAACTTGATTGGAAGTTAGGATGGCACTTAAAGAACCGTTTTATATCTGTCCCATTTATACTTGGGTGACATAAATAATTTCTTGGGAAGGTCAAGCTTCTTTGATCGCTGGCTTTTACCATCAAGCGGGTGCTTTAAAAAAAAAACTTTGTATTTGACCCGTTCTGCACCGCAGGAATGCAGTGCAGGCTGGAGTGTAGGAGTGCACTATAGGCTGAAGCACAGAAGCACAATTCAGCCTGAAGTGCAAGAATGCAATATAGGTTGAAGCATAGGAAAGCAATTAAGCCCGAAGTGTAGGAATCAGAGTACTCAGTTGCCACTTGGGTGGGTACCCTTGGGCAACCGTTGCTAAAGCAAGCCAGCCCTGCCCATCCACGCCCACCCATGGCCCAGAAGTGTGGTCGCCCGACCCTCGTACGCATACCCATACCCAGATTGGCTCGTTCTGGCCAGAGACGTTGTCTCGGATCACGTGCAGAGGCGTCTCAACAGCAGTCGGCTTCTTCTTCAACTCGCGCTCGATTGCGGTGGCATCGACGTTTGTTGTGACTCGGAGGTGTTTGGCAATTTCGATTTGAACTTTGAAAGCCCGTCGTCCCGATCACGAGCTGACTTCCGAATCCGGCGGACCCGACCGAAACTCGGCAGAAAACTTCGCGAAAAGCTCCCCCGTGTGACTCCGTGAGAGAGAACTGCGACCCTCAGAACTCAGCCGTTCGAGTTCCAAAAGGCAGGTACTAAAAGAACTCCTCAGAAGTCAGCCGTTTGAACTCCGTAAGTGGAATTTTTATAAGGCAGGCCAATACACACTCACCAGACCTCAGCCGCTACCCACCCCCACCCTGAGCCTATGGACACGGATGGATGTGGGCGTGAGTATGGGTATAGGCACGCATTTGAGGGCTCTGGTAGGAATGTAACATAGGCTGCAGCGTACGAGCGAAGTACGCTGCACTCATTTCGGTGCTGATTTCAGCCAAACTAATCAAAATCGTGTCTTTTAAGTAGACCGATTGCTTTCTTAAATGACAGCTGTGAATCTGTGAGTTGATCCCGAGATATCCTTTGCATTATAGATAGCGTTAGCTAAAGATAATTTTGTATATAAGTAACTAAAATAATGTAGCTCTACTTCACAGCTCGCTGCATTGAATTTATAGCGATGCGATACTGATCAAAATTTGCAATTCTTTGCAGTTCATTTGTTCGTACTTATTCTGGCCTCTGGCGTGGGTCATGGGATCGGACGCTGCAGACTGTCGGCAAGTGGCCTCCCTTTTGGGAATAAAGATATTCACTAACGAGTTCGTTGCCTATTTGGGTCTGTCGCAACTGATCAACAATCGCGAACGAATAGAAAACTATCAGGCAGTCCATAATGTCACTCTGAGCTTCGACCGAATCAACAACTGCTACCCGATGCCTGGCAAGACAGACTGCCTACAAATGATCTCGGTAAGAGCATTCTCCTCGATGCATCTCCTACGGGCATTGTGGAGCTTCGCCAAAGCTGCCGCAAAAACTGCTCAAAGGCGGCTCGTTAGACTTCGAGCGTTAGCGTATGCACCGCATCCGGTCGCTGCTTTGGTTGGCAATTCTGCCCCTTGCCCCATGCTCAGATGAGGAACGTTTCCAAGTCAATACGATTTTATGCCTATCCGCGTAATAGCGCAGATCGTCAGCTTCGTTTGACAGTGGCGCTTGCCTGATTAAAAGCCACGATGCACATCCGTGCTCTACATATTCCTAAAGCCGATCCGGTCTAAGGGTAGAAAGACTTCAATCGTTACGTGCATCCAGTGCGATCAGTGAATCTTGGCTTTCCCTGGGCTGCTTGCGGAGCTCGTCAATGTATCGGGAGTATCTGGGGGAATCGCATCAATTATAATCGATAATCGATTGCATTTCGACCATCTTCGCAATGATGTGGCTGAATATTTGATCATCCTACGAAGGCGCTCGATAGGCACTGACCGACTAATCCCTATCAAGTAGCTGCCGTTGTACCGTGGCAGCGGTCGTAAAGAAAGTTCAGAGAGGGCTGTGCCTTAGATAGAAAAAAAACTGCTGCTTTGCGAGGCCATCGTGGCACTAATTAAGATGAGGCAGAGATCTGATTACCACCTCAAAGAGCGCCTCGTAACTGCGTGCACACCTTTGGGTGCTCTCGTCACCGTTACATATAATGTAATCACTGGTGAAGCCTGGATTTAGAGGTCATGTACCCACCCCCTACAGTGGGACAGCGACCTAGGTGGCCCCCACCTACGCCCCCTGACAGTCGCTAATGAAGATGCGATGTCTTACTTCATTTCGATTACCTACGAGCGAGTTCAGGCCAAATAAGCAGAATGATTTTTCGCTGTACTTTTTCTTTAAAGATGATTCTGGCCGCAAATGCAAATCTTGCTGCTCTCGCCTCCTACATCGAAATCTTGCACGCCCCCCCCCCCGATAAAAATCCTGGCTCTGCCGCTGTGAATAACCAAGGTAAGGAATTTATCTGAGAACTATAACAATAATACTAATAATAAAAGCACCTTTGATAAAGAGCCCTCAAAGAACTCAATCTCATTCTAGGCACTTTACATTTGCTGCCCAGAAATCACGATCGAATGATTAGTGGTTGCATACTTAATAGACAGCGAGAATACCGTGGTTAGGGGTGACATGCACAGGGTCAGCATGCAAATGTGGTTAATGGCAGCATGCACAGTGTCAGCACCCATAAGCACACGAAGGACAACTCACAGGGACCTACTAAGTGCTGTAGTAAATAAAAATATTTTTGGTTTTGTTTAAATATGGTTAAGGCAGGAGATGTCGCGACTCAAGTCAGGAGTGAGTTCCAGGCTGTGGAAGCACACTAACTAAAGGCACCGTCTCCCACGTATTTGGGGCTTGTACGAGGTATAGTTAAGCAATTCGATTCCGAAAAGCTAGTGGCGTGGTGCTTGGCCGAGTAGGGCAGTAGATCTGATAGTTAGGCTGATGCTGGAGAACGAAGTGACCTAAATGTATATGACGAGGCCTCGAAGTCGATGTGTTGCTTGACTGGGAGCCGGAACAGGTCGGCGAGCAGTGGTGTGATGTAGCAATTGTGACGCTCACAACAGACAAGCCTGGCTGCAGAGTATGCACCAGCTGTAAGCGAGTGATTGCACAGGCTGGTAGGCCAGTAATCAGTGAGTTACAGAAGTCAAGACGGATGTCTCAAATGCATGAAGCAACTAAGATGTGGTATCCTTATCTAAATGAGCCCAAATTTGTGCAGTGTTATGTACCTGAAAGTGGGCAGACTTGACTTTGGAGCTGATGGGGTTGTCTAATGAAAGGTAGCTTTGGTACATGACACCTAGTTTTCGAGCAGAGTCAACAGGAGATATGCTGAAAAAGCCGATTTTGAGCATTAAGCTTTCCAGTTTATTAATCACACTTGGTTTACCCATAAGTAGTAGGCTATTTCTAGCATCCTTTAATTTAAGAAAACATGCTGCCATCTAAGTGTGGATTTCACCAATACATGCAGCAAGTGAGTGGAGAGAATTTCAGCTGCTCGAAGGCGTGGAGGGATCAAAGCAAAGTTACAACCGTGTGCCATCCGCATAGAAGTGAAAGCCTAGATTGTGCATGACAATCACATCGGCAAGAGGGAGAGTATAAACCGTGAAAAAGACCCACCTAGCAAGCAGCCCTGAGGTACCCCATAGTTCAGGGGATACTCGGATGATCTTTGTTCATTCTCGTCAATACTCTGGAGTCTCACACTGAGATCGGACCTGAACCATTGCAGAGCAGTCATAGTGATGCCCAGGTGAGATGAGAGGCGCTCAAGAATGAATTTGTGATCGATAATATCATTAGCTGCCGCAAGAACGAACAATACAAGCAGAATAACTTTATACATCTGCATTCCTAAGCAGGTCGTTGTACACCAGAAGCAGTCCTGACTATGTGGAGTGACTAGGTCTAAAACCAGACTGGAAATTACTAGCAATGCTTGAAGTTTCAATATATGGATTTAGTTGGCAAACTACGATTCGTTCTGGTGTCGTTGATAGGAACGGTAGAAGGGAGTCTGGGCGGCGGTTGCTCACATTATCATTCTAGTGCCGCTTTTTTGAGTATAGCCCTATCTACAACTTTTTTTTAAAGGTGCTGGGACATGACCTGAGGCTAATAATATTTTATTCATGCATGTTTGCAGCAGATTAATGCATCCATGTATTGTCTTTTATGCTCTAGTGTGTTCAAACTATACATTTAGTAAACGCTAACGTTTCGACGTTTTCCGGCGTTGTATTTTGATCTTTAGCTTACTAGAAGTGCCTAGAGGGTAATTTACTTATCTCTGTTCTCACGGTTACTCTTTCATTTTTACGATAACAATTAGTGTTAACTAAATTACTCAATCCTTTGGTGTCTGCTCCGTAGAAGCATGGACAAGTGGGAATAGGGTCCAAAGGGCTAGATTAGTTGTCTTCTTTGATTGGGAATTGAACTTCAGGACGAGATCACTAGTGACCTGCTTGAACTTGGACATTAAGGTGCTATATGGAATTGAGGGACAGCATTCCTGGGGGATGCCGCTGTCTTAGGGATGGACTCCCTGATTTTGTCTATCTTCTTGCTGTCATCGTAGGAATTGACTACATAATCTTGTCTACCTTCTTGACAAAGAAGCTTGAGAAACAAACTAGCTCAAAATTGGAAGGCCATCGCTAAGTGGGCTGGAAAAACTTCAAATTACCAAAAGAAAACTTTATAATCCTCAAAGAGAACTATTCTTTTCTAGGCACTTTACACATGCCGTGAGGAAGCAGGTCAATTAGTTGGTTAAATCATTTACGGCATCAACAGGAATAAGCATACAAATGACAATTCAGTGCAACCCAGAAGCTGCCTCAAGAAAAATACACTGTTTATATATGCAGGAAAGTCAGCTAGCAGAAATGAATGCAGTATAATCTTGTTTGCTTCCTCCGCAAACAATAAGCACGTAATTGTTTTTATAGGAGCGATCGGAAATCATCGCCATTTATGCCATGTGTGGATTCGCCAATTTCGGAAGCATAGGCATCATGATTGGTGGCCTCAGCTCGCTCGTTCCCAGCAGAAGGTCTGATATCATAGCCGTCGTGATGCGAGCTATGATAGCTGGGAACGTCGCCTGCTTTATGACTGCCAGCATAGCAGGTCAGTGGCCGTTTCTCCGTGTTCGACTTGAAGAGCTGAACCATGCTTGCTTATTCTGCTGTATCTGGGCCCAAGAGGATGCTATGCCTTTGCGACTAAAAACAACACTGAGCCAATTTCCATGCTGGACATAATCACTGTGCCATTAGATGAAATAAAATCGCTTTTCGGTTATTATTTGGGTGTGGTCAGCTAAGCTTCTTAATGGCTTTCTCCGATTAGCTGGTCAATACTGGCTCGAGTCTGGCAGTTGACTAACCTTTGTTGCTTACTGGCCTACCGGCATGTGCAATCAGGCCCTTACAGCTGTGAAAAATCTGCATCTAGGCTTGTCTGTCGTGAGTCTGTCGGTCACACCACATCTCGCCGACCTTCACTGGCTACCAGTCAAGCAAAGGATTGACTTTAAGGTTTTGTCGCTCACTTTTAGGTCCATTCATTTCTTTGCTTCACCCTACCTATCAGATCTACTCCCACCAGGCCAAGCATATTAGCACCCGCTTTTCGGAAAATAACTGTTCACATATATCCCGTACAAACCTGAAGTCCTTTGAAGACTGTGCCTTTAGTTCGTACGCTCCCAAAGCCTGGAACTCACTCCTGACGCGTCACGACATCCCATGACTTGACCACATTTAAAAAAGTTAAAAACGCACTTATTTATAGCTGCATTGAGTGGGTCCCTGTAATTCATTCTTAATGTGCTTATGCGTGCTGACACCATTGCATGCTGCCATTAACCACACTTGCATATTGACCCTGTGCATGTCACCCCTAACCGTGTTCTTCATGCTGTTTATCAAGCAAGATACCACTAACCATGTGATCGTGTTTCCCTTGCAGCAAACGTGAAGCACCTAGAAAGAGATTGGGTTCTCTGAGGGCGCTTTATCGAGTGTATTATTATTATCACTGTTATTATTATTTCCCACTGTAAGCGGTGGTGATAGCCGTTAAGACTATTCTGCCACTACATATCTCAGGCTGTCAAATTGTATCAACTTAGTATTTATTACTATTGCTTGTATTTATTACTATTGCTTATTGGTTTTCATGACTAAGATACGTCTATTGAGCAGCATTTGCAAGGAAATCTCGATTCATTCATTTTGGTTACCTTAAACATTGGTCCAAGAATTTACCTCTCACATCTTGTGTGCGAAGTAAAGTGAGTCTCTTTTAGCATTTGGTCACCAGATATTAAACCGAAAGCAAACTTGAAGTCAAGACAAGCACTTGCTTACTATACCTGAGTATTGGAGAATATTTCTAGAGGCTTAAATCTCTGGTAATTATAACTGCACGAAAGAAACTGTCAGCTGCACTTATTATGGATGTATTCGAGTAATGCTGTATCTATCGACAGTGGTGAACACTGCTCTGTCTGTCTGCCTGCCTGCCTGCCTGTCTCTCTCTCTCTCTCTCTCTCTCTCTCTCTCTCTCTCTCTCTCTCTCTCTCTCTCTCTCTCTCTCTCTCTCTCTCTCTCTCTCTCTCTCTCTCTCTCTCTCTCTCTCTCTCTCTCTCTCTCTCTCTCTCTCTCTCTCTCTCTCTCTCTCTGTCCTTCTGCCTGTCTGTCTGTCTGTCTGTCTGTCTATCTCTCACTCTTTCTCCCCCATCTCTCTCTCTCTCCCTCTCTCTTTCTCTTTCGGTCTCATTCTCTTTCTTTTTCGCTAGCCAATCTATCGAACTCTCTGTCTCTCCCATTCTCTCACTTACTCTCTCCCTCTCAGCCCTCGTTTTCTGCTCTTTCTCTCTCTCTCTCTCTCTCTTTGTTGGTGTTTGTAACTCTGTCTTTTGATATCTTTGTCATTCACACTCTCTCATTTCCCGAAAATTGTAGGATTTATGTCCCCATCCAAGCAAGTACTTTATCTATCCTTTTACCTTTACTTGTCGCTCTATTTAGCACAGCGAAGCAACCAGCCTTTCAACCGTCTCACAATACGTAGCTCTACGTCACGCTTAGTAAGTTCACGTTTGCCTTGATTCCCGGAACTGATGCAATGGCACGCTATCACCATCCTGGAGCGGTTTCTGTGTTTTAAATCGATTTATTTCGCACGACGCATGCTTGAGACTAGGCTTGATGGCACATTAGATAAGGCGGTTGCTTTTCACGACCTCGGTCCAGAATTTGTAGCTTCAAATTCTACAGTGGGCGAGCCTTTATTGCCACTGCGAGCGGTGGTCATAGCCGTAAAGGCTCTTCTGTCACTATACAAAGTAGGCTGTTAAATCAGCTAGGATTTTAGGCTAATTGCAAGTATAGCGGCGCGCATGCTAGAAATGCCTAGAGATAACAAATTCTTGGCTGAAACCGAGTATGGCAGCGAATTTATTACTTTCTTCGCTCGTTTCGCCGTATCTTTCCAAAGTAGTTATGAGTAAATTTAATGCAAGAATGTTATCTTGGAATTGTAGGACTGCTAGTGATACCTGGACCACAGTTGACCTGCTAAGCGTACGTACAAAGGACAGCTTTGATTGAGAAATGTATTCTACGGTAGGAGCTGTTTGAATCCATTTATAGCCATGTTCTGGCCAGCTATTTTTGCAGAGGCTAATGGTCGCAATAAGTCACGAGATGGCAGCAGCTTCACCATTGGCCGGATACAGTTTACCGAATATTATTCGGTTCAATTTACCTAACTGATCCCGGCTTCTTGCAGTCTATTGAGAAAATGAGCTCAAAGTAAATCTATCAACGCCTGGTCTTGTAAACCAATGATGCGTTTCGATGCCCATGGCGTCGATCGATGGGTCGGCTGGCCTCGACAGAGTCAAAGGCCTTCTAGCCAAGAGCCACAATCAGACAACGTTAAATTTCTCATATTAATTTTATGCAGTTGACTGTACTCGTGTTTGTCATCATTTAGAATTTACGCTTCTATTTGTACAGCCAGGGTCACCGAAATATTTTCCGTATCAATAAGAACATTTGTATTTCATACTATTAAACATTAGCACCTACATTTGACCTCTTTGTGTTGACCGCACCCAAAAATATCTGCATTATAAACACAATGCCTTGTCATCCATTGCAAGGGATTGTGCAATCATAAATCAGCTAGGAATGAATAGTTTGGCAGATTACGTCTCAACTCTGTCTCTTTCAAAGAAAAGAGGCTCAAAATTAATTCGCCTCTCTTTTCAAACATCGCGTGTATTTTTTTCAACTCGCGATGGCGGCATACAAAGCGCCTCTAGCGCTTCCATATCTGTTTAAGTTTTCCAGTGCTTTATAAAGTCGGCTGATGTTATGTCTGCTCGCGCTGTAAGCACACTCACACGCAAAACAACCACACACACACACACACACACGCAAGCAAACCTACGCATATGCAAACACTTAGGAGACATACACTCACATACATGTATACATAACACACATGTATACACCTCGTATAACTTTCAAATCAAGCCTAGTGTTGTTAGCCACCTGTGTCAATGTATAGCCACCCGCACGGCCAGTTCAATATAATTAATTGGGTTCCTGAGACATACCTGTATTACCAGTCAATTTGCATTAGGTACGTCTTGCCTGTGTTCTGCTATGCTGATCAAAACGCCTGTGGCCAAGAATTCATCGGCTACTACCTGAGTACTAGTGCTTTGGTCTAGGTCATGCAAAACGTTGCTGAGAGGCTTGCGGCGGCCTGCTCAGTGTGAGATCATTAGGTTGGCAACTCGGGTTGAGCAGACTCGTCCCCAGACAAGATGTGGCAGCAGCTCTTGGAAGCTGCTCGGACAGTAACCGAAGCACTCCTTAAAATAATTGCGGTTTAAGTTCCTCGCAGGTAAGGAAGGGCTAGCTCGAGTCCCGCAGGTGCATGAGTACCACCGATGCTGTTACTCGGGTTGAGGTGCGGCTGGATTAACGGGCTTGCTGCCGCTGTCCATGCACCTGGAGCAGCAGATCACGAATAGTTTCGGATAAGAGACAGTACCAAATCTTGCTTCGTATATGCAAATTATTTCTTGTTATTTTAATGTTATTATTATAGCGGATACTAAAGAATTTAAGTGTACCTCTTTCGGGGACTAACCTTCTAGTGCATTGAAAGTAAAACTCCGTGAGCTGCTTCAAGCCGTTCAAAACTCACCTTAAGCAACTAGATGACTTTTGAAAACTTCTGGTGTTAATATTTAGACCTGGGCGACCGCCACGAGTAGCCACATTGATCTCAGCTCCCCTTTTCAGCTCTCAGCGACCGCGGCGTATGGTGATAGCTAGGGCAGCTCTTTGCATAATCAGCCGTGGTGGCACACTAGGTAAGGCGGTTGATCTTCTCGACCTCGGTCCCGAGGTCATGGGTTCAAATCCTTCGGTGGGTGATTCTATATTGCCGCTGCAAGTGGTGTTGATAGCTGTAGAGGCTCTTCTGTTGCTATACAAAAGAGGCTGTTGAATCAGCTAGTATTTTATGTTTTATTATATACGGACGTGAGACAGTTGCAGCTGCTCAAAGTACTTTCGAGAGAAAGCAATTTTTTAATTTATTGATGGAAGCAAGGGAGAGCAATACAAAATTTAACAATATTATCAATAAATCACTTAAAACTAAAAATGGTGAAAATTTTTAATGTAAGCCGTGAATTACAGAATGGCCCTATTTCTCATACTTCGCCGGCCCATCTGGCAAAGCTGGCCGTGTTTATGAAGCATGTAAGCACACCTATAACACTGGTCTGCATGATATCGTTCGTCCGGCATGTTTTATTATTTTCCAAATATATATAAGAAGTTGTGATTTGTTTCGTGTTTTTTGCAGGCGTCAGGTTTGCTAGAATTTGTTTGTCAAAGATCGGGTGCACTTTAACATTGTGCACATGCGTAATGATATTGGCTTTAATTAGGTTTACCGCTTAAAGTCACTTTATGACATAAATGGTATGTTATTTTTGTGGAACAATAATCTATTGTTAGGTTGGTATACTTGCTTAAATCAGCGGCTATTTGTTATTCACAATGCAGAGGGAGTGTACAAATTCTCTGCATATATTCTGCTACATCTGTGGGAGATTCTCAAAAACAGAGCAGCGGCTACCGATTACTAAATTCATCAAATAATGCTAACAAGCCTACTTTGGATGCAAGCTTCCCAAAGCTTAAGTAACATTAATGATAGAATGGTACACAGTGCTGTGTGTAAGGACCATTTAAAAAAGTTTGCTATGCTTCCATGCACATTCGATCGTGCTTCCTTTGCAGCAATTGTAAAATGCCTAGAAAGAGATTAAGTTCTATGAGGGCGCTTTATCAAGTGTATTATTATTATTATTAACATTCGGAAGTGACGGTAAAAAGGGAGGAAAGCGGACGGGAATTGCTCGTGGCAGCCACGCCTATCGCGTCAGGTGAATTGCTCCGACATACTGAGAGCTTTTGGTGACTCTCGTACCTCTACAGAGAGAACGCTTCGGGTTCGCTGTACATCCGGTTGATTTACGAGCGCGTGCTGGCACTAGCCCTGCCCAGCGTCTCTGCAGACAGGCGGTCTGCAACTCGATCGTTTGATGTCGCTCGCTGCAGCTTGCAAACAACCCCGTGACTTGGTCTTCCTCAGCTCAACTTCTGTCCAGAAATTGCTCTCCTCGACACCGATTAACATGCCAGCCACTGGTAGGGCACGAAGCGACTGTGGGCGGGTCGGAGTAAATCATAGTATTACCAACGGGATGATGCCGCTTCGGCGATAGTGCACTAAGGCCATGAAGGATGCGCTCGTAACTGTGTTAATCCTGGCCCATATGCGACCGATACGTGTAAATTGCGGAACCTTTTTTCCGGTTAAATATTTGCAGGTGCTGCACCCAAGACAAGCAGCTATGACGTCAGTGGCAGAGCAAGGAAGCACAGGCTGAGCGAAGCAGCACAAACCTTGCGGTAGCAAAGCACCTTAAACAGAGCGTCGTGGCTTGGTCCTATTCGACGGCCACTGAGGTTTATAGGTGTCCAGCACCAGCCTTGGTGTACAGCAGCTCTCACGCGGCGCCCAGAGCTCCACTGAGCACCACAGAGCTCGAACCTCAGAGCGCTACTGAGTACCACTGAGCACCCCAGTGCGAGCACTCAGAGCACCGCTGAGCACCACATAGCGCCACTGAGCAGCCCCGCCACTGAGCACCACAGAGAGCCACTGTTAATTTTAGTTTTATTCTGTCTCACGTGCATGACCCGCACTCACAACGTACGGCGCCCACTCAGTAACGTAATGTGCTGCACCGTCCTACGTAACTGCACAAAGTCACAAAGACTGTGTGGCTGCTACGAAGGAGGGTTTTGTATGGCCCACTCACAGCCTAAGCGGCTTTCGGTATGCATTCGGTAGCCAACAGACTTCGTCTCACGCAACAAAGAGAAAGTGGAAAGCATAGCAGAGTCAGGATAACAGTTGAGGTAGCGAGTAGCACGGAAGTAGCAGCTCAGGAGGGTTAAAAATGTGTCGGCAGCAGGAGAGCTGTTCTCGTTGCGTTAGAATCGTGGGAGCGAGTTTCACAGTTTAAAACCTGCAGGGCAAAAGCTTCTGTCGCAGACGGTCTTTAAGCGGTGGAATGGAACAGCTAAGGGCACGAGGAGGCTGAAACTGGTGCAGCAGTTCAGATAGGTATGAAAGAGCCAAGCCACTTTTCTCTGTATCCGTTGATGAAACGGCAACCATCCAAGCTCTTTCAGCAAACGAGGCACGGTCAAACCTCTGGGATTTGTAAACTAGCCTTGCAGGTGTACTCATTGCTAGCTGCAGTAGCCTAGAGGCTTTTTTGGTAGTCTAGAAAAAAGATAAGATAAATATTTCTCCACGAGAGCTATTGTCTCCTATAATCAGCAAGTTTGTACAGTTCACAACACGCGGATCTCATTATGTCTGCAGTTTTCGCCGTCCTCCGTAACCAGAATCTTTCGTGGCTCTCAAGACTTTAATAAGGCTCTTGATACTTGGTGCTGTTCGCACGAAAATACCTTCTTTCTCGCAGCCATTCAGTCCTCCCCCCACCACCAGTCCTCACTGCTGAAGCTTCACGACACGACACTAGCCGGTGTGCTCGACGACTTTGCACCTCCTCTGACTAAGCATACTGTGAGCCCTCGCCCAGATGTCTCAGCCATCTCCTTAACCGGTCCTAGGTCAGCACCTCACTTAGCAATCATTGTGTAGATTTAGCTGATCGCTTCTCAAGCTTTTTGTCAGCGAGATCGACAAGTTCATTGAGCCCTTTTTTTTAGATAACAGCATCCCTATCGGACTTATGTCCCTGAATAATAACATCCCGGAGGGACTCATCTCCCCCAAATCGTTGCAGCAACTCAGTGTCTGCATTGAAGCCCAGCGATGTCATTTAGGAGTTCATCTCCCAGTAGTAGTAGACCATATTCTCGCTATCCCCCTTGCGAAATGTGTAGATCTTCTGCAGCCATTCACAACTAACTCAATACATATAATCTTAGCTGGAGTTATTGCCCCTGTCAAAAAGTCTGCTGTACTGCCACCCATTAGGCAGGCATTCCTAGACTAGGAGAAATTGAGCACTTTCCACGAAGTCTCCCTCCTTCCGTTCTTACCAAAGACACTGGAACGATTAGTGGCAGACCAGCTGAGCTCGTATATTGAAACTTTAAACCTAACAAGTATGTTCCAGTCTCGTTTTTAGGGCGAATCACTCTGCAGAGTCAGCGTTGCTTCAGGTTAATTGCGATGCTCTCGCGGAAGCAGACTTGGGTAAAGTTTCTCTACTTGTTTTGCAGACTCTTTCTGCAGCGTTGATAGTATCGATCCTCAAGTCCTTATCAAGCTTCTTTCATCTCGCCTGCGCACTAGTTCACTACTGGCACTACACTCCAATGGTTCAGATCCTATCTCCGTTGGACGCTCCAGAGCGTAAAACATCAACGACAGATAATATTCATTCAAAGAACCACTGAAGTACGCGACGCCTCAGGGCTCTGTGTTCGTTCACTTCTTTTCAGATTTTATATTCTCCTTCTTGAAGATGTAAATGGTAAGAAATATTTTGGCTCTAACTACTATGCCGATGACACATAGCAAGACCCGTGCTTCGATTCATCCCAGCCATCCAGAAAGTCCAGCTCTCACTGCTCTTTTCCTGCTGAAATCGGGATTTCTGGATCTCAGCGAGCTTAGATCTCAGGTTGAATTAAGAAAAACAAGCTTACGAGTTATTGGTAAATCTAAAGTTACTCAAAAAATGGAAAACCTGTCACATAAAATGGGCTCTGCCAGAATATCTCCTATAGCGTCTGCACTAAATTTGGGTATCCGGCTCAGGAGCGACCTTCACTAGTTGACCATATCAACGCAACAGTCAAGTCTGCCTGCTTACTTTTAGCTAGGCTACACTGCTAAAATTCGGCCATTTTTTGATAGGGATGTTTCATCCAATTTGATCCACACATTATGACATTTTTTCTCAACTTCTGTGGCTCAAAACTTATTTGTCTTCCGTTCTGTGCAATATAGCGTTTAGAATTGGTGAAATTTCTGCAGCCTGGCGTGTCTGTTTATTGGGTCACAGTTGCGATTTTACACCACTTCTCGTTGACTTTCGTCGAGCGCTGCATGCAGTTATCACAAAACGTATGCAGTAATTACTAAGACGAAAACAGCAGTTACTATGCCGATGTTGTTGACATAGAAACTTCACCCTCTTAAAACTGACGACATAATGAAATATTTTCTAATTATCAAGTCCTAATAAACTAGTCATGGAGATAACAGGCACCTGTGACCAACACTCGTTAAGCAAAATGACCGATTTGTCGAGATTTCGAGTAGCGAATGCGTTGTAGATGCAGACACCGCTGTAAAGCCGAACTTCTTTGCTTGCGTCCTCTGCATTTGCATAACTTCTCTATGTGCACAGATAATGTTCTAAACCAACTAATTTGCGCAGGCTTACGATACAATCTCCTCTGACGCAGGTAAGCATAAATCTCTAAAACTTAGGCCTTCACGAAGGCTTTGACGTTTTAAAACAACGAAGCAAAGCAGAATCTTTCCTAGATAACAATACTTTGTGTCCTTTATTGATTTGCTTTATCAAATTTATTCTCTACTGGAAGGTTTTCTTTCATTATTTGATAGCTTTTGAGAACAAAGTACTAAGGGAAAGAACGGCTCCACGTGTCACGCGACTGGGTATCACGCGACTGGGTGCATGGCCAATGTCTCCATGGGTGGCTAGCTTGCTTCAGCCTGAACTGTTTCTGCGCTCACCAGTGCTCTCAATCGAATACTCCCCGTTCTTTATTTTCAGTTGTTAAGCAGTTATTTAGCAATTCTTTCAGTGAATCTTAAGCTCTTTAATTAGCGTCGATCTCTGCTGGGACAGAGAACGTTCGGGTGCAGACCGCAGTACCCTCCTTCAACGTCTAAGCAATGCTGTCACTACAGTGATGGATATTTATTCACCACCAACTCATTGGTTAGCAACAATAACACAGGAACAACATAGATTAAGGGCTGTGATTATTTTTTGCACCACCTAATAACTTAATTTACCTCGGAGGTCGTGTCTTCAGTTACAACGCTTCCAAAGCTTGGAACTCATGACACACGGACATTACGGCATCTCCAGATTCGACTGCAATTAAAAATGAGCTTGAAACTTTCTTTCTGCTCGCCGCGGCCTCGGCTCTAATCGAGAATGTTCGGCTGCATGCGCTGTATGCCCAATAAAATCATGCGCGTGACGACATGAGGGTCTCGCAGTGACAAGCCTTTGCACGGTGCCCCATCGAACGAACCTGCCTCATTTCCTGCTGTGCTCTCTGGCTGCCCGCGCGTGATTGACTGAGTCGTGATTGCTCGTCGAGGTTCAAACTACTAAGCAGCGTAAGTCTTTCGTGTTCTTGCTAAGATGGACGCCGTGCTTTTCTTAAGCTGCTGGCTATTGCTTCTCTGACAGCAGCGAGCTGTTGAGCACCTGAACAGAGATAAAGTTCTCTTAGGGCGCTGCACAACAGACTTGTTGTTATTTATCACTATTATTATTCATAGGCCATTTGAATAATCGCGACTCACTTGAGTTCAGCAGTAAGGGATCCGACTGCGACGCCCCTGCCGACTTACTCAACGGCAAACCTATCTCTGGCCGTGCACACTACTGACGGATCCTAGGCCCAAAGCAGGCAGCACTCGTACGCAACGTGTGCAGCCTCTCTGAACCTAATCAGTACATTTCCTATCGCTGTAAGCAGACGGCGGATGAAGATGGAGTCGTCGGTAACCCTATGGTTGTCACCTTCCTGTAGGCATAGCCTCCAGATAAGCATGAAAAATCGTCCAACGGAGGGCATAATTACTTACAGGTTCAATTGCGCATGGCTTCCGATAATGTCCGCTTGCAAAAAGTATCGTCATCCGTTAGCAGCAGCGAGCGTCCGTTCCAAATTAACGTCCATTTCTGATCAAAGTTCGTTTGGTCGTTGCTGAATTTCTTGTACATTCAATTTCGCCAACTCTTTGCTGCCAAGCAAACAGACTCTGTAGTTGTTTTTCTTTCGAAGTTTCAGAATTTTCGATACCAAACAGCAGGTGACAATTTTGTTTCGGCGTTCATCGCATACTTGCAAGCATCAACCGCCAGTATAATTAAGATGTGTCAACGTTTTACATGGAAATAGCACAGTCCCTAAAATGGAGATTGAAGCATAGCCCACTCTGCGGGCATTCACCGACCTGTGGATAAGTGTTTTGCAGCAATAAATCATGCGAGCTCATCGGAACTCGCTCTCGCAGATTGACGGAGGCTTCGCAGAGAGCGATGGTTCATCAAGGAAGCGCCCATCTTCAGTGTACTGGCAGTCTCATCAGACCGTCTTGTCGGCGCGTTTCTGCATTTTGAAAGCTATCTCTCTCGAGTTGCTAACACGAGCCCTCTTATTATTTTTACCCAAGCTCGCTGTGCTTATTTCTCGACGTTGGCAAGCAAAAGTAACCGAATGGCTATTCGTGGATCTGGAGCAAAGGAGGAAGACTCATCATTAGCAATAGTATAGCACAGACTGCGATTAAGTCAAAATAGCCATGCGAAATAACCATACTACTAGCTCTGAATTTTGAGAAGTCATAAGGGCCCCTATTATTGTTTCAGCTATGTTGACGATTTTCCTTCGCGACCGCGACACATCGCACGCTTGAAGAGCAGAGCCGAATAAAAACAAGCGTCACTATTAGAGCTCTGTGTTCGAGTGACAAGTGTTTGCATGTATTAATCTCTACTAATTAAAACGAGAAAGTCCGTCCGTCCCGGGGCAATATGGCGGACTTTTGCCATGCGACAAGATGGCGCAGCATCGTCTTAAGTGACCGCTAGGACTCAGCGAAGCGAGTCCACAGGCAGTGAGCTCTAGTGCAACGCATAAATAGCTCCACCTCCTCAAGTCGTCCGTCAGCGTGGGTAGCGTCTGCGGATGACGTGCGTAGCATTGCGGATGCGAGAACTTTAGTCTACTCGTAGCCGCTGTTGCACTTTTTATTCAATCCCTGCTAATAAAAGCAAGAAAGTCCGTTCGTTCTTCCTTCTCTCACGCGGCAAGATTGTGACTAGTACTTCCCGTGGGGACATGCAAGAGACGTGTATTTCTAGTACGACTCGGCGAGCGAAGGAAGTCTGCCGGTAGCGAGCTCTCGCGAAATTTGCATCGGCGGAGCACTCGAGCAACTAGCTACACGCGTGCGGTAGGCAATAATGAGTGAGCCTGTGCTCAGCGGTCCCGCTAGTAAAAATCCCACGCCAGCATCTTAGATCTGCCGCAGCCGGCGCGCCTGCGACGATCGGGGCGTCGCCGGCAAGGGCTGCGGCCACCTCGTCGTCGTCGTCGTCGCGTAGCAGCTGCGTTCGCGCTACGAGGCTTCGCCGCATGTCGCGCGCGCGCAAGTCCATTGGCAGCGAGCATGACGCGCAGTCGTGACGCCGCCCGGTCGAGCCTAAGAAATCGGCCCAGCCATTACGTCGGGCCACTCTGGCAGGCGAGAGCGGCCCGACGCTGCGCCCCGGCACGGCCCTGGCCTCGCTGTCGCAGCCGTCTGCCTAGCGGCCGCCGCTACGAGCGCCTGCCGCGGCACCGGCGGCACACTTTGCAGCGGCGAGCTTACGGGGGCGGCCCGGTGTTGACTCGCCGAGCTGCCCGCGGCGGCTGACGTCAATCGCGCAGCCGTCGCCGTCGACGACGTAAGCCGCCGCAAGGCTACGTTCGACCGCCCGAATCTGCTGCGCACCGGGCCGCCGCCCGCGCGCGCTCGCGGTCAGCCGGGGTCCACCCGATCGCTGCGGAGGCCGTGCGACCCTCACGGGCACTTGCTTCCGCGCGACAGCCTTCCTCTCCGTCGACCGGCGCACGCGCGGACGCGGTCCAGCGCTCGTCCTTCTCTTTCGCTTCAGCCTTGCTGCTGCCGACTCGACGTCGGCGCGCACCGAGCGGCCAGGCGCTCGCGCGACAGGCACGAATCGGTGCGTGTTACTTCAGCGGCGCACGCGCTCGCCGCCCACTCATCTGGGAAAATGACAATCTTCGCGGGTAGCGCTGCCTGCGAGGCTTGTCGACCTCTCCGCGTCATCGCCTGCGCTGCACCGTCGCTCTGAGGCGCCGCAAGCCGCTCGCGCTGGTGCATGCGGCTTGCGCCGCACGGCCGAACGCGTTGCGGCGAGCGCTGTTCTCGGCGAGGCACCCCGCATTTATTGGTTACGCGTGCGTAAAGTGCACAGGGCGAGAGAGAGGTGGATAAAAAAAAATGCTAAAAATCCTGACGATAACTTACTGTCGTAAATAGATGCGTCTTTAGATTCGTTTTACATGTCGTCAAGTCGGAGATGTCGCGATGCCAGTCGGGATCGAGGTCCCGGCTTTGAGAGCATCCGAACTAAGGGTATGGTTTCCAAAGGATTTGAGGTTCTTAAGAGGTGGGGGTAAAAGATTAGATTCCGAAAAGCGAGAGGTGCGATACTTAGCCTGGTGAGAGAGTAGATCGGTGCGCTGAAGCCAAAGAATGAAGGGACCTGAAAGTGAGTGAAAAAACTTTGAAGTCAATGCGCTGCTTGAGTAAAAGTCGGTGTATATCGGCGAGAAGTGGTGTGATTTGGCAACTGCGAAACTTACAACAGACGAGCCTAGCGGCAGATTTTTGCACCAGCTGTCAACGACCAGCAAGCAGTGAGTGAGTTACAGAAGTTGAGACGACGCGTCACAAATGCAAGGACCAGTTTCTATGTAACATCCCCGTCTAAGCAAGCCCAAATTGTATCACTGTTTTGCAAAAACAGAAAGAATGCAGACTTTACTGCTGCGCTGAGATGGTCGACTAATAAAATGTCCTTTTTGGTACAGGACACCTTAATTTCATGTTGGACCAATAGGAGTTATGCTGGCCGAGCCGATTTAGAGAGCTTGGTTTTTTCAATCTCTGAATCACTCTTGGTTTGCTCATGACTGACTAGTAAGTTGGTTTTATCGTCAATTAGTTTAAAATAAAATTGCTGCAATTCATATGTGGATGTCTTCACTGCCTGCAGCAATTGCGTTGAGAGAATTTAAGGTGCTCGAAGGCTGGAATGGATCACAAAAAAAAGGTAAAACTGAGTTTCATCCGCATAGAAATGAAAGCCTAGATTGTCCCTAGCAATCACATCGGCAGGAGGGAGAGCATAAACCGTGAAAAGAACGGAACAAAGCACGGAGCATTGAGGTTCACCATTCTTTCGGCGGTTCCTCGGAGGATTTTTTTTGCTCGCATCAATTATCTGGAGTATCTCACCGAGATAGGACTCAAACTATTGTAATTCAGTACCACTGTTGCCGAGGTGAGGTGAGAGGCGAATTTTTTGTTCAACTGCAACTCGACACAATTCAAATCTCCTATTGGTATATAGTAATGATATTGGCACATTTCTACTCCAAGTCGTGGCAACTCACTCGCAAGAGAGTTAAAGATATAGACTTTCAAACTGTAATAGACCAGTTTGCCACGTTCATAGCCATAAAAGTCACCTAATTAAAAGCTGTCAGCTACCTTGTACGTTTATTAGAGTTAAAAAGACTTCCATGAGTTTATATGCCTGCTATCGTGTTATTTTTGCATTCCTTCTTTAGTGGAGCTATTTTGCAGCAATCATTGACAAGGGGAGGGGCGCCATTTGTAGCTTTGTCCCTTGGTGCCGAAAGGTCTAACTACCCCTCTGGCGGCAGGAGACTTATTGCACACAATTTCTTTAAGAAAGATTAAATCTAAAATAAACACTCACAATAACTACAATAATCGCTTTGTATAACTTACTATTTTGGCGACGAACAGACCGAATGAGCTGCAGACAATATCCTGTCAACATAACTGCATGGACTTAAAGGAGCTCTGTCGGACGAGACAGTCTGGCTCAGTCAGCGAAGCCTAGCTTGGTCAAAGGCAGCAAACATGCCTAACTAACTCAGCCAGCAATATTCAAGTCTATTGAAACAAGGAATTGCATAAAATCACGATTGTTATTCTCATATAAAATTAGTTTTTATAAAATATGTGCAATCCAATTTGCTTTGGTACCCCTTTGACCTTGACCCCGTAAACAGCTGTGTCCTCCGCCCCCTTTCTATGCCATTAGAGGTCATTCGTGGCCTCCATCAATGTAGACAACGACGCGCTTTACGGTGTTAAGGAACAGGAAGCAAGAGGGAGGCTGCCACCCTAGGGACCGACTCCCTGATCTGTTTGTTGACAAAGAATCGAGAGAAGCGATCAGCTACATCACCACAAGGATCACCAGGTAAAGAGCTAACATAGAAGCGACTAAGGAGATGGTCAATCGATCGTTGGCATCAGCTTCATTAGATTGTGTATCCATCATTCACCGATGTCTTTAGAAAAGCTAGAACTGGCCTTTACTGAGATTGATCGGTACGATCTAAGGCATTTCTAGTGTGCCTGTCGATGGTCAGACAGTCCTCATCTTTTGAATGCTCTTTGTAGCTTTCGCTCAGCAGACCTATCTAGTTTAATATCTGCGATAAACCATGAGCCATCTGGGCGAGTGTGCACAGTATGCTTAGTCACAGATGCAAAATCGTTGTGCACGTCAGCTAGTGTCGTGTGGTAGCATTCTACCAATGATGACAGGTCGGAAGGAGAAGGAGCAGCAGGGGCGAAGACTATCTTCTCACGCCAACAGGATCGATGTCAACGCTCTTGCAGTTTCACTGGTGAATATGGATGTCGACGAAGACATTATAGACTGAATGAGATCTGCATGTGGTCGGATAACCAGAGTTTCGTAATCATATGTCAAGTTATCTTATGTCGCTATGTAAAAATGCATTGTGATTATACTCTTTATTGTCAAGTGCTGACAATAGCAACGCGGCGATCATGGTCGTCCAGCTAGGCGATTCGTGCGCGAACACCACACCGTTCCGGAAGCTCGCAGAAAGAAAATGTGAGGCGGAGCAAACGGGAAGCGAATCAAACAAGCGTCACCCCTAGCGACTGGCACGAGCTGCGACGAGACGCGGTCGCTCGCCGTCAAGTCACCGGCAATGTGCGCTGAAAGCCGACGACGAAATGCAAGGAAAGTAAGTATGGCCTATTTGTCCAATGTGATGCGTCGCTGCCGTCGCATCACCCTCTTTCGGTCGAGCTTGGAAGTCTCATCGGGGCGGCGCTGCCGCGAGCCTCTGCGGAAGTAGGGGGCGCGTTGAGTGAGGCGATCGATCGCAGATGAAAGTTCTCTGCAGAACCTCGGTCGCTGCTCTCAGCTCAGCGTGCAGACGCAGTGCGTGGGCGGACAAAAGCGAGGCGTGAAGTTGCAGTTGACGTTGCACCATTTCTTCACGCCGTCGTTCTTGTACTGTTCGCGCGCCTCGCAGCTCCACACAGCTGAGCCGGAGCGAGTCGCCGCCGCCGTAGCGGCGACTGTCGAGCCGCTGCTCGCGAGCGTTGCCGAGGCGGCGGCGAGACGCGTCGTCGCGTCAGCCGGCGTCGTCGACTGCAGCGGCCTGGCGGTGGCTTCCACGCCGCCGCCGACCGCCGCCGGCGGCCAATCGCTGCCGGCTCTCTGAGACGCGGTCGGGGCTGAAGCGTTTGAGCTGGTTTCGCCCAGCTCGGTCAGACTAGACGAGGTGGTGTAAACGGTCGCCGGCGGATTTGAGGTAGCTTCCACGCCGCCGCCGACCGCCGCCGGCGGCCAATCGCTGCCGGCTCTCTGAGACGCGGTCGGGGCTGAAGCGTTTGAGCCGACGTCGCCCAGCGCGCTGAGACTAGACGAGGTGTTGTAAACGGCCGCCGGCGGATTGGCGGTCGAACCGGCCGCTTGGCCGGCGACGATGCGCACATCAGCGCAGCCGTAGAACTCCTCCTGGATGCCGTGGCCGAGGCCGCAGCCTTCCTCGTCGCAGCCCCAGCTGTTGCCTGCAGTGAGAGAGGACCGCCGGCCGGTCGGAGGAGCGTGCGTTCCGGCCTCGAAACTTTCCCACTAACCAATCGCGCTTAACTACTGAGGAACTGGACGGGGCTGCGGTGGCGCGGCTGCGGCCGGAGGATTGTCAACTCGAGGATTTTGGCAAGAGTAACGAGTAACGCGTTTGACCCAGGTGGGTAAGGTGATGGCCTTTAACTATCAAGGTCGTGACTTTCGTCACGCTCCGTCGCGTGCGTATAGAAGACGTTAGGCAGCCGTCGGTTCGGCAGCGGCTGCAAAAGTGCCTAATAATGGCGTGAGCGCGCGCGAAACCCGTCCTTCCGTCGCATCTAGCTCTCGAGCCCGACCGACATCCGGTTACGGTCCGCAGTGAGGCGGAGACGCCCGCGCGAGGGAATGGCGACATCGTCTGACGACAGACGGGGTCAGGGTCGTCAGGTCGGTTCGATTATGACGACAGGGTCTGCGGTCGCCTATTAGTGGCGCAAAGCACTCGTCGGTCGGCCGGCGAGTGGCGCAGCCGCTGCGGCCGCCGAAGCGCACCTGTTCGATACCGCCACTGCAGCACGCACGCGTCGCACGCCACGTCCGTCGGCAGCTGCACGACGAAAGTGTTCACTCCCTTCTCGTCGAACCTGCAGCAACGCTCACCGTCAACGCTCGCCGCCTCTCGGCGCTCTCGGCGGCGGCGCGCGAGCCGGACGCGCGCACAGCGCGGCGCCCGGGCCGCGCGCGGTCGCAGCCGCCGCCGCAGCGAGCGGCCGCTACACGCAGCGCTGGCGCTCGCCTCGTTCGTCCTTCGGGTGACGCGAGCAGCACGCTGGGCGAGTCCGATCGAACGGCCGCCGCTGCGTCGAGACCGCGCTGCGGCGCGTCGTTCAAGAATAGTCGAAATTCGTGGTAACCCTGCAAGCGGCCGTGCACGCAGCTCTCAGGTCACGGCGCGGCAGCGGGCGGCTGACGCCCGCGCCGCTGCCGCGGGCGTCAGGCGCTTCTGCTGGCTGCTCGGGAGACTGCGGCAGCGGCGAGCGCTCAGCGCGGCGCTGCCGCCGAGCTGAGCGCTCGCCGAGCGAGCGAGGAGCCGACGTACCCGGTGCGAGGTGGTGATGTGGATCTTTATGGCGGCCGACTGACCTCGCGTGTAGTTGGCGACCACGAGGCCAGTGGCGTACACGTTGTCCGGACCGGGTTCGTTGGGACGCGGGCCGCCGTACGGGTCGCCGCACAGGCCGCACTTGCCGCCGTTGATGCCGTGCTGCACCTGCAAATGCGAAGCAGCCGGAGCGGTGCACGGCGCTGCGGCCGCTGGCCGGCGGCGGCGGCGGCAAGTAGTAGAAGCCGCCGCGCGGCAGCTGCTCCTAGCTGGATGAGGACGCTCGCGGCGGCGGCGGCGGCGCGCTCAAGCTGGCGAGACGCGGATCCGCGACGAAGACTTACACTGAAGCCGCCGCAGTTGAGACCGTTGTCGTCAAAGTTTATCGGCGTACCGAATCCCGCTCGCCAAGCGCTCGATCGACCCGGCGGCTGATCGAGCCAGCCGTGACCCTGCGCGTGACCCTGGGCGAAAACGAGAGCGGCGGCGGCTGCAGCCGAGCTCCCGGCCAAGCTCCCGAGCTCCCGGCGAAAAAGAGAGCTCGGCTCCCGGTGTGCCTGCAGTAGGCGGCGCTCCCCCTACCGCCAGCTGTTTTGCTTGCCGTCGTTATTATTGCGGGCTCGGTCGCCTCGCTGGGAAAGCTCGCTGTTAGAAGCTTGCGAAATGAAGAAGCGAAAGTGTAAAAGCTCCCCTCGAACTATAGACTTCAAGCTACCTAATGTGGCGCCGAAAGACGAAACTGCGGCCGTCTTTCGTCGCACGTCCCGAGCTCTTTTTTTCCTAGTCCTGCAGTCGATCGCACACTCCGCATTTCTCCTGTCTCTTCTCGCCGTCGCCATCACTAATCTGGGCCGTATCGACGGCGCAGCCTAACTTCACGCCTACCGAGAGCGGCTGCCGAACGGAGGCAGCCGCTCGCGGAATGCTCCATTCAGCGCATGCTGGCCGTTGCGAGCTGAACAACGCAGTCTCGCTGTCTGCTCCTTGCCAGCTCTCGACCGGCCTTCGGGCTTCGCACGCTTCGGCCTTCGCTGCGTGTGTCGCTACGCTTTGCGGTGCTACTTACCAGGACAGTCAGTATAGCAGCGAGGAGAAGCGACGCCTGACTTTCCGGCCCCATCTTTTCTGATCTCTGCAACCGGAGCTCGGAGTATGCTTTGGACCAGGAGTAGCGGTGGCCTTATATGCTCGCGCAGTCCTAGTTTTGGCCGCACGACTCGCGAAGGCGCAGTCGCGTGGGGCCAACCAGGGTGTGTTCCGGAATGCACTGCCATTTCTTTTGTGGTTAGTGCGTCCGATGACTAATGTGCTTATGTTGATGGGCACATTTGAGTGATAAAACGAGCCACTTTCGCCTGAAGGATTACAGGGACCTCCGTCCCGGAGGCTGGTGCCATGTCGATGCACTGTCTAGTTTAAAGCCCTTTACTCTAGGTTGGAGCCACAGCCGGTTGGCAGATTGTGTAGATAAGGATTGTTTAGATAGGAATACCGCTTGTTTAGATAAGGATACCGCTTGTTTAGATAAGGATACACGTCTAAGTTGGTCTTTTCACTCGTGACAACCCATCTCGACTTCTGCAACTCACTGCTTACTGGCCTATCGGCATGCGCGATCAGGCGATTGCAGCTCGTGCAAAACGCAGCTAGGCTTGTCTGTCGTGAGCGTCGCAGTTGCCACATCACACCACCTCTCGCCGACCTGCACTCGCTACCAGTCAAGCAACGGATTGACTTCAAGGTTTTATCGCTCACTTTAAGGTAATTTCATTCTTTGGCTCCAGCCTATCTCTCAGATCTATACCCCCAACAGGCCATCGTGCCACCTGCTTTTCGGAATCCAACAGTTTGCCAATTTTACAAACCTCAAATCCTTTGGAGACCGCGAATTTAGTTGGTATGCTCCCAAAGCCTGAAACTCAATCCCGACTTGCGTCACAAAATCCCCTGACTTGACCACATTAGAAAAAAATTAAAACGCACCTATTGAGGACAGCATTTAGTGGGTCCCTGTGATTAATCCTTCATGTGCTTATGCGTGCTGGCACTGTGCATGCTGCCACAAACCACATTTGCATGCTGACCCTGTGCATGTCACCCCTAACCATGTTATTCATGTTTTTTATCAAGCATGGTATTACTCACGATTCGATTGTATTTCCCTTTGCAGCAAATCTAAAACGCCTAGAAAGAGATTGAGTTCTCTGAGGGCGCTTTATCAAGTGCTCTATAATAATTATAATTATTATTATTATTATTATTGTGCAGTCGGCGGTGAATCTCCGGCCTAGTCCTAATGGACTTGACAGCAATGAACGGACTTGATCTGATATCTAGAAGCATGTCTTTAAAGGCTTTCTCAAGCAAGCACACACACAGACGCATGCATTCGCTCGAGCATACACACACGCATACGAATACGCACGTACGAGCTCGGGAACTCACACACACACACGATCATGCATGCACACACAACGTGACTCAGGGTCTAAAAACCTGCACACACAAATGATTCGTGCTGAAAATAAGATCCACACACACACACACACATACACACACACACACGAACGCACGCACGCACGCACACACACACACACACACACACACACACATACACATAGAGAACACAAACACCTCGTTATAAGTCTTTCTCTCTCTCTCTCTCTCTCTCTCTCTCTCTCTCTCTCTCTCTCTCTCTCCCCATTTATCCGTCTTCGCTTGACCGTCTACAGAGTTAGCTTCATAGGTTTTCGCATGACAACGGAAGGCCCAATAAATAAGCACGGCTAGCTGCTGAGGCGAAGCCCCGGCGATCTGGGCTGCCCCGTAAGCCTATGCCTCCCCCTGACCGTCACCAACGACGGATTTTTGTCCGTCATCCGGTCGATGAGCATTCTCCGAGTGGGCGTCGAATAAATACTATGACCTTTGGCTATAATTCCTCATAATAATAGTAATATTTTATGTGTATAGCACCCTCAGAAAACGTAATCCCTTTCCAGGTACTTTGCACAGGTGTAAAGGAAGAGTTCTTCTTCAAAGAATGGGCAGGGCCGGAATGATGACTGGCATGCAGAGCTATGCTTATTCAAGCTATTGCCCAGAGGAAGTTGTTGAAGCGATGATATACTGGCTAGTAAGGACTACCGCGAACTTCATCTTGAAAATACAGTGGTAAGATACCGTTTATTTCGATAATTAGCCTTCATTTAATTTAATTTTGAGAATTGCACAATTCTGTTTTCGCCTCAATCTATAGACCCAGAACTCGATCAATTCCAGGTAGCCTCTTGCTGCGTAAATCATTCTGGTTATATTGCAAGCAGTTCCATACTGGCTGCGACTTTTTCAATTCTAAATTTGATATGCTGCGTAATTAATTAGTACGGACGTGGCAACGGAAACTCTACCTTGAAAGGTAGGAATCTTTTCGGCTCTTAGTAAAACCAAGTGACAAGCTACTAAAGTCTCTACCTGCTGCAATTTCTTTCTAGGTGCTTTAAATCTGCTGCAAAGGAAACACGATTGAATCGTGAGTGATAACACGATCTATAAACAACAAGATTAATATGGTTAGGAGTGATATGCACTGGATCAGCATGCAAGTGTGGTTAGTGGCAGCATGCAGTGTCAGCACAAATAAGCACATAAAGGACAAGTCACAGGGAACCACCAAGTTCTGTCATAAATTGGTGTTTTACTTTTATTTTTATTGGTCAAGTCAGGGGATGTCGTGACGCAAGTCGGGAGCGAGTTCCAGGCATTGGTAGCATACGAAGTAAATGCACGGTCTCCAAAGGATTTTAGGTTCATGCGAGGTATAATTAAACAGTTAGTAACCCAAAATCGGGTGGTACGATGCTTGGTCTGGTGGGAGTAGATCTGATAGGTAGGGTGGAGCAAAAGAATGAAGGGACCTAAAAGTGAGCGACAACACCTTAAATTCGGTGCATTGCTTGACTGGTAGCCAGTGCAGGTCGGCGAGAACTAGTGTGATGTGGAAACTGAGATGCTCACGACAGACAAGCTGAGCTGCAGAGTTTTGCCCCAGCTGTAAGCGCCTGATTGCAGATGTCTGTAGGCCAGCAAGCAGTGATTTACAGAACTCAAGGATGTCAGAAATGCATGGACCAACTTAGATGTGGTATCCTTACCTAAAAGAACTCAAATTCTAGCAACGTTGTGTAGCTGAAAGTAGGCAGACTTGCTTGTGGAGCTGATGTGGTCGTCTAGCGAGAGGTCACTTTGGAACATGATACCAGGATTTTATGCAGATTCAACAGATGTGCTGACACAGCCAATTTTGAGCGTTAGCCTTTCCAATTTCTGAATACGATAAAGTCCATAAAGACTCGGTGAAATGACAGCCCCAACGAATTACTTAGTGAAATTCGCCACTTTCGAATCGTGCAGATCACAATCACTGGTCTAAATTTGACACTATTGAGCAAGCATAGTGTCGTCCACTGCAAATCAAGCAGTTCATGTGCCCTCTGGCTGGTAATAAGTTTTTACCGGGATGATCCTCGTAATTTTCCTGGCTAAAGATTATTCAAGCGTATCTCATTCTGACTAGCGAGGCAGGACGTGGACTATGAATAATGCCTAAAGTTAGGGTGATGCAGGCTATAGATTACGAGAACTCTGGAAATAATTTTATACGGGCATGCCAGCAGTTCCGTAAAATTTTGAGTGCAAATGCAAATGCAAATGCAAATAACATGCTTTTCATTTCGGCCAAAAAGCCTCGGTTAAATTAACCTACCCGATCCTACTATCGCCGCAGTCTAGAGACATGGAATTTTACCGATCCTATCCTTAATAGTTTACAGATGTAAAATTAATAACGATCATTGTGAATGTGGTTTCATTCTAATAGCGACGTCCAATGCTATTGTTGATGTACACTGCTATTCATTTTTAAAGCCAGGTCATTGGAAAGTCTTAGTTTATTAGAAAGTTTTAGTAGCTTCGATTTTTCAGTTCTCGGTGAATCCGAGATATTGGCTGCTTTTTGAGCCTATTCCCTATGCAACATATACAAGCTGAAATGACAAAGACCAGGCTACACAGTAATATGAACTAGATGTTACAGGCTAGATTTTATTGAAGGCTTACACTACCGAGGCTCTATCAGTAATTAGTAATATCATAAATCCTGACAAACGGCGGCTTGAAATTCACTGTTTCATCGTTTTCGGTCTGCCGCTAAAAATCACGCGTCCCTCAAAACTTATTACATTAAACTAAATACGTCGGTTCAAATGCCTAAATTGACTAAAACGTTGATATTACATGAGAGCGACCATAAGTAGCCTGTAAAGCCCTGACGTACCGAGAGACAATGCAGCTTCATCACAGTCAGTGCTACCGTTAATCAAACTTTTGCATTCATTACAATCATTGTGGAGCTGTATTTATGGCAATGAATTTTTCTTAACTACCTTGAGATAACTTTATCGGAATCTAATCGTTTACCTATCCGTCGTACAAAACTCAAACTTCTGAGAAAACAGTGCCTTTAGCCAACTGAAACCTACTCTGCTCTTTAATAATAATAAATCATATATAACGCCTCCAGAGAACCTAATCTCTTTCTGTGCACTTTAAATATGCTGTAAGGAAGCATGATCGAATGGTTATTGGTAGCTCATGCTCAACTTCAGAAATTAGCATAATGCTCATTGCTTACTGGTCTCATGTCCTACAGGAAAAGCGTGGCTCCGCCTCTCTGAGCGTGGAAATAGATGGGCAGCAGCAGCCTATAGATATTGTCTGCTTAGTATAAATCCAACATATTTGAACTCAAAGTCATAAAATTTCCTCACTAACTATGCAAGATGAGATATTTAAAACTAATTGGTAAGAGCTGGCTCAACTATAGACCCTTAACAAGCGCCTTCTTATAGCGAGTTAATTGAAATTCCGTCATTTTATATAGACAAATTTTCCTTTGAGTCAGCACTGCAGCCAGTTTATAAAGACCTCGGGATTTTAAAGTATCTGCGTCTGCAACTCCCTAGAGCTTTGTATTAAACAATAAAAGGCTGCCGTTACGCATTCGGTAGCCAACAGACTTTATCACATGCAGCAAAGATAAAGTGAGAAGCATAGCAAATTCAGAAGTTGAGCAGTTGAGGTAGTGAGTAGCACGGAGATAGCCGCTCAGGACTGATGAAAAATATGAGCCATATTTGGCAGCAGGAAAGTAGTTATCATTGCGTCAGAATTGTGGAAGTGAGCTCCACAGCCTAGGACCTGCAGAGAAAAAGTTTCTGTCACGAATGGTCTTTAATTGGATTAACGGAACGGCTAATTTGTTTTAAATAAAGGACCTGATGGCACGAGGAGACTAAAACTGGTGCAGCAGATCAGCGAAGTATGAAGGAGCGAAGCCTAGCGGGTCAGCATAGGAATTTTACTTTGTATTCATTAATCAACCGGCTGCCATCCAAGCTCTTTCAGCAAAGGAGACACTTGGTCAAACTTGTGGGATTTATAAACTGGCCTTACAGCTGTATTTATTGCCAGCTGCAGTAACCTAGGCACTTTTTTGTAAGTAACCTGCCACAAGGAAATTGCAATAATCTAGCAGAGGAACAACTAAAGAGCTAGTTGATTTTTTGCAAGCTACCCTGGAAGAGTTGCCTAATCTTTGATACGGATCTAACGCGATGGCCATCAGCTGTGGAAGCAGTTATCTTAATGAAATTGTACGCAGCTATCGAAGACGACGCCTAAATTCTGAGTTGAACTAATAGTAATAGAAATAAAAAGATATTTTTAGGGCCCTCAGAAAACTAAACCTATTTCTCGGCACATTCAATTTTCTGCGAAGTGTGTCAATATTTTAGTTTGTGATATTTGCACAGCGCCAGTACGCACGAGCACGCAACGGACAAATCAGGGGGACCCAGCATCTGCTGTGCGGAACTGGTGCGCGTTTTGCTCTTCTGCTCAAATGCCGCAAAGTCAGCGGAATAAAATGACTTCGTCAGTCAGAAGTGAGTCTCAGGTTTCGGAGCAGCATGTGAATTCAGGGCACGGTCTACAAAAGAATTGAGGTTGTTCGAGGCACAGCCAAACGACTTGAAGCCAAAGTGTGTGTGTGTTTGTGTATTTGTGTGTGTGTGTGTGCGCGTGTGTTTGTGTGTGTGTGTTTGTGTGTGTGTGTGTGTGTGTGTGCGTGTGTGCGTGTGTGCGTGTGTGCGTGTGTGCGTGTGTGCGTGTGTGCGTGTGTGTGTGCGTGTGTGTGTGTGTGTGTGTGTGTGTGTGTGCGTGTGTGCGTGTGTGTGTGTGTGCGTGTGTGCGTGTGCGTGTGCGTGTGTGTGTGTGTGTGTGTGTGTGTGTGCGTGTGTGCGTGTGTGCGTGTGTGCGTGTGTGCGTGTGTGCGTGTGTGCGTGTGTGCGTGTGTGCGTGTGTGCGTGTGTGTGTGTGTGTGTGTGTGTGTGTGTGTGTGTGTGTGTGTGTGTGTGTGTGTGTGTGTGTGTACTGCCTGATTGGGCAGTAGCTCAGATGAATGGGCTCGAGCGAGACAATAGAGGGACCTAAAAGTAAGCGACGAATACCGCAAAGACCGCGCGCTGCTCAACGACGATGACGACGAAAGCAGGACCAGCGAAATGCGGGGCGGCGACAGCGAGGCGTCAGTCGTCCCTCGCCCAGCTAATACGCCGTCGTTCGTTCGTTCGTTCATAGACACGAGCCAGCCAATGACGACTGTTCGTAGCACAGCGAGCGCTAGTAGCTCCAACTAACTAATAATGGCGTCCGTCGCTGCAGGTCTCTACTAATGTGTGCAGGCCTCGCTCTTTACAACGCGGGTCGTGCAGGTGCGAGAGTGCAGCTGCAGCTGGCGACTCTTTGTTGCCCACCGCTAGCGGCGGCGACGGCCGTCGAGCCTCTCGCGCCGCTGCGTAAAACGAGGCTGCTAAATCGGCCGAGCCTTTTTAAGTAATGCAGCTCCACAAGAGCCGCGCATCGCCACCGGGGCGCATTGAGCAATCGAGAAGGATTGCCAGCAGCAGCAGCAGCGGGTCACGAATCCACGACCTAGGTCGTAACGTGCGAGCGCCTTACCCCTAGGCTAAGACCGAGAGGGTAAGGGTGTGTCTGCCCGACGCAGCGAGCTTTCTCTTTCGCCGCGCAAATAGCGAAACCAGCCGAGCGCTCTCGTCTCAGCACGTTCTCCAGCGCTCAGCTCGATCGCGCGTCGGCTCCAGTCCGATCGCCGGAAGCCAAGGCGAGCCAGACGTCGCAAAGTCAGCGTGTGCGGAGTCAAAAGTCGCGGCAGTGCTTCGGAAAAGTGGCTGACTGCCAAGCCGGTAGCTGCTCGAGTGGTCGAGCTCTTCTGAAAGAGATCGGCTTCTGAGGCCTGCGGACGGCCAAAAGCTGCCCCTCCCCCTTTAACACGTTTAGCGAACGAAAAACGTGCGCGCAGCTCGCGTCGCATTAAGCGAAGCAGCGCAGCGACGCCAGCTGACAGCTGGCGGCGCGCAGCCGAATCTGAATCCCTCTGAACTAACGCAGCGAAGCAGCGCAGCCGAATCTGAATCCCTCTGAACCGCGAAACGCTGAGCCGGACGCGCGATGGGCCTTCAGTGTCAAACGCGCGAAAGGAAAAGTCGCCGAAGAGTCGCCGAAGTGTGGCGTCCCGCTCGAGATCCAGTCACGCACCGGTCGCTGGCGCGGCACGATTTCCAATCCCCGCCTCTTAATCTCGCTCTTTGGCTTAATCTCCCCATGCACTTAGTGATTAATGACGGCGGATACTCGCGACGCTCGGATGCTCTCGGCTCGTGCGTGAGTCTGGCAAGATCGATCGCGCGCACTGGATAAGTGCAACGAAGAAGGTGCCAGACAGCATGGCCACTAGCCATGCTGTCTGTCGTCAGTCATTCACTAACGAAAATGAGAACCGCACCTAAATATGGAAACTCCCAAGCTGGCGGCGCCGGGAGAGGCAAGAGGAGCTCAAACTCTGTGTCCGGTGGACAAGTTCTATTGCCCTCAGCACCGCGGTAGTGTAGCTAGTGCTTCGGCGAAAATTCAGAAGAGCGCGCGGCGGCGGTACGCGGGTTTTAGTGCACGAAGGACATTTGCCTGCGTCCAGGCGGTGTACGGACGCGGACGCGGCCATTACTGGAAGATTCCGGCCATGCGTCCTAGCCAAAGAGCAAGGTGTTTACTCTTCGTCATCCGGGTCGCTGGCCAGGGTCCTGCGGCGGGTCATCAATTATCGCCAGCTGACGCGATGACTCGACTACGACTCTTCTACCGCTATGCAAACGAGGCTGTTTAATCGGCTCACCTTGTTTATTATGAAATACGCAGGAAACTACTAGAAACGGGAGTGGCTCGATGCGACCGATGAGCCTTCCTGCTGCTACCTGCTACCTCCACTTCGATTGTACGCAAGAGTAGACTCAGAGTAGACTCATGCTGGATTTTCAATCTTGATTCAAGCACGCTGTTTTTTAGCAGCTACATATATTTCCATACTTGCCATTCGGTCGAGGGTGAAAGTAGCGTGGGACGACGCCGTCGACCAGTTTGAGTAGGTCCCACACGTTCAGCGGAGCCGCCGCTGCCGGCCGGCGGTTCTCTTTGCGACGAACCCAAGTTGAACCAGCCTCCGGCACCTCTACAACAGCCTCCAATCGCTGGTCGAGCCGCCGCCGCGGCCGGCCGGGCAGGCGCGGCGGCCGCGTGCTGGCTACAGGCTCGGCGGCCGCGGCAGTTTATCTCGAAATCGAAGCGCGCCGCCAACCCTCCCCGTCAAAAAAGCTTCCTGGCTTTTCGGTCGCGCGTACGGATTGCGATCGGTCGTCGCCGACGATTCGTCTGCCGACGACGAGGTAGATAGAGCCTTAGCTCCGCCAGTGCGCACGCAGGCACAGCTGCGCCCTCTTTCCGTGCGTTGCCGAAGCGTCTCTCGCTGTCGGAGTCGCAGCGCGACGTTTGAATCTCAGCCAGCACGATCCAGCCTCCTCGGTCTAAGAGCGCGTTGCCGAGGCCCGAGTCTCCGGCGTTGGCCGTCGCAGCGACCGGCTGGGCAGTCGTCGGTCGGTCGGTCGCTCGGTCGGTCGGTCGGTCGCACCGAGGAGGAGGTGGCTGCCAGTGCTTTCTCAACTGGCTCCAAGCCCACGCCCCGCCCCGCTGCAGGCCCGGTAGCGGGCTTTGCTGCTGCAGCAAGCAACTGCATGCAAAGCGGGTGGCTAACTCGACGCAAAGCCCTCTACGAAACGGCTACAGTTGGACGCGCCAAGCCCAGAAACGCGCGACGCTGCGACACCGGCATGGCCGCTGAGCAGTCGCTGAACAGCCCGCACCCTATCCGGGTCCGGCGAGCGGCGTTCTTTCAAGGGCGCGCGCCTACGTATTTCACCACTGCGTGCGCAAGGAAACATTTATAACGGAGGAGCGTCTGCCCGGCCGTCCGCAGCAGGCCGCCGAGTAGCAAGGCATTTGAATTGCTGACGCGTTGGTTCTGTCTTGCCGATTCTGTAAATCATCTAAATATAAATATAAGTGGTAGGTAGACCATGAAATACCGACTCCATTGAACGCTGAAATGTGGCCGGAGCCCTAAGTAATCCGAGCCGCATCCTCGTGAAGGTAAATGAAAGGAGTCCAGGCCCAGATGCTGAAGCCGTCCTTCGCATAGCGTCGCGATGCGCCGGCGCGCTATCCAGCAGTCCGAGTTCGCGTCCGACGTACTGAAGACGCCGGAGCCATTGCATCGATCCGCAATTGCGCGCCAGTTAGCGGCTAAGAATGAGCGTCCTTCCCAGTAGTCCACTTATTGAACTCTCTGCGGTCTACCGCTATGCGCGCGTCGCCATTTTGCTCGGGTACGCAAGCAGCTAGCGCCAGCCACGGAATCGAGCCCCAGTAGACGATGCCATGCTCCAGCACGATACGCAGCCGCGGCAAGAGTTTTTTCACTGGCGTACCACTGAATTCGTCGCAACGGGGCGTGTGCTGACGTACGTTAAAGCGATTGCCGCGTGGCGATGGACGAAATTCGTTGCGCCTAGTCAGCGGCGGAACCGGGCGCGACAGTTGAGGGTTGACAGTTGACAGGGGAGGCTGCCGCTGCAATCGCCGTCACCGGTTAACTGACAGGCTCGGATAAAGAGCCTAGTCTCCTCTTAAATTGACACGCTTCATGTACCGTTGCGAGATTTTCCCAAGCGCTTACGATATGGGAAAACTATGTCTGCTCCAATGCAGTTTTCCTGTCGACGCGTTTCTCCGTCGTCATCAACTTTCTTCGTCAGCATTTCCCAGGCTTATAGTCTGTCATCACTTGGTCAAATAAATACTAGCTGATACAACAGCCTCTTTTTTTATTGTGGTAGAAGAGCTTTTACGGCTCTCACCACCGCTTGCAGTGGCGATTAAGGATCGCCCACGTCAGGATTCAAACCCACGAGCTGACCTCGTGGCTCAAGCTCAAGGTTGTATTAGTAGCACGAAACCTGTATGAGAAAAGCAGCTCCGCCATTGGCTGATCAGCGGACTGCACGCTTGCAAGCGCAGCTGCAGAGTCGGTCGACTGAGCGTAGCTCGCGCAGCAAGTGCTGCGACGGCGTGACTCGCTGCAACGGCGTGACTCGCTGCAACGGCGTGACTCGCTGCAGCTTAATGGGTGTGACTGCTTATTGACTATTATGTGCATTCCGATGGTGCTTGATACACAGGTGTTTAAGACAGCTGCTTAATACAGCCCGAAAAAATCAGTTATACTGTACAATTCGATACCTTTAGTACTGGCTGCTGAGTAGTTGGGGACTGCTTGGTGGCTCTGAGGCCAGTCCAAGGTCGCGCCAGGAATCGCCTGGGTCAAAGCAAGGCTGAACAAGGCTCAGCCGCTATATTCAACGGAACGCAACTCGATCTAACGATGACAGTTACCCGAGATGAGCCCTTTCTGAAATGATTGGCCAGCGTTGGCAAACCCAACAATGTAATTGGCGCCAAAAAGATGGATGGGGAAGAATCGGAAATTGCTTATGCCTATGTAGCTCATTTCGATAACGAAAGAGACCTCGTTGAGGAAGAAGTGCAGGATGAAAGCGAAATGGTGCTCAATGATTGAATGCAACAGATTTCAACGATCACTCATTTATTTTTCTCGATTTTAAGTAAAAATACAGATGAAATGTACAAAAACATGGTTCTGCACTATATAAAACAGGGTTCTTCAAAAATACGTAGCATACAGTTCTATACTGCTGACTAATAGGTTTCAGGCGAACGGCAGCCAATCACCGGAATCGATAAGTTCGCTCGCGAAATGGCGTCGTGCGTCGGTCTTTAGCTTAGATGAGACTAGCTTACGTAGCAATGCGCCATTGTTGTTGCCTTTCACGGCGTCCATCACTCCGCAGGCGAGCGAACGGAAAGTTTACTCAAGGCTAATGCATCCAGTAAGTATCACTAGAGTAATAAGTATCACTGATTTAAGTATCACTGAGCAGCGACAGCGACGACGGTCCGTCGCAGCTGCCACTGCGGACTGC